>VBSM01000272.1:76114739-76156277 GCA_008086735.1 Cheirogaleus medius
TTTTTCTTGTCATTGTTCTGTAAACAATATATTGTAACAACTATTTACATAACATTTACATTGCACTAGGTATTTTAAGTAATCTTGATATGATTTAAAGTATATTGGAAGATATACAGAGTTTATTTGCAAATACAACACTATTTTATATAAAGGACTTGAGTATCCACAGATTTCCATATCCTTGGGGGTCCTGGAACCAATCCCACAGTGATACCTAGGGACAACTGTATATAATATCATATATATTATAATATATAATATATATGATTAATGATAATCCTAAGTCATATTTAAAAACTAGAAATAAGAAAAACTACCTGGTTTCCTCTAAAACATTTCTTTAAAACAAAATCTTTACTTATGTCAAAGCAAATATCCCCAGGATAAAAGAAAATATGAGTTATATTTACTAAAGACAATTTTGTCTTAAATGAACATATTAAGTTAGCTTAGGCAAGAAAAGGAGTAACTGAATTTCCAACTGAATAATATTTATGGCATGTAAACTATCTAACCTTAAAAATGAGGCCTATGATTTTCTGTCATATGTACAAAGTACTAAAGGATTTATGTGAAATATAAAAAGAAAAAACAAAAAATGAAGGGCAGAGCATAATAGAGTAAAAGCCTCGAAGCAGCAGAGAATTGGAGAGTACATGAAAGTGAAAGAAAAAAGAGTATAGCTGGAACAGAGGGTACAGGTGGGCCTCATCTTAGTCTGGGGAAGCATGCAGACCAGTCAGGCCACACAGTACCTTGAAGATTATATTAAGGGCTTATTTTTATATATTAAGTGTTGTCGGAGGTCACTGAAAGTTTTCATGCATGAGAGGCACACCATAATCAGATTTACATTTCAAAGAGATCATTCTTGCTTCAGTGGGGAAAATGCATTGAACCGAGTCAAGAATGGAACTGATAAGAAGCTACTAAAAAAATTCAAATTAGAGGTGATATGGCATAGGGAGAGAAATGACTTTGCACACAGAAAAAAAGTGAGTTCATTTGAGATATGTTATGTAGATAATACAGGTAGGTCTTGGAGCTAGAGTAGATGCAGAGTATAAGCATAAATAATGACATCTAAAACAAGGTAACTACAGGAGGTGATGGATGTGTTAATTAACTTGATTGTGGTGATCATTTCATAATGTGTATGTATGTCAAATTGTCACATTGTACACCTTAAGTATACACAATTTTTATTTGTCAATTATATCTCAATAAAACTAAAAAAAATCTATCTGGATAAACTAAGGGAAAAAAGACTGACATGTAAACTTCTACACTGAGCAGGTAGGTACTATTCCTATCTCCTGATTTAGGGAAGGCATGGATGGAGAGAAAAGACACAAGGGCTATATTTTGGATATATTACATTGAGTTAGCCAACAGAAAATGCCAAGTAAGTATTTTCTATAGTAAATTGTGTGGTATTTATAGTATTTGCACTGCAAAAGAATAGATTCCAATATTTTTACTTTAAGAAAAATGCCACATTTAGATTTCTTTGTCACATAGGCTTTTGTTTGTTGGCACCAAATGAATTTGGCTAGCAAAAATGTGGGTTTCGGAGAAGCCAACATTATCTAGCAATATATAGCATTTTTTATATAAAAAGAATTCAATAAAATATTGCTGGAAAATTTTTTCTGTTACTGATACCTTAGAAAAACATTGTGACTTTACTTAGTTGGGGGATTCATCTCCTTAGAAAATGGTGGTAATTAAACAAGAATAATGTTTTTGAATTACTCATGAACCAGATACCTGGCTTCAAAAATAGAAAACCTATGTTCTATCAACTCCAACAAAAGTTGTTTTTTGTACTTTCTGCTAATATCCACTATTTATGATAAAGCAGAAGAGAAAATTATATTAGGTCATTAAATATGAAATGTCCAATTTTGAATCAAAAGTATAGTTTATTATATCTCAAACAAGAGCAGCACACTTAAAGCACCTAAACTATCAGCACAGATTTGCCATCTTAACGGTAGCTTGTTTATGCCAGCAGTGAAGACACCTGGAGAGTGAATGGCAATAAAATCACGAAAGGTGTTTTCCACAGCTTGTTCAGAATTGAATGTTTTTCCTTGCAAGAAGTGGTCCAAAGCCCGGAAGAAGTGGTAGTCAGTTGGTGCAATATCTGGTAAATACGGTGGATGACAGAGAGTTTCCAAGTCCAGCCTCTGTAGTTTGAGCAGCGTTGTTTTTAAGACATGTGGTGTGGTGGAGTGTTGTCTTGCAGGAGGATTGGCCTTCTCTATTGACCATTCTTGGCTCTTAATCACAGGCATCCTTATCATTTTGTCCAGTTGGTTGCAGTAAACATCTGCTGTAATCGATTGACCAGGTTTCATGAAGCCATCATGGATAATAGCAGTTTTGGACCACCAAACAGACACTGTTAGCTTTTTTTGATGAATATTTGGTTTTGGACTGTGTTTCATCAATTCATCTTTATTCAACCATTGTGCCGAATGCTTGAGATTGTCAAAAAGAATCCATTTTTCATCACACATAATAATACGGTATAGAAATGGCTTGCCTTTATGTTGTGACAGCAAAGAAAGGTAAGCTTCGAGATGATTTTTCTTCTGATGCTCATTTAATTCATGCGGAATCCATCTATCCAGCCTCTTTATCTTGCCAATTTTTTTCAACTGGTACAATATTACTGTAAAAATAATGTCATATCTTGCTGATAATTCACACGTAGGTTGAGATGGATTTATTTCTACTACAGCTTTCAGCTCATCATTATCCACGTTAGTCTCAGGTTTCTCAAGTGGCTCATTTTCAAGATTAAAATCACCAGAATGGAACTTCTCAAACCATCTATGTACTGTGCATTTATTAGTCACATCCTTACCAACACTTTGTTGATATTTTGATCTGTCTGCACTGCATTGTTTCTACAACGGAACTCATATTCGAAAATAACACAAAGCTTTGACTTATCCATGGTTTCACAAAAATTGCTCTAAAAAAATTTGAAAGATAACCACCAGCCAAAATATGCATTTGCATCTGAAGACTGAGGATGTACCTTTGCAATAAAAATAAAATTGGAACTGTCAAAGCGAAATGTCAGAGATATCCACTATCAAACTTAGTACTTAAGGAAATCGGACATTTCATACTTAATGTCTTAATACTCAGATCAACAAAAATATATCATGACTATTGGACCAACAATTTAAAGTGCTATCTCATTG
The DNA here is from genome assembly GCA_008086735.1 of Cheirogaleus medius. NCBI lineage: Eukaryota > Metazoa > Chordata > Mammalia > Primates > Cheirogaleidae > Cheirogaleus > Cheirogaleus medius. Next base: position 76,117,964 of record VBSM01000272.1, read on the forward strand.
CTGCTAAATCGGCAGGAGACATTATTTTGAAATGCATTTGTAGTTGTTATGAGCACAAGTTCAGACTGCTTGTTCAAATTTTGTCTCTGCTACTTACTAGGTATATAACCGAACAAGTTACAAAGTTTCTTCATGCCTCAGTTTCTTTGTCTCTAAAATGGGGAAATAGAAATGCTATAACAGGATTTTGAAAGAATAAATGTGAGTATAATAATTTTCAAATCCATATCAGAAATTAGTAAGTATTAATATACATTCATATAAGTAATTAAATATATACCTAATATGTACAGCATTTCTAATTTCTATGACAGTAATTAATTTATCAATGTATTTTAGCAATATTAAACCACATTTGCCTTTTCTTAGTTTTCTACTTTTAGAGATGTATTAGGCATTTACTTTTTCTTGGAATATTATGCCAATATTCTTCTCTGTTAAAATTATAAATTTTTATGTAATTCACAAAAATATATCACAAAACAGCATCTTCTTTTCCAAGTATGTTATTGATAGATATGTGGCAAGTCCTTTGCTGTGCCCAGTAGCTCCAACAATTAATTTGTAACCCTAGAGATTTTCGTAGATACATTGTCTGTATTACTATAAAAAAAACTTACATAGAACAAAGCTATTTTTGCTCTTAGTTCTTGGTTGATATGCCAGTCCACCTGGTCACATATAACTAATGCCTTTACTCTCCTCTGAAATCCTAGTACTTATTGGTGGAAGGATCAAAGCTGAATGAAAGCTGAACGGGTCTCCACAGGGGAAAGAAAATAATTACCTCTGAATTTGTAGCTCAAATCCTCCTTGCTTCTTCATATAGATTCACTCTTCTCACTCCAATATAGGCAATTGTTAATTTTGATTTCTTAGACTACCAATTGCACTAGCAACCACTTCCAAACTTGGCTGCCTTCTCTCTACATCTTGTCCTAACTTCTGGAAAGTCTTTTTTTACTGAGTTTCAAAACTTATATGACTTTGAAATTCTTTACTTTTCTAAGTCTTATTTCTCAATAAGTATAATACATAACTGTTGCTAAAATGATACTGATCCTTTCAACTTTCAGCCATTTGTCCAAATCTATATCATGTTGGCATTGACCAATGTCTCTTCTGTCTGATAGTTTTTCTGACAGTTAATAAGAAGTAAGAGGCCAGAGCTATTAGTCCAAATCCAAGGGGATAAGTGCCCAGATTATGAAAACCACATTCACATATGGCAATAATTGGCAGGGCTCTTTTAGGTGATCCTAGCACTATTTCCAAAGACCTGATGGATACTTGAATAATTCCTTGGTGCCAAATAGGAAATTCTCTTGCATAAGATAAGTACATGCTGTGTGTGTGTGTGTGTGTGTGTGCGCGCGCAGTTTCTACTTTTTTCAAGGGACTTTTCTGATAAAGCACATTCATTTGAATAATTTGTACCAGAATTTATATAACTTTACTGAAATTCTAGACTTAATTTTATGGCAAGTGAAAACTCAGAAATAAGATAATTCAGTCCCACTCTGCACAAGGTATCATGGATTAACAGAAGACAATATGTTTATACACCTAAATACCACAACACTAAGAGCAGCAGCTCAGTTTGGGAAATGATTGTTCATCAAGAAGCTTAATACCATTTACAGAATTCTGTTTTAACTGAACTTTCCCACTCTTTTCACTTTTCAAAAGTAGCACAACATTCAGTCTGTCACTGTTAATGCATTTATTAATTTAATATTTTGGGATTTGATTTTACATTTATTTACACTTCTAAATCTGCTCTCTTGCTCTTGCTGCTCTATAAGGCTCTGTCATAATCCTTTCTCTTCCAGTCTAACCTCTTTGTTTTCCCATACTTCTTAATAAGTTAAATATTCCTCAGACTCACAAGTAATCAGCAAATGAGAAGGAGAATATTATGGTGCCTCTAAAGGACCAGCATATACTTAAAGAAAGTGCTGTACCCACTGTGTTCCAGAACTGACTTGACAGAGTGGTATCAAAACATTTTTTGGAGCAGAAAATATTTTAAGTTAGTTTGAACTATAGGCACAGCTTCCTTATATTCAAATGTATCTTTTCATGTAGAAGGAAGAGTAGCCTCAGATTGGGAGGCAGCAGACCTGTATTCTAGTCCTGATTGGTACTATCTAGCTGGGTACCATTTTACATTTAGAGAATTTCTCCTAGTTCTACAGCCAATGGGGATAGACTTGACTCTTCTTCCTTCAGTTCACATGCTGCTTCTGTTATGCTCACAACTTAGAACTTTAAGAGCAGCTAATAAATTGTTACTGGGTCAATTTAACCTGGGATGCATGTGCTTTTGATATTTAACTCCACATACATGTGTTAATATATTGAAATCTGAGAACAGTGTCATATAACAAGCCAGTAGTGTGAAATTTGTTGTGGAGAAGTAGAAACAAAACAGGCATTTCCTCCACCCCCACCAAATTTATATTATCTATCATTCCTTCCTCTATCAGTTATTATAGGTAGAAGATTGACTTTTCAATAGCTAAGATGATATTGATTCTGTTTTAGTAATCCCTTTTCAATTTTACATTATAGGGAAATTTATAGCAACTATTCACTGAGATAGATCATTACTCATCACATGAATAGTTTTAGTCATAAATAACATGTTTGACTATACCAATAATAACTTTTCAGAAGTTGTGAAAGACTTTCAAATATTTTTGTGGTGTGTTATATCTATCTAATGCTGGTAATCTAATGACTCATTTTTGTTAATCAAGATCCTACATAGCCATATAATTAAGTTTAAACAAGGATTAAAAAGCCTTGCCATGTAGCCTCATGACTTAAAAAAAGAAAAGTCCACAAGATTGTCTCATTTAAAATCTCATATCCTAGAATGGATAGACTTCCTCATCTATTTAGCACTAATCTCTCAGGATTAGAAGATGACACAAGATGGTTCAGTGATTACATTAGAGAATATGTTTCCCCTAAAGCAAAGATAATATCCCTGTAGTCACCTTCAGTGTCTTATCTCAAGTTCCTCTTTCATTTGCTGAATTTCTATTCCTCTGTGTCAGCTATAACTTGAAAATTAAACACCTTTGGGACACTAGAGAATAGCACGAAACGAACACTATTCTGACCACAGCTGGAGGCTGTGGAAATGCTGCCGCACCAGACGAAGAGAAAGGCTTGGGCGTCATGGGAAGGTAGCGGCAGGGAGCTGGCTATTTCATCCAGTTTTCCAAACTATTTTATTATTTTCTATTTGAATTCTTTGTACATGCATGTATGTCTATCTTTCATCTAAATATTACTAATAACAACTAGTAATACAATACTAGGAATTAAAGAGTCACTGTTTTTATCAGTAATTTTCTTGTGCTCAGAATTCTGAACATTTTGAACACAGTCATTGCTTAAATACTTATTTTTTATAATAACAGACACGATGGCATGTATAAATACTTTACATGTGCATATATATGTATACATAAAACATTACATGTTAAAAACAAACCTAAGAGTATTTTCAATTCATTTCCACAAGTATTTATAGTAAGCATGTTAAGAGCAAAATGTCACACCATGAACCTCTACTGAAATCCACTAATAATCTTTAATTATAGGGGATTCATATGAAAACTTAGAATTAAAAGAGAGAGAAGCTGTTTCAACATTTTATGGCATCAGTATAGGAAATTCGAGGCCCCTATTTTTGCACAAAGGATAAGCCTGTCTCCTGACAGAACACATTGAGTTTTGGAGTACTGTGGATAGGGTTTTGTTGGGTATTGTCATTGTGCTTAATCTCTATGATATTCAGTTTTCTCCCTACCCTGGATGGCTCTCCAGTGACTATGTAGCTCCTCTGTTTGTAATTTTAGCATTTGTATACACTTCTGTCTTAGTATATTACATTGTCATTATGTCTTTTTGGGCTTTAGCATGTTATGTTATAAATTCATTGAGAATTGTCCTATATAGATAGTCCTATTTATTTTTGTATATTAGATACCTTAACACTGCTTGATACAAAATTGGTAATTGATATTTATTGAAATAAATTGACTGCAATATGTACATGCATGCATACATATGTGTGGTGTGTACATGTGTGTGCCTTTATAGTTCCTGGTGTACATGCCATGCCATGACATTAGCTTTCTTCTCTACTAATCTCTCTCCCTCAGTTTTTCTCCCCTGAAATTCTTAGGTTCTATAGAAGAAAAGAATAGAAGAAAAGGAGAAAATTACACATATGAATAGAAATTTAGGAAATTGCCTACATTTTGGAAACTAAAGAAAAAATGGATGATACTGGGGAGGAGACACAGGAAGTGATGAATAGAATGTAATGGAAATTAGAGGCCACTAATTTCAACATCATGACTGACAGTAAATATTCTGAATAAAATACAAGTATGAGAACCAAAGAAATGTAAATTGTACAGTTATTCTTCTAGCCTATTTAACATCAGCATTTATCATTCCTCTGGAAAGGAGTGAGTATATAATTCTGATTCCACAAAACTATTTAATGTAATTAACACAGTATGTGTGTAATACTTTGTGTATTATATCTTTTCAAATATAGACAAAACAAGAAAACTTATAACTAATATCAAGTCTTGTGGTCTTGTGATTTATAACTCTACCACTCTTTAGACACGTCATTTTTGTATTTTTACACATGGTCAGTAGAATCTCCTTGGCATGTACATAACCAAAATTTCTATAAATAGGTTTCTGATGAATGTAAGCCCTTGTTTGGAAATGTAATGCATTTAACCACAGGTACCATCAACATAACCTTTATGCATCAAGCTGGCCTGCCATCTGATCATTTATGTGCACAATCTGATAGTTTATCTGAGCATTATGTGCAAACAAATGAGGACCTGGATACACAGAGGGATTTTAGGAGAAGTCAAATAATTCAACTGAAAATGGTCTGAAATAAAGAGAGTTTGAAAAAAGCCAGGATAGCCAAGATATACAAACTACCATCGTTCTCCAGTCCCCCAAATATATCCAATTAAAGGATGGAGAAATTGCTTAGAAAAAAAACTTCCTTAACAGCTGTTAATAGTACTCAAAATTATACCTTAACATCTCATGCCAGGAAGAGGATAGTAAGTTGTCTTTTCACTACAGAAAGTATAATTTTCATTCATCAACAGTATGACTTTCTAAAATCTCTTAAGCTATTATAGACTTTTATGACCAGGCTTTATTGTAAAATATTATTTTACAAAAAAAATCAATAATAAAATATTCATATGATCCAAGGTTTTCCCAAATTGAATATGACTGCGTCATGGCAACATGCTGATGTCTGGAATGCAAGTAATATGCTGCATTATTGATGCCTGTCAAATAACGGAAATTGTTACAAATTAATTCATCCCTGACCTAATTAACCCCATGTGCAATATTATATACATTCCAGAGGAGTACTGCTTTGCTCTGGCTATAAAACTAGAAAAGACAATATTTCAACCTATAAAATTGCCTTTAAGCCGCTTGGAAACCTCAAGGAATATTGCTTATGTAGAAGTGATGCAAAAGAATTTAGAAACAAAAACCCCATCAGTTTGAATTAGTTTTGGTCTAATACAAAATGTTCTCTTTATAACTTTTTTAATTGTAAAAATAATCTTAAAAAATCTAGTCTTTATTTTACATATTAAATGGGTAGAATACATTAATATTATTATGTTATTTTTTAAAACATCTGTACATTTGGGGTGAAAAATGGAAAAATCTTAATATTTCCTTGATGTTATACTACAAAATGTATTGTTTTCTATTTAGTACATCTCATAGTTCTGTCTTTACAGATTAATATATAGCAAGATACGTTTTGTCACTTGTATATATAGCAATTATGACTGGCCTTTATGGAATCATTGAGTAGGTTGTAATTTCATTTTATGATATTTTGCTACTTTAACTCTCTCTTTACATATATCCCTCTCCACCCACATTTTTCAGTATGGTCGTGCTCTTCCTATTACCAATGCAAGGGCAGATTTAAACACATCCAGATCTGAAATTTTCCTGCACTTGAAAATTTGCTGTCTTGAATCTGCTCCACATCAATATTATAACAGTCCATCCATTTCTTTCCTTCCTACTAGCTGACAACACTAGTATGCTATACCCTCTAGTTTTCATAACTTATCATTAGGCAATAAAAGAAATGACAACTCAAAAGAGAAAATCTAACTGGGAAGATGTTTTGAACCATGTAAATCTGATTTTCTGTGACCATCATTTGATATCACACTGTAACCTTTCTCCTTTCACTGTGGTCAAAATTTCTATTTTTCTAGTTTTATAATAATGTGGTATTTGGTTAAGTAAATTTTAAAAGGGAGGGTATCCGTGAATGGCAGTAGAAAGTGGATTTCAGGGAGAATCAGGGATTTGCCACTTACTAAGTTATCTTGGAGAAGTTACTTAACCTCTCTGGACTTAATTTCCACTTGTGTGTACTGAGTACAAAATTGTCTGCCTCGGAAGGAGGTTATGAACATTGAAAGGACCATTCATTAAGTGTATAACACAGAAGAGGTACTTACTTAAAGAAAGTTTTTAGGATTACATAACAGTTATAATTCACAACCGATACTTCTGCACAATCTTAGCTTTTTCAGTGGCATTGTTTTAACATTGATGTAATCATCAAGTGTGTTAGAAATCCAAGAATTTCATTATCCATAAGAGAGTATTAAGCACCACCAAGAAGAAAGCTGTAACATATTTTAAATATAGTATTTCTTCCTGCCTTCAAAATCTACCACAGTAAAAGAGAAGTACATGGTAATTAAGTTCCATTTTAGGGCATAACAAAAAGGCTGTATAACCTTTTCTAAATATATATACAATGTATACCTTAATAGAAAGAGAGAGAGCTTGAGAGATAGAGGGAGCTCTGTATAAGATGTCATCAAAATGCATTAATAAAATATCATGTCAGATAAAAACTAATGTGAAATGGTGACCCACTGATTGGAATGTCATTGATGCGGTGGCCTGTAGTTCTTGACACCACAGAAGAGGATCAAAGCATCTTTCATGGTGATAAAGCTGGAAATATGGAGGGGAAATAATGCCAGAGAGACTGATGAAGTGTTAACATTCCCACCTGGTGCCATGGAAATAGCACACAACATTCATAATTCAGGGTGATTTTCTCCTCCTGTGTCTACTTTTTTGCCAGCTGTAGTATTTGAAACAGTTAGGACTGATGAACACTTTCTTCTTTATAATATCTCCCAGGTAAGAAGTAGGTTATAAGGTGATTTCATTTTCAGTACATATTTTTTTCAAGGACTGTCTCTTACATTTGTATTAAATATTTAAAAAGGCATTTCATGTGACCACAAATATGTGACTCATCCATTCTCCTTGCCTCTATATCTGGGTCGACAGACACCACACTCAGGTTGTCCCTTGACTGACAAATACCTCAGTGGACATATTTTTCATACAATAATACTTTAGAGATGATTTAGGGGGCCTGTACCCCAGATTTGTATTCTCAAGGAATAATGCCAACCAGAAGTTAAAGTTCTGAAATAAGAATAAATCTTTTTATCTGAGACCACGTTTCATTTATCACAATTAGACTTGTTGGCACCTACCATCTTAGCATCGTTGATTTTTCTACATGAAACTACCTGTGAGAAAAATCTAGTACGAAGCCTGAGGAAAGGGAACCCTGCCACAACTGCTAAGGCTTAGACAGTTCAGAGGACAATAGTGCTTTATTTTTTAAAGAAATTTAGGTTCCAAGCATCCTAAATCAAAAGGGATAATGATATTCATTCAACCTTAGGGAAGATTCTCCTAAAACAAGATTAAATGTCATTGATAAAACAGATCAATGATGACACATTTGTGTGAATCACTATCATCCACAGCACCAAAAAGCTTTTATTAATTCCTGAAGGGGCACTGAAGTGTTCTTGTCCCCTGAGTTTTGAAATACAGCTCTTATTCCAAATGTGTCATAGCATAGCTGATTCATAAAGCATGCTCCCCAATTACTATCCTATTCAACTTCATCTTTGTTGGCATAAACGCCTGTTAGGAGATATTACAGTTTAACAAACAAAATAAAATTAGAATATGGACTTTTGTATACACATATTCACACACATTATACACACAAAAAAGCATATATATATATACATATATATACACCCATTTATATAAAACATATATGCACATATGCAGTGATAACAATGTTTGTCAGCAACAGTCAGGATGTCTGATGGTGGTCCTCTAAGATTATATCATGTTTTTACTGTACCTTTTCTATGTTTAGACACATAAATACTTATCATTGTGTTGCAATTACTTACAGCATTCATTACAGTAGCATGCTGCACAGGTTTATAGCCTAGGACCAACAGGCTGCACCATATAGCCTAGGTGCACAGTAGGCTATACAATCTAGATTGTGTAAGCACACTCTATGATGTTCACACAACCACAACATTTCTCAGAATATATCCCTGTTGTTAAGCAATACATGACTGTATATATATTTTTCCAAATAATTTCCATCAGGGAGTAATTTGCAGGGTGTACCCAAATGATGTAATGATGTAACAGGTATTTCTATTACTAATTTGTAACATTTTAGTCAGGCTTTATGGTCCATTTGAAAGCACTATGTTTATATCTTGCAGGCTGCCATGTAGGTGCCAGATAGCTGAATGCATCTTATGTTACTGATGAGGTCATCATTGAGTAGCATGCTGAGAGCAGCGGGGCTATCACCAGGCTCTGGAAATGAGGCAGTCATGGAGTGTGTGTCTTCATTTGTATGCTTTCATAATTTATTTCCACAAGCTTTTACTCGACAATCAGTGTGCTTTGAATATTTGATTAAAACATTATAAATTGCTTTGTATTACATCAGCATTGATCCCCACTACATTAAAGATCTATTATTTGAACAAGGTATCTTATTTTTCCTCATGTGCTCCTCATAATTTATATTAAAAAGTAGCCGTGCACTTTCATTGTCGCCATCAAAGAAAAAAAAATACTAATTAGAAATTGATTTAAGAATTAGAAAAGTAGCTTTTTATATAGGCTTAAAATTAATTTGATGATGGCTGATTATTTTATAGTGAAGAAGGCAACTAAATTTGAGAAAACTTGAAATTTGACTATATGATTTTAGGTGGGGAAATTGACCTCTTAAAACATATTTAATTCATGAAAAATTTTGTGATAGTTGATCCTTCAAATATAACCGAATGGAGAAAGGCACATTGAAGCTCCTAAGACAATGAAAAGCAATATAACATGTTAATTCTTAGTGTGCATGTGTTTGTGTGTGTACATACAACATCAAATTAATATTAAAATTAGGATAATTCTAAGTTGATACCACCATAAAATGAAATTTGAAATTCTTAAAAGAATGGTATACTTTATGAAAAATGTATACCTACCATGTTAACAAGAGAATATTTCTTTTTATTTTACTGATGACAACTTTAAACAATAATATGTGGTATTTAGAAGCTGGAATGACAAGTAAAACAGAGCAAGAACCTCATAATTTTTGCTTTTTTACCCCTTCTGTTATTATTCACTAATATAAATTTTCTCAAATTATTTAAAAGCCACATGGGCTAGTTAAAGTAAACATGAGACTATTACTTGGTTTTATAAGATATGTAATATAATATATATGAAAACAGCAGCATGGGAGTCAGAGGAGACATATATTTATGAAAATTTTCTCTATTTTACCAGAAGTAAATTAATAACAACTTAAAGGGAATTGTGATAAGTTAGTGATGCACAGTGAAATTACTGGAGAAACTACCAAAAAAATAACACAAAAGGTAAATAAAGGAATGAAAATGATATATTTATAAACTTTGTGTTAAACTAATGGTATAATAAAAAGAGAAAAGACTAAAGGCAAAACAGAAGGACAAAAAAGCATTCAGAAAGAGAGAAAACAAATAGCAAATGGCAAACCTAAAGCCAAACATTAACATTTATATTAAATGTGAATGAACCAAACATTTCAAACATATAGCTGAACTTGTCAGATTGCATTAAAAAAAATCAAGACCCAATTATATGCTACCTACAAGAAGTGCACATTAAGTTCAAAAATAAAAATCAGTTGAAAGTGAAAAAAATGGAAGAAGATATACTACGCAAATAGTAGCCTAAGAAATTGGAATAGCTATATTAACATGAGACAAAACAGGCTCTAAGCAAAGTAATATTAGAAATAATAATGGGTATAATAAAGAGATAAAAACAATAGGAAGAAATAAGACATAAATTCATCTGAACCTCAAAGCATGGCAGAAGAATCTGAGCAAAAAAATGACAAAATTTAAAGGAGAAAAGTAAGTTCAGGAAGGAATAACTAAAACTGTCTTTATTCACAAACCACATGATTGTCTATGAAGAAAATCTCAAGGAATCTACAAAAAATCAGAATTGCTTAGCTGAATAAACCCTCACATTTTAATTTGTGTCTAAAGTGCACCCTCCCCAACTTAGAGAAATTTTCTTAAAATTTGTGAGATTTATGAATAAAAGTCAAAGACTGTTGGCGCGAATGTAAATTAGAACAACCTGTATGGAAAACAGTATGGAAATTCCTAATAGTAGACCTACCATTTGATCCAGCAATCCTACTACGAGGTATCTACCCAAAGGAAAAGAAGCCATTCTTTCAAAGATACCTGCACTCATATGTTTACTGCAGCACAATTCACAATTACAAAGATATGGAATTAACCAATCTAAGTGCCCGTGATGAGTGGATAGTTATACACAATGGAATACTACTCAGTTATAAAAAGAATGAAATACTCTCTTTTGCAGCAACTTGGATGGAACTGGAGACAATTATCCTAAGTGAAGTATCTCAGGAACAGAAAAACAAACACTGTGTGTTCTCACTTACAAGAGGAAGCTGAATGATGGCTATACATGGTCATATAGAATGCTTTAATGGGCACTGGAGACACAGAAGAAGGAAGGGTGGGAAGGCACAAGGGATGAAAAAGTACACTATTTGGGTGATGGGTACACTAAAAGTCCTCACTTCACCACTATACAATTCATCCATGTTACAACAACAACAACAAAAAAAAAACACTTGTATACACCCACAGTCTATTGAAATTTTAAGAATAAGAAAAACAATTTTAAAATATCAGTTCATTATGATCCTTAAGTGCATTACACACTTTGGCAATAGTGGTTACATTACATGTTGATTTTATTATTATCAGAGGTCACAAATATATGTGAACGAAAGGCCTGAAAGAAGTAAAACTAGAAAATGTATTTGAAAAATGTGCTGACCATAGGAAATTGAGGTGCCAAGACTTTGATAAACCACATAGATTCCATCCATACTTCCACCTCTATGACTTTAATTGCTATTTAACTTTCTTTAAGAATTTTGTTTTTGTTTTCTGTAACCCTTTTTTCCTCTCTTTTTCAACAAAATTGTGCCTAGTTGTACCATCCCCAAAGTCCCTCTTGAATATTCTTGGCCATTTCACATGAGACAAGTCCCAGAATATTTTTCAGACATTACATGGAAAATATTCCAAGTTACATTGCCAGCCATGAAGTGTTGAAAATACAAGTGCCTGTGCCAAAGAAGCATACGCTGAGGTCAAAGAGCTCTTTGGAAGTATTAATGATACAGACACTTAATAAACAATTCCAAAGTTGGCATTTGCTGAAGAAAGACAATCCATATTCACTTAACCAGAATAATAAACATAAATTGGAAGAGACAGTTGATGGCTTGGAACATGAATCTCCTAAATCCATCGGGTTCTTGGCTAACAATGAAGAAAATGTTAAACAAGTACATTTGAAAATTCTGAAAATGTCTTGACTCAATTATGAGTATAATTTGTTTCTTTCTAGTGTGAGTAAATGATATACATAGAAACAAAATACAGACTTTTTATATCCTCTTCTGTTACTTAAATCACAACATCACCTTTTGTCCTTCTTTAGACACCAAAGTTTGCATGGTTTCACTTAGACTGTTGGTTGACACAGTGAATGTCAAAAGCAAGAACAAAAAATTGTAATATTCACCAAAAAGTCCATTTCTCCAAAACGTCAGCACTTTTGTCAAGTTTAGTAGAGTTAGGAGAACAAAGGAAAATGTGTTAAAGTTTAATGCTTTCATTTTATATTCTCTTTATAACCCATAATATGAAATACATTTATTTTTTTAACACATAGATAGGTATTATGCATGTATGTAATTTTTCCTCCTTAAAAGAAATTGTTGAATAATAACAGCGACCATTTGTAGAATGTTTAGTATTTGCCAGGTATCTCTTTTGCATTTTATTTAAACTCAACTACAAACCTTTGAAACAGTACCACTATGAGCCCTATTATACCAATGAGAACATCAAATGCCGGAGAGATGAAGTAACCAGTTAGGAAACGATAGAGTCAGCAAAAGAACCCAGGCATTTTGGCTCCAGAGGCAGTATAACAAATCACTATGCTTTAAAAAAAAATTACAAGCTCAGACATCTTCAAAAGAATAAAATTTGCTTTTTATTATTGTTACTATTAATACTTCATATATTTGTCATAAAACATCAGCATTCCAACTAAATTGTCTAGGTCTTATATTTAAACAGATGACAAGACAGAAAGGTACTACGTTTTGGGAAAATTCACTTTGTTTATTGACCTCTAAGAGTTCACTTCCAATTAATATCTATTAATTAGATAGTAATGATATCTAGATTCTGTTAGACTTACTTAAAAGACTGTATTCCTGCCTTTTCGAGGGGTGAATAATAAGTAAGGTATCTGCAAAATGTAAGACCTTTGCTATGGAAAAACAAAATTTAAGTAGTCTGTATCAGGAAAGAAAGTATGTAAAATAATTTAAGATATATCTCCTCAAAGTGCTCTTCATTTAACCTATTTATTATTGAGAAGATACACCCTAGAAACACCATAGGAATACTAACATTTTTTAGGAAACCATTTCATCACTTTTCCAAAGCAGTTTGACATTACACTGTGCATTTATAAGGATAATCGTGATAATGTCTTCAATTTCTACTTTTTCTTTAAAGCCATTATATTGTATCTTTCCCCTATCCCTTAAAATTAGTGCTCACATGGTCTATTATGCTTTTTACCCACTTGCCTTTTACTTTTATATGTCTACTTTATATATAAAGAACCCTGCTCAGAACTGCTCAAAGGACTGTAAAGGTACCAGCTCATTAAAAACTCTGCTGAGAGAAGTCAGTGAACGTTTTAGAAATTGTGCCACTTTTATTGAGAACAGAGAGTTTGAAGGCATGTGAAGATCACCCTATGAGTTTTCTATCAGAGATTTGACTTAAAAAAAAAAAAACAAGAACATGATTTTGAACTGATGCATCCAGTTTTCTTCCAAGTTTTAATTCACAAGATTTGTAACTTGTAGTGATAAAAAAAAAACACAGGATATGAGTGGCATTATGAAATCGAATACATTTTGTGGATACATTCTACTGTGTGAAGAGAAGAAAGGAAGAACGGGCTTAAACATCTCTCGAGGCTTTATTAAAACTTGTATTCAATTGTTTACTAAAGACATATTTTTCTTGAACATTTAGAAATTTGACTTATTTGACCTATGGAACACAGGTTTGGTAGTGAAACCAAAAATATTCACATTTGTAAGTTAACACATCAATAAACTAGAATAATAGTAGCAACAATAAAGGAGACTAATCTAGCTATGTTTATTGTCTTGGTGCCCCAATGTGTAGGATAGGCCAGGAAAAGCACAGATAGATGTGAGCATGTGTATGTGTGTACATGGCAGGAAGTGGAAAGTGCAAGGCAGCATTAACAGAAGATCTCATGAATCTGAGCGGCTAACGCTAAGAATTATTCCTTCCCTCTCCCATACTCCATACTCCCTCTACCTGTACTATCGATCCTCTCCATTTCTCCCATTTTAAATACTATCAGTGGTGATGTCTCTCGTATTTGTTAGCCTCTCCTCCAGCGGTTTATAGATAGGCTCAAGACACAAGTGTCCAAAACAAAGAAAACAAAACAATATCCTTTCCTAGTCCCCTTTTCCATATAAAAATGCTGATGTAATTATTAATTTCCCCCTCAAAAATAATTATGGAAGAGTATCCTATTCCCCCTCTCTATACTTTCTTATAATCATTCATTTTCTAACTCCTACCAAGTCAATGAAAGCATTTGGGTAATGTCAAAAATAATCTCTCAGTTGTTAAAGTCAAAGGCACTTTTTCTTCACTCAGCTTACTTGATTGGCTATGCAACATTTGATGCTTTCACTGTTCTCTTCATCTTAAAAGCTTTCATAATCCTGCCTACTAAGACACCACTCCTCTCATTTTACTGTTCAGCTTCTGGAATACTTCTCAGAATCTTTCTCTGTTTGCCTCCCAAGTGCTGCTGTTAGGAAAAATTGACCAATTATATTGAAAAGGTAGTCTGAGAAAAGACTGAATGTCTTCCTGAATCCATTGCTGTTGCCATCTAATCCATTTTACATATGCATTCAATATTAACCTTCTTAACTAGTTAATTTAATGTTAACTACAAAGGATTACTGAGTTTCACCCAAATTGTTATTCCCAGATCCCTTTACACAAACTTTTCGATTATTCTACAAATCTCAACACTCCACTCTCACCAACTATAGCCAACTATAACTTAGGTGATGGTTCATAATGTTTGCTGAGTTGAATGACATTTCTCTTCTCAAAATCTGTAGTTGCAAATTATTTAAAAATATAGAAAGCTTTCTTTAGCTGTAGTCTGTACATAATTTGTCCTCTTTTGACTTATCCTCACTTACCTTTCACTACTCCAGGTAGGATTCTTAACATAACCTTCACTCCAACGTACTCAGTGACACCCTGTTCCAGGGCTCCTGATGCTCTTCTTGCATGCCTACTTCTCCCACCCAACCACACACTAGTAGTGACGGCCGGCTCCATCTTTCAAGCTCCTGTTCCGTTCTCATCTCTGATGGTCCCAGTTGACATTGATGCCCCTTTCTTAAACTTCTTTTTCTTATTTTTCTATTATTCTACATGTATTGATGTAATTTCAAATTGTTTGTACCATGCAGCTTAGTTTTATTTATACACAGTTTTATTATCTACTGTTTTTCATGTGGAGTCTTTTCTTTACCGTTGTACAGTTAGATTTTTGGAAAAGGGATCTTATACTATATTATCCTTCTTTTATACATTTCACACATCTTAACACAGGACTAAATATGTAATACACACTTAATAGTTACTTAGTGGTTGCTTAATAGAAGCAAGAAACATTTAAAAAATCACCAAGACATCATTGGATTATTCAGATCATCACTCTTTTTTTAATGATTACACTCTACAGACTCAATTTTCAATACCAATAACTATAAATCACAACTTTCAGTTAAATTTTATTGAATTTTGATAATTCAACTTACCATATTAAAAATAAAACCTAGGAAAGTATATTGAGGAAGGTAAACAATCCGAAAGAGATGATCCAAATCCAACAAATATTAGCACAGTTACTATTTTGATAACTGCAAATGTGTACAATTTAAAATATATTTTTATATGATTAACCTCTTTACTTTTTCCATGCTCTTAATTGGTTGTACTACCAGCTGAATAACTAAACCTTCCAATTCTGTACTTTTTCAGACTTCTCTTTATTTTCTTATTAATTTAGCTGGTGGATTTTGCTTTCTTAGGTCATTATTAGGTTTAGCAACTTGGTTCAATTCTTTGAACCAAGATTCTGTGCACTGGAAAATTTTCAGACTACCCCCAAACTGGTTATGCTTGGTGGTTACCAAGACTTTTCTGTTTCTTTCTTGAAAACATTCAAGATAGTTTTAAGCTTTCTTAGTTTCCATGGTTATGTTAGATTATTTATTTATTTTTTTTTCTAGTTTTATTTTAGTGTAGCTAGTGAAAACAATCTCAAGCACAATATAAACATAGAAAACAGGCTTTGAAAACCTATGCCACCGTCAAAACATCAAGGGAATTGGAATTTGTCAATCTTCCTGAAACCTAGGAAAAAGTAATCACTTATGCCATTATACATTAATTAATATAAGTTTTAATGTCAAATTATTTTCTAATTAGATATTTTAAGTCTAATTTTTGAAACTTGTGAGAAAAACAGGCAACTATTTTAATGTGAGTTTTCAATTCTAAGATTTCTTTTTTCATTTCTAACCAAAGAAACCCTGAAAGATGCCTTATCTAAAAGAATTATATCCAATTCAAAAGGACCGATTTCACAGTTGGCAAGTATCCACTTGACCTGTCGTGGAAGACAGACTTCTACTCTCTGCTTTCAGGCTTGCCAAACCACAGCGTGGTTCTGACCAAACAGATCCAAACCCACAGGGCTTTTCTGAGTATTATTCACAATTTGCTATGAATGGATGGCTAGACTGAGCTTAGGTGAGCCAGCTTGGAAAAGCCAGGGAGTCTGATAATGTATCAGACCTGAGTTTTATGTCATTAATTTTACTGCCATGATACAGACTATATCTTTGTTTCTCAAAGGTCTGATCCAAAATTCAATAATTTGTTATTTAGAACTTCAATATGTTCACTAAGTACTTTTTGGGATAGTTTGTTAAGTTGTTACAATAGGAAAATAAATTTTCTGAAAGCCATTGCCAACATGAATTCTATTCTAGCCACAAAATATTCATGTTGTCATCTAACACCCTCTACTTTGGTCTTTCATGATGATTTCAATAGTTAATTACCCTTTCTTGAGGTGACTTAAATTTCCAGCGCACAGTTTAATGGCTAGGATAAAATCAAAATAGTACAGTATTTAAGACAGTGGGCTTCAAGTCAGACACTTCAGTCAGAATTCTGGTGTCATTCACATAAGCTATGTAAATTTTTTTAAAATTACTTAATTAAGTAATTAAGTAAACCCTCTGTGCCTCTGGTTTATCATCTGTGTAATGGGATTGAAATGCTAACATCCCCATACCATGGTTGTGGAAACTGATCATTGTTAAAGGTAGGGTGATGAGAACAGTGCCTGGAACATAGTAAGCAATCAGAAAGCACTAGCAATGACGATGATGATGATGATAATGATAGTGTAATAAGAATGTAATAACACTAGGAAATTTTAATTTATGATTTCCTAAATATCAATCCAAGATTCTTTCCTCTACCTTATAAGGTAGATGTAAAAAAATGCCTGTACTTATAAACCTTAAATTTACATGTGTTCAGAGAATAAAACTAGAGTGAAAGCATGTCAACTCTGTATTCTCCTAACAGCATGGTTTGTCATGCAAAATATTATTTTTCTTGGCTGTTACATTGTTCTTTAAATGATAGCAATTTTTCTGTGCTATGCTAAACAGTTTATCATGTTGAAAAGTAGAAAATCACAAGGATGAAATATTTATTTGAAATGAAAGGATGCTTATAATGGAAAAAGAATAAAAAAAGAAAAAGAAAAACATGAGAATATAAAAAGTATTGCAAGTGTATAGGGTAGCATTCTTTAACAATAAAAACAATGTCTACAAGAGAGATTCATAGATCATACAAAAATTGCCAATGCAGTCTTAAATATCAGAAATAAAGCTGAAAAGTAAATTGAAAAATAATCCATGAAATGAGTAATCTTTTAGTTATATGACAAAAGAAGGTCAACATCCAAATAAGATACCCATTAACCTAATGACACCTCTGGAAACACTTTCATTTATAAATTCATTAAATATTTATTGAATGGCAACTGTTTTCCATGATCTTTTCAAAGTGCTTAGAGTTCATCAGTAAATAGAACAAAGAACCCAACACTCTTGGAGTTTATGTCGTAGTGTGCAGTGAGCAGAGGGGCAGGAAAAGGGAGAAAGGGAAAGAAAATAGACAATAACTTTTGAACATAATAAATATGTGTATTATGTTGTATGTTAGATACAATAGTAATTTACAGTACAGTAAAAAATAAAGTGGGAATTTAAAGAAGGGAGTATATGATGGCAATATTTTGAATAGAGAAGCCACCTTGTCATTGATTTTAACAAACACTTAAAGGACGTGAAGGTTTTAGTCATGCAGATACCTGGAAAAGACTGTTCTAGTCAACTATAAGAGAAAGCCCTAGGATGAAGGCATATTTGAAAAACATCAAGGGGGAAGGAGTAGTGTGCTTGGAGTGGTGGGGCTGATGGGTGAGTAATGAGTCCCCAAAGTCAAATTGTATATGGTATTCATAGTCAGTGAAAGGATTTTGGCATCAATCCTGAATAAATGGGGGAGCCATTGGAGGGTATAGAGCAGAGAAAAAACAAGAGTTGGCTAATTTTAACAATGTTGTTTTTACTGTGTCTGTGTGGGGAGTAAGTGGTAGAGGGCAAGGGTGGCTAAAATTGAGGCTAAAATATAGTTCATACTGGACTAGATAAGAAGGGGGGAGTTTGTTGCTAAAACACTGTGTGATGAGAGTGCTGGTGATTAAAGTTTTATCAAAAGCCACAGTTGGTTCCAAAGATTCCTTTAAATTGGACCTTTAAATTTGCACACCCAAGTGAGTAGCAAAGCAGGGGCTGGGGATACTACAGGGACTAAAAGTTCTCTCACCTACAGGTTTCAACAGTTTGCCAGTGTAGAAGAAAATGGTCTAAAGATGTTCAATAGTTTGAAAATCAGCAAGAAGAAGAAAAGTAGGTCTGGTTCTAAATCTTCACAGGATGCGCTCATATCTTTTATTTGGCAGAAGTACATGAAGGGATGGTGAGTTTAAACTCCCCTTAGTCACTTTGGACATAAAAACACGGAGGTGCACAAAGAGCCATCTGAACTATTTGTGTGTATGAAGGAAGTTCTCCGGACTGAACTTACTTGCTTTCTTCCTGGTGTGAGAAGTCCATTTCTTTAATATAGTTAAAAAAATAGTTCCTTTATTTTTGAAATCCTAAATATATTAAAGAGACCAATAAAAGCAGCATGACATGGTTATTTGTCTGAAATGTTGCTGGATAACTGAAATTGAAAGGATTTTCAAATATCCTATTAAATGTGCATTAAATTCCATCTTTCTTATTTTTGTATAAGAAATTGATACTTATTGACTTATATATAGGAGTAATGAAAATGTATGGCATTTAATAAGCTATCCCTTCCTTCCCTCTCTCTTTCCCTTACATTTTCCCCCTCTTATGCCTGTCCTTACTTCCTATATTCCTCTTTTCCTTTTTGTTTTCTTTCTCTACAGGTGTCAGGTTTTGTATCTTAAGATCACTCTTTTAAATTAAAGAGAAAATACTTAAAGAAATTGGTGCTATGATAGAAGTTTTTGAAGAGGACAGTGAACGAAAGACAGAAAAGAACAATTACAGGAATTACAAATAAAAATGTGAAAGGTAGTATGGAGGTTAAATATCATCAATAAAATTATTTAAAATTCAATAAATATAATTGAAACAAAAGCAAGAAGAAAATAAGTTCAAATATTACCATGCCTAATCCTGTAACAAATAAATATTGCTACGAGACAATACTATTGTTTCTGAAATTCTTATATCATTCAGAACCAGATACATAAAAGAACAATAATAGAGCTAAACTTCAGAAGAGTATTAGCAAGTATAGAACCACTATAGAGTCTAAATTCCAAAAATATAAGGACATTTTGAAAATTTTTATGTTATCTTAAAACATGTGGAGAGAAGGATATTAGAAAAATAAGCAGCCATGATATACACACAAAATGAATACCATCTGGTATTCTTCATTCACATACAATATCTTTCACCACTTCGCTCCTGAGTATAATTCTCTAATCATTTTCACCTACTCAGTTCCTTATTCTCAACTTCTGCTGAGTTAGGATAGAGTCAAACTCCTCAAATGGATATAAAATAAAAGACTTTCATACCTCCCACAAAGCAAGCTAAGTGTTAGAACACCTTTTCTTCCTTTATATCAACTAGAATAAAAGTATAAAGAGAGACTGTCATAAAACAGATAAAAAGGTTATCAATAAAGGCAAAGGAACTGTGAGTAGTAGGAAAAATCATATTGCCATATGGAAAGAGTTTAGTCACTACTAAAATGTAAAATTATGTCACAATATGAATATGAATTGCCTTTAGATAGGGACTAAGAAGATTGCTATTTCAATTATGGATGATACAAATTTTTGGAGTTTATGGATTTAAAAATAAAGTTAATAAGCTGATGCTATGCCATCTTCTAACATGAAATTTGTTTCACATTAAAATAATTTTTTTGTTTATTTGTGTATAAAATAGATTGTCCAAATAGGACAAGACAAGATTCATTCCATGGTCTGAGTGGTAACAATACTTCTAAGGTGGTGAGGTAGTCACATTTTATTTTTCTTTGCTTACCTGAGTACACTCAAAGTTAATAAAGGTTAGTATTCACAAAATAGCCATATAACATTTGTTTCAGTTTCCTACATCCTGCCATTTTTTCCTAAGCTTCACACACTTACTCTTACAGAACTTAGTAACACTCATATCATAATATCCTAGACTACCATTCAATGGTATGTTTTATTCTTTCGAGCTTCTTAGAAAATTAAAAAAAAAATAGAATACATTCTCATTCAAGAAAATTTGTGGAAGAGATTATGGTTTCAACTCTAAATGAGTATTCTTTGATATTTTATGATTAACTCAATTTACACCTCTTCCACTCAACTCACATTTTATATTTATATTAAGATTCAGGCAATTAAAATTACTCTGTAAATACAACTGCTGAAACCATAATAAATATCTACCAGTATGTGGAGCTGCAAATACTTAAATATGTAAATTATGGTGTCATGTGACTCAGTTCAATTAATATGAAACCCAATTTTATTACCAAAAAGGACATTTATTAATCCCCTGCGTCTGCTAATGTACTAGTCTCTATTTAGTCTCAAAGTGAGCTTGCTAAATTCTCTGTCTTTTAGGAGTAATATACATCTTATTAATGTAAAGTGACATTATCAGCTTTTTCTATTAAAAAAACCCCATCACATATAATTCCAAATTATTGTGGCAGCTTAAATGTGGAAGATTGAGAAGGCTGCAAATTTATCCTACAATGCTGCTGGACTCAAAATATTTAAAAAAAATTTTTTTGCATTGCCATGAGACATTATGTGAACCATATGAGATGATTTCCCTCAGTGCTTTAAATCTATGACTCATTTATTTTTCACCCTAAATGGTTTTCTTATTGGGTAAATCATTTTAGCCACCAGGTTTGACTCTGGATAATTCTTAACCACAATGAAAAGCAAAATTCGCCTTAGGAAAAAAAAAATCAAAGTGTGTTGTATTGCACTTATTTAAAGGGTGGACAATAGGTTCTTAAGACATGTCATGGTACCTCCATGGTACCATGGTACATCAGCCACTCAACTTTATAACCGGATCTCACAAATGAGGTAACTTACAGGTGGAGAGGAAAGAGATACTGAGAGAAATCTGAACAGGTATGGCTGTATGGTAAGGAGACATAGGCTATACATTTTTATTAGAGAAGTTTCCATTTTAAGAAATTGGCTTCACTACACAGGATTTCCTTTATTAAAATAAATGGCAGACACTATAGTGATTCAGTATATCTTAGTGCACAATATAGCATTGTGCTTAAGAACTTGAACTCTGAAGTCAGATAATAAAGGTTGAAATCTAGCTCCAAAGCTTATTACCTGAGTGACATTGGGCCGGTTTCAGACAGTGATGATAATTGGTGAGAGTACTAAATGAGATCATCCAAATAAAAGTGTTTGTGTGATGTCTGGAACACAGTATATACTAAGGAATTCAGTCCTCCCCTTTTCTCTCTGTTTCTTAACATGTATGTGTATGTCTGAGTGTTGTATGTTTCTCTGAGTGTGTGTGTAGCACTGTCAATATATCAAACTTTACATATATTGGCAATGTTAAATAGGCTGCAAGAGTAGTTTATATTGATATTAACTATAACTCTTTTTGTTACAGAAAAAAATTAATTGAAGTAAATACTACCTTCCTGAATTAAAAAAAAAAATCCATCGTGTAAAGAAAAGACATTATAGGGTTTAAGACCTTAATAGTTCCTTGTCAATTAGAAGATTTACTTAGTAGCTAGGTAATAAATAAAAAGAACTAATCACAATTATTCAAGACATAAATCTACTGTGGATCAAGTCCTGGTGAGTACTAGCATTAATGTTTTTAAATTTATTTATTTCTTTTTTTTTTGCTTAGGGCAGAAACCTGTTGTTACAACAAAAATAAAACAATCTTTTTATGCCCCAAAGAAATATTGATATAACTGATACAGAACATGTGGTCACACTATAATACTATCTCAGATTATAGATAGGCAGAACTATGAGAGCAGTTAATACTTAGGGCTATCAAAATTTTTCCTTAAGGTTGGATATTGCAAAAATCAATTATATTTTCCTATTTCATATCCAACATTTGACAAATTGCTGTTCATCATGTTGTCTTTAAAACTGTGCTTATACTTTTTTAGTAGTCATTATCTATAACAAGAGATCAGATTGTGGAGTTAGATATATTAAGATTCAAATCCTGCCCCCTGCTTCCTTGCTGTCACGTTGGGCAGAAGACTTACATCACTTTCTTTATTTTTAAATTGCAGACAATGGTGAAAGTTCATAACAAGCTGTAATGATTAAATGAAGTGGTTCATATAAAGACTGTTGCATATTACCTGCACACATTGCACATTTAATAAATATTTTTCATTCATTATTATTTGGTTATACTGTCATTATTTTTGCTTTGATTCATTTATTTTACTTTTCCAGACTAAGTTCTCCATATGCTACATTTTTCTTTTGATAGTTTAATTGTGCTTTTTTTTAAATCAAAATTTCAGTCATCCTGGAAATTTCCTCTTTTCTCAATCTTTCATATAATCAATTACCAACTACTTCCTACTTATATCCTGTAATGTCTTTTCTACCTCTCTTTTCTTTCCAACTCCATTCCCAATGCATTAATTCAAGTTGGATAAACATAATAGTTTTCTTACCAGCTTCCCTAATATTTGTTTCCTTGTCACTTTCTTCTGACTATTCTTATTCAAAATGTCTTTCATCTTATTACAAACTTAGGCCAAAATTTTAATGGTTTACTATTGTCTTTACATAAAAAGACAAACTTAAAATTTCTAAAATCTGGTATTTACATACTTCTTTAAACATATTATCCTTTATTGCCCTTTGACTTAGAATGATCTCTTCATTGATCATTTTGTACCACACCTTTTTGTATAATAATGTTTGCCTGCATAAAAAGACTTTATCCAAATATTCCACACCAGCTACAGAAAGTTTATCTATCCTGCCACTTTCATTATGAAGATGTCTCCCAAACATATAATCCTCAGTAAATTATTCTCACTTCGAACTCTTATTTTTATAATCCATTTGGCTTTTAATTATATTATATTGTTTCAATCTGGTCTGTAATGTTTAATTTACATAACCCATATATTTTACTCTATGTTAAGATAATTTGCAGCACATTTACTAGTTTATAGGATTTTATGTCTTTCTCAGAATCTCTAATATATAATTTTAAAAAAATGCAAGTATTTTTAAGATAATCAGTACATAACAAAACTTATCCTTGGCTCCTGGCCAAAAAGAAGTAACAGAGACTGGATTTACCATCCTTTATAGAAAAAGCAAAACAAAAACAAGAAACTAACAAACAAAAAAACTATATTAAACAACAGTTTAAAAGTCACTGGGTATCAGGCAGCAAAGAACAGTGATCTTTAAGAGAAGGGAAATATATGAGATCAGCCCTACAGTGCAACATTTTACTGTCTTGAGAGTTTCTAGGCTTTTACAAAAGAATGGGGAATCAAAATAGAGCTGAGAAAATTCCAATGTCAGGAGTTGAAGATGAAAGTCCAGGGAGACCAAGGTGAATAGATTTCTCTGGAGAAAACAGGAGAAAGAAGAGAGCTGCATAGAGAGAGATAACATCTGCAAAAGATCCCCCTTCAGTTTTCAGCAGAATACTAATCAATCCATGTGTGATAAAGCGTACTGTTACCAGGAAAAGAACTATCTAAATATATTAAAGGCATCGTATTTGGTGCTCTCACAGAGCAGGGAAAAATGCTTGCTCCTACCAGCCCAAATGGAAAGCTTCAAGATTCATGGGGCATTTAGTGGAATACAGACAATATCTCATTTCGTTGTGCTTAGCTTTATTGCACTTTGAAGATATTACAATTTTTTTTGTAAATTGAAGTTTTTTGTGGCAACCCTCCTTTAAGCAAATCTTTCGGTGCCATTTTTCCAATAATATGTGCTCACTGCATGTCTCTGTCATATTTTGGTAAATCTTACAATATTTCAATAGTTCAATGCCTGAACTTCAGAGGACAGACTGACTCTCTTGTTAGGGGCTAATGCCACTGCTGATTGAAACCAATGCTCATTTACTACCCTGAAATGTTAGGGCCCTTAATAATTATGCAAAATCTACTCTGCCTGAGCTCTATAAATGAAACAACAAAGTCCAGATAAGGATATCTGTTTATACATGGTTTACTGACTATTTTAAACCCATTGTTGAGATCTACTGCTCAGAAAGAAAAAGTTTCCTTTCAAAATATTACTTCTCATTGATAAAAATCCTACTTAGCCACGAACTCTGCTGGGGATGTACAAGGAGGTTAATGTTGTCATACTTATAGAACATTAACATCCATTCCATAGCCCATAGATCAAGGAGTAATTTTGACTTTTAAAACTTATTATTTAAGAAACACAGTTCACAAGGGTATAACTACTGTAAAAAATGATTCCTCTGATGGACCTGGGAAAAGTAAATTGGAAATCTTCTGCAAAAGATTCACATTCTAGATGCCAGGAAGAACATTACTGATTCATTGGAGGAGGTCAGAATAACAATATTTGTAATAGTTTGGAAGAAATTGATTTCAATCCTCATGGATGACTGACAGATTGAAAACCAGTGAATTCCTCCAGTGGAGGAAGTAACTACAGATGTGGTGGAAATAGCAAGAGAACCAGAAGTGCAGCCTAAAGTTGAGTCTGAATTGCTCAATTTTATGATAAAACTTCAATAAATAAGGAGTTGCTTCTTATGGATGAGAGTTGTTTCTTGAGATGGAATCTACTCCTGGGGAAGATGCCATGAATATTTTGAAATAACAACAAAGGATTTATAATATTACATAAACCTAGTTGATAAAACAGTGACAGGATTTGAGATGATTAACCAATATTTTGAAATAAATTCTACTGTGGATAAAATGCTATCAAATCGCATCATATACTACAGAGAAATCTTTCATAAAAGGAAGAGTTGATTAATAGAGTAAACTTAATTGTCATATTATTTTAAGAAACTGCCATAGCCACTTCAACCTTCACCAACCATGACCCTTGATTAGTCAGCATCTATCAACATTGAGGAAAGACCCTCTACCAGCAAAAATATTATAGCTTGAAGGCTCAGATGATCATTAGCATTTTTTATCAGTAAGATATTTTGTAATTAGGTTGTGTACATTTTGTAGACATAATACTACTGAACACTTAATAGACTACAAAACAGTGCACACATAACTTTTATATGCACAGGGGAACCAAAAATTTTTGTGACTTGCTTTATTACTGTATTCATTTTATTGCGGTTGTCTGGAACAGAATCTGAAATATTTCTTAAGTATATCTGTATATACAAGTATTTTGCCTCAGTAGTGAGCAATGATCAGCCCTTGATTAAACTCTGTGCTGATTCTATGTAACAAATCTAAAAAACAAAACTCACAAGGATCAAACTATTTCTCAATAGCTTGACTGTGTCCCATAAAAACTCTCAATAATATTTATAAAAGTACAGAAATATCCAGTACTCAAAAGGTAAAATTTACAATGTTTGGCATCCAAAAAAAAATTATATGGCAAGCAGAAAAACACAAGTCACAATAAAAGGAAAATAAATCAATCAAAGTCAACTCAGAACTGTCACAGATATCAGACTTCGTAGGCATGGACATTAGAACAGTTAATATAACTGTGCTTCCTATGTTCAAATAGAAAAATACAAATATGAAAGACTCAAATAAAATTTCAAGAGAGAAAAACTACAACGTCAGATGTAAAAGATACACTGAATTGAATGGTGACAGATTAAATGTTATAATGCAAAATGTTCATGAGTTTGGTGACATAGCAATTGAAACTAACTAAAATGAAGAACACAGAGAAAAGCAATTTAAAAATGTGAAAAGCATCTATGAACCCTAGAACTTCTATAATTTGACTAATATATGTTTAATTATAGTTCCCAACTGGGTGGAAGAAAATATTTGAAGAAATGATTTTCTACAAATTGCAAAGTTAACTCAGTGGAGAAAGGACAGTCATTTTAAAAGATGGTGTTGAAACAATTAGTAGCCATTTGCGAAAGATGAAATAAGACCTGTATTTGGGACATATAACAAAATTAATACAAATGGATTATAGACTTAATGCTATAACCTAAAACTATAAAACTTCTATAAGAAAACATAGGAGAAAATCATTTTCACCTTGCGTTAGGAGAGGAGTTGGCAACCTACCTATGGCCCACTGGACAAATCTGATGCTCCTCTTAAGAACATTTTTTTTTACTTTTAATATGATTAAAGAAATGGAATGAAAAATAACACTATTCGATAACATTAAAATTATATAACATTCAAATGTTAATAAGAATTATTAGAACATGGCCATGCTCATTTATTCATATATATTTTTGTGGCTGCTTTCACAGTACAACTGCAGAGATGATTAGTTGAGGCATAGGCTATCGGCAGCACGAAGTTTATATTATTTACTATCTGTCCTTTTAAAAGAAAGTTTGTCAACTCTTTGAATGGGTAAAGATGTAACAGTAAAAGCAAAATAATTTTTTTAAAATTGATAAATTGAACTTTATCAAAATTTAAAATTTCGCTCTTCAAAAGATGCTATTAAGAGAATGAAAATCAAAACACACACTGAAAAGAAAGTATTTGTAGATCAAATAATTGATAAGGGAATTGTATTCAGAACATAAAAAGAAGTTTCAAAATTCCATGGTTTAAACCTTCACTCCTCAAAATGACCAAATATTTAAATAGACATTTTGCCAAAGAAGATACATAGATAAACAATAAGTACATGAAAAGATATTCAACATCATTAGCTTTATGAAAGTGCAAATTAAAGCCACGATGAGATTCCATTACATACCTATCAGAACTTCAAAAAGTAAAAACACTAACCGTACTAAGAGGTAGCAAAGGTGTAAAGAAGCTAAAATTCTTGTTCACTGCTGGCAGGAATGTAAAATATTTCAAACATTCGAGAAAACATGTTGGCGTTTCTTAAAAGTTTAAATGCCACGTGATGCAGCCAGCCCACTCTTCAGTATTTATCCAAAAGAAATTAAACATACGTTTGTAAATAAAGGCTTTACATGAATGTGTACTCAATTCAAAGACTTTTGAAATTTGTAATAAACTTCAGCAGTTATCTGTGTGTCTGTGTGTCTGTGTGTGTGTGTGTGTAAGAGGAAGAGAACAATATTAAAAGGAATAAATGAAATATAGGGGACTATGCAGAGAGTTTAGTGGAGATTATAGGTTTCTGAACTGATAATGCTATGCTTTCTGTAGATCAAATATAGTTAAGAATTTTTATCCTGTACATATTCATAAACTTGAAAATCAAAATATTGGGTTAATAAATAAATAAAGCCTATGCAAGGAAGGCATTTTAGGCAATGCAGAAAGGTGTGTTTTCTAAGTTTCATGTAGAAGTTTAAGTAAATTACAGTCATCCCTCTGTATCCACAGGGGATTGGTTCCACAGGAGATTAGTCCAAGGATCCCTGCAGATGCTCAAGTCCCTTATAGAAGATGCCGCAGTATTTGCATATAGTCTCTACATATCCTCATCCTTCCTTATAATTTAAATCATCTCTAGATTACTAAAAATACATAATACAATGTAAACATTATATAAATAGTTGTTATACCGTATTTTTAAATTAGTACTATTTTTATTGTTGTATTCCTATTTTTTACTGTTCTTTTATTCCAAATATTTTTGATCCATGGTTGGTTGAATCTGAGGACGCAGAATACATGGATATAAAGGGTTGACTATAATTCTTGTAAGTGCCTCTCTTTAAAAGTAAACTAAGGATCATAGATCACAAGTTTGTTGAGGAAGCAGATATTTGCATTTAGCCTGGCCAGCTGGCACATGTCCTATAAACCAGACCAAATTTGAGTCTCACAAGATGGAAAGTTCTGATCTTTTAAGTGGCAGAATCATAAAGTGGAGCAAATGATCCTTACACATAATCTCATGCAACATCACCCTTCAAGGTCCCCAGTTAGCAATTTAGTAATAACTCTTCGGTTTGAAGTACTTACAACTGACCATACATTATCTTATACCCGCCCTCTCCTATTGATTTTATTACTCAAGAATCCTGTAAATAAATTTCATTTTTTTCATCATTGTATTATTATGGAAGGCTGTTCTAAATCAAGCATTATTTTACAAAACAGATGCAAATGCGCGCTCTCTCTCTCTATATATATATCTATATGTATATATTTCTATCATCTCTTTTTCACAATACGTAATTTTTAGAGAATATTCCTAAATCCAAAAAATTTGCAAATTTTATATTCTACATAAGCTAGCATAGTGGAGATTTCTTTTCCTCTATAATACAAAATAATAATAAAGACATGAATGATGGAATTGTCCACCCTCTGTAATTATTTCTTAGATATATAATCTTATCCATAAAAGCTTATAATCAAAGTATCTGAGAAGTTGGACAAATACCAAAGGTAATCTATACCAACCCCCATACTATATAAATGATAATACTAGCGAGAAAGAGGTTTAGTGATTTACCCAAGATCATATAGTGAGTAATGCTTTAGCTGGACTTGAATCCCTGTATTCACTCACTGATTAATTAGATAATTCTATTGATGATTCATACATTATGCTAACTACAAAGGCTATGTAAATAGCAAGGCACAAATTCAATAATCCAGGTGATTAAAGTCTAGCAGGGAAGAAACCAAGCTACATATTATTCAACTCAATTGGTTTTTGGTATACAATGTTTTTTTTCTTAATTAAATCTGTCATTAAAAATACATAACAAACAAAATATTGATAATGTTACATCTAACAATATAGGATTAATGGTTTAATTTAAAGTATTTCAATTATAGAATACACCTAACAACTTTAAAAAAGAAGGAAAACTGTCTGCTAAGTCTTTTTGGCAATGAATGATTTTTATCTAGTTTTTATCTGACTGGTACCTCACCCAGTAACAGTGAAAACAAATTCATCATACAGTGCTAAAGCTTTGAAAATTAGGGCCTAAAATGGACAAGTGCTTGTGATTTTTATTTACAGATATGCCTCAACTTCCTTTACAACAAAGTACAGTTTTATTTTTAAACAAACACATATTTACACTTCATCTTAAATTGTGCTAAAAACAAAGAAAAACCAAAATAAGGATTAGTAAGGAGCTTTTAATTAACCCTTGTTACAATTCCTTTTTTAGAAATTACTTTTTTTTTCTGTGTTAGAGTTCTGTCTGCAGTGGACATAACTGTTGTATTGTTTTCAAGTGTATTTGGTGGAGGAGAGGGTGTCCATTCTTTCTATTCCATGTAACTGGATGTGTAAAACCACATTTTCCTCCATACACAGCTCTGATGAAATTACACTTTCATTATTGTTTTTATTTGTTGATCCATCAGAGAGAAAGAGTGAGGAATATAACAGAGCAAGTTTTGCAGAAACTCTCAAAAGATTGTTGAAATTAATGATAGAATTGGTAAAACAAATAGCCATCACTTTGATATGTTTATAAAGGAAGATATAATTTTTATATACTAGAACCTTAGAGAGAAATGTCTAGTTAGAAGTGATTAAAAAGGTGATATATAATCTACAGAAAGAAACTCTTGAACAACAACAGAAGAATTATCCAACAAGGAGCTGTTGGCAGCCTCACAGTTTATAATATTTGACATTGTGTTTGATAAGATGCAGGCAAGTATTCAGAGGATGAATCCTAAACTAAAGGCAAAACAGCAATCTGTTACATCAAGTAGCTCTTAGGCTGAGCTTTCTCTGATGTTTGCAACCCGGAAACTTAAACTTTACCCACAATGGCTTCACTTACCAGAAAGGCTGCTCAATACAATGCAGTATAAAGAAATTCACTTCTATTAATCAAACCTGAGTGGAAACAAAGGAAGAATGGCAGAGTGGCATGGAATAGGAACCGTAGCTCTTTGTCCCTTCCCCACATTGCTTTCCTTCTGTGTGTGTCTCCATGAGTCTTAGTTCTCTCTGCCATCCCTTGCATGAGTGCATGCACATACTTGTACATATTTAACCTTTGTGTTATTCCCTATCACTGTGATAAATTCAGAAAATTAGATAAATTTTATTTTCTAACATTAAGCCCTATAAATAAAAAAATAAAATGATGTGTGTGTGTGTGTACTGTTTATTTGGCTGTCTCAGGTAGAAAATTTAACAAGTTGGCTCAAGGCTGTCAAATAAACTTGCTTGGCACAGCCTGTCTGTTCCAAGATCCTATTATAAAGGATGGATTACTTTAATATACCACATATAATTTCTTTCATTTTCAGAGAACACCCCCAGGAGTAAATTCTGAAGCCATTAATTTTTAGTACCAACATTTAGTACCAACTTTAATACCAAATGTAGCCAACCATAAGGCAACTTAATTAGCATTCTGGGCCGTCAGTGTGAATAAAAAGCAAAAGGCAGAAGCAAGCCCCAGCTTCTCTCTGCCAGCCCAGATTCTCCACACTGAAGGGAATCAGATACAGAAAAGTTAAGCTCTGTACACTTCAATTATCCCTAATGATATGTGGATACTGCTTCCTAGCTCTGTGACCATGAGCATGTCAATTTACCTCTCTGCTTCAGTTCCTTAGTTTGTAAAATGTGGGTAACAACAGTAGTTAGCTCACTGTGTTGTTCCGATGACTAACTGGATTCATATATGTATAGACTTGGAACCTTGTCTGTCCTACAGTAAGTGCCATATTGATATTAGCCGTTACTATGGTAATTGTTAAATAATAATTAATGTATTCATAAAAGATACTTTGTACCAGTAGGGGTTGAAAGTAACTTTAGAATTCTTTATTAAGATCTAAGAATATTTAAAACTGTTTAGAAGCATTTCCATCAACCTCAGGTTAAATGAATATACTTTCTATTTTGAGGCTTAAACTTTAATTATCCTGACAATTTTCTAAAAAATAATGCCTCCTTTTCCTGTAACACTGAAGAAATGCAATATTATTTATGCAACCAATATGGCGTTTTTGAGTTTAATATGCCTAGCAATGTTCAAAGATTTACATAAACAGTATTTATTATGAAACTAATTACGGTCTTTAGTTAGGTTTGTCATCCGAGAACATCGTGAGATCATAGTAGCCATTTGCCACTGGCATCACTGACAGAGCAGTGTCGGTTCAAGTTTGTATCTCTATTGGTTCTTAAAAAACATTCAGTAATGGAATACTGAAGTCTATAATACTTTTCATCACATAATGGTTGCTGTGCTTGTCCACATATAGGCACTTTAAACCAGATGTACAGTACACTCTGTAACCACTCAAGGATTTAAGATAAAGTCTATGAAAGTGGCTATAAACGTCAACATTATACAACATCATAGTCCTATAGTCCTATATTTGTGTCAGGAAGGCATATTACAAGTTTAAGGCTGTAATCATTCATGTCCTACCAAGCACTGGTGTGACACATCCATTTAGAAGGATGTTTTGCTCACAGAGAACATTATATTAAAAAGATACATATATTCTAGCCTGAATATACAACATTGACTATGTATGTGAGAAATTGTTTTGTATCATGAAAACTATTATATGTAAACATTGAACAAGTTTTGTCATTGTATCCTTTTGTAGCTATTGGAAATTATCTTTTGTTAGGAAGTATGCACATCTTAGGCTATTTTCTATTTCTTTCTCAAAAAATAAATTCTGTTATGTTTTCCCGTCAGGTAGGCACAACCCTATGTAGGTGGAATAGTAATCTAAGTTATATTACCATATTCAGACATATTTTTAGCTGTCACAAAAAATGAAAGATGGACAATTTGGTGTATTTTCTTCCACTTCTAAGGAAAATTCAAGGTCAATACTCTACCCAGGAGAATCTTGAGTGGTAAAATGAAATGGTTGAGGAGGAATTCAAGACTCATTTGTGTCAGACTCTGCCTGTATAACTGGAAGTAATTTCCTCAGTTTCTCTATCTGTAGATAAGGATACTGACCACAGTGATTTTTATTGAAATCTCCTACTTCTGAAAAATATAATGCTACATTAAGTATGTTTACATATATTTGCTCACTATTCTTTATCTCCTTTATTTTGTCCTTCGGTTTTTTTGGGGGGAGGGAGTTCAATAAACTTCCTTGCCTGTACAATGTGTATCCCTGTAATATTAGAGTTGCTCCAGATGGTAATGGTTGTCTCTCCTACTTAGCCAACACCGCACCCTCCCTTAACTGGGTCAGATCATGAACATCTCCAAACCTTGTAGATGTCACACTTTTTTTTTTTTTACCTCATTGTTATCATTTCTTTCTACTGAGAAATATCAACATAATGGTAAAAGGGCACCCACTTGGCTGTCAAAAAAACACTAAATAATATAGGTAAGATTGGTTTACAATCTCAGTTCTCAGACTGTTCTAAACACAACCTTTGGCCAGGTATTTAGCATTTCTGTGTGTTGATTTTCCTGACTATAATCTGAGGATACTAGCAGTGCTCACTCTCAGAGTCGTTCTTTGGTTTAAATGGCTTTATTACATGTAATGACAAGGAACTGTGCTTGGCACTCAATAAATATTAGCGATTGTTTTTCTGTTCATACTTGTTCTACAGCTAGATATGTTTTAATGTATTTAATGGAAAATGAAATAATTAGTTCAACAAATGCTTTTAGAGAGCTCACCGTGAATCAGGTTAGGTAAAAAGGTGATCATGTTCCTGTTCTCATAAACCTTATGTTCCAATGAGGGCAAAAGCTAATATCAAATAATTCTAAAAAAAAGATACTTTTATGTGGAGATAAGAACTGATAAGAAAATAAAATAAGGACACGTAGCAGAAAATGAGAATGTAGGAGAGTGGGGTGGGGAAAAACTGCATTTATTGGCTCATATGCATGATCCCTTTATGTTGAAGTGAATCGAAGCTCAGTTCCTGCACATCATCTCTGCTTTGCTTACATGGTCTTCTTTCATTTCCTCACTTGGGCCCAAGGCTTAAAAATGATTCCCAAATATACCAAATAATTTGGTCATCTTCCTCAAACCTGTAATACTAGCAGTCTTTCCCTTTATAGTAAACGGCATTTCCCATTGCTAAGAACAAAAATTCTGGCATTATCCTGACTCCATTCTGTCATTTTATAACCAAACCAGGAGCAAAACTTGTCAACTCTACCTTCAAAACATACTCAGTGCTTTACCCATGCTCACTGCCTCCTCTGCCACTGTGATGGTCCAGTATACCATTATCTCTTCATTGATTACTGGAAAACATTCTAATTGGTTTCCCTGCTTTCATTTCTCCCATGTACAGCTTAATTCCAATACACCAGTCAATACTGGCATAAATGGGATGAGGCATCTCCTCTGTTCAAAGGCTCCCATGGCTCTGATTTCACTTAGAAGTAAAAATCTCACCATGGATTATAAGGCCCTTTGTCATCCCCCCACCTCCCTTACCCTACCTGCCCTACATTCCACTCCTCTTCTACTTCACTTTGCACCAGGCAAACTGACCTTCTTAATACTCACGAAGTACACCAACAATTCTTCTGGCTCAGGGCCTTTGCTCTTCTGCAAATAGCTGGCATGCTCCCCTTCATCAGAATGGTTCGCACCTTTAATTCTTTTGGAGCTTTGTTTAAATATCACCTTATCAGTAAGGCCCTCTTAAAATTGTAGCCCCAATATCTAGAACTTCCTATTCTTCATTTCTGCTTTATTTTGCCTCATAGTAATTATGTTATTTATTTTGTTTCAGTATTATTTATTTTCCCTTAGGGCATAAATATTATAAAGACAGAGATTTTTGTGTATGTCATTCAATGTCATATTCCAATTGCATAGACAATTGTTTAGCACATGTGTTCTTCCAATATTTATTGAATGAATGAAAGAGTAAGTGTAGACAAGGAAGGCTTCTTTGAGGAATAACATTTGTTCAGAGTCCTAAATATTGAGAGAGAAATGACCATTAGGCAAACTATAGGCAGAGAGTATTCTAGGTAGATGAATTGACTTTAATAAAACTATCAGCCATTGAACAGAAAGAAGAGTGACATGAAACGATTTATATTTTAAGATGATTGTCCTCATTTGTATGTTAGCAAAACAGAAAGAACATGGTTGGAATAAATTAAATGAGGAGGAAGGGGTAGGAGATAGGTTCTGAGAAAGAAGGAGGGGACAATTCATTTGGGGCCTTCTAGGCTATGGTAAGAACTTGAATTTCATTTTAGGTACCAAAGGAAACACTGTTGATGGGGGCTGTTGAAAGTATGAATTAGGGGAAGTACTATAATCTGATTTTGTTTTAAAAGATCATTTGGCTGGCAAGGAATATGGAGTTATCATTTTCTACATGGAGGAAGTAACCAGGAGAAAGTAGATTATCAAGGTTTTAAAATCAGTAACATGAAAATTATAAAATTAAGTCATTAAGGTTTCATATTTGATAAAAGGTTGATAAATTAAATTTTCATAATTTCAATTTACTTTAAAAAATTGAAATATTTCTGAATATTTTAGAATAGTTTATCAATAGTCTTATTACCAGGAATGGTTTATTTTTTCTGAAACCTTCATATTGGCTAATAACTCTAGTCACTTTCCCTGAGTCTATGAAAAAAACTATCAAAACTTAGTAAGTTGAATTTATAGAACTATGTAGTTTATTAAAGATAATGATATGGATTGTTAACAATGGAAATAGCTATTGTATAATTCCAAATACGTCCTTATACAAATGTGAGTTTTAAATACAAACCTGACTTTATTTATTTGGAATTACTTTGATAACAGTTTCTGATCACTATTTTATGTGTGTGCATGAAGTAAATTTTATTAATAAAATTCTAATATTGTATATTGTGCCAGTATGAATTTAACCATTTGTGTCTACACAGACATGTCTGTATTCATGTTAGTATACCACTAAGATACATAACTAAAAGCTCTTGGTTATAAATCTTACATGAAAATATGGGTAGGAAATTCCATGGAAGTTCCTAGGATTTATTTTTAATTCAAACTCTGTAGTTCAGAAGGTACAATTTTATTTAAATTTAAATTTAGGAAAAGGCTAAACATATTCTATTGTTTAATTATGGGGTTTTTTTTGTTTGATTTTACAGCATTTTTATATAAGGGGAAGAAAGAAATTTCAGGTTTGTAGGAACAGCTAAGTGAGCAGCTATATATTTGTAGAACATACATTTTCTTTCATTTTGTGTTTGTGCAGTGCAACAGATTTGTAATTTAAAGAGTAAGAATATGGAAAAAATTAGATCGGAATATATTTCTTTTTTGATCTATTTTGGTCTGTCATAGAGTTATTGTGCTTCTGCTCTTAGATAACTGAGTGGCAATAAACATATGAAATGTCTTCATTGGTCAAACGTGGGCCACGTCAGCATCCAGGAAGTGCTCCACTGAGGCTCTGGGACACATTTAACAATTTTAAAGTAAGTCATTGGTGGAATTAAGAGCAGAATCATATATTCTCCTGACCCTGATTTCTGCTTCTGTCTCACACTGATTCTTAATCGTATTTCAGAAAAAAAGCCTTCCTTATCTTTAATTGGTGGGGCATTCATATTTAGATAAAAAGAACTCTGACATATTAGGATTGGTTGTTTATTCTTCTATCCAAAAATAAGCACAGATGTTTTATGCAAAGTAAATATATATAATTCAATTTTTCTTCCTCCAGTGTTATTACTGGTAGTTTACCCCATTTTGTAGTTTCTCATATTCAGGTGTTTCTTTCCCCACTACATACCCCCACCAGCCCTCACTGGATATATATCCCTAACAATGAAACATTACATTTTCCCTCTGCTTAGGGAAGCTGATTATATAGAATTTCATAAAGATTCAGATACACAGGGGCATGAATCCTCAGAAAATCTGATGCTACTCACCAGTTTAAACTTCTTTTTAATTTTGCTGTTGTTTCTATTTCATCCACAATAAATTCTTACTATTGCACATAAAGACTAGTTGATACTTGCTCATGTCCTGTTGCTTCACTTGAAAGCAAACTCCTTACACTTGCACTCCAAGCACAGCTTTGTGTATTGATTGGTTGTACAGTAATTCTTTTGACTGGCCTCTCCTGTATCCAATAAAGCACATACACTGTCAAGTGTTAAACTGATACTTATACAAAGACTAATACAATTTAAATTTGATGAAATAAAGGCAAAGCTTTTCAATGGCTCCTATTATTCATGTATCAGTTAACATGGCCAAAAGAATCAGCATAGCTCACAATAATTTATGTTATTATATTGAAAAAATCATAACACATTTCAGTTTTTGTTTTTCCTCCATAGCAAAAAGACACTCTATTGGCTGTCCATGGTGTATGTTTCAATAATTCTTATTTTCCAGATGTATTCACTTTTTATTAAATTTGTATGTTAGCAAAACAGGAAGAACATGGTTCTTATATTTAAACATGTTTTTATATTAAATCCCCAAATTGGTACTTATAATGTATAATGGATCCTTTTTAATTCCAATATAGTAAATAAAAATATGGAGGGGGAAACATGGTATGCAATCAAATTAAATTATGACCTGTCATTAAAGGCAATGGACTATGAATTCCCATGAGAATAGATAATGGAGAATTGTTCTTATATTGTTTAGGAAGATTGTGAAAGTGGAAATGAGTTTTAAAAAGTAAAGAAAGGACTTGTATCATTTTTAGGTATGTCCCTTCTATGCCTATTTTATTAAGTGTTCTTATCATGAAAGGGTGCTGAATTTTGTCAAAAGCTTTTTCTGCATCTATTGAAAGAATCATGTGGTCTTTGTTTTTGCTTCTGTTTATGTGGTGAATTACAATTATAGATTTATGTATGTTGAACCATCCCTGCATCCCTGGGATGAAGCCCACTTTGTCGTGATGGATTTTTTTTTTTATAAGCATCTGAATTCGGTTAGCTAGGATTTTGTTGAAAATTTTTGCGTCTATATTCATAAGGGATATTGGTCTGTAGTTTTCTTTTTTAGTTGCATCCTTTCCAGGTTTTGGTATCAGAGTTCTGTTCACATCATAAAAGGTATTGGAGAGGTTTCCATTCTTCTCGATGTTGTGGAATAATTTCTGCAAGATAGGCACCAGTTCTTTGTAAGTGTGGTAAAATTCCATTGTGAAACCATTTGGGCCAGGACTTTTCTTTTTAGGAAGATTTTTAATTGCTGTTTCTATTTCGGCTCTTAATATTGGTCTGTTCAGGAATTCTATTTCTTCCTGGTTGAGCCTAGGGAGGTAAAAGACCTATACAGGGAGAACTATGAAACACTGAGGAAGGAAATAGCAGAGGATGTAAACCGATGGAAATCCATACCATGCTCGTGGGTTGGCAGAGTCAACATCGTTAAAATGTCTATACTACCCAAACTGATCTACAGATTCAATGCAATACCTATTAAATTCCCAACATCATTCTTCACAGATATGGAAAAATAAGTTTACACTTCGTTTGGAACCAGAGAAGACCCCACATATTGAAAGCAATTCTAGGCAATAAAAACAAAATGGGAGGTATATATATGCCAGATATCAAACTGTACTACAAAGCTGTAGTAATTAAATCAATCTGGTATTGGCACAAGAAAAGGATTATTGACCAGTGGAACAGATCTGAGAACCCTGACATAAAACAATCCTCATATAGACATCTAATCTTTGACAAAGCAGACAAAAACATACACTGGGGAAAAGAATCCCTTTTCAATAATGGTGCTGGGAAAAATGGATAGCCACTTGTAGAAGGCTGAAGCAGGATCCACACCTTTCATCTCTCACA
>VBSM01000272.1:76156377-76184991 GCA_008086735.1 Cheirogaleus medius
CATAATGAGTGAGATGTGCACCATCTGAGGGATGGTCACGCTTGAAGCTCAGACATTTGGCGGGGTGGGGGGTCAAGAGCATTATTTGAAACTTTAAATTTGTACCCCCATAATATGCTGAAATAAAAAAAAAGTAAAGAAAGGAAACTCTTGAATGAAAGTTACATAGCAGATGATCTATGAATTTTGCCTATCCCCAAAAATGATGCTTATGATTAATCAATAATAATAATAACTTCTATGTTAGCAAATAAATATCTATGTTCACTATTTCCTGAATATCCAAAACAGTGTCTGGCATGTACTAAGTGCTCAGTAGATATTTGTAGGTTATCAGCTTAAATATATCTTCTCAGTGACCTTTGAGAATAGGTTATTACAGCATTCATCACAACTCTCATTAAATTATTAGTTGGATTTTTGTTGCCACTCAAACATTGAAAATGGCAAAGAGGCCAAGATGGTGCCTATATATACTCACCATTATGTCTTATCCTAAATGTATGTCTGACCCCATAGTAGATGTTCAATATAACCATGTTGAGTGAAAGACTGCATGAATGGACCTTCTCAGGTAAACTAGTGAGTTATTTAATATATAATTCACATGATCTAGACCTCTGATAATTATTATGATTTACTCAGACAAATTAAAATTATACACCAACCCAATAACAAGAAACTGTTAGTAATAGATATTGAAAAGACTATATTACCACAATCTTACACATATATACAGTGATTGTATTTAGCCATTGGTATTTCTTTTACAGTGAGTATGAAATCCAGAGACTTGTTTACTGTGGCACCTCCCAGTTCATTATTCTCAAGGGAGAGCTTCAGGGAGCATTTGATTTCTTGCAGCAAGGCAAAATGGAAAATGTAAATATGGTTTAAGTTTTTCACTGAAGCCCACATACTATAGAATAAAGCTGTATCTCCCATGGAGCTTCTTGAAAATATAATGTTTTTATTAAAATTACATATTTTAATATTTACATTGCATATATTAATATTTACATTAATGTTAAACAGTAAATATTTGTCAAAAGGAAGAAGGGGTCAAAGGTTGGATTAGGCTGCTCATTTGTAAACAAAGTATGTTTGGTTAAATTTTCAGAACACAGTATTAATCATGGAGACAACCTACTGCAAAAGAAGTTGAGCCAGTTTTCATGTCAAAGAGAACTGCATTCATCATATCTTGGCTTAGAAATCTGCTAGTAGTGCTTGGTCTTGGGCAAGATTCCCTCTCTGACGGTGTTTTCATATAAATGGCTATAATAAATTGTGTGATTTTTTCATATGATTAGATAATGTGTGAACCTATGGAAGATAATTAGTAAATAATATCTGTTATTTATCTATTATCATGAGCTACTCTACTAAGCAAAATATACAAATGTGATTACAAGAACCATGATTATGTCACGGGGAATAGTGGTATCACTATAATTCTGTTTCCACTTCTGGGAAAATAACTCAGAACTCACTCTATTCATAGCTGGATAGCAAGTTAAAGTTATATTGAAGGCAGTATTGTTAATGTGTTTTTATATATTAGATATCACTGTATCTATATTAAATGATATAACCTTGTTATATTTTGTGGCTGTATTCATAAGAGAAACATGCACAAATACAGTGCAGATGCTTTTGTGTACCAAACTCACGTCTTGCAACTATATTGATGCATTGCTCAGCACAACTGAAATCCAATTATACCACACTTGACTCTCTGAAAAGCAAGCATCCCCTCCAGAACTGTTCACTCATACTAATCAATGAGAATAGAAACATCACTTGTCACTACTCAAGTGCTTTGATTCGTACGAGTTATGTAACAGAGGAGACATGGTGACGGTGCCACCCTTTGCCTGACCATAATATCTAACAATATTCCATTATCTTCCTAAGATGTGAACCCATTTTTCACTTCATTCCTCCGGAGCCCTTTATTGATTACTATTAACTGTGAGATGCTGTCTCTATACCTGCATCCCACAAGTGTAGACAACTGTCTATAACCACTCACTCCTGAAGTTCCATTTAAAAGTCCATCTAGCTTTCTACCTGAAATAGTATTTTCTATGAAATAGTATTCAAAGGTCATTATGAAATATGAGCATTACTAAATAAATCCATTCATTTTTCCAGGAAATAAATGTCTGTAATATTAATAATTTATGCTATTACATCAATTATATACCTAGCTATTTTGCTGTAATATTTTACTCTGTGTTCTTATCTCTGACACACACATGTATGTGCACACACACATACACATGCCTACAAGAATTGTTGAAAAATCATTGTAGTCAGTCAATTTTATATAGTCTTCTCTGAGTTTGTAAGTGAAATAAATAAAATACAGCTTATGTCTTAGTAATATAATACAATATTATTAGATATTATAAGGTCTAATGTGTTGAATAAGGATCACTTATTATTATTGAATTATATTTAGTATTAAGTCCTTCTTTTTGTATTATATTTATAGTAGCTTTTCCTAACACACTGTATAATAATACTGAGGGCTTAGATATTATTTGTTGCTATTTTTCTTTGATAATTGTGGCTACTTAGGAAAGAGGACTAAATATCAACAATTAATATTAAGAAGAAGATAAATTAATAGTCGAATGTATAACATGTTTGCCCTACACTTACTTTAGAATTGTACCAAATAAGCATTGTAGAATTTGCTCTTGAAATAGATAGCCTTAATAAGAAACACCCATTGATTACAAAAAAGAGAAAATACCAATAAGCCAAAGTATTTTATTAAAAATTATCTTACACACTAGCTCACTTCATTGAACACTAAACAAATTGAGTAATTTCTTAGACATTTTAATACCATTTATTTTTAACATTTCTTAAACACATTTCTAGGCCAGTATCCAAGAGGCTACATATTTTTAAAAACAAAAATATAAAAATTAATTAATGATAGGCAGCATGAGCTATATGAATACAATTTATTCAATAAGTATACATATTAAAGTGTAGAACAAGCACTTGTTATTGACCTTTCCTCTAACTCTTTTTAGAATAGTAAACAGATTGTTAATTCCATTAACTAGAAAAGACTTTTTCCTAAAACTCATTGCTTAGGACAAGTGAACATATTTCTTCCTACCTGAATGAGGTTTTCTGCTTGTGTGCATATGTTAATAAAAAATAAAAACAAAGGAAATGATAGCATAGTTATTTGCTTGCAAAATGATTTTGTTTTATTTGACATAGCTATATTATTTCAAAAACAATTATAAATTTAAGATAAAAGACTACTTCTAGAATCTAAATGATCGACAGTTCCACAGTCTGCTATTCAAAAACCTAGAAAAAAATATCCACTATATACACATTTGGTTCAAATTTTCCACAGTTTAAACTACTACCAAGCAAGTTGAATGAGTAGTTAAGAATCCTCAAGTTATAGGGATGCAGTTCTCATCACACTTAAATATGAGCTCAGCAGCACCCTTCTCCCAGTGTGAAGCACTTACAGTAATGAAATCTATCCTCTTTTTAAAAGTTAATTTGCACTCATTTTAGCGTATTTCTTCTGGGAAATTAAGGCAAATCTCTGGGGCATGGGCCTAGTCATTTGAAATGCTCTACCCAAGAAGCCGTTAGCTTACATACACAAATCTTAAATCAGATTTATCAAGATCCAAAAATAGTAGAACTATATCTATTTCATTTTATTCCTAATTTGTGTACCTGTGGTCATGAGTTATTGAGAAAGAGAGAGGAGAAGGAGTTACAAAAATAGGACTTTGCACATGAAGTCCACAAGATCACCAGGTAAAGGAAGCCCACAGCCTCCTGGAATGTGCTCCTGCTGGGAGTACACATGGCATTCCACTCAGCCCATGAAACGCTGGATTGTTTAGCAACGGCAGCCAGTGAGAGCAAAGGGAACCCTGTGTTGCAAACGTTTTCATTTAATGAAGTTAGTAAACTAATCATGTTTCCATGGCTCGTCCTGACAAGTTGATTTCCCACCTGGAAGAGCCAAGCTTCTCTGGCTTCAACCACCTACAGGGAAGAGACCTGCTTCTAGCTACCCCTGTGGCAGGATACAGGCTGCCAGTGTGCCACTGAGGCCCAGCAAACTTGATACCCTGTCTGAATAATGTTTCAATATGCCTGGGATTAAGAATAAATCTTTTAAAATGAAAAGTAAAGCAGGAAATATATATAACATACTAGCCTTTGGGGTAAAACTCCTCAAAAAGAAAAGTATTTTGACTCTATTTTAAAGGACTGCTGGGGAATTATACATGTTTTCAGAAAGGCAACTTGTAAAAAGTATAAACCCATCATAAAGCTTATAAAAGCAAAGATTTTTGTCAAAAAAATAAAATATATTTGAGACAAACCTCATGAACCTTCCTTGGGAAGGCAGCTGCAGCTAACCTCCTGACTGTGGTATGAGAAGTAAGAGTTAAAGACCCCATTGAAACTATATTCACCATCCTAGGAGGGTCCAATAGAGAATCATTGTGTAAAAGATTTTTAAAAAGGAGAAAAAAGAAAAAAAATGCCTTGAATCATATTAGCTAATGCATAGGGAATTTTCATAAATGGGAAAATGAATATTCACTGAAAAATAACATCTTAGGAAATTTTTGGAGAGAGAGCAACAGAATACTAGGGCATCATATTATGACAACAAATAGAATATACTGGGATCATTTTTTCCATTAAAAATGGGAGATTTAGAGTTTGAGCTATAAACCTATAAAATAATGGCAGTTCAGGGTGGGCTATCCCCATAGTAACATATCTCGAAATGCATAAATATAAACATTTTATTTAAAAGCATAATGTTTTCAGTGGCCTAGAACAATTTTACTGTTGACATCTAGTTCTCAACAAACATTTTGTGGTGCAGATGTATCTTTGGCTTATCCTTTCAATTTTCATTGTCAATTTAGATTCTAAAATTTTCCAATATTAAATCTAGTCACCTACTATGAGTATATAATAAAGATTCAATGAATGAAATAGCCCTTGTAGAGTTGATTAGAGATATATTCAAAAGAGCAAAGGGTTATTTCTATATGTCCACTTACGTGTTGATCAGTTAATACTAATTTGCTGGTGAGTACATGTGGTGCTTATTTTTCCATTCTTGGGATACTTCACTTAATAGAATGGGTTCCAGCTCTATCCAGGAATATACAAGAAGTACTATATCACTATTGTTTGTTATAGCTGAATAGTACTCCATGGTATACATATACCACATTTTATTAATAAGTGGACATACAGGAATAACATCTATCAGGTGTCGGGCAGGTGGGGGTGGGAGGGAATGGGTATATACATACATAAGTATGCATAAATGAATGTGATATGCACCAACTGGGGGATGGACATGCTTGAAGCTCTGACTCGAAGGGGGAGGGGGAGCAAGGGCAATATACGTAACCTTAACATTTGTACCCCCATAATATGCTGGAAAAATAAAATAAATTAAAAAATTTAAAAAAAGAACAAGGGGTTTTTTATGCATTCACATTATAGTGAGATTTTTGATTTCTTTAAATGTGTAATTCTCCAACTTTAAAATTCAGAATTAGATTATACATTTTTAATTTATTATTCTTATTACTTGCATTAAGATGAGGAAGCCATCTATCTGGAGATAG
Organism: Cheirogaleus medius; assembly: GCA_008086735.1. Taxonomy (NCBI): domain Eukaryota; kingdom Metazoa; phylum Chordata; class Mammalia; order Primates; family Cheirogaleidae; genus Cheirogaleus; species Cheirogaleus medius. The sequence goes on from VBSM01000272.1 coordinate 76,162,044, forward strand.
CAAAGAGTAGTTTTCAGAGAAATGGTATGCTTTCATATTAGAGTATTTCTAGGACATGAAAGTTGGTAATTCAGTAGCAAACAGAATGACAGCATGTCCTCTGAAGTTTTGGTTATTCTGTATGTATCTAGCTTTTTCTTGAGGATGTGTGCAATGGGATAGGCAATGCAATTTCATATGTATATCCATGCAATTAATCATGAGCTATATAAGATGACATCTTAAAAGGGATCTACCCATTGGAAATGGTTAAATTGATCCAAAATATCACTTTGGAAACTCAAAGGGAAAAGTTGCTATGATCTATATTTATGTTAATATTGCAGATGGAGAGCTTCAAAACAGACTGACTTTCAGCTATCCTCTTTAATACATTATGTGTTCTTTGGTATTATAGAAAAATATGTCATTTCCTATGATCTGTGGGAACCTAGACTTCCTGAGAGGGACATTCAGATTAGAATCATAAATCTTTCTCCTAAATACAGAAAGCATGATAAAACTTACTTTCTCAATCAAACCTATTTTATATATTTTTCCCCAAATAACATGTAAGAGGAAAGAAAAGGAGTATGATCAATCTCTAATGCCTTCAACTCCTGTGTTTTTTAATTTATATGCACATTTTAAATTGCCATATTAAAAATAGAAGAGAACAAGTTATCTTGCAATACTGTATTATCAGAACTTTAATTAAGAAGGACTGTGGAGAAATTTGCAGAACCATTCTCTTCACAGTCAGGCATCCATTTAAACATTTTTTCCTACTCAATCAAAATGCATCCAGTTTAAAGAATTTGCTAGTGACAGGTTTATCAATAATTTAAGCACCCAAGCAGAGGCATCCTCACCCTGTACAGTACAGTGCTTCACATGCATCCTATCTTAGAACGAAGGGAATTAAGAGAAGGTGTTATGAGCTTCTTCATATTTTCACTTATTCTTTAAAAGGTTGACATATTTTTATGGATGGCATTCTATGACATTGATAAATCAATCAGAATATGTTCTGGAGAAGAAATTACCTACATACAATTTGAAAGCATGGACATTTATAGAAGATGCATGTCCTTGAGAGCATCTATTTTAAAAATGCAATCACAGCCATTTTTCGATTTCCTGAGTATGCACTCTTCCCTTGTGGTCCCTATGAGAGTTTTTTTTTTTTTCCTCTGCTTTTTCTCCCCAGTACTATGCCTCATAGGCTGCTACTTGTCCCACTAGTTCTAGTTCAGACACTTCTTCAACTTTCCAAAACTTGACCAAATATATCTCTTAGGTTATGCAAAATATACATTATATTGTATTATATTTCCTTTAACTGAGGAAAGAGATTTGTTTTATTCATTATTATAGTATCAGTTCTCAGCAAAGTTCATAAATCTTAGTATACTTTCAATAAATATGGAGTCAATAAATAAAAGAAGCCAAGATTTTTACATGATACAGAGTCAAAATTATTAAACCAAATATGAAACACTACATGTAAAATACACAAACTTTATATTTTACCCTTTTATCTAACAACTGTGGAAAATATTCAAGCATTTTGTCATATTATTGAGAAAATTTGGGGTTGGAAAATAATTTGTTGGGAGTGAGCACATTTGTAAATGAGTTAGGGACTTGATTTTGTAAGGCAGTTTCACTTACAGTATCTCACTTGAACCTCTTAACATTCTAGAGAGATAAGAATCTCACTTTTTACAGATGAGGGCTTGGAGCTTTCTCAAGTTAAGAACTTTATTAGTGTGACTACAAAATCCACATTTTTCCAGCTGCACACTATGAAGATAAAGGGAACATATAGTAGTTGAGAAAAATCCAGTTTCCTAAATCATGAGAATGCCAAGCCTTAGGAAAATCACAGTTCTGTTGCTGATGGGTTTTTCTTTCTTCTGTCATGGTTTCTTGATTTTAGGAGCTGTCAGTGATTTTTGAAGAACATGAATCTCCAAGGAAAGGAGTATGTAGAATTGACATTGCTCCCCCAGGATTGTCTCTTAGCCTATTCAATAGTAGCAATTTGGGGTTGATATATATAAAACCTGATATAATGGAAAAATTATGGACTTTGGAGTCTCTAGACTTGAACTTCAATTTTAATTATACTACTTACTAGCTGTTTGATCTTGAACAAATCACAACCACTCAAAGCTTCAGTTTCATCATTAGTAAAATTCTGAAGGTATTAATGTCTATGGAACTGGATATTAACAGAATTAGAATTATAATACAAATGTGATACACTTTACACATATGTTGTGCTATTGAAATGCTAATATGAAATATGATTGATACATATGTCCAGGAAAGATGACAATTTCATTTATTTGAGCTTTGTAGTAGGAAGAATGGCTTGGTATAGATTATGTATAATTATTGGCCTCAGTTCTTAAAATATTTTGATTAAGCTACCTTTTTCCCTTTCCCTGGTTACCATCCTAAATCACAGTCCAGTCTTCAAAAGTGCAGAAAACTTTGACAGAGGTAAAAGGCAGAAGATATTAAAAGTATTATATTAAAATGCTGGATGTATCATGGGTATTGATTTTCACTTCTAGTTAAGTCATTTTTCTATTCTCTATTAATTCACAGAAATTTATGGCTTTCAGATTATGATATTACTCCTTACTCATTAGAAAATGTAAGAATTTAATACAAATCATTAGACAGTCTAATGATTTTACTTAAATGAATTGTCCTTACTCCTCTCTCTAAATATACCTATATGTTGTTCACTTAGTTTATTCAGTTAACATTTGAGTTTCTGCAATATTCATAAAGTACTAAAGAATGCTAAAATTAAAAAATACTATAGAACTAACATAACAGAGATAGAATAATTTATCTCCTTAAAGTTTTAAAAGGAAAATAAATCTAAAGCTTATCATAAAAAATCATCTATTTGTTGAGGCTTATACAAAGTAGGAGGATGGTAGATAACTGGGAAATAACAAAGTCAATTTTATTACTTGTGGATTCTGTATTTGCAAATTCACATGCTTGCTAAAACTTATTTGTGACCCAAAAGTCAATACTCATGATGTTTTCTGGTCTTTCACAGACATGCCAGAATGGCAAAACTTGAGTTGCCAGACAAGCATATTCCCAGCTGAGGTCAAACAAAATGACTCTCTGACTTCTTATTTTACCTCTCGTACTGTAAACAAATGCTGGTTTAAGTGCCATATTTTTCACATTTTCTACCTTTTTTTTACAGTATTTTTACAGAATAAAATGGCCACAAAACACAGTGCTGAAGTGCTGCATTCCTAAACACAAGAAGCCTGTGATACACCTTACGGAGAAAATACGTCTGTTAGAAAATCTTTCTGACATTACTTATATGCTGTTAGCCATTCATCAATGTTAATGAGTCACGCTATATTAAATAAGCTCTTTTATACAAAAACACACGTAAAACAAGGTTGTGTATTGATCAGTTGATGAAAATGTGGCCAGATGCTCACAGAAACCTAAATTTCTATTTCCCTTAGCAGTAGCAATTCAATATTTGCAGTGATATTATACAACATAACTACCAGGAATAATGACAATTGACTGTCTATGCTACCACCAAGTATCTTCATACTCTTAGCATATTTTTTGCTGTGCCAGTTTCCACTTGAAAAACATCTATTCACATCAATTACATTTATCAAAAGCTCCCTAAGTTAGATTGTACAAATAAGACGGATGCCAATGAGCAAAAAGAAAAGTTGGTTATTGTTCTATTATTATAAATTTTCATCTAAGAGATAAGCAGTGAAAGGTATAAAGTGAAACAGTGGAATGCAGAAATGACAATAAAGAGAAAACAACAATGGCTTACATTCCTACAGCCTATTAAGGCTCCTTTACTTACTTTATCTCATTTGTACCTCCTCGTTAGGTATTTACAAGCATTTTTATCTTCAATTAACAAGTAAGAAAAGTGAGGCTTAGCAAGATGAAATGATATCTTCAAGAGAACAGGGGTAGACTTAAAGTTGTTGGAATAAGAAATCAAATCTTTTGGCTCACAATGCTCACAAACATTAAGAAATTACTTAAATGAGTTGAAAATTTATCTCTCCATAAAAACTTGTATTTTTTGGATACAAGTTTTGGATAAACTACTTGGTTGGATAAGAAAAACATTCACTTCCTTTAATGGACACTTAACCAATTCATGAAGACTATAATTGTGTAATAGATAATAAAGGCAAAATTTATTTCAGGCTATAAATGTGTAGTTTCTTAAGTCTCTTACAATGACTGTCAGCAGACATTAATTCTGCAAAATACCACCCAATAAATATGTTTACATTAAAATCTGTTTCCAACTTGTAAAAAAAATAAAAATCTTCATTCTCACAATAATATTCCAACTTTCCATCTATTCCATAGTTACTTTTAAACATGATAGATCATGAATATGAACATGTACAAAGAGTAAAAGAGCAAACATAAATGTGGATCAGGTAAAAGATCAAACCTATATTAAACAGAAGTGATTTTAAGATGTTTACTATGCAATTCTCATGTACAACTAGAAAAGTGAGAAATACAATTCTATTTAACACTACTTTTTGTCTAATTGCAAACATATATGGGCACTTAAAAATCTGGCATAGAACATGTCTTATTTTTCATCTTTAAACAACTCTTAATGGATTAAAATTCTTTGACACTTTAACAGGGCAAAGTTCAAACACACTGTATCATTTTTAAAAGGTAGAGTTTTAGTTTAAATGCTGATAAAATTTTTCAGCACTCTGTTAATATAACCACACTTGTGTGGCATATTAGCTCAATTATATGATTTATTAAAATTTTAAGAACAATTATACTTTGTTTTTATTTTTAAAAGTAGTAGTCAAAGATGGTAATAGAAAGCACAGTTGACCCTTGAACAGTGTAGGGCTTAGGACAGGGCACTGATATCTCTGCAGTTGAAAATCCACATCTGACTTTTGACTTCCCTAAAATTTAACTACTGTTGACCAGAAACCTTACTGATATCAGCAGTCGATCAATACATATTTTATATGTTATTTAATAGATGCATTGTATGCTGTATTACTACAATAAAGTAAGCTAGAGAAAAGAAAATGCAATTAAGAAAACCATAAGGAAGAGAAAATGTATTTATTATTCATTAAGCGGAAGTGGATTATTATAAAGGTCTTCATCCTCCCCAATTTCATGTAGAGCAGGCTGAGGAGGAGGAGGAGGAGAAGTTGGTCTTGCTTTCTCAGGGGTGGCAGAAGAGGAAGAAATTCTGCATGTAAGTGGACCCATTTGACAGCATTTTATTTCATTTTATTTCTGATAATTTTTTTTCCTGGTCATTATTTTTCCCTTTCCTTCTTTTCTCCTTCCTTCTTCTTTTCTCCTTCTCCTTCTCCTTTTCTCCCTCCTCATCTTCTTTCTCCTTTTGCTTCTGTTACTATTCTTCTATTCAACATATTATTAGATATTCAACAATCAGCTACCACTTTGGAGAAAAATTGAGGCAGATAAAAATAGCATATGTTTCTTTTATGTGCTACCAGTTAAATGGAAGATTTGAACATAAAACCAAAGTAAAGCATCTTAGAGATGATTAGTTCAAAGAACACTGAAGGCTGTAGAAATCCAAGCTCATGCAGGTCTACTGACTCCCTTACATGAGCTCTAACCCTGTAGAATCTCAGCCAATATAACAAGTTTAAAAATGCATTTACTACAAAGAAATACACCCAACTTTTTGTATACTGCAGAGGAGTAATTCTTTTTTCTGATTTTTTTTAAAGCACAATCTTAGGTTGCCATTTCTAACTAAGCTTTCTTTTCTCTTAATTTGTACATTCTTGGCAATACAAAAAGTATTAATAATACAGTGACTTTATATTCAAAGTTGTATATTACCCAATATTGAACCTAATATTTCCTATAGAATAAGAATAATAAGATTTTCTATTTCAGTGCTCAAGCAGAGCATATGAGAATGTCCATAAGGTATGCGGTGAGCATAATTTATATTTTATGTTAACAATAGCCACAAATACCAAGAAGGGAGGGCATTATTCTTTCCATATTAGTTTTCTTACTTGATTAATTTAAAGAAAAGCATTATTGCTGTAGTTTGAGAAACAATCTGGTCGAGGAGCCCAGGGGTTTTGGTTTGCTTTTTAATCAAAGTACAGACAATTTTTATCAGAAATAAAGAGGAGAAAAAATAACATAAAAGGAAAATTTTATATTATTTTTTCATGGTGAGCATTGTGGGGAGGAAGGGAATACCTCTAATCCTTCTTAGGGAGAGGCAAAGAAATACAATGTAACCAAAATGTCAAAAAAAAACCCAACTTTTATCAGGTGGTGGGCAGGTGGGCGGGGGAAGAGTATATACTTACATAATGGGTGTGACGCACACCACCAGGGGTTTGAACACGCTTGAAGCTCTAGCACAGCTATGGGGGTGGAGGGTTGGCAGGGGCAATATATGTAACCCTAACAATATCTGTACCCCCATAATATAATGAAATAAAAGAAAAAAAAGAAAATTTTACAGGAATAATATTTGAAAGTTAACATTGAACTTATTCAAAAGGTTACAACTGTGGGGCACAAACACCATTTGATCATATATATATATTCTTAAGTTTTGTTGATTTCAGCTACAAAGAAAGCACTCAATAAGAGAGGGTGCACATTTAAATGATTATGGTGGACTGAATTCATACTCAAGGTACACAATTTACCACACTATTGCATCTGTTATTAAGGAAATAAGACAGAAGTGAGGATCAGGCTGGCTGTAGATCAGGAGAAGCTGTCTACATGGCTAACACTGTCAGTCATGAAGAACAGGTGGATTAGCAGCTGGCCAAAGACAGACAAGCACAAACAAGTAGGCAGTGGACAGAAGTCCTGTCAAAAGGAGGATAGAAAGGGATTTCGGAGTATAAGGTCATAGGTAAATCAATAACCTAGTTTTCTACAAGTCAAATAATGACTGGCAGTGATAATTATTCATCATATTAGCATTGATAATAATAATGATGATGATGAGATGCCAGTTTATGACCATTTACTAAGTGCTAGGCACCATGCAGAATGCATTAATACCTTAAATTAATGAATCACCATATAAGAATTCAATCCCATGACAATAAAATTGAGTTTTGGATTTGATAGGCACAGACTTACTAGTTGCTTAAAGTCTGCTTTATATACAGTTTAGTCCTTTTGACAGCCCCATCAAAGAGGTACTATTATTATCAGTCACATTCTGAAGATATTCTGGCTCAGGTCCTGAAAGACCAGTGACTTGAAGTCACATATCTCATAAATGAAAATTTTGTGACAGCAAACCAGGGACTCCTATTTCTAGAATCTATGTTCTGAACCAGTGGTTCTCAGACTAAACCAGTTGTAACAAAACATTCTGCTGGGCCCTATACATCAAGATTTTAACTCAGTTTGCGGGGAAGCCAAGGATTTGCATTTCTGATATATTTCCATGTGATGCTAATGCCGCTGGTCAGGGTTCACACTTTGAGAACTCACGCTCCAAATAACTGCTCTATGCTCTCTCCTAGGTACAGGCATATCATAATAAATTCCTCATTTCTCAATCTCTGTTTGTAAAATATGGAAAATAAATCTTCTTTATTGGGTTGTTTTGAGGATTAGTTTACCCCATGCAAGGCATTTAAAATTGGGTCTGCCACACAACACAATAAGCACTAAATACTTAAAATATCTTATTATTGGTCAGTGGACTTATTAATACAAAAGTAACATTTAAATTAGATTGTGACATTTAAAAGAGTAAGAAAGTAGAAATAGTTCTGCCATAAAGCCATATTAAGTATTAATAACTCTTAACTAATGCTCATGAGTTTATCCTATGACCTGTATAAGATACACAACCTTGCTTTGACCTTAGGTTGTTTTTTTTTTCTAACTTGTAAATAAGAAAAATTATATCATTTACCACAACACAGGAAGGTTGAAAAAAAAATAACTTGTAAAATTATTTTACAGCACTTTGTGAAAATAATGGAGTATATAAAAGCCAATAATAAATTTCACCTTCTTCAAAGAACATTGTAAAATTCTAATACCTCAGCTGATTTACTGCTATAGCTAAAGTGCTAAAGGTACAGACAAGAATTTTTTTCTGAAAACCAGTAGTTAGGTTTTTTCTTTTAATATGTCATAGATATAATTTATAATAGTATAATTGTCTACAATACTGAAAATACATTCAATTTCCTCACTTTCAAGCTCACTGATTATATAATAAAATTTTGGTGGCTTAAAAATAATACAAACAGGAACATGAAAAACCAAGTAGACCAAACACGTTAAGAAAAAGAAAAAATCAAATTTGAAATTTTTAGAAATTTGAAGTATCTCTTTATATTTTTGAGAATACAGTGAACTTCTTCAAGATGAGTGATCCTTTCTCATTATTTCTTTCTAAGCAATGAAGATTAGCCACATGAACAGACATATCTTTCAGCAACAATAGCATTAGGGAACACATGTTTCCAGAAAGAAGAAAGTTGATCTATTGGGGGCAGTTTGAAATTAATGTGGTTTAGTAGACTAGGTGTCAGAAGTTGTGAATTTTAATCCCTCTCAAACACCACCCTGAGCTACTGACTTGTGTGGCCTAGGGCAAGTGAATTGTTTCTTTTGGCATTTAAATGAATCCTTAGGAAAAATGGATAAGGTTACATTAACCTACCACAAATAATTAACTTCATAATTTTTCTTAACCTACATGAGAAAGCACATCCCAGCTATTAGGAACTGTACATATCTTTCCCATTGTTGTAACCATTTGGCAAACTTTACTGAAGTTCAATGTGAACTGAGGCCAGTAACAAAGAGAGCTTCAAACCAGTTTAGATTACTATGAAAACATACTTTTAGCCCAAAGGAATCACATTATTGTAAAACAAAATGTTATATTAAAATAATATCAGTTAATCCATTCTTTTCTCAAACTCAGGATCATCTCAGAAACTGTTAATATTTTAGTGTAAAATTTTAAGTCTTTGCTTGGCTCCCACTTATTCTAAGCTTTTTACTTACTATTTATTTTTACTTTTTGAGTTTTTAAAAAATGTAATTAAAAAAAGTCAAAGCCCAAACAGAAATAAGCCAGTAATTGACTTTGTGTTATTTGGACATAGCAGGACAGCCTTCATAAAATTATTTCTTTTTAAAAATAGTTGGTTAAACAGTAATATCTCCTTGCCAAGTCTTTACCCTTGGTATATCTTCCTCCAATGTGAAGTACTTTTAATGCTCATTTAGAAACATCCTTTCTTTGCTATTCTGCTGCCTGGCTCCTGGGAGAAAGGCAGGGCTGTGACTTTTAAGTGTCAGTCAGTAGGTGCCTAAGCCTTTCTTTTTTAATGAGAATAGAATTCCAGACTGAATAAATCAAGTTTCTCTCTGTCTGCCTGAAAGTAACATCTGAATTAGCCACAGTGTAAAATAGCCAAGGATAATTAATTATATGCTTTGAGTCAACCCTCATTCACTTCCAATTCAAGTACACACACACATCTTTTCTCAGTGTAGCTACAAAGAAAATTATATGATGCTCACAATCATTTAAATTGCTTAAAGTTTCTATCCTTATTTACTATAACTTTTATAATATAATCTTTGGCAAGATAAGATTACTTTACCTACTGATCCTGTTGTGTTCCCACTCACCTTCTGTTACATGTTTTATTCCATTTCATTTTTATCTTTGCCTTAGAAAGAGTCTGATTTTCTTTATCTAGTTTGCTTATACTCTTATATCTTATGCTTTCTCAGTAAAAGAAATATACCCAAGCGAAAAATGAGAAGAAATGGTAAAAAAATTAGACAATTTTGTTTTAATAAAATACTATTTTAAATCTTTTTTAAAGGACATTGACTTCCAAAGGTCTTAGGCTTTCCAAAGTTGGATAGGTGAATCTGTTTCTGAAGAAAACTGTATTACAACACTCTAAAATGAGTTTTGAAAGTATTATTTTGTATTTGATAAATGATCATATTTCTCATTGCTAACTTTTTCCAGTCTACTCTTATCTGTTTTTGAGTTGATTTATTTCTAATGATTACTTTTTAATTAACTAGTTTTTTATAATAAGAACAGTAATATAACAAGAATGACATTGATCAAAGGATACAAAAATATAAAATATAAAGAAACCTAAGAAACCATTAACATCACCCATGATGACCAAATATGCTACTTACATAAAAAAACTTATATTCTTAGAGTTGGAGAAAAATTTAGAGATCATTTGTAAACATTTATTTATAAAAAGTGAGAGACTTTTAGTGAAAATGGGTAGGAGTATTTGAAATTTATTGATTAATGTGTTATGCTAAAATTTAATATACATCCTTGATTTAATGTAGATATGCCTAAAATGTAAAAGAGAATTATTTAAAGTCCTGCTAATATGAAGATATATTCAGCTATATGGGGATTAAGCTGGCTTCAATAAAACAATATTTTCTAATGAACATGATGTCTATATGGTATGTTAAGAGTAGCTATAGGAAGCCAGTTGACCTGGGTTCAAGTCCCATCTATTTTCCTTAGTAACTATATGACCAAGGACAAGTGACTTAAAATGTAGGTCTTTCCTCATCTGTAAAATGGAATCAATAAAAATACCTATTTCATAGAATTTTTATTAATATTAATTGAGTCTATTCTTTATGATATTTTTATTATTAAATGAACTTAGAGTGTCTTTGTCACTGTGCCTCTCTGGAGTATCTTGGGATCAAAGGTATTGAGAAGATAAGCTGAGGGCCAAGCAAGGAATTTAGATGTGGTTAGATATCTTCTGGTAGTGTTCATCAGACTGGGCAATCCTGAGTCATAACAAGCTCCTAAACAAATTTCTACATCGATTCTAAAACTTCCTAAAGTAGAAATGAAAAACAAAAACTACTTTTTGGATATTCTCACAGTAATTTTTTCCTAGTATCAGGTTCCTGAAAGCAGAGTAACTTTGACATGGAGGAGAAGGGTGCAAGAAGAAGGTTGCCCAGGTTTTCAAGCTATGCTCATTCTTAGGACCTGGCTCTTATATAGAATGTACTTGGTTTCACCATGTTCACATGAAGAGCAAGATACTGCTTACCTGACCTCTGCAGTTGGGTCAGAAATTAAGCACTTGGTTCTACTATGCTTTTCTTTAAAATCATAATTTCAGCAAATAAATGGGTATATCAAGAAATCAGATTGTATTTCTTGAAAAGAAGGGGCATTTTTTAAACCTAATTTATCCTAAATGGGAATAGGAATTAATTTAAGTAATAAAAGCCATATCACATTTGCAATACATATTTACCAAAAAGTATTTTAGGAAATAGTGATATATCAGGATGTTTACCACGATTATTAACATGAAAGTCTTAGGAAAGGCAATGTTTTTCAGAAAGTAAGATTTTTTTTCTGTAGAACTACTCAGAGCTTTAACCTCACTAATGTGCTTTATGAAAGGTAATGTTTGAAGGGGGATATTGAATATAATGTTTCCAAAAACTATTTGGCCAGTGATGCTTCGTTTTTCCTGATGAATCTCTAAAGAAATACTGTTGTCTATGATACTAGTTTTGGGAAATTTAGCTTTAGAAAGAAAATTTTGCTGCATTTTTCATTGCTTGCAATTATAATTCTGAGATGTACTTACATTAGAAAATGATGATACTGACAAAAGTTAAATTAGACCAGAAAAATCTATGGAATAGTCTCTCTTTATTATTACTGAAAATAAAATTTTAATATTTAATTAATTTCCAAAAGATATGTTAAATTTTTTAAAAGTCTTCAGTTCTGTCTAGAATCTTAAAATTACTGTATTATAAGCATAAAAGTTAGTTTCGATTTCTTGGTAATCTTAATGACCCTTTGGGACTTCAATATAGAATCAGGCATTTTGCCCATGGCATTATTTTAACTCACAAGGTGGAAAAGTTCTATTGTCTTCTTTTAAAACAGCAGCCCAACTCTGTTTTTATTCATAAATTCAATAAGTACTTCTTGAGAGCCTAGTGTAAGCCAAGCATGGATGTATGCTTTGGGGATGTGACAGTAAATAAAACTGCTTCTGCTCTCATCCTTTGAATCCTGCTTGGGGACATAGACATTAACAAATTCATTTCAAAATCATTTTACTTTATAAGTAAGATGCAGATGAGTATTTATATGAGAATTTATAACAAAGGGAACTCATCTACTTTAGAATATATAAATAATAGTTAAAGTAAGACTGAAAAATGAGTAGGATTTCACTGAACAAGGGATAGAATGGAGGTGGGACTTGGTGAGGAAGGGAACATAGAGTGGGGCTGACCAGGCAACTGTGGACCCATAGGATTGAACAACAAGCCACAGAGGATTATTCTCAGGCCTTGAAACCCTATAGAATTTTCCCTGCTGGGTTTAAGATGTGCTTGGGACAAGTGACCTTTTATTCCTCCTACTTTCTCCCTCTGAGAATGGGAATGTCCATCCTATGCTTGTCCCAGCACTGTATTTAGGAAGCAGGTAATTTATTTACTAATTTCATAGGTCCACAGATGAGGAAAAATTTTGCCCCAGGATAGGTCACATTCAGAGTCTCAGCCATACTTGACTTAAATGAGAGAATTTGAGACTTTTTGGTTTGATTATATTTAGATGAGATTTTGCACTTAGATTTGATTCTAGAATGGATTAAGACTTTTGGGAATGTTGGGAGGTGTCACACATGAGATGGAAGTGAATTTTGGGGTCAGAGGGCAGACTCTACTGGGTAGAATAACCCCCCACACACACACTTCCCAAAAAATTCATGCTCACCTGGAACTTCAGAATGTAACCTTACATCGAAATAGGGTCTTTGAAATGTAATGAGTTACATTAAAGTGAAGTCCTACTGGATTAGGGTAGACTGTAAATCTAATGACTTGTGTCCTTATAAAGTGTTCAAGTAAAGATGCACACACTGGGAAGAAGGCCGTGTGACGACTGAGGCAAAAAATAGAGTGATGTAGCTACTAGCCAACGAATGCTAAGGACTTCCAGCAACCACCCAAAGATAGAAAGAGGCAAGGGAAAACTTTTCCTAGAACCTTCAGAGAAATAGAGGGGAACATGGCTTTGCCAATACTTCTATTTCAGATTTCCAGCTTCTAGAAGTGTGAGAAAATAATGTCTGTTGCTTTAAGCCACTAAGTTTATAGTAATTTGTTATAAAAGCCCTAGGAAACTAACACAACTTCTTATGAGAGTAAATACCCTGAGATATTTTGATTTGTATCACTGTAGGTACTGATTGATTACAGGAGTTGGTGGAGACTTAGAGTTGATTTTCCTAGTTAGGTAGGCAAGGTAGATATAAATATGACATTTGCTTCTGATGTTAGTTATAATATTAGTTGGGTTTTTTTCAGTATAAGCAAAAATTGTGGCTTTAAATAATTGCATATTTATATGTTATCATTGAATGTAGGTATTCAATAAGGTAAGTTTATTGACAATGGTATAATAAATTGTGTGTTTTTGTGTGCATGTGGGTATCCCTGTGTTTGACAGTTAAAGATAGTATAACTTTCTAAATAACTACACGAAATAATAAAATGACTGAAACTGACTTTCAAAAAACAATGCAAGTTTAATATACCGGAGTTATAATGAGTCAATATCTGATGTCTGTGGCCACTTTGTGTTCAAATAATTATTTCCTGGGTATATGAATTTACTCTAATAGCATCTGGAAATTAATTCTGTCAAATATGTATTTATTTAAAAAATACTTATTCTGACCACCTGTCATATACAAACCCTGTGCCCAGTGCCAGGCTGCAGTGGAAAACCAAAGAGAGAGTTGTTGCCCAGCTCTACAAGAGAGTGCAAGTCATTGGAAAAGAGATAATCCACGGAATTTAAAAACACATATGAAATTATAAGTTCTAAGCAGCGTGTGGTCATGGAGAAAAATGAGTTAAGACTGTACCTCCTACCCAGGGTTCAAGAAATAGCTCTCTTTGCAGATGACTTTTAACTGAAGGCTGAAGTGTTAAGAGGAGCTGAACATACAAAGAACAAGGCAAGAGGTCAGCATTCTGATGGGAAAAGCTATATGTAGAAAGGCAGTCGAAGGTATGAGTTACATTGCTAAATGCATCAAGAGGAAAGAATATACCAATATTAAAATAAGATCAAATAATTCTAAAAGCATGTAAAATCATCTTTAGCAGATATTCAAACAAGAATGTCTTTATAGCCTCATGAAGATTGAATCTAATAGCAAACACCGTAACTGGATTTCTCTGCCATCTCATCATCTCCAGAAAACTCACTGAAAATGAAATGGCGTGGTAAGAAGAGCAAGCTCAGCCAGCATGTCAGTATCCTTTGTTGGGATATAAGTCCACAGGAGGAAATGCGCAGAGAATGGAAGACAGCAGGACACCTTAGCAGCTGCTATGTATTGAGCAATAGCAGGGCAGCCTCAAAGAGTTCAGTGGAAATGCTATGGAGGCCCACTGAGTCCTAACAGGAAACAATGGGAAACAGTAGTGGTTCATGAATCAGCCTGGTGTGGAAGTCAGGACAAAGGGAGATGTTGACTGTGTGCAAAACAAAAAGGCAAAAAAAGAAGCAATACTACATTCTGTCAATAGTGCCTGCAGCAGAAATCTGAAGAATATTATTTACTTTTTTCTTGTCAAAACTTTAAGTCAATCTTATATACTAAAAAGCATTTGCACAGCAAAGGAAATAACCAACAAAATGAAAAGGCAACCCATGGGCTGGAAAAAATTTGTAAACGACTTGTCTGATAAAGGATGAAAATCCATAATTTATAAAGAACTCTTATAACTCAATAGCAGAAAAACAAATATTATAACTCGATTAAAAATGGGCAAAAAACCTGAAGAGACATTTCCCTAAAGAAGACATAAAAATGGCCAACAGATATATGAAGAGGTGCTCAACATCACTAATCATCAGGGATATATAAATTAAAACCACTGGAGATATCACTTCACATCTGTTAGGATGGCTATTATCAGAAAGACAAGAGATAATAAATGTTGGCAAGGGTATGGAGAAAAACAGTGAACCCTAGTTCACTGTTGGTGGGAATGTAAATTGCTACAGCCTTTATGGAAACCAGTATAAGAGTTCCTAAATAAATTAAAGAGAGAATACCACATATACCTAACTATCCCTCTTCCCAATCCCGTATATACCCAAAGGAGATGAAATCATAACCTTGTAAAGATATCTGCATTCCCATGTTCATTCACAATAGCCAAGATAATGGAAACAACCTAAGTGTCTGTTGATTGATGAATCAATAAAGAAAATAAAATGCACACACATATACACACACATACACACTAAAATTAACCCCTGTATTTCTTTACAACTATATTTTCAAATATTAACATTTTATTTTATTTGCTTCATCTTTCTATATAGAGTGTATAGATTTTTGTTGTTGTCTCTTCTTTGTGGTAAACCATTTGAAAGTAATTTGCTTATATAATGACAATTACTACTAAATACATGTGTCATCTAAGGACAAGGACATTCTTCTCATAAGCACCACATTATCACACTCCCCAAAATTAACATTGATACTATGCTATCTAACATATAGACCACACAAATTTTTCTAATTGTCTTAAAAATATTCTTTAAAAATTTTTATCAAAAATCCAGTCAAGATCACACATCCCACTTGGTTGTCATTGCTCTTGTTGCCCCTGTTCTAGACAAATATTTCTGTGTTTCCCTTCTCCCCTTTCTGTTTTTCAGGACATTGAAGAGTCCATGCTAGTTGCCTGTTGAATGTCCTGCATCTGGATGGATATGCTTGATTAGTTCCTCCTGATTAAACTCTGAATGGACATTTATGCAAGAATGTGAGAGAGATGATTGTATACTTCTTATTGCATCATATCATGTGGCCTATAGTGACATTTTGTCTCATGAATACTGCTAAATTTGTTGAGTAGCTTAGGGGAGTGTTCATTAGATCTCTTCCTGTAAAGACAATTTTTCCCATTTTAATTAATTAAGAAAAGTCTGTGGAGTGATACTTAGAGTCCATGTGAATATTCTGTTTTTCAGTACCTTTAACTCAGTGGTTTTAGCATCCATTGACGACACTTATCTAGATTAATTATTTCAATGGTTGGTGAAATATAATGAACTTACCAACTAACACTCAGTAAAGATGTTCTTTCTCTCATCTCACCCCCATGGCCTTTTATTTAGTGTCAGAATGGACTTCAAAGTTTTTTTTATAATGTTGATGTTGGTATTATTATTATCATGCTGGTTGTTATTTTTATTATTCTTTAACTTGCTATATTCATTTTCTGTCATTTTTCTTCTGTTAGTCAAATTATTCTCGATTTGGTCAGTGAGAGCCACTTTAAGCCCCTGTGTCCTTTGCCATATTATCATTAGTCTTTGACTATTTTCTGGCTTTCAAGCAATAAGAGATTCAAGAATCACTTTGAATTTTCTCTGCTTCAGATATGAATCAACTATTTCTCCAAAAGTCCCTGATTCCGAAAGTGGGAAGTGGCAAGGATCACTCTGCTGTTTTGAGAGAGGAGCAGCAGAAGGAGCACCTGGGTGGAAGCAGAAAGATGAGTTAGGAAGCCGTTGCAATCTTGACTAAACATAAAGTTGGCCAGATCAGGGGAGTACAATTTTACACAGCAGGATTATATATAGGGATATATAATTATAATTAATTGTATATTATTAGGTAGAGTTCTTCACAGATTAGATGTGAAGTCTAGGAGAAAGAGATGCAGAGAAGGTGCCTCAATATTTTTGGCCTTAGCAACTAGAAGGTTGGAATTTGGGGAGGGAGCTACAGTAGGGGAAGGTCAATAGTTCAATAGTGCAGGGTTGTGTACTCGTTTTTGTTTTTTAAGCCATGTGAAGTTATTCAAACATGGTGAAATGATTTAGTCTTTGAAACATCACTTTTATTGTCTTCAGTATCGTATGTGTACACAAGCTCACACACTTAGAAGAGTGAACTGTTTCTTTAACATTTATAGTCTGTATCAATAAGAAAAGCACCACTAGATTGTGAAAGGGATTCATCTATTAACAATGTCCTCATTTTTCCTCTAAGGGTATGTGCTTATATATATTCAGATTCATATACAATCGCATTTGCTGGCATTTGGTATAAAGTGATTTTCCCTGGGTATTCCCACTATTTTACCAATAGATTTTTGTATATGAGGAAGATAAAATAGTAGAACAAGAAGTCATTGGTCAACATTTGCTGTTGAAAAAGATTTTAGTTTGTGTCTTCAGAAAGACTCTGGGCTTGAAAGCCATACATTGACAAAAAATTCCTTTAGCCATCATTGCACATATCTAGGGCTATACTTAGAGGACTAGATCGTAGAGTTTTATTTAAGGCAGGGCTAGACAAACTTTTTCGGTAAAGAGCCAGATAGTAAATATTTTAGACTTTCCAGGCCATATGGCCTCTGTCACAACTACTGCCATTGTAGTGTGAAAGCAGCCATGGAAAATATATAAACAAATTAACATGTCTGTGTTTCAATAAAATTGTATTTACAAAAACAGGTGGCAGGCAGGATTTAGCCTGCTGGCCATAGTTTACCAAACCCTAATTTAAGGGAAGTCCCAAATAAACAGAATGATTAAAGGCGGACGTCTCACTCTTGTGGCCCTGGGATGGGAGACCAGAGTTGAAGCAAGAATATCAGAATGCCAAAAGTTTTTAAAAAGCTTATTGCCGATAATAAAATGTGTAGTTATACATGTGCTAGCATACTACCATAGACTTCCATCTTAAGATGAAGTATTTCCAAATTAATTTTTAAAGCATCTGCTATATGTAAGAATTTTCTAATATCTGAAAATTTCACAAAAGTTCTTTTACATAAACATTATTTATGAAAGAGAGTTCTTTATTAAGTTTCTAGAAATTCTTTTATAAGTTAATTGTATTTCAAAAAGCATTTTTTCATTGGCGGTGTTATAACATGGGCTTATGTTTCTCTGTTATGTATTTGAACTAGTAAACAACTCTACTAGGTTTGAAGACCTAGTTTAAGTAGATTTCTGTGAGAAAATGTCTTATAAAGACAGATTATAAATACAAAATAGCGAAATCTTGCTTTGCTATCATCCTTTTCTCATGTCAAGCCATATTATTCAGACAATAGAACAATCCAGTCAACTTAAGTTACTGAATTTTAAAACATGTCTTCCATATAGGAAACTCTTGATGAGCTCAATATTGAGATCTCTTGCCATGCTGATGGGTGTTGAAGCTTCCAGCTCTCCTGGTGATTACTATTTAAGAAACATTTTTTTTTTCTTTTTAGCCTACAGTACCTGGTATTCCCAGGCAGAAGGAACATTTATAAATGGGGTATTCACACACTGAAAGATGACCAAAATATATTGTGTAATCAATATGTTGGTTGTTAAAAATAATTTTCTTTATTTATATAGATAGGAAATTTTAAACTGTTATAGCAAAGAATTTCAGGATTTACTAAACATGCAATTATAAATAGATTTATCCGTATTATGGTCTTTCTTATTATTTAGAGTGAATGTAGCATTGCTGAAGGAAATAATACTAATCACAGAACTAAATATATAAAGATTATTCTCTATTTGATAAGTGCAGAAAATAGTGATTTCAGGTATATCTTATTGTCTGCTGACACTAATTTTTTCACTAAGTAAAGCAGATTTCAAGGTACATTTCTAAAACATTTTAGTAAATGCTTATAGAACTTTATATTATTATTAAGTGTCAAGGTATAAATATGAATTAAGCACATTATTTTAGTATGGAAAAGCATAGAAATACAAAGGGCTAAAATAGAAGTGAAAATAGTATTAATCATTTTCTAGTATTATTTTCTACTAAATTATAAGGCTTAATGGTCAAGCAAATGGCTATATTTTATATTATTTAGGAGGGTTCTAATTAAGGAGGTGAAACATTCTTTTTTGTGTGATTTTCTCTCTAAACTTCATAGGATATTTAAAATATGCAAAGGAAGCTGGTATTTCAATTTTTACAATGATTAAAATGCAAGACCATATACACATTAAACCATGTGCTTTTGCTACTGTTAAAAAAAGATTTCCTGTTTTTTTCTATCTCATACAAACATCACAAACTATAATTTTAAATCAGATATTCTTCTTGATTTCGAGTTTCTTTAGTAAGAAAATTTCCTATTAATTGATTAAACTCAAAGTTGCCTAAGCCATGATGAAATGAAGAAGGCTTTTAAGATAACTTACGAACATAGGCGTTCCCCTAAATTGCTCCTATTTCATTAAAATAATATCCTGAAGTTTACATTTTTGCAAGAAATTGACAATTGACCTCCACCTGTGGGTGATATTCTTTTCTAATAAATATGTGCATACACTTTAAAGTTCAAGCTATAATACATGTGTTCCTAGAGGCTAAGGGAACACAGGAGTGCTCCAATGATTAAAGGCTTCCCTAAGCCAGTCATGATTTTGAGAACTTTCATTTCTTATATTTTAGAAGAAAGCATAACTTTGAGGTGGAAGAGCATAGTATGAGTGTGAATTGTGTGTATCTTCAATCTCATAAATACATTTTTTTACAAGGAAAATCTCAAGAGTTCCCCAAATACAAAGGTATCCATCTGTGTCATGTACTTGAAGGATTTTATCCCTACAGTGAGGTATAGTTTGTAGCTGGAAAAAGAAAAAGGGTATAAAATACTCTACCATATAATTTACAGTTATTAACAGGGAAAACTTTGCTTTTTTTTTTAAATGTAAGCCTATAACTCCTGCTGGGATCAGAAGTATCATTTGCAGAACTCTTTTAGCCAGTGTTTCACCTCTCCACTTGTCAATACATAAATCTTTTTCTATTGCTTAGAATAACCAAATGACATCTGGAAATGGGGAATGACTAAGTTGGGGGCAGGGAGAAGGAAAGTAAGTTTAAAGTAAACCGGTTAGAAGAACTAAATTCAATCAAAGTTTTACTTAAATTATTCTGATCTTTTATACTTTTACATTAAATAAAAAGAAATGTATGTATCATACTATGTCATATTAAATATATGTATATAAAAATTATATGTATATGTGTGTACAAAGTCTTAATGGTGAACAATGAACTCCTTGCAACCCATATTTGTATCTATTGTTGACATCTAGTAAGGTAAGAGCATGACAAACTTGAATAATATTTTAAAAACATAAATGGACAAAAAGTTTAATGTTTCTTAATTATTAGGGACTTGGAAAAGTATACAATTTTTTTTTAATACTGAAGAGCAACTGTTAAATGGCACATGGATTTTTTTTTTTTATTTTACCAAATCTATTCTGTACTACACTTGAGGATTTTTAAAACATGAATAGCCAAAAATATAAAATATACTCTCTTCTTCTGGAATTTTGTCTAGCATAATATATGTTTAAATATGGTCCAAACCAATCCTGGAATTCAACATTTCTCAAAGAATTCAGTGAAACATTAATTATCATTGTTCTTGGCAAGCATATGTGGAAATTTGGAAATGGTTTGCAGTATAAAAAAAATATGGAATCACATTTACTCTGCAAATATTTCATATTTCTTTTTTAGAAGAAATGTTCCTATAACTATGACATGTTTTTCCTTTATAATTTATTATTCCTTAATAGGATATCTATAGAAACTAAGACTCAGTATAATTCATGATTTTCTTTCTCTTAGGTTGTGTAGTCCATAATTACTTTTATCTATGTATGTTTCATTTAAAAAGTAAAACAAAACAAAATGCCATAATTAACAATGAAATATACATAGTATTTTAAAATATAGATGTCTTATTATATTTTTATATTAAATAGAATATATGTCTATGATATTAATCAATTGAATTAATCAATTTGAATTTTTTCATCTACATGCAATTTCTAGAAACACATCCTGGAATAAAGCAAGACATATCAATGGATTAACTTTTTCTGTGTAAGAAAAATTAACAAAAATTCAAATTTTATGGCAGCACAATTCACTATTGCAAGGATGTGGAAACACCCAAGTGCCCGTCAATTCATGAGTGGATTATTAAAATTTGGTATATGTTTACAATGGAATATTAGTCAATTCTAAGAAATGACAGTGAGCTAGCACCATTTATATTATCCTGGATTAAGCTTAACCCGTTATCCAAAGTGACGTGACACAAGATCAGAAAAATGGGCTTCACATGTACTCGCCATCAAATTAGTACTGACTGATTAACACTATGGTGCTCAAATGGTGGTGGTGTTCACCAGGGATAGGGGGTTGGGGGATAGATCCACATCTGAGGGATGCGGTGAGCATCGTGGAGGGGAAGGGCATACCTCTAACTCTAGCTAGGGAGAGGCAAAGATATAAAATGCAACCAAAATGTTTGTACTCTCATATTTTCTTGAAATAAAAAAACACTTAAGTTAATATAAAATGAAAGTGGTATTTGAATTTTACTTTGAATTGTACTTGATTACTTATTTTATCTTTATAGTCATGTAATATTTGAAAGAGCATGGGCTCAGTAATCAGACCAATTTGTGTTTAAAATCAGAGTTGTACCTTTTACTGATTGTGTTACTTACCTAATATTACCTAATATCTCTGAATTATGGTATCTATCTCTATTAATTCAATTAATATCACCTTCCTTAAGGGTAGGAAGGATATTATGTTAAACATATCTAAGACATAATATGCCTTCATAAATTTTAATAAACTTTCTCACATATCATTGTTAGTGTTTATATATGGTAAATTAATTAGGTCCAGAATTGTTAATATTATTGAAACATCACTTTCTATACCCTAATATATTAATATCTTTCTTTTCAAAATAACCATAATCTATATGAAGGATTTAAAAAATCTTGAAAAGAAGTAATTTCCTACAGATTCAGATTCAAGATAATTTGTTTTTATATTCTCTTGATTTTCATATTATCTTGTTTTTCCTGTTAGCTTTTTAGTCTGGGAGATTCTGATTTAAAAAAACAAAATGAAATACTGTATTTATAAGATAATGTCCAGAACGTTGGTTATTAAATCTTTCAATACTTTTTAATTTTTCAAGAACAAAATCATTATACAGTGTTCTATATGCCTAACTGCTTAGATTTAAGGCTGACCCTTTTATTTCATAGTCTCAGACAAGCAATTCTATATGTAATGTGTCTAGCAGTTCCATAAAAATGTTTGTTAATGTTTCCTAACTATGCTGCCTTTCACGAGAAAGGCTGCAGAGCTTACTTTGACGAACATGACTAATCCTGTTGCCAAGTTTATAGTCTTAAAGAAAGATATCATCAAGCATTCACTGAGAGGGGAGAAATTTTAGCAGTAATAGTGATCAGTTGAGGTTTCACATAGGAATGGTATTAGAGATAAAATACTTTTTTAAAGGGTCAGGGTGGTGGCTCATGCCTGTATAATCCCAGCACTTTGGAAGACTGGAGGATCACATAAGCCCACAAGTTCCAGACCAGCCTGGGCAACATAGCAAGATTCTGTCTCTACAAAAAATAAAAATTTGCTGGGCATGGTGATAAGCACTGTAGTCCCAGCTACTGGGGAGGCTGAGGCAGAAGGATCCCTTGAACCGCGGAATTTAAGGCCACAGTGAACTATGATTGTGCCACTGCATTCCAGCCGAAGTGACAGAGTGAAATCTTGTCTTAAAAAAATAAATAAATAAAATAAATTTTTTTTTAAAATATGGCAGGATTTTGCTTTCAGAAGCCATTTCAAGAAAGAGGTTAGTAGAAAAGAAGCTGAGTAATGGGCAATGATGATCTAGCTTTGAGCTTTTTAACCACTTCGGTACCAGTGTCGACTATAGTCGATAGCCACAGATGAACGCG
>VBSM01000272.1:76185091-76303651 GCA_008086735.1 Cheirogaleus medius
TGCCGGCTGTGGGCAAGGTTTCACGGCTGGTGAGCGCCATACCGAAGTGGTTAAGAAAATTTTGATGTAGTTAGTATATCCAGAGTGGTGAACTCAGAGGCACCTCCAATTTGGTTTAGGTATAAGGTCAGTACAGGATAGCAATGAGAATACGAACAGAGGATAACTGAGATCAGATTCTTGAAACCAGGTTGAGAAATGTGGTGTGCAGTGGAAGACACTGAAGAATTCAGAAAAAAAGTAATGTTACTAGAATGACAAATTAGGAAAAGAAATTTTGCAGTTCTTTATAGGGTAGACAAAGGTGAGAAGACAGAGGGGACAGAAGAAAAAGTTAGCAATACTTTGTATTACATGAAAAAATTGCTGAAGTCCTGAAACAGGGTGGAAGATACACAAAAAGGCCAGCAAATATGATAGAAGGAATAAACTAAGTAAATGCATGAGGATAAGTCGATAAAGCTTCCATGTTTCCAAGCAAGGAATGAAACAACTTTTGCTAATAGACAAAAGTGGCTCAGAGAAACTGATTTGGTAGTGAGGATGATAACTTTGGTGTTCAATAAAATCAATTAGCTCTCCTAGTTTCGAAACAAAGTGACTGTCCTTATTCAGGAATGTATACTATAATAGAAACGTGGAACTTTAATTAAAAGACCTTAAAAACTCTAAATTGGCCAGATGAAAAGGTTCAGCACTGGATAAGAAGACCCCAGAATTTCTAGCTAGGACATTGGTAACTCTTGTGATATATTAAAAACAATTGGTTATAGCATTTTTTCTTACATAGAATAATATCAACTGTGTATCTACAAGGTTGTAGCATTAGGGATAATGAGTTTTAGGTGAATTTTAAGGTTGTTCCAGTAATGAATGGCAACATGTTGGCCAAAAATGAGTTATTTCTATTTGAATTATTTCAAAACAGGCACTATTATCCTGAGATATAGGTACAATAAAAATCTATCACTATAAGAAATTTGTAGGTTTAAATGCTATGCCTAAACAACTGATTGATCAGAAGCTAATAATTTTGAAGGCAACTGTACTGACAAATAAACCATGAGCTTGGCTAAAAATAGAAAGTCAAAGTTCAACACTTAAAACAACTAAAGCCAAAACAAGAGGAAGTGAGATACTAAAGCTGGCCAATCCTAGGACCATTAGTATCACATGCGGACCTGTAAAATAATGAGCAGGAAGACAAAACTAAGGGCCTTGAAGAATAATGGACGAGGACGGTCCAAGGATAGAAGGTCCCCATGGAAAGGGCAATAGGCAGATGATGAAGAAGCACAATTCTTACTTCTTCCACCTAAAAGTGGTATTGGTCACCTTCATTGACAGCTCCTTGCTGAGAAATACTCTGCTGATCCAAATCTAACTGCCAGGGATACTGAGAAAGATAGCTTGCAAATAGAATTTTGGTGCATGATGGAATCTGCCACATGAGGGCTGACATGTAGTCTAATCAGTTACATTATCCTTAATGTTCCTGTTCAGAAGAATTTGATATCTACTGTGTGTTATGGGCCTGTGCATATGGTTTCTCATTCTGCCCTTGAATGAATGGGTATTCATATGGAATTAACTTAGTTCTTTCCCAAGTCTGTGCACTCATTAGAAGGGTTTCTTAGAACAATCTTTGTTCTTCTGGATATAATGTCTGGGATTGCCACAGCCAAGTTACTATCATTCCCCAATGATGAGGCTGCAGGGTTTATGGCATGGTAGAGAAAGGACCTGTGTTGCTTATGATATTGTTGAGCTTCTACAACAATGCTGACTGAAAATCCTACCTCTGGACTTCCTGGTATGTAAAGTTACGTACATTTTTCTTATTGTTTATGCTGATTCAGCTAAAGGTTTCTGTTATTATACCCAAATGTATTCCAACAGCTAAAGACATTTTAAAAGATTTGAGGTGTCAAAGGAGAAATAATGGAGACAGGATACTGGCAATTGGAAATTAATATCTCCAATTGGGGAAAACAGTCATGTCAACCCAAATTTTAAAAGGAGCAAAAAAGGCCCAGGGGTGATAAATCACTAAGTTGTGGAAAGGCAGACATCTAGAATGAGTCTGGTGATCAACACAGAACTTGCTTCAGAGAGATTAGGGAATGTGAGAATTGGGGGAAATGAGTCATTGATTTGGTAACTTGGAGGTCCCATGGTGTGAACTCCAAGAACGTTATTTTCATCTAATACCACAAGGAAAATGGGCAGGCATTTTATGGTGAAAAAGAGCAGGCAGTATATGTGGCAACTCATTTAAAGAAATGATCAAATTGCCTTATTAGTTTATTAATAGATTAAGAAAATGAGGTAAACAGTAGGGTAACTTGAGAAGATACATTTGGAAAATATTTTTTTGTTTTGTTTTTATTTTAATTGGGAAGATGTAGGTATATTCATTGACGGAGGGAAAAAGTAAAAAAGGTGAATTAAATATATGTATCATAAACAGTAGACAAAGAATTGAAATGTAAGCATCAGTGGTCCACAGGCCTCTTACAGCAAGTAACGTTGTCTTCACTTTTGTGGTCTCTGTGGGCAACTTAATTCACGCCCTAGATCTCCAGCTGCATCTGTGTTATCAATGATGATCGCATGTCTGCAAGTCAATCATGCCTTTTATAATGAAATTTAGACTCTAATTTCATAATAGTTATACTTGGATGTTCCACAATGACTTTGTCCAAAAAATGCTCACAATTGAACCCATCACTTTTTTTACGGTCCTACCCCCACCATATTTCCTATTTCCTCTTATCAGAAAACTGGATCACCTAGATTTCTTTCTCCCTTAAGTGACCTATTTCTGCGGGTTTTGTATGCTATGTACTTTGGGGATCTGCCTCTTTCTCTTCAGGTTTATAAAACTGGTCTAGATAATGCCATCACCTTTTCATGAATTGACACAGACAAAAATAAAGTTAAAGCTCTTTGGATGGTCTATGACAAATTATATTACCTGTGTCCTGCTTATTTCTCAGATAATATCTTCCACTCCTGTAACTCTTAACACAATTTATGTTTCAGCAATAACAAATACTTGCCTTGCTTGCTTACATCTTACTATTTCTTACCTTCAGAGCATTGCCATGATATTACCTTAAGATTCATTTATCTACTTTCATATTTTTTTGTGCCTGATTATCACCAATGAATTCTTCAAGTTTAACCCAATTTGTCTGCTCTTTAGAATTATTTCCCATGCTCTTAGCTTGATCTGCGTCTTTTCTAATCTCAGAGGATTGGAGTTTGTAAATCTCAATAGCACTGCCTGCACTGGGACCTCTGGGAATAATGACTGAGATTTTCTTGTCTTTGTAATAATTCCCAATATCTAGAAAAGTACTGGCACAGAGTAGATGCTCAATAAATATTTGTTGAATAGTACTAAATATTCTTATTAAGAAAGAGAATCAACAAATACCACCAACTCTACATACTGCTGCTAACACTTCTCCTTGCTTATACACTCTCATATATGCTACCTATACATAACATATATACATATATATGTAAAATCTTATATAATAGGCATCGGCAATGACTCTTAGAACAAGAACTTCAATTTGACATTGTCAAGCATGAGAATCCAGTGTTCCAAAGAACATTAAACCAACATTACTTTCTAATGACTTCTACAGTAATAAGGGGCAAAATGAGCAATAGATTTAAATAATTAAAATGTCACCAAAGGATTTCTGAGAAAGCTCACAATGCTTCTTACTACAATTCACATTTCACTTTCTTAGCTGTTATAAAAATTTGTCAATAAAAGTGATTTAAATTATGTCCACCGTGTCATACGAAGTGCAGGGTAGCAATTGTCATTCGGTATATTCACATATGAAATAATTCAGTTGCCATTGCCCACGGAAATGATGGCAACTCCACTGTGTCCCTTGCAAGCTCTTTGACACAACCTAGTGGGGGGTCAAAGAACTAGGCCAGCAGGGGGCCAGACCTATTCAGTAGAGAGGATCATAGTGCAGACAGCTATGTCCTGTATCATATAAATTGATGTGGTAGCCATCAAAATGCTACTCTGTCTTCCAAATAAATAGCTTTTAAACTTCAAAGTTTCTTCAGAAAGTACAAAATTTAAACTTCATACTTTATTTTTTCTAAAAATTGAAGCATATCCAATAAACAATAATAGGATTTCATGAATTCAAAAAGTTCATTTTATACTTTGCTGAGAGGGTTTCTTTCAGCTTTCAAATGCCCAAAACACTATATCTTCTCTTATAAATAAAATATAAACTTCAAAATTTCATAGCTGCATTGGAAGTGTGATGTTTTCCAACCACGGTACAATCTTCAGAATCACATGATCTAAAAGGCCAAAGATGGCATAAATGTAACAATCCCACATGATATGTGAAAGAAATGTCACTGTTTCAGAGGGTTTCCCTTTGAATAGTCAGCATTCCTATGGTTGAAATTGAGCATACCAGAGTTACACAACATGAGAATAAGGTAAAACAAGGATTCTAGACTATCATTTCAGTAAGAGACTTTGCCAGTGCCCAACTGAGGATGTAATTTGTTCCCCTGAGATTCCCCATGCTAGTACGTTTGAGTGATCTTGTATATTGCAGAGTTTTAAGTAACCTTATTATGCTCTTACTTTTACATCACAGTCACGAAATTAGACAAGCTGCCCTTGTACGATTTGACCCACTTCCCTAAAGACTTTTTAACCCGAGGCAAAAATCCATTTAACCAGCCAAGGCTAGCACTCTGATAACAGGAGCTGCCAGCTGGCTGGTCAGTTCCATGATGTACACAGGCATTCACATTGACTCCGAATGATCCTAAAACATCAGATTTAATTCACACATCTGAGAAGGTGTTACAGATTAATCTTACCCATTGCAGTAGGATTTTGCACAATTATGGGATTCAGCTAGATTTCTATATTTATTCCATCTCACCACAACAATCAACACAAAGAACTTTTTAATTTTCCCCTCTCTTTTTATAACATCTAGGTGAAAATAAGCTCTTTGGTGATATATAATATTATTTTTCATATTTATAACATCGATCAATTATAAGTTACATAAAACTACTTTATAAGCTTGATTAGTATACAGACTTGAAAATAGCATAATGCTATTTTTAAGATATTTAACTATGAAATGCTTTAAGAGAAAAACAAAGCACTGTTATATATTACTTTTTTCTACTCTTGTTCCTTTGAAGATTCTTCAAGTAATTATCCATCTGGATATTATAGAATTCATCGATATGTTATATTAACTTTAAATTTATCTCTTAAAAAAGGACATAAAGAATGTATGAATTTTTAAAGTGACTCCAAGTCAAAAAAAATAAAAAACACCAAGTATGTACTAATTATTACCGGATTAGCATGATCTATGCTATTTATCTTTAAGAAACAATGAAACTGAAATAAATCAAAACCATTATAGACATTGATATTTTGTGTTTTTATTAATGTTTCTTCAAGAATGGCAAACAATACGTATCCTTTCTGCAATCCTCCTTAATAATTCAGATTGACCTGAGTGACACCGAGTAAATAGGAACATAACTGATCATCTGGAGAGTTAACTGCAATTGAACTTTGCCCAAAACAATCTGTTCAATTGTCTTTTCCTAAGGAAAGGCGTCACTTCATTTCTGAAACCAATGCTTAAGCACAATAGCCAGAATTGGGAAAAATTCAAAAGCCAGTGCCTCCAATGAAGTCATTCAGCTGTGCAGCATGTTGCTGAAGACATGCTCATGTTATAGCCACTACTGAAGTCGTGTGTCAACATTACTCTTACTAGTATTGGTACCATGGTGGCTACACTAATGAATATAAAAAATAAAGATGGTTTGAAATACTTCCCTCTATTTTCCACATCACTTCTTTTCTCATATTAGTATTTGTGAAAATACTACTATAAAAACTTTATAATCACTAAATCAGTACTTTTGTAAGTGGAAATACAGAAAAAAAATAATATAGAATATATTTGTTTCAAGAATTAATGGATGCTATAAAAACATTTTTAAAAGTTCTCACCTTCCTTTAAATGGAAAAAACAATTTAAATGTGTTAGATATATAAAAATATGTGACTCGTGACACTATTAGCTCATACCATTTAAAACATCATAATATAAATTTTAAGATATTAACATACATTCCAGTTTTTCTGATTACGGTCTAAACACATGAGCAAAGTAAACATAAAATATAACAAACATACTAACATTCATGCAGATTTCCCAAAAATGGACATCTTGGATACCCACTTACATTATTGATTTAAAAACCTATTTGATTTTGGTCAAAATTTTTCACTACAGGCCAATTTCCCCCTAATATTTTTTTCAGAATTACAGCTTGTGTATCAATAATAAAACATAAAATCAGTATTGCAAAATATAAAATGATATGTGATGGCAATATTTTCATGTTTTCAAACACAAAATAATCAAATTCCTAAGACTCATGTCAGCATCATATTTGTGAATTCTAACCATTGTTAGAGATAGTACAGGAGAAAATTTCAAAGGGGAGGGCTTTATTTTTTCCTGAGTGGAAATATTTTTATACTTTACTAAATGAAATGGATAAAATGGTATGAAAGAACAAGTGATGAGATAAATGAACCTTGGCAGTGAGATAATATTTATGATATCTACCCAAATAAATTTAAGAACATCCCAATAAATATTAATTACAGAAAATAAAAATTATAAATAAAATACTAAAACATGTTTCAGTACACAATTGTACATTGTTTTCACATTGAACTTTCCAGTAATTCTTACGTTATTTGAAACATTAATATCAATGTGTGTCTCCTAAGAAATGATTGCTATTATTTTTTAACAGGAATAGTCTATGGATTTTAACTTGTAACGGGAATAGTTGTCTCAGTAGAATTACAATTCTTGACTTGAAATTACTTTAAAAATCATCAGCTCATATTGCAGCACTTGTAGTGATTAGACAAAGACATTCCTCTTTAGACTTTGAGTTGGATTTCCAACTCTGCCAACTGTGCATTTCCTTTCATATCCTCATTGATTGGAAAGCACCTTAAAAGAATCAACCTAGGTTTGAAATCAGTGTTTTATTGCACTAAAAGACAACTTAATCTTGTTTTCTGAAGCAGAGAAATATAATTTTATTTACTGCCCCATCAATATAAGCCTAAGACTTGAGATATATAATTCTGCTTGAGGATCCTTTTAGTTTACCTCTAGGGAAAAAACTCAAATTATTCAATCTTTAGAGGAAATATTTAGTTTATTTCTTAAGATGTATTTTCTCTTATACTTTAAAGAAAATCCAACCTCATGATGAAATATATTTTTTCTTAGCTGTGTTCCAAGAAATAATGTACTGTTTAGATAAGAAACAAAAAATGTGCATTATATTCTCTTAAAACAATAGAGAGAGGTGCTAAAAAGAAACTGATAAGCCATCTTGATTTCCTCATTTTTAAAATGGAGAAATAATAGTATTTAACAAAGAGGGTTATTAGGAGATGAAATGTATCTATCTATATATAAAAATGATAGAACAGTGCCTGACGCAAAGTAAGAACTCAATAATGCTAGGTGTTAGTAATGGTAGTGGTATAAATTAGCAGGTAGTGGTTATCTTAATAGATATAGAAATAGTAGAAATGCTATGGTTGCCGTTGTTGTTGATAGATGTCATAGAAATAGTTATTTCAGGATTGCTAAAATATATGAAAATTATTACCATAGTAAATTTTAGCCAACTGCATCTGAATGCATTGGGTCAGGGGCATATGCTAATCAATTTTCAGTTATCTAACATTTAGCTATGGTAGGTTAACAGTGATTGGCTGATTTACTGATTAGTATGTGATGTGAAAATTGCTATCAAAAACATGGAGGTAATTGGGTCCTGTGTAAAATAGTCTAATCACTTTTTCTTGTTCTCCCTAAGGAAAAATAAGAAGAAATCAAATAGGAGAAACATTAAAAATTACATTGTTATGCAATAACTGTTTTTTGGTTTGCTTTTGTTTTTTATGTTTAGATTAGATATTAGACTGCTTAGAATTAACGGACTGGTGATGTCATGCTTAGGAAGCCAGGAGGTATATAATTTGTCAAGAAAGTAAAAAAATTCTAAAAAGAAAAGATAAATTATACTTTTGTAAAATAAAAAATCCAATATTTTATTTGATATTTTTATCCCTGTACTTAATTTTCAAGAACTACTGTAATTTCTAAATTTACCATTTCAATTTTAACATTTTATTTCTGAGAATTTGCTCCATAATAATTATTAAAATCAATTGTCTCAAATCAGTTTGTCAATTTTTAAAACTTAAATTGATTATGCTTTGTTTTTATTGACAATCAATTGTCATTAATTACTACCACTTTAATGTTATTTTTCTACCATTAGTTAGACAGAAAAACAAAAAAATAATAATCTTAACTAAACGGAATGTGAATGGTTTTCATTTTTATTATACTATTCTGATTTTTTAAAATCTCATAAATGAACATGCACTATTTGCATAAATATAAAAAACAATACATGGCATATTTAGTTTGTGGTAGATCTAAAAACATCCTATACTCCATATTTTACAAATTAGATAGTTTACATATTTGGCTACCATAAAACAGAGCATACTATTATATGTAACATAAAATATATTTTTATTTAATAGTACATTTTGTTCTTTAAAAGGATACAAATATATTATGTTCCAGGCACAGACGAATATTTACATAACACTTAAAATATATATTTCAAAATACCAGTGAAGTTTTTTATTTCTACTAGTCTTCATTGAATTAATTACTCATTCTCCCAATAAAATAGTCCATGAAGCAGACATTATAGTAAATAGAAGCATTATAGAAATCTGCTCAGGAAGTTATTTTCAACAAAAAACTGAAAATCACACGCCGAGACCCTATCGCTATTTTTAAACAAAGATTCTCTAGTAATGCCATACAAACATGTTATTTCAACCATTCGACCTGCTTTTCTCCTAGAACTAGAATCTGGGGACGAGCAACCTCTGCTTTGGCTCCACCAGGGTTAGATGACAAACGCTTGACCCTTCCCCTTGAATGTGCTCAGTTGTCAGTTTTGCCTACCACAGCTGTTGAATATTCCAGAGGATCAGATGGCCAGAATAGGTCTGAAACAGACCTATTAGCATCTCAATACAGCCATTCAGTCCCCTTTATTACCAATTCGCTCAAATTAATTAATTTTTAATTTTGCACTACCTCAGCTATTATCAATCAAGTCAGCCAGGGAGACAGAAAAGCACACTGAAACATGAAACTGTCTGCGATGTAAGGCACAGAGGCTCAACCTGTGCAATCTGTCACTTTGAAGATTAGAAAAAAGGCAAATTATCCTGTGCAGAGATTATTGAAAAATATTTTCTTGATAAATTATGCCCCTTTCAAAAGGTCACAAAAAGAGAGACGTAGTGGCAATAAATGTCTGTGATATGTTTAGATCCATAAACCCAAGTTATAGATTCAGGAAGATTAGTTGATTTTAAAAAATACTATTATAAGTTCCCATTTACTTTTTTTGAACCTAACTTTTTATTGAGTGTTAAGATACATAATGTGTAAATAATGGTATTTGATTTTAAAATTGATAGCACGAACAGTAACTTTATAATATTCCTAAGATATAAGATTTATTATTATTTTGTTCACGTGGCTAGGCTATTTCCTTACAGCATCATCCTCTAAAGGAGAGAATGGTTAGGATTAGAGAATTATTTAAATTATAAAACTGGTGTTTCGAAATGTGGAAAACAATGAAATCATTGGCAAAATATCCCTCTGTATTCTTTTATCCTTAATTTACTTACTTGAGTTGGTCTCAGGAATAAAACTCATAGTAAGAAAGCATTTACTTTGAACAGTACAATCATCTTTGAGTGGGGACTGATTGCTTTTGATATTTCATAGTGCAGTATATACAGTTGTAGATACATCATACGTAGCTTTCTTTTTGACTTTGTGCTACAAAGTCTAGAAAGACCAAAGATTAAAGATGTTTGCATATTATGTAACTTCTTACATCATATTCTTGAACAAGGAAATGTGGCCAAATTTAAGACGTATTTGTACCATGTCGGGTATGATTTTTTTAACTTAGTATAAACCTAGCTGTTTGAGACAGAATACAACTGGTTTTTGTTTCTGAGAATAATAAAAGGTAGATTCATGGCTACCAAATAACTCTTAGAAAGTTTTCTTTTTTTCCTAAAACATAATCAAGTCCACAGTGTAGTTTATTATAAACACTTATAAAGTAGTTCAACTTTAAATATTTGTAGTTATTTTATAAGTATTTGGCATTAGAGTTGTGGAAATAAAGTAAGTAATTTGTTGAGGTTAACAATACAGTAAAGAAAGAAAAAATCAACTCCAAGACTACCATTTCACAAATTTTTCTGGGCAACACTGCTTCCCCAAATCTATATTGGTCACAGATAAATTGCCATAAATGACAACTATCCACATTTAAACAAACAGTAAAATGAAACACCTCCCTAAACTGAGAGTTGTTAAACTCAAGAACGGATTTCTTATGTTAGAACTGTGGTTAAAGAATAGTTTCTTGATGCAGGGACTGACTTAACTGTGGTTCTGACTAAAGGCAGAGACATAAAATATAACATGAAATCTTTAGAAGAAACAGTAATTATCAAATTCAAAATTAAGCTCACATACCCCAAGAAGATTTCAAATTATTAGCATAACAATTTACTTAAGTTCCCCAATCTTCTATCGTTTTTACTAAGATTGTTATATAAATTTTTGTGTTGGTTCTCTGGCAGAGAACCAACTACCAGATTGAATAGAAATTGGCCTTATCTTTTCACCTGGCTACCCCGTGTAGTGTAATCATCTCCCCTTAAAAATAAACTTTCCTCGGCCAGAGGGGTGGCTCACGCCTGTAATCCTAGCACTCTGGGAGGCCGAGTTGGGTGGATCGCTCAAGGTCAGGAGTTGGAAACCAGCCTGAGCAAGAGCAAGACCCCTGTTTCTACTAAAAAATAGAAAGAAATTAATTGGCCAAATAAAAATATATAGAAAAAAATTAGCCAAGCATGGTGGCACATGCCTGTAGTCCCAGCTACTCGTAAGGCTGAGGCAGAAGGATTGCTTGAGCCCAGGAGTTTGAGGTTGCTGTGAGCTAGGGTGATGCCATGGCACTCTAGCCTGGGCAATAGAAGGAGACTTTGTCTCAGAAAAAACAAAACAAAACAAACAAAACAAAAAACAACTTTCCACAGTATTTGAGAAAATACTCAACCTAGTAATGAATAGTGAATACCAGTTATTTAAATACTGTACTGAGTATTGTCATTGCTGTTCCATCTGGTGTCCCAGGAAGAAAAATCCTGTCTCGATTTTTGACATTAATATGTTGAGAATCAAGTGATCTTTTCTTCTCATGAATGTTTTTAAGCAAACATTTTAAATCTTCTTTTAAAATAATATTACAAACTACAGAATTGGTCATAATTTAACATGACAGATCAAAGTTATTCTTGTGTGCACACAATACCCACCTACCACCAACCAACTTTTATACAAGTCAATTGGAATCATACGCAAAAATGCTTAGAAAAAATGTTAACAAAACAGTAGATTTTCTGAACATTATGGATATCACTTTATTTTTATTGGAACTGAGTTCTTATAATTAAATTAATTATAATCTTTGGTTTATAAAAACCTTTTCTAATTGGCTCGTGTATGGCCATGATTTATACATTCGTTTGCTAATTTGCTCATTTTTTTGACCATGCATTTATTCATTCTTTCTTTTTTATTATATCGTTATAATATTGAAAATCTATCATTCAGAATATGAACTTCATAATAAAACACACTTAACCTGATCGTCTCCCCAACTCTGTCCCCGTCTCTACCCACATTGGGTAACTGGTATCCCAAATCACATTTTTCACCATGCTCTTGCTTTTAAATTTTAAAAATATTTTAGCTGTCTTTAAACTTATAAGAAAGGGTACCATGACAAATGTGACTTTAAGGACTTATTTTTCACTTAATACCATATTGCTGAGATTCATACACAGTTCTTATTAATTATTAATTTTGATTATTGCAGAATAATCCATCGTGTGAATGTCCCACAGTTCCTTCACACCTTCTGTTTTTAGTGATATTTATGCTATCCCCAGGTCTTATATAGTTTGAATAATGCTTTATGAAAATATATCTTGCTGAAAATATAAAAGAGTTTTTTGGGAAACACATATTTAGGAAGTGAATGGCTTAGTTTATTTCAGGTGATAATGACAAACTATTTCCCAAAGTAGTTAAAATATTTAAATTCACATAAGTTATACTAAATTTGGAGTGGAAAATGTAAAGCCACATCTTCTCCAATTCTTGAAATATTTGATTTAAGTATATATATCATGTTTCCCCGAAAATAAGACATACTCATAAAATAAACCCTAGCAGGATTTCTAAGCATTTGCACAATATAAGCCCTACTCCGAAAATAAGACCTAGTGATGGGCGTGGCTATGCAGCATATCCGCACAACCCATGCATTTTGTCTCAGAGAGGTAAAAAAGACGAGCAGCCCTTCTCATCTGCCCCATGAGAGTTCTATTGCTCAACATGAGAGATTGGGGCCAATGGTTCTAAAGGAAATAGAGTTGCAAGAAATTCAGGATGGAATTCGGGGTTTGGAGAGTTATAATGATGTTTCAGAAGAAGATAACTTAACTATATTTGAATAAATGTAGATTGCTGTAATGTACTTAAAAAAAATAACACATTCCCTGAAAATAAGCCCTAGGGTGTCTTCTTGGGGAAAAATAAATATAAGACCCTGTCTTATTTTCGGGGAAACATGGTATGTATATATATATACGTGTGTGTATGTATATATTTTATATATATTTAAAATTTCCAAGTAAATAGCTTAAAATGGTAACTCATTGCAATCTCAACTTGTGTTTCACTGCCCATTAATGGTATTGAACATTTTTTCCTAACTTTATTGTAAATATATGTTTAATTTTTTTGGAAAATGCCACTTTATAACTTTCACACACTTTTCATTATTAATTCATAAAAATTCTTTATATATTACTAATACACATATTTTCAGTTGTATGTGTTTTGAATTATTTCTCTCAGTTTGGAACTTTTTTTATTTCTTGAAATGTATTTTGATAAACTGAATTTTTATTTTAACATAAATAAAATTTTAGTGTTCAGAATTTAACAAGGCTCCTAAAGAAAAATTTAAAAACTTAATTAAAAAATATTAAAGTAGTTTAAATAAGTTTATATATGTATCATGTTCATGGAAAATAATAGTATATTGAAAAGTTCTTCATTTTTTAAAAAGTTATCTGCATATTGAAGAATTCTAATAAAAATCTCAACAGGGATTTTCATGGTATTTAATAACATGATTCTTAAATGTGTGTAAAGGGTAAGAATTGTCTGCACTATTAAAGGTAATATGATATGCTTGCACTTTCAGATGTCAAGACTTATTATGATGCTATAGTTATTAAGCTATAGTTATTAAAAATGTGAAGTATTGGTAGGAGAAAATATTTTTAGGTAAATATATATAATCTTAGGCTTAAATGTCCATATTGCCATTATAAATCATTTTGTTTTGTCTCTTTTAACATCAAAACAGTATTCAAGAAAAGAATGCACTTTTAATGCACATTTTTCTATTCTACAAAGTTATCAGTGAATATTAGGAGAGCATTTCTCTTCAAAAACAATCCAGCCAAAGTCCATCCAAACACTATAGAATGGTAAAAAGCTTGATCATCTCGTAACTCAAGTACAGTACTGAAATTCACCTCTAGACATAATTAATAGTCCCCATTACCAAGGAAAGAAATAGCACAGTTTATCAGTCCATGTGGGTCTCAAATCATTACCCACTAAATTACTTTACCTAGTTACAAAGTTGATAGAAAATAAACAATGCAATATAAATAAAAAAAATTCACACAGACTGACTTGTGACATATTACTGTTTAGTTTAAATAATAGTTTTCTATATGGTTTTGTAAAGTTTTATAAGATTTTATTGGTTAAACTATATGAAAACAGATGTAATGTAGAAAATTAATAACATCAAAATGTAATGTAAACTTTAGTATACATCAGATTCTCCTTTGGAATTCTCTTTAGTTAACTTTCTGATATTAAGATTATGTAGAATTACCTCATTAATGTAATTTTTTATTCTATTTTCATAGCATCATTATTCTGTACAATTATATGTAAATTTATCTTTCACTTACTATTATTTTAAAGTGGCATTTTTTTTCCTTTTAGAACACAGTTTATAAAATTCCTATCTCATATCATTTGCCTTTGGCTTATTTGATAAGTGAAACTCTAAAAGTTGCAACTATGGAGATTTACCACTCAGATTTGTGCCATTTTATCAGAGACTTCCTTTCACTTCTTACCTTTCAACTAACCTGCATCTCAACTGCCAGCCCCCACCTGTCATATTTTTTCTGCTTTCACAAAGCATAAGAGAATTAAAAAAATGCTAGTCACTTAATTATGGTAATTGTAATTTATTAGGTTTATATGCATGCCATATAGACCTTGATCTGCTAAAAAGATACTGATAACTGCATGAGCTAAGAAAAAAATAGATATATCTCACTAAAAAGAAAATGAAGTGAAACTTAAGCTTCTTTAATTGACTATGTTTTGAAAATTGTAAATCATCATTATATAGAAGTACAAAAGTATCACATACCACAGAGTTTCTCCATAAGAATATATGTGTAAAAATGGAAAGCTATTCCACCAATAGAGTTTTAAATGTTAACAGGACATTGAAGTCCTGGGAAAATTATCAACTATTTTTTTTTAAGTTTGTCTATTTTAACCCATAAGTAATTCACCACCTTGGGAGCCAAGCGAGGCCACATAAATAGCTAATTCCATAGTTTACTGATTGACATAGTCTGAAGAATAGCAGGAATGCAGAACTACCCCTTTATATGGTCTCTCTACAACGGAATCTCTCTGGAGCAGAGAAATGATGTCTGACATTTCAGCTATGATGTTAAATAAAAATGCATTTCAAAAGTAGTCCAGTCATCACTATTTTATTTACTGCTTTATGGGACATCTATATGATTACACATGAGTTCAGATTGAGAAGAAGGCACGTGATATATCACTTTAATGACATGTGTATCCCATTTAAATATTAGTGACAAAGTCAACTTAAGAACCTAAAAATATATCGATTATCATTTTTATCATGTGCACCCTAAATAGTCTCAAGCAACCTTAACATCTCCCTTTCAAGATGGAACGTGTAATTGAAAGTCTATAAGAGAATAATTCTCTTTAGTTAACTTTCTGCCTTTTCCAGCTAACAAACTCCTAAATGCATTCATTTATCCTTGTTATGTCTTCCACTGTTTCCCTTAGAGAGAGGTGGCACTACAGTCTAGCCTTTGGTGAGCAACTGCACACAATCCATACCCAACTCTAATTGAAAAACCAATATAATTTTCACTCTCCCCTTGCAGTCTTGGAACCAACAGCAATTCAGCACATGAGAAAAAACAACAGCCGGTGCAAAGTTCTTAGGGTCTGGCTCAGCAGGAGAGGTAGAAGCAAAAAGTCATGTCAACAACAATAACAATGAAAACATTTTTAAAGCTTTGATCTTATGAATAGCCTCAGTACCAAAAGCAAGCCCTGCTGTTTATGCCATAACAACTGGGCAAAAAGAGGGAGCAGACAACCTCATTTACACATACTAGTTCAATGCCAAAGACAGAAAAGTAGGGAGACAATCCAGGTCTTTGGGGAAACATTGTAGTTGACAGCATTATTATTGTATCTATTGTATACTAAAACAAAGCTTCTGACAAACAAGGCTTCCCACTTTCTCTTTTTAATATTTTCTATTTTCTAAATGGTTCATCTTCTGATAAAGACTAAGAAAATAATATATGACAAATATCTAGGACAAAAAGTTATTCTGCACTTAAATTCTAACTTTTTGTCTTAACTTGACCATCTTTGGATATAAAGTAGCGGTTCATTTTCGCACACCCTGAAAAGGCAACTTTCCTTATACATATTGAATTTTGGTACAGGGATAAAAGAGAGCTGATAGCTATAATTCAGTAAAATTGAAAGTTCATTCTGTCTATTATCTGTCTACTTTTGATGCTATTGATAAAAATGACCTGAATGAATGACAGACAAATAGTTAAGATTCTTCTAGCCTGGAGGCTAGGATTAAAAAAAAACATTGCATTCATTTTGAGTCTGTGTTTAGAATTAATTATAGCTCACCTCAATTTCTTTGTGGCTATCTTAATATTCTCAAGTTTGAGAGACCATTTTGTATAACACATTATAATATTAATTGCCTTCCATATTTAATCTGGCATAAAATTGGGAAATAGCATCTGTGCCTAAATTGAATAGCTACAAATGTTATCTTTCCCCACTAGGACTTAAATTTCCCCATTAACCTTAAATTTAAACATATCTCCAAAAGAAGATATACTTATATTTTTTTCATGAAACCTATCTATACCAAACATTGCATCATTCTTCTTAAAAATATTTAAAGCTTCCAATACCTTTCTGTTTTCAACATAAATTTTTCTTTCAAGCCCTTTCCCCAGTCTGGCCTACCCCACCCAATCAGGCCCATCTGCCCAGACACACTTGTCAAATGACCTGCTCACTCCACACCTGCCAGCCTGACCTCCCAATTTTCATCTCAACAACAAAGCTGTCTCCAATCTATCAACCTAGTCAGAAATGGGTCTTCCTTGTCCAATCACCACATTTTTGCTTTCCATTCTTCAAATACATACATTTGAATTAAACTTCTTTAAGGAAATTGTTTTATAAGCAAAAGTAGATATGTGTTATTTTAGTCTCTTAAGCCTTACTCAACTGTGGTTCCGTCCGGGCTCAGAACAGGATACCACAAAGTATGGCACCTTGACATAAGCAGAAAGACCATTCTCTGACCTTCTTCCACCTTTCTTCCCCAAGGCTAAACAAATAATTCCTCCTCCTTTCTCCTCTAAAAACCCTCATGTGACAGATGTTCTGCCTTATACGTAGAGGAAAGGACAGAGACATAGTCACAAAGAGAAGAATTTGAACTGCTAAGTTTTTCCAAGTTTATTACTATGTATCATACACTTTTTGTCCACTCATATTTCTACATGACTATCCATTCTTCATGAACCTAGCTCAAAAATACACAGTTTTCCCTGGGTTTTTGGTTCTTCATTTCTGAAGGCTCCCACATCATGTAAAATTTTGTTTAAATAAATGTTCTATGGGTTTCTCTTGTTAATCTGGGTTTTTTTGTTTGTTTTAGGGGTGTAGACCATGAACCATACAAGGGGTGAAGAAAAGATAGTAGTTTTTCTCCTCTATTATTCATTTCACTTGACAGCTTGTTAGAAATGTAGATTCTCAGGCCCCACCCAAGACCTGTGACTCAGAATCTGCATTTTTAACAAGATTCCCAGGTGATCCATATGCACATTTATGTCTGAGAAGCACTTTTGTGTATTGTCCAAAACACAACAGCAGCAACACGATTTGTAGCTACACATGAGGAAGGAAGCAAGACGAGGGGAAAAAGTGAATGTCAAACAAACTGCTTTCTTTCTAAGTTAGATGTTTAATGGAGAATACATTGGCTTTATCTAAAATCAAGGTTATGTTCTTTTAGGTACATATATACTTAGATATGTATTCCTACAATCTAGGAAGTATTTGGCAATATAATGATATACTTCAAATGCTGTGATTAGTTAAGAGGTTTGCTCTGATAGAAGTCATTAGTATTTTGCATAATAAATACCTTACCAAAGTCACATATAAGAAAAATGGCCAGGTCAAATTTTGCTCTTAAAAAATGATACAAAATAGTTACTCTTTAGGGAACAATTGTGTCAATAAATTTATTCTATTCATTTTCATGCAAATTATTAATAGAAGGAAGAATTTTTTCTGTTCCTTCTGTTACATAAATTCAATTATTTTAAAATATGTTGGGAAATGTATAACAAGGCTTTGCATGTGTGTTTAATAAATTGCTTTTATTTAGAATAAACACAATATTGTAGAAAAAATATTACAGAATCATAGATATTTAGCTTCGGAGGAAGCAAATGATGAGTGCCACCATACCTGTGCT
This sequence comes from Cheirogaleus medius, assembly GCA_008086735.1. Classification (NCBI taxonomy): domain Eukaryota; kingdom Metazoa; phylum Chordata; class Mammalia; order Primates; family Cheirogaleidae; genus Cheirogaleus; species Cheirogaleus medius. The sequence continues at coordinate 76,203,347 of VBSM01000272.1, forward strand.
CTTAAACAAAACCCATATCCTAAAATATAAAGCCCTGAGGGGAACAGATTCAGGGACTGAGTTGTATGTGTGTATGTGTGTGTCTGTGTGTGTGTGATGTGTATTGAGGAGTGGAGTCATACCAGTGGGATCTAGACATAATGTAAAATCTGAAGGAAGGCAAAGCTAAGTAAAATAATGTCTGACTGATTTTGTGAAAATAGTGTCTTGATCAAATCACTTTCTCCAATATTGCCCAAAACACAAACAAAAGCATCTAAATAAATTGTTTTCATTTAGAATAATGATCATATTATAGAAAGAATAATTTGGTTAGATGATCAAACCGATGTAAAATAGTGTTTACCCTCAAGTTTTGTAGTAGCTTCATACTACTTTTCTCCTTCACTCTACTTAAAAACATTCAACAACTAGCCCCACATACAATATTTGAAGAAAGTTTAAAATCTTTAGTCTGAGCCATCCAGCCCCCACATAACTTTGCACTCTTACATGCCAATATATTCCAACAAATTGTGCAGTTCAGGCAAAACTGAAATTGTCTATGGTTTGGTGACTGCGAGACAGTCAAGGAAAAACCTCCTCCTATCTTTAAAACTTCCCACTTCCTTGAGCGGCCATTTTCATCATCAAAATTTTAACTTGAGTATTACCCGCTTCATGAAATCTTTCTCATCTCCATAGACCCTTCCTTCTAGTTGGGATCCACTACTAACTAGCTGGGGTGACTTTATTTAAGTCAATTTACTTAATTGCTCTGTATCTTTATCTCTTCAATGGTAATATAAAGTGGTTGGCCTACATCTGTAAATTTTTAACTTTTATTGCTCACATACACGCAAATAATTTTTAAAGCCTATATATACTGACTCATGTATTTATAGTTGACATTTACAATGTTTCCTCATGAGTCTAAATAATTGGAAATGATGTAATTTCCAGCATATTGTAAATATTGACATTTTAAAATAAGGCAGTCCCACCACTCTTAAATATACCCAATGGAATCTAAATATTAGAGTGCTTTGATACCCAATATCATCCATGTAAAAATAAATGTTCAAGTTCTTCTTTACTAGGCAAAATTTTTATGCTATTTCCTTTTCTTCCTTGAGTTCATATTTCCAACCTGTCCCTTAAAATATTATGCTAAGGAAAACAATATTTTATGCTTGAAAATCTTATATTGATCAATTCATCATATATTACAGCAATAAAATATTGAAATTAACAATATGTATCTTTCATTTTAATGCTTTAAGGCTATAAGTTATTTTTCTTAATTTTCTTATTATATTTATTATTAGTAAATAACCAATCAAAATTATATAGATATTATACATTTTAAAACTATTTAAAATTTTTTTTAGAAATTCATGTCTTATTGAAATGAACTAGACATTTTTTTTTAGTTAGGATGGATATCACTTACTGCTATCCAATGAGAATCAATTCATTTCTATTTTTCATTGTTAAAGACATAAGCACTGGGAAATCTTATTTACGTAAATAATTAGGTAGGAAAGAAAATAGTTTTTCTATAGCAGTGTGACTTAGTTCTTATTCATTCACATTCTTTTTTTATTTCAAAATATTAAGAGGGTACAAATGTTTGTGTTACAGGAATGCCTCGTGTAACACTTAAGTCAGGGCTTTTGGTGTTTCTATTGCAAGAATCGTGTTCATTGTATCCGATAGGTAAGTTTTTATCCCATATCTCCCCTTCCAACTTCCCCTTTCTTGGTGCCCAATGTCCTTTATATCTCTTAGTGTCCATGAGTACCCATCTTTTTTGCTCCCACTTATTAGTGAGAACATATGATATTTGGTTTTCTATTCCTGAGCTACTTCACTTAGGATAATGGTCTCAGTTTCACCCAAGTTGCTATAAAAGACATTATTTCATCTTTTTTAAGGCTAATACTCCATGGTGTGTATTACATTTTCTTTATCCACTTGTGAATTGTTGGACACTTAGGTTGGTTCTACATCTTCACAATTGTGAATTGTGCTATGATAAACATTCAAGTGCAGGTGTCTTTTTTATACAATGACTTTTTTCCTTTGAGCAGATATTTAGTACTGAGATTGATGGATGAAATGATAGGTCTACATTTATTTCTTTGAGTAATCTCCATACTGTTTTTCATAGAGGTTGTACTAATTTGTAGTCCCACCAACAGTGTATAAGCATTCCTACCTCTCTGTATCCATGCCAGCATCTATTGCTTTTAGACTTTTTATTAGTGGCCATTCTGATAGGGGTAAGGTAGTACCTCTTTGTAGTTTTAATTTGCATTTCCCTTATTATTACTGATGTTGAACATTTTTTCATGTGTTTGCAGGCCATTTCTCTATCTTACTTTGAAAGACTTCTATTCATGCCTTTGCCACTTTTTGATTTGATTGGGTTTGTTTTGTTTGTTTGATTTTTTTTTTTTTTTTTTTTTTTTTTTTTTTTTTTTTTTGCTGATTTGTTGGTGTTCTGGATATTAGTCCTTTGTTAGATATATCATTTGTGAAATTCTTTCCCCATTCTATCCACTCTGTTGATTATTTCTTTTGCTGTGCAGAAGCTTTTTAATTTAATTAAGTTCCATTTATTAATTTATTTTTTGTTGCTGTATTTGCCTTTTGGGTCTTAATGATAAATATTTTGCCTATGCCAACATCTAATAAGAGTTTTTCCCGCTTTCTTCTGGAAGTTTTAAGATTTCATGCCTTATATTTAAGTGATTTATCCATTTTGAATTAATTTTTGTATATGGTGAGAAATAGGGGTCCTGTATTATTTTTCTGCACTTGGCTATCCAATTTTCCTAGCACCATTCATTGAATGGAACTTCCTATCCCCTATGTAGGTTGTTGCCTGCTCTGTCGAAGATCAGTTGGTCATAGCTACATGGTTTTATTTCTGAGTTCTCTGTTCTGTTCCATTGGTCTTTGTCTCTAGTCTTATAATAGCACTATGCTATTTTGATTACTATAGTCATTTAGTGTAATTCAAAGTCAGGTAATTTCTTGCCTCCGGATTTGTTCTTTTTGCTTAGGGTTGCTTTGCTCATTCAGAGACTTTTTTGGTTCCAAATGAAGTTGAGGATTATTTTTTCTAGGTCTGTGAAATAAGACTTTGGTATTTTGATTGGAATTGCATTTAGGCTGTAAAGCACTTTGGGCAATATGGACATTTTAACAATGTTGATTCTGCCAATCCATTAGCAAGGGATGTTTTCCATTTGTTTGTGTCATCTGTAATTTCTCTCATCAGTGTTTTATAGTTCTCCTTATAAGATCTTTCACCTCCTTGGTTAAGTATATTTCTATGTATATTATTTTCTTTGTAGCTATCATGAATGGTATTGAGTCCTTGATTTGACTATCAGCTTCACTGTTATTAGTATATGGAAATGCTACTGATTCATGTATATTGATTTTATAACATGAGACTTTGCTGAATTTATTTATTATTCTAGGCATCTTTTGGTGGAGTCCTTAGGGTTTTCTAGGGTTTTACAAGATCATATCATCAGCAAACAGGGATAGTTTGACTTCCCCTTTCTTGATATGAATGCCCTTTCTTCTGCAAATGAATAAATGCGATTCACTACATAAACAGAAGCAAAAACAAAGACCATGTGATCATCTCAATAGATGCAGAAAAAGCATTCAAAGAAATCCAGCACTCTTTCATGATAAAAACCCTCAAACAATTAGGCATAAAAGAAATATATCTCAAAATTATAAAAGCCATATATGACAAACCCATAGCCAACATCATAATGGGGAAAAATTGAAAGCATTCCATTTAAGAACTGGAACAAGACAAGTGTGCCCACTGTCACCACTCTATTTAACATAATATTGGAAGCTCTAGCCAGAGCAATCAGGCAGAGAAAGAAATTAAATTAATTCACATTCTTAGCACCAATTTTTAAATATCCCTTAGTTTAGCATTTATATCCTATGGACAAAGTACCTTAGTAAGATTTTGGAATCTCAAGAATACTTTTCTTTAGAAATTATGGGAAAGCAAAACTGTGAAAAAGGAAGTAGGGAAATAGAGCAAGCTTGAGAGCTTGGGCTTAAATGCAGTCAAATTCTCACACAAGTCAACTTCACTATGTATAAAAGTTGACGATATACAAATTAATTTATTTAAAACCATAAATGTCCATGTACTCCCTGGAAAGTCTCTGTGAGTCTCCAGTTTATATGTGCGTCAGTTTGAAAACTGCTGCTCTAGGTGATTTAAAAACGTTTCAGTTTAAAAATGTTAATGTTCTTGGTTATAGGTATTAAGCATATATTTCTATTTGTATAATACCTATATACTTCTTTGGTATGTTTTTGGCTTACTCATCCACTAGATTTTAAGTATCCAGAGAAAATAAAATATTTTTCACAGATGTTACATCCTACACAGTGCTTTGCATAAAGCCTTGAACTTCATAGCTAATCAATGTGTATATGTAAAATTAATAATTTCTAAAATCATGATCACATATAGCATCTACCCTGCCAAATTTATGCCATATGATAGTGTATCTAATTATTCTATACCTGAAATTTTTATTAAAATGAACATGGAATTGTTACTAAGCTTCTTAATACTCATTCCCTAACATGATGAATGACAGAAGCCCTATGCAAATCATAGGGTGTTTGTAGATACACTGTATCTACTGGACCTGTTATGCGAACACCAGGTAATTAATCCAATGTAACTTTGTTGGCAAGCTTTCCCATTCCTATTTGCTACATTTTCTTGCAAGGAATACTATATCCCAGTAAAGTTTTCATCTTCAATATTCTGTTTTCTTTTCTACTTTTGTGCACCACTTAAATACACATTGCCAATTATATACACTATGCTTGTGAATATTAGCCAAAGGAGGAAATTATATTCAGCAGAAATTATTTTTTGTTATTATTTAAAATTGAATCTTAGTAGTCATTTATCCAGGGACCATGTGTCTAAGAGAGCAGTCAATTCTAACTAAGGATATCAAAGTCAAAGTTTCAGCAAATCTACTTTGCAATGTTATCACACATGCCAAACATAACATTGAACTACCAACAAAATGACTGTTTTATACACAATACACTATAATTAACCTTGTAAATTCACTGTACATACAGCCCTAACATGTATTTGCTTTGGAGAAAGGAACCACAGTGCTGAAAGCAAATGTGAAATTTGCTAAATAAATTTTTGGAAGCTTAAGTCATTTGACCTTTCCAGTTTAAACAACCTAATATAAGAGTTAGTCATTCTTGGACATGGGACATTACAAATAAACTGCCCAAAATAATAGCCATCATGTTCTGGGATATCCTTGCTCTGAATTATTATAGTAAATTTCTCTGAAGTATTTAAATTAATAAAAATAATAATAGCCAGTCTCCTGAAATCACAGGTAAAGCTATGAATCAATCGCCCCTCCAGTACCTAAGTACACACAAATAGGAGGCCTCTCATGTTGTTCCTGGAAAGGTACAGGGTACTTGAGGAATTTTGCCCACATTCCAGGATTTAAATTTATATCATGGCTTATAAATGTTTTCCTTAACATGCTGAATACTGACTTAAATATTCAGTCTTCGATCACATACAAGTTCCTTACTTTAATTTAATATTTACTCAAGAAACACTCAGGAAATAAAGTATGATTGATAAATGAGAAACCAGAGACTTGGAGGTGATCTCTTGGGCTTATATCCTTAATATCTAAATAAGATTACCGCCAAGGTTTGAGGTCAATTTTCAGGATTTCTAAGAGAGAAGCTATTATTTATTTCTCAAAGGCAATTTGAAACAATTTACCTAATAAAATTACTTAGCATTTAGTAGCTATAATATGTTTCCCAATGTGAGAACTTCTATTTGGGGAAAAACGTAGAAATAAAATCACTTAAAAATAATATTTTATAAGTACTGCAAATATGAATACACATGCTATTCAGGACAGCTACTGATTGTATACTTGACTGAACACTTACATGTAAAATTAATGGACTCTTGAGTATCAGGTCTTTACTGATTTTTCTCTTTTGACTATTTTGAACCAAGTTTATTCTATAATATGTAAGTGCTTGATCTCTTGCTTGCTTTCTTCCTTACAATCTAGCCTATGCTCTTCTTCCTATTTGCACACAGAGACATTATAATACGTATCCCTGCACCTCCCTCTTATGCCTGCTATCTTATACAATAACATGTATATGAGAGATTTAAGTGTGATTAAGTCGCAGTGATCATGTTTAAGTTTCAAACTTCATGACATTTGCAAAGTAGCTAATTATGTGGTACTGAGTAAGAACTGGTCTTCTACATGTTAAAAAAAATACTGTCACAGCAAGGTAATTCAGAATTTATGAAGAATTCAGAGTGGTATGACATGCCTTGTTTTAAAAGAAACAACCCTGAACCATGTTAGACAGACCATCAAAACCAATTACTGAAACAAGTAAAGTTATTTGATTCTGAAAAACATCCAATCATGGATCAGTTGAAGTTCTAAATATATTTAAGAATTGCATATCTCTCAATTTATAGTGCAGAAATATTGTATGTTATGACAAATTGTATACTGTTTAGTTAAATTTTATTTTGTTTATTTTGGTCTTTTTCTTGGCATATAGTAAACCTTCAGCTCTCTGAATTCCTGTAACTTCTAGGAAAAAGCCTTTTTATATACTTAATTTTTCCCTATAATGAAGGATTTATTCTTATTATGGTAAAAGCTAACACTTACCAAGTGCTTGCTATGTGTCAAGACCTGTTTTGAACATTTTACAAACACTGTCTTATTTTATCCTCTCAACAACACTACAAAAGAGATATCTCTTGTTATCTCTTGTTATCTCCAATTTATATGCAAGGAAATTAGAACCCAGAGTTCTTACATAATTTGTCCACAGCCCCATAATGAATAAAGGGTAGAGTGAAGATAAAATCCAGGCCCTTTTATTTGTACCATTTATATTGATTAGGGTGACAATATTTCTAGTCTTTGTTTTCTGTGTAGGAAATCTCATAAAATCTATTGTACAATGACTTGATTCTTATCAGAGGGCAGTGAAAATTATTTAAACATTTATGTATGTCTCAAGGCCACAACTATGAATATTTCTACTTGCTTTATGTACTTTTCAGTCCTGTGAACACTCAGGGGTTACTCAGGCAAAGAAGACTGTGGCCCTAGGCAAGTATAACTTGAACACTTGTGTTTGTTATCATAGCCCCTTGGGTTCTTTTCCTATTCTTGGGTTGCCGATTATGATATATACTATACTCAATTCTATATACTCATTTCTCTCTTTTAGCTTTCAGAGTTCCCTTTTTTATGAGCTTTGAAACCAGTTACTCAGCATATTAAAACTATGTGTCTAAAGTAGCATAGACTTTGACTAGAGCCTTGGTGTTGCTGTAAGAATAATGAAAAATTTCACTGTGAACTATGGCAAACTCAGAAGATGTATTTGCCACCCTGGGTTCCTTGCTTAACAATTACCAAAGGTGTTTCCTATAAAATTATCTGGCAAAAAGAAAATGCAGCTTTCTTAGAAAATATATTAGGCTATTATGACCTAATTTTGTAAACTGGCATACGCTTAAAGAACATGTAACTATGAAGCTAAGAGAAATTTATAATTATGTAAATGATTGAGGTGAATAAATCTTATAGTTGGTCGAAATTGTAAAGGTTCCATCCAGTTCACTTTTATATGCAGTGTAGTTTTATAAAATTGTTTTGATCATACCAAAAGCTTTCAGAGGAAGTAAAGTGTCCTCAAAGGATTCATAGAATCTTTTCACTAACTTCCCCAGTCATAGAATCTACTAGATTTTAAAGGCATTTTTTTCTGATCATTACAGTCATAGAGGTAGTTCCACATAATTATGCCCATGGCTGACCAGTGAACGAAAAATAGCAAATATAATGTGATTACAATGCTACAAAAATTTACATCTTTACATAGATATTTCAAGATGGAAAATTTCAGCTATAGATTACTTGATAATTTCCAAATGTCTTTTCATCTTTTATTTGTATTTATTAAAAGGAATCCATTGTCTGTTTAATTTAATTTACAAATTTTTCTTTAAATTGGAAAAAATAATCTTACAAATCACAGAAGACTTTTTATTGAATATGAGAAAATAAGCAACTGTTTTAACTTTCTTGTCTATTTTTTCAACATTTATGAAGTATTTAAAAAGCATATCCTTTATAAAGATGTCTGTAACTTCAATATAAATTAATGTCTATTTCTAGTCTTATTTCTTCTTCAGAAGCGAAGATAGTTATCTTCCTGTCATTTTTTGTAGTTTTTATTTTAAAAAATGAAGGCTGAAAAAATAAAGATAAACTGGCAGAATTTGTTTTATCATTTTATTGTTAATTAATTATTCCATCTTATCTGTCCTGAAAGTATAAATATTTTAATTTTCTAGTCAACCACATGGTCATCAACCAAATATTTAGATTATCTCTTTATTTTGTTAAGCTTAATTTTGAATAGATTTGATTTGTATAGGAAGGAAAGATGCTATAAATCTCTGAAATAACAAAAGGTAAGCGTATAACAAATGTCTAGGTTCATGTGCTGTTATGTCCACTATGTTTGCTTACATTTAAGAAAGTTAGCCTCTTTTTCCTTCATGCTTCATGTTTTCTGCTAGATATTGATAGAGTACATTTGTTAATAAAGGAACAAAAATATTGATAAATAAAGGAGTTATCAATATTCACACAAAAGATGTGTTCAGATTTTGAACCAGGCTTTGAAAGAATTTACAAAGTAGAAAGCACAGCCATTAATCTTAGAAAGACTGCAATCTATAACATTTTTTAGCTTTAAAAACTTAATAACTGTATTTTAGATACATATTTACTAACTACATTTTAGCACTATGTTTTATAGTTCTCTCCACACTCTTATTCTTTCTTTCTAGGTCAAGACATGGAGAAACCAAGTTTATGCATAGGTATAAGATATTATAATAAAATGACATAAACAAAATCCAAATGTGTAAAGTGAGGTGACACCATCATCTTATGCTAAGGAATCTTAATAGATTCTTTTTGATGAATTCAGATGGATACCAAATCATGTAAAACAAATGTAATCCCACCAACCCTGCTGGGTAAATCTCAGGTTTATTACTGGACTAAGAATGTACAGCAACTAGCCTCTACCAATAAAGCTTACAATTCCTCTGCAATTGTGATCCTTGTCTGGAGTTTACAGCATGAGCTTGGCAACCAGCCAATATGAACAATGTTTAAATTTCTTTATGGCAGCTCAATGAGCTCTCAAGCATTCATCTGCTTTACCTACTGTGCTTAATAAAAAGCAAGCCAATGTATTTTCTCATTTTCTTTTCATCACTAATAAGAGTAACCACTAACCTTATGAAGGATAGAGACAGCTTTTACTTTCAGCTTCCTTTTCCCAACAGCTCTGCATAGAAGCACTAATAGAACACCATTATGCCACCCATCATCCTGTACAGACTTACATTTCAAATGGTATCTTGTCACAAAAACATAACAACCAGAAACAATAAAAGACCTTGGGGATTACTTCTGTTCTTGAATATCAACACTTTAAAAGTTTTATTACGTTAATGAAATAGTGTTTTATTCAAGCCCTTAGATTTTGGAAAGCTTAAAAGGTTAAGAAATTTTTGACACAAAAAATTAGTTATCTATAACACCAACAATATTTTCAAAGAAAAATAGTTTCACACATGATACTCATATAAAATAACTTGGACAGACACTTAAGTATGTAAATTTTAAGCCACATTCATTTACTTAAAAAGTGAAAAGATTCATTAGCATGTGCTATCACTCCAAAGTTAGGAAGTTATGCATATTATAACTATAAACTTATTTTTTTTGTTCCGCTTCATTCTAAAAGCAATATAAAGAAATATAAGAATGTGTGTGGCAGCCCAATGCCATCTGAAGTTTAGTTGGATATTTTAATACAGACTTAACTGTGTTCAATTTTTAAGAAATTATGGAATATTATATATCCACAAAAAAGTATGAAATCCTGCCATTTGCAACAACATAGAACTGGAGAAAAGTAGGTTAAGTGAGATAAGCCAATCACAGAAAGACCAATTTGACACATTCTCATGCATATGTTTGGAGCTAAATATTAAAAAACAAAACACTTGATCTTACGGAGACAGAGAGTAGGATGATGATTACCAGAGACAGGGAAGGGTACAGGGGCGGGGGACAAACTGCGGATGGTTAATGGGTGAAAAAATATAGTTCGTTAGATAGAATAAACATTTGATAACATAGTGACTATAATCAACAATAAGTTAGCATATACCTTAAAATAACTGAAAGAGTGGAATTGGAATGCTCTTAATACAAAGAAATAATAAATGCCTGAGATGATGGATACCCCAATTACCCTGATTTGATTAATTCACATTGTATGACTGTATCAAAACATCACATGTACACTATAAAGATATACAACTATAATGTGCCCATAAAAATTAAAAATAAAGAAATAAAGAGTTTAGAAGGCATTTACAAGCACATGTTTAATTATTTAATATGTATATAGGCTAAGTATATAGTGCTAAGTACATACATATATGTGGATATCTACAAAATGCACACACATGTATACACGCATACATATAATTGTGTATTATAATGCATTTTATGTCTATATACACATACAGATATATCCATATATACATACATATTTACATACGTGTGTATATTTTTTAATGTAGCAGTATTTATGAGCTTTTGAAACACCCAGTGTCTGTAACAGATATGCCAGCCATCTCCCAAACTCATTCCCAATCTGCCACTTGGAGATCTGTCAAGCTAATAATGAAGCATATTGTGCAAGCATATACATTGGACACATAGCAACCGTCTTTTTGGGCCCTGGTTCTCCACTCACCATCATCTCCTATCAATCATGTCTTCAGCAACAGCAGGGGCAATGAAAATAGAAGCAGAGGTAATTAGAGGCGTGACTCAGTTCCACATGCCCAGAAAATAAAGGCCAGAGATACTCAGTGACTCAGTGAGAATATTTTTGTGTTATAGTCATACCTCATTCTATATTGAAGAAAGAGGTACATGCCACATTAATGAATATGAAGGTTTTGCCTCCTTAAATAGCCATTGTCAATCTTTTTTCTCAGATCCCTTTGACAGTGAGAACTTGCAAATTTTCACATTATGGTCACTTGCAGAGGCATCATTAAATGAAAAAGATTAACTTACTATATTGTCAAAAGTATTGGGTTTCAGACTCAGACAGAGTGTAATTTACATTGTGGCATTGTAACATAGGGAAAATTAGTAAATTTCTCTCAGAATTTTTGCCCTGATGAAATGAGGCTAATTAATATTAATATTTAATACATATGATTTTTGTTGAAGATCAAGTGGTATATTAATCATTGGGTACATACTGGCCAATCAATAAATGGCAACTTAAGGGTGTTATGCCTTTATATTTAAGACAGGATATCTACAATTCAAGATAGAATAGATTACTCTAAAATACATTTTAAAAGTTGAAGAATAGAGCACAAAATTTACATAAAGAAAAAAATAAAATTGTGAGTTTAGTATTAAAAAGGTGTGTTTAGAGAGTATATCTACATATCTGTTTGTCAGATGTAGGAAGGCACATAATTTTGTGCTTTTTAATAGGATGCAAACAAGATACCATGACCATTACATGAATCAACTTCCAAAATGTAAAACAAGCTACTAGCCCAACGCCACAATCACTCCTGTCATTGAAGGCAGAAGTAAATGTCTGTGGTGGGTCTCAGAGGAAGGACATGATGAAAAGTATTGAATAACATCCTCAAAAGCATCTTTAAATAAATATGCTCTGAGTATCACGCGCTATAGCGTCTAATAAGGCAGGCCTGTGGGTTTTAGGTTCTTTAATTCTCCTGGCTCTCTACACCAGAGAGGTGTTGGAAACAGTGATTACACACTAGTGCTCTGTTTCAGTTGCTCAAATTCCAGTTTCACCACTGAAATTCCGGTTTTACCACTTACTAACTGTGACCTCAGACAGTTACCTGATTTATCCAAGCCTCAGTTTCCTCTCCTGTGAAATGGGGACACGATACAACCTACCTTATAGGTTACTGGGAGGATTAAATGAAGTGCCAGGATCAGTTACATGCCAGAGAAAAGAAATGGCTATTTTTAAGAGAAACAGCTGATAGTGAGGTCTGCTTCAATTGTCAAAGACGGACCAGTTCTAGAACTAGACTATAGGAACTTTTTATACAGACTATTAATACAATATGTCCTGTAATATAACTATGTCTACCTGTCATTTTTGTATTAGTATCATATTACAGAAAAAAGGGAATCAAATGTCAGATTTGATTTCATGTCAGCACATCAGGATATCCTAAAAGGAAACTAACTCAGTAACAGCTGTCTGCACTGTTTGCATAAGGAAACACCCTCAATCTCCAAATGCTTTCTCTTTGATATCTCTTTTATGACTCTGTTCACATTCTCAGCTCTTGCACTACCAAACTCCATCCACTGAATGTCAGTCACTTTGTCCAGCTCTTTGCAAGAAACATGTTTTCACTGTTTTTAAATATCCAACTTCATGTGAACATTCTTGAAATCTTTATTCTTTCTCACAGGTAAAGAACATAGTTTTGTTTTTCTTGCATAAGTGTCATTTTCCAAACATCTAGTTATTAAGACGTCATATGCATTCAAAAATTACATTAATTTCTAAGTAAATCTTTAAAAGAACATGTCCTGAAGTACAATCGTGAGATGTTTGAGGCTGAGTTCTAATTTAGGCTCTGCTAATGTGTAATTTGACCCTTTAGTTTTAATTAATATTTCTGCGAAAGGAAGGGATTAGACTAGAGTTTTTCAACCTGGACACTATGTATTTATATGTTTGTCTGAATAAGTCTTTGTTGTGGATGCTACCCTGTGCATTCTAGGATATTTAGCAACAACTCTGCTCTCCAAACAGGAGATGTTAGTGAACAACCTCCTCCTCTTCCAGTTGTGAGAACAAAAAATGTCTTCAGACATTGCCATATGTCCCTTGGGGACAAAATCAGCAGGGCTGAGAACACTGGTGTAGGCTCTAGAATTCTACAGGTGATACAGTAAAATAACCTGTGTTAGCATTTTGTTTCTTGATATTTCCACTAAAATCTAAGTTCCTTGAGGGCAAGGACTTATTTGTGTTTGGTTTAGTGCCACATTTCCAGTGGATACTTGGTATAGTAGGCACTTGTAAACTGTTGTTGAAAAAAGTGAGCAAATGATGTAATGTCTAACTCCATAGAGATTGAAACCTCTCCTTAACGAGGAGAAGCACCTTTTGATGAGTCTCTAAACAGTATTTGTCTTTCATGCTTATAACATGTTTTTCCTTTTGAATAGTATACTTTCTTCCTTTTAACATAAATTCAGTTCACATCCCCTTAAAATCCAAGTTGCTTGAGAGCAAGAATTGTATTCTCCTTCTTCTCAGTTCAACACATTAATCAATTCTGTGTGCCAAAGACATTTACACATGATGATTGATAGATTTAAATATTTCATCTTCAATATAGAAGAATGAGATAGACGGCAAATGGATCCAAATCTTTGAAATACAGATTTTCCTTTCTACTTGAGATGTAAAAATGATTTTTTTCCAATCATTTGTATACCCAGAGTCATTTCCTGAGTTTCATGAAACTTTACATGTTAGTGATTCATTAATCCAAGAATGATATTCTCTCATCTCATAGCACGTGCTTTTCCTTTGTTGAAAGTGAGTCTTCATGTCAAAAAAGCAGCAGCTGTTCTCAATTACAGCATTTGCTTTTAACCTTTTGTGGCAATGCAACTGACCACTGAATAGAAAATTCAGGAATATTTTTGAAGCCATTCTTACTTTTTGTTTCTTTATTTAAAAAAAATAATATAAAATGTCTATGGCTGATGGTATGGGGTTTACAGGTTTCATGATCTCAATGACTCACCTTGGGGATCCCTGGGTCTTGTCTCACAGAATGATTCTGTGATTAGATGTCAACATTGTGATTGTCTTTCTAAAGGAAAATCAATAGCTACATGTTGCAAAGTATTCCAGGAATAATGGTAGGAATATAATCAAACTTTATAATATATATATATATTTACTATCATGGACGCCATTCGTAAAAGAAGCATCCATATGTGATTATAGAGTTATCTGTCAACAGGATGCTTTGTCGACATCCTGGAAGATGAGAAGCTACAACAGAAGAGCATACATGCAGCCTTTCTAGTCATTTCATTCTTTCCAAATGGCTTGTACTTTAAGTGCATTCTCATCAAATATTACCAAAACTTATACTTCTCTCTACAATTGCTCTCTATTAAAGTTTAGTGCCAGCTGTCAGAGCTGTAATGTAAACCCTTATTAGCTCTTATAAGTTTGACTCTGGAACTAATAAGGGATTGTCAAAACTCTAAACACAGACAGAAGTTGGAGGTAGAAATTAAAAAAAAGGTGGAAAGTGTTCAATGAGTAGCTACAGACAAAGCAATCTTTGTGAAACTATTACCAATGTAGTTCACAGAATCTAAGTACCTCAAGAGGTAGAAAAAGATCTAGTTCTCAGTTTATTTTGCATAGAGTTTGATTCCTCTTACTTTGGGAGAAGTAGACTACAAAAAATAAAATGAAACAAATAAATTAGAAAAGTTAATGAAATATTAATAAGCTCTCTTTAGAGTCATTACATGTATTCTGAAAAAAGTTTACATTGTAGTCTTCAAATTTTAAAATACACAAGATTTGATAATATCTGAATAATTAGAAAAAAGCATACATTTGAATTGAAGATAAATGGCTTTTATAAAAGCCATAGATTGTGTAATATATAAGCTTTAACACACATTATTTTAAAAAATGGCATGCAGCAAATCAGAGCCAAGGAAGGCCGTCCATATAAAGTAGTCTAAGTTAAAGAAATGGAACTTCAAGATTTTCTGCAGGGTCCACCCAGGCTTGATGATAAATTGCTATGGCAGATCTACTAGCTATCTGACAAGGTGATATTCACTAAGATGCTGGAAGACCTATAATTTTTATACATTCAAGATAACCAATATTTTATCTCTCATAGGGAAAGAAGTTTAGACGTATTCTTTTCTTGAAAAATTCTAATCACTTTACAGATGAGCTTACATTTAATAGATATTTTGTAAGTGGTCTGCAAAGCAATTTTCTGATCTCCCTTTGGAAATGAAACTGAAAATGAAATGATGGAAACAGCTTTTTTAAAGCAAAATCAGAGTTACTTTCCTTTCTGCAACTGAAATTATTTTTCCTTGTCTTAGATTCCTACAGTGAATACTGTTCTGGGAAGCTTAATTCATATATCACCATGGCCTTTCAAACAAATATTCAATGGACAAATTCTTTAAGTTTTCCAAAGACTACACATTTGGGATATAGGTGGTACCTAAATTACTATTCATGCATTTGAAACACTAGACTAGACAAGGCATCTGAAAGCCCAGAGAACTTAGGATAATAGTAAAAATGTAAAATAAAGAACTTGATACCCTAAAAGCAGATACCATTTGATAAGGGATGTCTGTGAATTAAGTTAGAACTTTAGAAAGATACATAAATAATGACCTATAAAATCATCTTCCGGTGTGGTATAAAGATGAACAATACCTATTTAAAGAGAAAATGTCTTATTATTTTTCCCTCTGAACAACATTGATGAGATTCTATAACTAAAGCTAACCCATGTAAGGTAAAAGAATCTGTATTTTACTAAAACATGGTAAGTCTTATTTAATTGTAATCCTGTGTATGAATTTTATTAACATTTATAGAATTGCTTGTGATTTTCAAGGTCTTTTATAGTAGTTCATTGCTGATCATTTAACTGGTTCTTATTCATTATGAGGTATTTAAATGGTTAGATATGAATTCATTCTACTCCCCAAATTTAACCGCAGACATATCTTTCCTAAATATGTTTGCAATTAAATTGTCTCTGACTGCTCACAATAATCTGATTTGTAGTATATACAGAACAAGGAATTCACATTTCTTTCTATTATCTTAAACATGCAAATCCATGGTTTAAATTTATACTGTTTATTTTTGTACAGACTCAAAATGAACTACAATACTTAAAGAAGTCACAAATACAGCCCATTGCTTTGCCTTTCTTTTCATATTTAAAAAGGAATTTTTACTTTAATTTCTACTTAGTGCATTGACATAATTTGTTCAAAGATTTCCAGTAATATCATATAGTGATTTATGTAAGCACATTTGGCATAGACTTCCAACAACTTATACTGTTTCTCCACTGCCTTTATATTATTTGAGTGATTCTCAAGTATACACAAAAAATACCTAAAATAAAGCAAATAGATATAGTTATTTCTACACAGAGCCAAGTAAAATGGTTCAATAGATATTTTTCCTTACTTGCTAACATATTTTTAACTCACATGATTTCTTCAATGCAGAGACATTATTTATTGTCATATCCTCTTCAACTGTCTAACCTAGTCATTTATATTATAGAATGAATGTTAGCATGCAAACACAGTGTGAAAAATAGCTCAACTTAACATTTTTGCAATGTAGCATTTTTATTTTGCTATTGTAGTTGTTTGCTTGTTTTTAAAACATTCTTAAATCAGTTAAAAACCTAAAAGTCCTTCTGGGTATACAATATTAAAAAGGTATGTCTCTAAATTCAACATCACATTTAAAATATCAATGGAAAAGACCTGTGATAAATAGGGTAAGGGACTGAATCAAATACCAGATGGGAAAAATTCAAAGTGATTACTGTTTAGAAGGAGAAAAAGAAAAGCTAACAGTGAGATACTAGAGGAAATATCACCTATGGTTTAACAGACTATAAGTTTAATGGAACTAAAAATGAAGTATCTTCAGAAAAGAATGATTCTGTTTGAAAGAAGGTAGGCAATGAAAGAAGAAATAATAAATACATAAATATATAAATTCATTAAAGTCATTTTTTCTCTTTTCAAGATATCTCTAAATTCTAAGGTAGTAGAGACTGTTGAATGAGTGAGTTTTTTGTATCTAAATGTGACAGCAATTGAAACAAGAAAGCAAAGAAAGTAATGCATTTCAGGGATGCTGACACTGACAGTAAGAATTATGTTCAAATATTTTGTATCCAGTGGTGGATACTATGCAATGGGCTAGGCAATACATACACTGGCCATTATGAAGGTCATCCCTTTTGTGGATGAGGAAACCAAGGCTCAAAGTGTTTAGGAATAAAATTAATGAGCAGCATCCTGGGACTCTCAAACCCAAGCCTTCAAACACTTGTTAGTGACAAGAGCCTTTTGCCAAATAGAACCATTAAATGCAAACTGAAATTTGAAGACAAGCTTTGGTAAGTTTTCAGCATCATGTTAAAATTACCATATCTTATATAAATTGGTGAGAAGACATAGAATCTTGTATAAATCAAAGGATTTATAGCTATTATAAAGCTGTCATAATGTATATGTGTATTTGTTATTTGAAAGTTATTTACATTATTACTTATCAGTGGCACATTTTTTATTAAACTAAATTCATTCGTTTGAAAAATCATGGTGTGCAACTGCTAAAGGCAAAGTGGAAATGAAGAGCTATTACTTTAAACTCAGGAAAAACAAATTTTTTATAACTCAAGGTAAGAGACCTGACAATTATAATGCAGACATTAAAGGATGAATCAATGCTTCAAGTACTAGATGAGTAAATTTAAGAGACAGAAATTATAAAAGTTATTTCAGCATTTCCAAAAATATTTACATTTTGCCTTATTATAGGTATACATCTAGTGCAATTGATTTCTGTAGGGCAGAAAAATAATATTCATCATACATTCATTAAAAACAAAAATATATTCTCTTAGATACTATTACATTATTTATTCATCACTCTAAAATTCAGATGAATATATCCTTATCTGGTTGCAACTGTATGTAATCTAATAGTCAAATGTGTTCATTTTAAATTAGATACAATTACATCTTTATTTGCAAGACATTCTGAAAGGCCTAGTAGAATCAAAGATAAATAATATAAAGTATGTTCTCTCCAGGGCTTATATTCCAAGAATGCATAGTTGCCATAGAAATCTCCCAATAATTATTCATTCAATAAGTATGTAATAGAGAACCTACTCAATTAAACTCTGCTGGTTTCTAAGCACGATGTTTCTAAAAAAGATATTAATGATATATCCCCTCAAGGAACTTCCAATCTGAAAATAACTGGGAGAAAATGCTTCTGAATTTATTCAAACATAGAATACCTTGCAGTTTCAGAGGGTGCCTTGTGATTGTGCACATAGACTCAGTAGGTGCTAAGAACATTCTACTGAGGTTTTCAATTTTCTCTAGCTCCTTTGTCATGGCAAGCAGAATCTTTAAATCATCCTGTTATTGAAACTTTGACAGCTGCTTTAAGAATTTCTGAATTGACAGAGAAATGAGTAGAGAGAAAGAGCTGATTTCATAAGTAAAGTAAAATAAACATAATTTCAGATAGTCATCAAACAGTCTAGGTGTCCTCATACATCTCATCAAGCACACTTTTCTATTAAGTTGTTAATGTAAAAGAACAAGGAACAAAGTTAGCATTCCACAATGAATGTGCAGAGATAAAGCACAGAGCAACAGATTCTTCAGTGACATTAATAAGGTACTTGGTACACTAAGTCTAAACAAAGTTTGTATGAGAAGGAATATTTATAGTAACCTTCAGCTCTCTGCCTTAAATGTAATTAATTGACTATATAAAAAGCCATTAGCATTTTCATTTCTTCTCTCCAAACTAAACCAAAGCAGATAACATAATTCATTAGCCAGGATTTAAACAACAACAACAAAAAAGATCATGATGTTCCCTTGGTATGAATGCACAATGTCCCCACACCTCCAATCTTATAAAAAGAAAAGCAATGAAAGAGTTATGCTGGGATATAAGAAATATGAATGATGTCCCAAGTGAAATAATCAAGTAAAATCTTGATTTCAAATGATTGAAAGCAAATGGCAGATGATGTAGGTTTAATAAGTCATTTTATAATTTTAGTTTTTCAATGTTACTCTTTTAGAAAAAAGTTTATTGGCATCGCATAAAAACAACTCAACCTGACATTTTACCACACTGTGCACATTCACCAAGTTTTCCTGGATCCCAAGAACATGGCCTAAAGAAGGTTTACGCTACACACATGGTCAATTAAAACAGATACTATGTATTCCCCCTCTTCCATTAAATGTGAGAAATAACTTATTCAAACAATAGTCATATTTTGAAATGACATAGTAGAGACACTTCTAGTAAACAACATCTGATGCATTTCTTACTTTCCTTATCAATCTTTACATTATTCCTTATCAGTGTATGCTTGTCTAGTTGTTTTTATGTGTATTTCCATTTAACCAAATTTTACTGTAATAAGTAAGCTTTACTCTCCTGGTGACTTTTTCTGTTTCCAGTTTGCTTGGCATGCAATCAAATTTTAATGATTAACTTTAGCTACCAATATTTCTTTGCATCCTCCCTTATTTTTTTCCTCTAAACAGTTATTGAAGGAAAGATGCAGCATTTATTACTTTTAGCTTTCCTGTTTCTATTTTTCTTCAGCAAAAAGAAAAAAAAATCAGCAATATATTTTATCTTATGACAGAAAGTTTTATTTACCCATCACTCATCTCCTCCTATACCAATAGCTTAACACTTTCTTCCCTATAAATGTTAATAACATATTTTCCAGTTTAAACTAGTGTTAACTTAACTCTATTTAATAAACCAGTTAAAATCTATGTTCCTTCAGAGGCAGAGACCAAAACCTTTTAAAGCTCACACACACACACGCACACACACACACACACACACATTTTTGAACTATGAACCAAACCAATTTAGCAGTAAAAGTGTTCATTATTTTCTGTCTAGTGTTCAATATAGAATTTGGCACCTCTTAACCAATTCAAGAAATGTTGAACAATTAAATAATGGTCAAGATATACCTCCCTCTACTTTTTCTTATTTCAGGAAAGCAGAACTGTTGTGAAAGTAAACATTATATACAAGAGAAGTATAAGTCCATGGTTGTAATACTGGTCTTATACAAAGATAAGTTTGATTTTATTTATAGTTCTGGAAATTTTTATATTTTTTGATACAACCATTTTTCTTAATATGTTTCTCTTATCAAATATATATTATCACATTTTCATCATTTACCTCATTGAACTTTAACTGTCATAATTATCTGTCTGGAGTAGAATAATTAATCTGGAATATTTCATTACTAAAGTAGGAAAATGACCTACTAATGAAATTTAGATCCTCTTTAAGGCAACCCTGTGGCACAAGCTCAGAAGACAGCGCTCTAATGGGACTCCTATACATTTCGAGATAATGTTTCAACAAGCAAATCATAAACCTCACCTTCTGGAAAGTGTAACCTGTGTAAGGTAGTTAGCCCTTTCTCCCTACCCCAAATGTTTCTAAGCACAATGGTAATGAGTCTAAAACTCTCAACACAAAGCCTCCCTATTATTAATTAACATTTCCCATTATTAATTATGAAATATTCAAAGTTAATCTCTCTTTACCCTACACTGCTAATGCACATTGTATCCCTGGTAGAAGATTTATTGGTTTGTCTTGCATTAAAATTATTCATCTATGTATCTGTATTCCATACTAGATTGTGAGCTCCTAGATGGTAGATATAATGACTTACTCTTCTATATTTCTCCTGTGTCTGACACATTATTACTGTGTACCAATAGATGGTCAGAAACACTTACTGAATTAAATTTGCATACCTAAGATGCTTGATGATCCACACATTCAGCATTTATTAAATACTACCCAGGCTAAGTTTAGTCTTCCTAAAATATGATTTTTCAGCTAATAATTCCTCTTTCTTAAAAATCCAGAAACAGAAAAATGTGGGAAATAAACTGATATAGATAAGGCTTATTAGTAGATTCTTGGCTACTTTGTGCCACCTCTCTGTTGCTCTATTCCTTCTTTAAAATACAGTCCTCTAACTGTAGTAGAATTTATGTTGTGGGGTTCCTAGTCTCTGTCTCCATTAGCCTGAATGATAGTGAAGCAGCACTGGATGACATTAAGACTGCAGTCTTTGGAACCAGACTTCCTGGTTTCAGATGACAGTTCAAGTGTTAAAAGTCCAGAATACATCATTTTCAATGTCAACAATTCTAGTATTAACTTGCTGAGGGACCTAAAGCAAAACATTGAACCTGTCAAAGCTTTGTTTTCCTAATTTTTAAAATGAAGATAGTAATAGTAAGTACCTGATAGGTTATTTTGAGGAAAAAAATGAGACAGCCCATGGGCATTATTTAGCAAATCAACATGATGTATGGTATTCAGTAAGTGCCTAATTAATGAATGTTTTTAAAAAATTTAATTCTTACTACACTGTTTAGAATGAAGTAGGTGCTCATTCAATATTTATTCAGTGGATAACTTTTTAAATTTCTTCTGATCTAGGCCTTCATGATTTTATTTAGAATAAATCTCACTAATAACATGTAACACAAAGTGATAAAATATTGTAATACTACTAATACTGTAACGATAAAAAAAACAATTCAAAGTGGGATAAAAAAGCTATTGAGACTTTTGTTCACTCATGTACATAAACAAATAGTAGCTAGTATGTTGTTTTAATTTTAGAACTTACAAAACTACTTTAGGAACAGAATTCTGAGGGTGTCTTTCAAAGCATCCACATAACATGGGGGAGTATGAGGCTAGAGTAGACCATTTAAAAATGTATTTCTATGTGTCTATAGTTGAAACCAAAATGCTATGTTCTGTTTGGATTTTCAAAAAGGACAATTTATACACAAAATATATTTATTTCTTCTACATGGACTTAAGAACAGTGACTTAATGTATGTCCATGAGTGGAATGCCAAACTCAACTAATTCCCTTGTCAGAGGGAATGCTTGATGCTAACAAAAGCATCAAAATGGACAAGATACCAAGAACCATGTACTTAAGTTCTCCCATATATGTATATATTTAAAATTCAAATACTAATTTTAGTGTGTTCTTAAGTGTAAAACCTTGCCTAATGCTAAATAAGAAATTCTAAGTGGATTAAGTGAGATTATGATTTTATATAGTATAGATGATAAACTTAATTTTATATGAAAGAATGATCTCATAATTGATTCTACTTCAAGTACAAATAGAATTTTAATAAAAATTAACTTGATAAGAGAGTTCAGGTTCTCAGATACTCTATTAATATCAGATATGCATTCGAACCTGAAGATGGGTACGGATAATCTGAGCAGTAACAAGGGCTACATCAAGGAGCAAAATACACTTAAAAAAATTAAGTACCAGCTCTGAATTTTTAAATAAAATAATCTTCTTCAAACCACTAGTCCTTTTAAAGTAAACACTTATTTGGTACTGAGATGTCATGAAGAAAAAAATATACTTTATAGCAACAAAGCAAATATTCTTATGAGATAGATGACCACTGGCATACACAGTCATCTTAGTATCCAATTCTGTCAGAATTAGATTAGCTGAGTGCTAAAAGTGCCTCTAACCTCTACCTACAAGAGACTTTTTTCCTTTCAATTGGTCTAGTGTTAGAGTGCTATAGTCATTAAATAGCAGGAAAAACTTTAAAACAGTGCATAGAACACCACCACGCTTCTAGTGGTATAGGCCAGTGCTGCATAATCAAACACATTAGTATTTCTACAATAAAGTATGAATTATCACGTCAAGTGGGATAAATTAAGTCCAAAAATAGACTCTGGTCAGTTTGAGGCATGTTTTGCTGCCAAGTGAGTTCAGACTGAGTTCATGTCTTTCAATTACATTATGATAAATTCACAGGTAAGAAATGCCACTGTAAGGAATATAGAGAAGACTCTTACCTTGGCACATGAAACCTCTTTCTTCATAGCCAGCATTGCAGGAGCACTTGCCAATGGGTACAAGCCACTCCCCTTCTGTACTGCAGTACATCCTTGGAGGATCTTCCTCCTTAGAATTGTTGACACAAGAACCTCTAACCTCCACCAAGGACTGGGAGTCCATGGGTACCGTGTCTGGAAACATTGCCAGATTCTTCACTGTAAATGGGCACTTTTTGAAGTACACTCTCACAGACACCAAGGCAACACAAGCACCAACGTCTTGAAAAGCCAAATAAAATCCCTTTTTGTTGACAGGACCTACTTCTCTAATCTCAGTGTTGAGTTTAAGAATACGGTCCCCGAGATCCATTTGAGTGAAACTTTCATCAGCTGCAATGGTGTCAATCTTTGTAAACTGATGCTCTCGGAATTTGACCCCGTGATCATCATCAGACTCCATGTAGTACAGGTTGAATGTCTCCTTGCAAGTTCCCAAAACCAATGGAATGCTATTACAATCCCGTAGAGTGAACTTGAGCTCCACGTAAATCTTTTGAGCTGAGTTCCTGGGGACCCAGTTTGTCCTCAGCCAATTATTTTGACTGTGATCCATGACATTGCACACCTGGTAAGTCCTGATGGGTGTGTAATGTTCATCAACACCACTGATCTCTTCCCACTGTAGAATCCAAGAAAGAGAGAGAGAGAGAGAGAGAGGCAGAATTAATGATAATGACATAAGATAAGGGTGTCAAAGACATCACAAGAACTATAGAATAAATAAACAGAAACTTTAATGCTATTCATTTAAAAAAATGATATGGAGCAATTACATACCAATCTTGTTTGTAGTTTTTATTATTTGCAAGGTTCTTTGAGTTCATTGACACAGAGTAATTTGTAATTTTGATAAGATATATTGATGACATTGTGATTGTTTGATGGATATTCAAGAAAAAGTCATTTAGCAATTGGTAGAGCCTAAACAAATATTCCAGGATCAAAACCTCAAACTGGTGTGTCCAATGACAACATAACATGGTTTTGTTGTATATTTGTGGTTCATTTGAGTGCTTATTTTAAAAAAGAATAAAAAATATTACCACCTAAAATTCATCTTTATTAATCTTTTCCCAATTTAAGCCAGGTTTTTGGTACAATTGATATATGACAAAATGAAGTGAATCTAAATGATGTCATTATCACGTATCTTCATGCATGATATATTTTAATGTGCTATCATTTCAATAGATTTATGTTGAGGAACTATGAGAGAAAATTTGAAGTAAACATATAAATATACCTAATCCCACCTCCCAAAAAAATAAAAGCATAAATTATGCATAACAAAGAGAAGACCACAAACATTCAATTCTTAATGCCTTTTACCCACACTGGACTTTTACGCACACAAGAAATGTACAGATATTTGAAAGTTTTGGTGCTATGGTTGTTATAGTAGTTAAGTTTATCTTAATGCAACTTTTCTCAGTGTAAAAAGACTTCAGAAGTTTCAAGACTTTTTAGAACAGTGAAGCATGGCTTTCTGTGATTCTTAGAAGAGATTTTGAGAAGCTTTTAACCTAGCGTATTTATTTGTATGTATTACTTATGACCTTAAAACTATTATATTAGCTGTTTCTGTGCTTTCTTCTTATCATGCCCAATTTTGCCTACTGCTTGCAGAAAAACACATCTTTTGCCGTGGTATTCTTGAATTTAAAGTCATTTACGGCTCCCTATCAGTATGCAAAATCTTTCAAACTCTTTAGTTTGGCATTTACATTTTTTGTAAAAACTGGTCCTAAACCTCATCTTAATTGTTCTAAAAGTTTAAATCAAGATTAGTTAATTACAAGTTTCACTTATGCACATACTACTTCTTGTCAAAGTATACTCTACAACTATTTTCAAAAGACTATTGGATCTATTTATGGCAGCACAATTCACTATTGGAAGGATGTTGAAATAACTCAAGTGCTTGTCAATTTATGAGTGGATTATTAAAATTTGGTATTTGTATGCAATGAAATATTACTCAATTATAAGAAATGACAGTGATCTAGCACCTCTTATATTTTCCTGGATTGAGCTTGAGGTATCAGATCGGAAGAATAGGCTCCACTTGTACTCGCCATCAAATTGGTACTAACTGATTAACAGTATGGTGCTCACATGGTAGTAATATGCTCTAGGGATTATGGGGTTGTGGGGGTAAACTCACAACTAAAGGACACGGTGAGCATTGTAGCATTGTAGAGGGGAAGGGCATGCCTCTAACTCTGGCTTCGGTGAGGCAAAGACATAAAATGTAACCAAAATGTTTGTACACTCATAATACCCTGAAATAAAAAAATAAAAAAAATACCATTGGATCTTCCATTCTTCATCCTTTTTTATAGTATATAACCTACTGGACTGTGCTCTTTTCTCCTCTGTGCCTTCAATAACCCTACCATTCTTAAAATGTTGCATTATATTGCCCTTATTAAATGCCCTATTCTTCTGTAAATTTAATTCTTAAAGTATGCAAGGTTAGTTTAGTTTTATTTCATATGCATTTGCTAAATTTTAGACCTCCGTAGTATGCAACACAAAATTTCACCTTTTGGGATAGGCACAAAAATTATTTTTAATATATAATAGAACAATAAAAAGTTTTTAATTATAGAATATATTAAAATTTTGAATATAAATAAATAAATAAAATACTGTGAAGACCATTACAAATGTGTCTAAATTTTTCTCCCATAAGGAGGTTAGTTCAACACTTTTCAACACTTTTAACTAAAACATTAGTATTTAAAGTATAATATTTTTTTCTATTTATATTTATTAGAGACACATAGAAATTCTAATCCACAACATCTAATCACAAAATGAAATAAAATATTGATTTCTAAATTGATGATAACTACAAAGAAATATGGCATTTATTTGGTCTTTGAGCCTCATTAGAGAAAAGTAAATTATTTATATTGAAGTATTTAAATTATCAAAAGAATTTGTGGACCCCACCCATCTGAAAAACACATTTTTAAAACTTCTAATTCTTCCTAGTTCATGTGCCAACTCACAAAAAACCAAAACAAGTAAAAATCATTACTCATTTAATAAACTTGATCATTCAGCATCTAGAATGCAAGATAGATACTGATTTTCTGGAGGCAAAATTGGCCTGATTTTATCATCACACCCCAGATCCAACAAAGGAACAAAATGAATCTATTTTATAAAACCCTAGAAGTAATATATAAGATTTTTTTGTTTCTTAATATAGGAAAATATTCATATTGTATTTTTAATAATCGCCAATATATCATTTTAAAATATCCAGTGTATTTGTGTGCTATATAGGGAGCTTTTAAGAAGTGAACTGAACATGAGTCTCAGTTCTAAGGATTTTACACTGAGATGACTATAACAATAGTCACGTTCAAAGCAAAATTAGTGTATATGCTTAATATCAGGGAAAAAAAAGGAAAAAAGTAAAAGAATCTGTTTACTTTTAAATTTTCTGGTATTGAAGACAGTGTTATATGGAATCCACAATTATCATTACATTGGTTCTACAATGGCATTGTAAAGTACTGAGCTAGCAAAAACTCTAGATAATAAATGCTTTCTGGGACCATCTTACAGAAAGTTAAATCATGACAATATTATTTGAAAATAAACCAATTGACTTTATGTTTTATAAACAAAGATTTCCTTATAAGGATGGATGAGATTGTTACTTTGATGAATCATTTGCAAATTTCTTCTGCAATGAACAGCATTTTAGTAGACATCAAACAGAACATATTATGTAGAGATTTTCATAATTTGACATAAAATATGATTTTAATTATAAAGATCTCAGTGTAGTTTAACATTTGGCAAGCTATCACAAGTCCTTCAATACAGAGGTATAAATTGCAAAAAGATAATGCAAACAGCACCAGCATTCTTTGCACATAAAAGGTTACAGAGAGCAATTATCACTTCATTAATTTGTAATGAAGTCCAAATTGCTTGTAAGTAATGGTGGCTTGTCATCTCAAACCAGTGCAAAAACAGCAAGTCTCTAACTCTAGCATTTGCTGAGAACCAAAGACAGTAGAAACAAAATCCTTAAATGATTATTTTCTCACTAGCAGCGGCAATAAGACAAATCATTAATTAAAGTTACTGCAATAATACTTATGCTTTATAACTTTAAGGGATGCCCAAGCTTATCCATTTTTCCAGTCAGAGAACCGATGTGTAATGCTCATAAATTATTCGAGATTCTATAATGCATAGTAATCGTTTCAAGGCAGACTTGGAAAAAGAAAATGGAAGTCATGCAGAATTGGTGATATATAGAGTTTGGTGGTGAAAAATCAAACGTCTCTTCATTTTTCTAATACCTAAAAAAAATCTCTGTGGTGGTGCCTAGTAGTAAGATTGTCTTCAGCAAAGAGGGAAGCAGACTCAAGAAGAGCTCAAAATACTCTCTTAAGCTCCAATTCTCCAAAATCAACAATTCTGATATCTACCCTGGTTTCCAGATTTCTATTCTAAGCTTTTATTATTAGACCATAGAGGCCAGGGCTGGGTTCCTTGGTTTTTATCTTTTTCCAGATTATTGCAACTATAAGAAAACTGTGCATCCAGACTTCCTCTTCCTGGAGAGGCCATTCTGAAATTCATTCCCAGTAGCTTAATCACAGTGAACCTCTCCATCATCAAAGGTAGTGTAAGTTTCTAAGGAGACTCATAGTTTATATTTTCTAGATAGCACAGGTTCCTTGTCACTGAGTCAAATATGTATTTTGGAGGTAAACACATATTTTCAATAATTAATTGGCATTTAACCTAGGAACTATCATTCTAGTGTGCTCTAATTATAGTAATTAAGGATTTATACTTATTGTTGATATTAATTACTGTTGTGGAAAACAGGTTTAGCTAGTTGCTAATGTGGAGTATTGGGGAGGGTACATTTTCTTTAAGAGAGGGAGAAGCTACAAAATATCAAGTGCATAGGGTAATATGATTCAGATATTAATATTAGGAATGTGAGAAAAATTAACATCAGGATTTACCTCTTAAAACTTAAAATTAGTTTCTTAAAAATTTGTAGATTACAATAAAAAGAAAATGACTTCACCAAAATTTTGTTAACAATATTACTTTTACATTTCCATGGTTAATAAGAACTACATAGTTTTGCATTTTACACAATGATAATGATGATTAATCTCAGGCCAAATAATTTTAAGTTCATGTTATTCCTTTCTCCACTCATTACTTATTCTCATGTTTTTTCCCTTATAAACACTCATAGTTATTTAAAAATTCAGTCTTCATCCTACAAGTGTTTGAGCATCTACCATGCACCAGCATTTTAAGCATGCATGCACAATCTCTTACAAATAAGCTGTCACTGTCAAGTGTCATGCAAAGATTTATCTACAAAAATCATTATATTTCTATTTACTTACAGTATTTTTTCTTAGAGTATTCTGGTCTCAAAAGTGCACACATACACAGGATATATATATGTATTTATTCATACATATATATAAATAGTATGATACCAAAAGATTAAGTAATATAAAAGATTTGAGATAAACGGTGAATAGAATTGTGTGTGTAACCAGAGAATCACGTTAGTGGTCAATGAATTGGGGAAAGAGAAAATGGAGATGTGATGTGGAAATGTCCATATCATCAACAAGATGTGTGCCAGAGTCTAATGTCAGAAATGGCCAGAAGGGGTGTATCTTGGAAGACATAGACAGTTATCCTAATAATGATAACTGCTATTTATTCCCCACCTACCTTTATCTTCTAAGTATTCGGTAGAAATTTGATAATGGTATAAGAACTGCCTTATGGAATATAGGGAAGCCAACATCTCAGTTTGGATAAAGTACACTGAAAAGAGCTGGAAAAGCAGTAAAAAGGTGAAAGAACCAGAAATTATTAATGAAGAAAATCAACAAAGGATTTTGTAGAGTGAGAGGAAGAGTTAGGAAGGAAACGATATACGATCCATGCTTAGGATTCTTAGGTAGGTTGGGCAGACCTTGGTACTTTGTGCAATTTTAACAAGATACAGGCTATTAAAGGCATAACATCTCCTGGAAACTGGATCGTGTGAGGATCCTTTGGTCCCCTCTGTCTCTACGTTACCCAGCACCTCACAGTTGGGCTCACAGATACCAGCATTTTTTCTTTCATTTCTCTCCTTCCTTAAAGCCCCTAGAGTGAGACAAGAACTACCGCAATGTGAGGTTCACCCTTCTAGGAGCTTTAATTTTAGTTATTCTCCTAGGTTGGATTGAGAGTCACTATACTAGGATCCCATGACTCTTTGCAGCTTTGAACAAATGTCCCATACCTCTTACTAGTCTGTATAATTTCCCTAAATCAATGTTTTTTCAATTCTGGCTAAACATTAGCCAGGGAGCTTTTTAAAAATACTGCTTTGTGGGTCCCTGCCCAGATTAATTATTTTGTTTTTAAGTTGCCTAGGCAATTGGTTATTGGTTGGTTATACTCAACCCTTGGCCAACTGGATTTTTAACTTCTGAGCTCTATCTGTCCTGACAGGATGCTCCAATGTCTGATTCCATAACTTCTAGGTCTCCTTAGAAACTGTATCCACAGTGCCTGCACCTGTCTCTGTAGCATGGTTTTTTGTTCAGCCCTCATCCCATCTGGCTTTTCGTTCCAGATCTGCCATGGCCCAGACATGCCTTACAGAGATGCTCACCTGAATAACCTCATCTTCTACCTTCTAGGAGGCATTGTAAGATATTATTACACAAACCAAGAAAATCTCACCATTGTGCTCGTCTATTTCACATCTGGTGGTAAATGCAAAATGTGTGCTTTACAAAAACATGTAAGCAATGTGGGGGATTACTTTAAGTACCATATTTCTACTATTATGAATGAAAGACAATAGCTTGCTATAGTTTGATAGTTTTCCAAAGTGATTTTCTGTGATGAGTTGTGATTTTTTAAAATGTCTTTATATTAGCAGCTTTATTCAACTCTATATGCATGTATTAAGTGTTTCTATGTGCAAAGCTTAGGTTAGAAACTGTTAATAGTAAAAAAGATCAGTAAAATGGTATTTTTATTATCTAGAAATTGATGGTGGAGGGGGTGGTATAACTGTCATACAAAGCAGATGGGGATGTGCACGCTCTCAAGTATTGTAAGGAGCTGTTGAGAATCAAGAACAGATTATCACTGGAAGGAAGGTCCTGGAAAAGCATTTAGGAAGAAGAAATGGGAAGATGGGATGCCTGGAATTTCTACAAATGAAATGTGGGGGCATACAGAGGTGGAGAAAATGTGTGAGCAAACTTAGTGTGATGTGTGAGGACAGAACCTGCTCAAGTGTGAGCAAGTACAGCAAGTCTCATTTAACATCCTCTAGAGGGTCCCGGGAACTGTGACTTTAGGCTAAATGACACGTAATGAAACCAATTTTATCATAGGCTAATTCATATGAACAAGAGTTAAGTTTCCAGGCACATTTCTAGTCACAGAAACATCACTTAACTTCTAAATAAGGACCCAAAACACTTCTAATATTTAACATGGAAATAAATGTGAACTATACATACATTTAAAGAAGATTAATAAAAAGTCAGATAACTATTTACTCAATTTTTGGTGAATCAGTGAGTGACAGCTGTTGTGGTGGTGCTAGATTAAATCAAGGAATAAATGTTTACAAAGAAAAAATTATAATGAGCACCTCCATCCACCACGCAGTTCAAAAATGAACAATAGCAAATATGGTGGGTTTGCTAAAGAGTTTTGTAGCACAGTGTTTATTGTTGCGCATTTGTATGATTATAGTATACTTGGTGTGATGAATTTTTATTTGACAATAATTTGTATTCATTCATTCATTCATTCGTTTTTCAACCCACTTATTTCATTTGAGGGTATCAGGTGGGAACTGACCCTGGACAAAATGCCATGCCATCACAAGGTGCACTCATACACCACACTCACTCACACTGGGACAATTCACACACACCAGTTCACTTAACAGGCACATCTTTGGAATGTGGGAGAAAACTGGAATACGTGAAGAAAACCCTTGCAGATATGGGCAGAATGTGCACACTCCACAAATACAGTGGCTCCATCAATGTTATAACAAAATGATGTTGAACAAGACAATGTTATCTGAGGACCTGCTCTACTTAGCCCAGAAAGGCCTGGAACAATTTGGGCAGTATGACGTGTCTCTACTTCCTTTGCTACAATTAGAAACTACTGAAGAGAGGCATGGTGAGCTCTGGACTGCAAGTTGGTAGTCCAGAGAAAAGAAAAGAGGAGAGCTTCAGAAAGACTATTGCAAAGATCCATATAAGAATTCTAAAGAAGACCTCTGTTGAATGAATATACACAGCATTTTCTTATGAATGCACGCAAGGTATATCCACATGTGAAGAGAGTAACACAGCTTACTGTCTTAGAATTTTTTGACTATCAAAACATATTTCGGAAAGATTTCTGTTTGTATTGAAAGATGAAGCATTAACAGAAGAAAATGTCAAGGCTTGTCTATATAAATAAATGGATTTCTTTAATTTTTCTGTGCGACATAGTGTTCTGATTCTCTATAAATCTCCTTCTAAGAACATTCAATTTATGTTTATTGATTAACTACTATGTTCCAAGCTCTATATCAATAAATAATGCAGTAATGAAGAGGATAGGGTACCTATTCTTTAGAGGCATACTGTCTACCAGTTATGGCTATTGTTCTTTTATATTTACATATTCATCTCTATATTCATTATTCTTTCTGACTGATATGGTTTCTGATTTGGATCATCTTCCTCTCTCAAGCCTCTAACACTGTGCCTAAAACCAAGTAAGAACCCTATAGACATTTACTAAAATTAAATGGTATGTGATGTGCCAATGTCAAAGTTATATAATTAACCAAGCACAGAAGTGTGCTTTTGGTTACATAAAGCATTGAATTTGAGAAATCAGTACTTTGTATAGTTATGCATCATAGAGTGGCCCTAAATGAGTAAATATAAGACCTATGCCAGTTTTATAGAAAAAAGAAGAGGGAAATAAGTTTCTAGAAACTATATGTTAGTAAATTTATGATAAAGATCTTTGGAATAGATAGTGAAAAACATTTAGGAAGGTGAAGAGATAGAATCTGAAGGTCTGGGATATGGTAGGGGGTGGTGAGTGGAAAAAATTTTCAAAAATGTTTAAAAATGCTTAAAAACTTACTAAAAATGGGGGGGAGTGGAATTTCTAGCCAGTTGCATTGAATTTGCAACAGATATGATATACTAAAGTATAAAATATGTCATGGGGAGACCATACCTAAATTTGTACTTGTAAAAAGTTTTCAATGAAATCTGCTATATGAATTTATGTTTCCTGCTAGGGGAAGAATGTTAATATCAAAGGAATAATAAGAAATGTGTACTTTGCATTATAGAGGTTTGATATTTTAATTATGAAATATTTCTATTTGTAATGTAATGGAGACTTAAAATTGCAAAGATGTTCTTTTTAAAACTATAGTCATGCATTGTGCCGTGATCTGAAAATAATATCAGCAAAGAGGAAGTCAATATGGTTTAAAAATTATCTAATAAAACATTTATCTATTGTACAAAAGTAGATTTAAAAAACCTGTTGACATTCATCAGATATTTTCTCACTCTGTCTTCCATTCATTTATAGCCAAATGGCTTTACTTTTTATAGAATGTGTTTTCCCGTAAATATCAGGGAGTAGGACAATGAGACTACCATGTTTCCAATTCTTGGAAATATGTTCAAGGTGAAATTGCCCAATAAAAAGGTAATTTTAGAATTCATCATTACTGCTTGAAAATAATGGGGGAAAGTTCCATGCACATTGGCTTAACTTGTCTAGACTGAAAACTGTGTTAAGATGGACATTTACAGAATTATTACAAATGGCCAACTACTTAGAAATTAATGCATAACAGTGACAGCAGCACATTTCATATCAGTTGTGAGATTCATGTAATTTCCTGCTATGATAATGGGTCACAGCCACAGTAATTCATAGCAATTTACAATATACCTGTGGAGCACTCAGAGTGGCGGAAATGGAATTAACTCATGTCACTATGGAACATATGCTAAGTTTTACTGATCTTGAGATAGTTAGGTTTATTTTTTAACAAAATAAGTGTAATACTTTAGAGCATTTCTCTGAAATGTGAGCTGCTTTATAGCACCAATTTCTGATGTTCTTCCCACAAGGATACCAACTACGCTTCACAGGAATATTTTTGATTCTTTATATCCATTGAGCATCTCAGGGAGCCCAGATCTAAGGGTCTAAACTCCAGAGATTGACAGACCCTGTGTTTGAAATGTCACCCAGCTACTTAATAACCATGAGATTTAATAGACTATGATTTAATTTACATATCTGTAAAATGGGAAAAATAATAGTGCACATTTCTTAGAGATGATGTGAAGAAAAGTAGATTGTCCATCTAAAATGATTGGAATTGTGTGTAGCACCTGGGGAGCAGTAAACAAATGTTAATTACTATCATTTTGTTTAGGCTAAGTTGACCAAAAATGTCATTGGAATACAGTGGGATTTTTTTTCTTATAAGATAATACAAATGTATTTTAAATTTAAACTTTCTCTATTTCCTATTCTTTTTTATTTGTCTAGAGTTTCTGTAAATTATTTAAGGCCACCAGAATTTCTGAAAGTGTAAATTTGTTTTATTGTTTTGAAATTCAATAAATGTAATTAATGACAAAAGTTAATTGTCTATCTGGCTGCTCTGCCTTTTTATTATAAATGAGTCGGCTGTCTTTTATCTCTGACAAATGTACCCATCCAGATTGAAATAAAAGTTTTGCTTGATAATATTCCACACTGAACTAGGTTCTTCTTGACTTCACTTCTTTTCACTATTCTCTGTTTAAAAAGTAAAAGCATATAATCTATCTGCATAAAATGTCCATAGACATATTAAATAGTTTAATACAAATAAAAATAGATATCATTTCTATGTTTTTACTCTATACTGGAC
The DNA here is from genome assembly GCA_008086735.1 of Cheirogaleus medius. Taxonomy (NCBI): domain Eukaryota; kingdom Metazoa; phylum Chordata; class Mammalia; order Primates; family Cheirogaleidae; genus Cheirogaleus; species Cheirogaleus medius. Next base: position 76,237,407 of record VBSM01000272.1, read on the forward strand.
AACGTGTTAAGCCTTAGATATCTCATGTTTAAAATGGAGATGACAATAGTACCTTTCTAAAAGGATTGTTTAGTTGTTAACAGATAATATCGATAGTTTATAAGTGCTTACAAAGCTGTTACCTGTTAACTAAGTGAAACGAATGTTTATTAAGCCCTTACATTCTACAAAATAGTTTTTTTTGGTACCACAAACATGATAAAGATGTAGAAATCATGACTTCCTGCCCTAAAAAAGCTTATAAGAACTGAAATATATGTGTGTAAATCTATCATTAGAGAGTCATACATTTATTCAATTAAAATTCATTATGGGCCAGGCATTGTGCAAGGGGGATCTCCCGCTCCATGGGAGAAAAAACATAAAGCCACTGCTGTTTTCGTAGAGCTTATGTTCTATCTGTGACAAAATAACGAGTAAGACACGCACATACACACGCGCACACATACACACACGATAGGTGATGTGGTGATAATCAGTACGAAGATGAAGAAAGATAAAAACAGGCTAAGAAGATAACAGATGATAGTTGAGTTGTTGGAAATAAAATTTTACGTAGGGTAACCAGGGATACATTCCCATTTTTTTGCAGAAACTTGAATGAAATGAGAAACTAGGCCAAGAGAATGTCTGCGGTTACAGCATCCTGGCGTGAGGGAACAGAGAGCCCATGAGCTGTGAGACAGGAGGTGCTGTTTTGATCAAGGCAAGGCAAGAAGGTCACTGTGGCTGAAACTGAATGAGCCAGGCATAAAGTGGTGAAACATTAGATCAGAGAGGTAGGTGAGTACAAGCTTTTTTAGGTCTGTGTAGGCCACATGAGGGACTTTGAATTTTATTCTTAGACAAATGGTAATTCAGTAAAGGATTTGGGCAGAGGAGTGACATGATCTGAATCATGTCATAGAAAGGTCACCTCCTGCTATGTGGAAAAGTAACTGCAAGGAGCGAAGGTCTAAGAAGTGAGATCACTAGGAGGCTGTTGTAATAGTTTGGTGACAGAGGACGGAGCCTGGATTGTATTGTATTTGTAGAAGTAAGAAGAACAGATCAGATTCTGGAAATATCTCAGTAGTAGAGCCAAAGGACTTGATAGATTGGATGCAGGACATTAGAGAAAAGTGAAAAATGTGATTTCCACCATCAAAAGTGGCCACCCCCAATGCAAGAACCAGAGACAGAGAACAGCAGTCAGGAAGTGGCATTTAGGGAAGAAATTTAAATGTAAGTGGAATTTTGACTGGTGAAAATACATGAGGATAGAGGAGTAGGAAGAAGCATTTCAGCCAGGGGAAGTATCAGAGGAAAAGGCATAAAGAGACAAAAACACTGACCGAGTTTGGCTATTACTGAGCAGCTGCAGTGAGAGATGAAGCTATCCTTTCACTGACTAATTCAACACGTATTTATCAAACACCCATTATGCACTAGTGACTCTATTAGGTGCTATTTCAGCAGTGAATGAAACATTCTGAAATATCTCTCCACAGGGAGCACTACATTCTTGTAGTGAGACAGAAAACAAAACAAGACAAAGTAGTAAAATATATGTGTTCTTATGTAGTGTTATGTCTTAAGAAGAAGCAATGAAAGAGTCAAGGGGGAGGAGACAGTTATGTATGTTGCGAGGAAGGAAACATTTTTAAAAGAATGGCTCAGGAACACCTCACCAAAAAGGTCCAAGAGGGCCCAGAGTACATACATCTTTTTCAGTATTAACAATAATTCAATAATACTAAAGATGTTGAATGTAAGTGAATGAACACTGTACAGCGTAGGGCAGTTTCTAGTACAAAATGCCTAGGATTCCCCTCCTAGATTTTGGTGTTCTTTGACCATGCTTGCCTAATCCCCAATCTAATCTCACACTAATTATTTTTCATTGGCCACTTTTCTAAGTCCTTGATAGGTATAAATCTAATATAGTCCTCATAGCTAAGCTATAGGATAAAGGAATATTAATATATACTTCCAGTAGAAGAAGATATGGAGCTGCCAGAAGATTAATGAAAGTCCTGTGGTCACACATTAGGGTGCGACAGAAAGGAAATCTGAACTCAGGAACTCTAGTTCACAGAGAGAACTCACGCTTCCCTGTTGGTTTGGTTTGGCTTATCTGACAATTCTTTCTGTTTTATTTTTTCCCTGCTCCACTGCTTCATAGAACCTACCCAGTGAGTGACTCATTGATCTTTAAGAGCCAATTTAAATGGCATTTTGTCTGTTAGTTAAAATTTTCTTCCATCCCCACTAAGATTGAGTCACTTAATCCTCAGCTGTGCACTTTCATTACTTCTGAAATAGTTTCATTACTGCATATATTACCTAGTACTGCATTGATTTGCTTAAACATTTTTCCCAAAGAGGTTATACTTGCCCTAAAAACAAAATTACATGATTTTTAAGAGTAAAAATTATCTATGTAACTGCAAATTCTAACATTGTGCTTGAAAAATTTATATACTTGCAGGGGCAGATCTATAAAAGTATAAAGCTGGTTATGAACAGTTGGGAATTGTGGGAACTGTGTTAAGCTAGAGAGTACATTCATGGTCTGAACAAATTCTACTTCAATCTTTAATTAACACCATGGCCCAAATTTGTCCAACTATTTTTATCTTCTAATTGAGCATAATATCTGATAGGAGTCACCCAATAAATAGTTGCCAAAGTAATGAAAGAGGATTGTTGTATTAAAATTTTTCCAATAAAAATAACAAAATGAAATGGGTAAATATTTAACCATATTTTATAGGCTGAATTGTGTACCCCCAAAATTCATATGTTGAACTTCTAACCCTTAGAACCTCAGGATGTGATCATATTTGGAGATGAGTCTTATAAAGAGGATATTAAATGAAAATGAAGTCATCACTGTGGGTCTGGATCTAATATTGCTGAGGTCCTTATGCGAAGAGAAAGCGTGGACACTGACAGAGGACACGGGAGAAGACAACAGCCATCTGTAAACCTAAGAGACAGGCCTGGAAGCATTTTTTCTCTCAGCACACTCAGCAGGAACCAATCTTGCCAATACCTTGATTTCAACTTCTAACCTGTTAGAAAATTATTATAATAATATTTTATTATAATCAGACCCGTCCAGAAATGTTAACTATTTTCCTTTAGCAGCTTTTCCTAGTAAGTGTTAAAATGGTGAGGAAAGAGTGTAAAGATGTGACTTGATTTCAATAAGATATATAAAATAAATCAAAGAAACAGATGAAGCTTTTAGGTTAAGTAATCATGAAATTGTTAAGTAGAAACACCTTGAAGTACTACAGATGGAGGATGCTTAATAGTGTTACACAGAAAATGTCTTAGAGTCCCAGTGTCTGCACCATGAGGGACCTGTTTTAAGCTCAAATCTAATTTTGAAATTATCCTTCGAAATAAGAGAAGCTGAGTTTAAAATTTGTTTTTCATTATTAAATCTGGGTGGAAAATGGCAGGGCTATTGAACAAAAGAAGACACATTAATAATAAATTGTGCAGCATATTGGTTAAAACCAATGCATTCTTACTAATCCATTGTTAAAAATAGGGTACTTACAGTAATTTTTTAAAAGATTAAGTTGATGTGGAAAAATATTACAAATGAAAATAAGGTTCTGTTTTGGAATAAAAGCAACGTATCATGGCAATGAAGAACTCAAAACAACATGTTCCTGGAAAGCAGGAGTTTTCAAGAAAAGAAACATGACTCAGAATAGAGCTAGGTCTCTTAGTATAATTTTCAATACTATACTCAGATTGAAGAATTAGACATTAATACTAATGCTGTGATGAAAGTTTTGACATTAATAAAAGAATCCCACTTTGATTAGTTATAGTCTAAGGTATATTTCTCATTTCACAATGAGAGAGCAATACTCCTCATTTAGATCTCTTCATACTCTTGAGAAAGACTCAAATTTATTCCTTTTATAAATTTCTATAAACCTTTTAAGCAGCTTGAAATCCATTTAACTACAGATATTATACTCCAGGCACAAGCATCTGGTCTAGGTAGAACATGAAAGAAGCACTTAATACAGTCTTATATTTGATCCATTTAAAAGTATTTATTGAGGGCTTATTGTGAACCAGACACCAGCCAAGACTGGGGATGAAGCCAGTGAAAGAAACAAACAACAAAATCCAAGTTTCATGGAACCTGCTTTCAAGGAGGAAAAGAATAGTTAATAAAAAAGGAAGGCGGGTAAAAGGATCACTACCCTGATAAGCTGTCATGAGTAGAGGTCTAAATGATGTTAGGAAGAAAATTATTTATCAAGATGGGGCAAATTAACTGCAGAAGGAGCAGGATTGAGGAAGGAATCTCAAGGTATTTCGGCTGTATTAATTATGAACGCCTACTAGACATGAAAGTGAAGATGGCAATAATGAGTGTGGAATTCAGGAGCATGATGAAGTCAAAGATATTACATAGGGATTGTCAATATGTAGATGGTGATATTGGGCAGGACACGGTTGTAGGTAGAATAAAAGAAATCTGAAGAATGAGTTCCAGAATTTTTCATTTATTAGAACTCAAGAATATTGGGAGAATATAGCAAAAGAGTCTCAGAAGAAATGATCAGGAAAGCAGGAGAACTACAAATATGGCGTGCCAACACCAAATGAAGAAGTTTCTAGAAGGAGAAGATAAGTTTGTGATAAGGTATGTCAAATGGTCCTACAAGATGAGAAAGGTGACAATTGAGAACTGAGCCACTGTGTTTGGCAACATGGATGTCACCGGTGTGCCTATTACAGAATAAGACTGTAGATGGCGTATTCTTATCTGAGTATGCTTTATCTGTATGTTTCTTCAATTTAATTTGAGGAGGTATGTGTTCTAAAAGTGGACCTATGAACAAGAATGGATACATTTATTTTTATAATGCAAATCATTAAAACACAAAATAAATGAAAACGAAATGCTGTATATTACATAGCTTTCATTTTCATTATTAGAATAAAATAATCTGTTTTATATTGTCCATTAAAATTCTACATTTTGAAGATTGCTTGTTTTTTATTTAGGGTATACTAATTATAGTATTTAAAATATTTGTAAAATTGTCAAAGAAAACAGATTGAGGTGCTAAGAGATTTTTACTGTAAATTAATATATAATAATAGATATTTTCCAGCAAGTCAAGAGAATTGCTATATTTCATTGCTCAATCCAAATCCAATTCTTTAAGTAATGTCATAGAGGTATGCCATGGCCAACTATCTCAAGTAAGTATCTATAGTGACAAGGCTAATGCTTAATTTAGACTTTTCATATGCACAAGTATATATATACACACACACTCTCTCACACATGATATACATCAACAAATATTTTCTCTGATATTTACCAATTAATTCTGAGAATACACATAATCTTTTGAAAACAGGGGACATTTTTAGGGTTACACTGATATTTTTCTGCCCAAATTTATTATTTAATTTAAATTAATTAATATTTTCATCATTTTACTATAATTGTGCAAGTCATTTTATCAGCATTTATCTGCATGTCTTATTCAATGTAATAAGTATATTATAAAATATTTATTAATATATATTAAATAAGTATATTATGAACATATTTACTTTTTGAAAACACTAATTTGATGTAATAACATGATAAAGGGCTTTTGTATAACAATTCAACAAAGGCAGGATACGCACATGAAAATATTAGTCAAGATAAAAATTAAAGTCTGTCATAGCCTGTATGAATAAATTGACATATAAAGTGAGAATCTAAACTGTACACTACTATTAAGTTCAATACACTTTTATGATTAAGATAAATCTCAAAAAATAATTTTAACTTTATTAGAAGAGGAAAAATAAACAAAGCAACAATTGTTTTCCATGGTATAATTCAGAGCTCTAAAAAATAGGCACATAGAAAATTAAAGCTTAAAAACATAGCTCAGGTAAGAAAAGATTCAACAAATTCAGTCGACAGGTGCATAATGTATCATTTCCTTGGTTTAACGAGTCTTTGAAATGTTATATTTCTACACAATAGAATTTCCTATAGAAGTCCCAATTCACAACATGTTTTTCTATTGTCATTTACCTAAACACTGAGTGTGCTGTGGAATCAGTACTGCTGGGCTGAATGAAAATGAAACTGTAAAAAGCACCAGCTGGCTATATTCAAAATGGCACTTGTCCAGGTCTCAAATGTCTTATTTATATACAATGGAATCCTGCCAGCTGGTTAATATTTAGGGCTAATAAATGTAATTGGCAGTACTACACAAGCAAAACTAACAAACATCAGAAAATACTTCTCAATGTGAAGTTTGACTTGTTCTCCTTTCACAAAACTGAATTTGTGACAGTGGAAAATTAGTTTAAGCAATTTTGCTTTTGAAATAATAAGTTTTTTTTAAAAAAATGTAAACTAAGCTATAGGAGAGTTGTAAACTTACCATCTGGTCTAAATTTTATTAAAACAAGAGCATATATTGATATATAAAGGTTATACCATTATAGGGAAGAACAGAGGCATTTAGACAGGTCCCTGGGCCTCTCAGATAAAGTAAAGGGTAGTAGGCCCTTAAGGAGGTCACAGTCTAGTGTCAAGATAGATTAATGCCTCAGGATAATACAGTGATATTTTACCAAGAGTTTTATATGAAAAGTAAGATGGAGCCACTAAGTGTGCTAATGAAAAATGTAATATTGTGATTTAAGTTTCATTTTTATTAATAAAAGCAAACAGTAGACATGTACCACTCTATAGAAAGAAAGAAAGAAAGAAACCCTTTCTTGCAAACAAAGTAGGCAGTATTTTTATATACTTTAAATTTGAGTAACAGACAGCAAGGTGATCTTCCTCTCAAAATATCACCTTTCAAAAGACAACAGAAATTTCTCTATACAGAGCCATTATTCCCTCTAAATCGAGCTGCTTGTCCCTAACCCTTGAGTGTATTAGAATATGAAACCTAAACTGTCATTTGTGAAAGTGTGAATGTGTGAACCAAGGATGCTCTTACAGCAGAAAGGGTGGAAGGACATAACTGTGTAGAGATTGTGACGATCAATTTGGAATGAAAAAGAAGAGGGTAGAACTGATGAAACAAAACACGTTCTTCACATCCCACCTACTTCAAATTTTTGCCAAGCTTTAGCACTAGAGAAGATATAAAAGACCAAATTCTTTAGCTAATATTGAAAAATGAGGGCATTGGGGAGGGGAAGAGAACTGAACAATTAAGAAAACTTGATTTTAATTCTGGTTTTAGCAACTTCTGTAGTTTCTATTTTCTCAACTACTAAATACTTACCAAATATAATTCCCTTTCTACATAATTAGCCAGTTAAATGCCCAATTCAGCCACAACAGCTGCTGGATTACCCACCAGACAGATCAACATGTACCTAGGGAGACAGCAAGGTCACCAAATTTTATTTCTTTTTAATTTCCAAAATCTAAAAATTTGTTTGATATACCAAAAAGAGAAAAAAGTAAGCTTCCTTTCAGAGAAAAAGCTAGAACTTTGCTGAACTTTCTTACAATTATATTACTGATGCTGTTTTGACTTTGAATTATATATTAGTGAATGTCATAATGTTTCTAGGTTTAGGTTCTTTATCATACTTTGATTACAGGTGCCCAATCATATACTGTCTTCACAATACACACATGCAGATAAAGTGCAGAGATCATATCAGAATAATAACCCAGAAATAGGACAAAAACACCCAGTAAGAAGTTGGCTTTTCTATTGAAGATATGAAGAAATCAAGAACACACTGGAGATATCAATCTGTCTGTTGGCAATTGACACAAGATTTGGGAGCACTTAGATGATTTAATTCTGGGACGGTAGTTTTGAGCTTGACATTCTAATATCACTGCAGCTGTCCTATTTCCCTACCTTTCCACTAATTCCCTATTATTATCTTGCCATAAAACATTCACCTTTATTTGATATGAGAAAGAAAATGATAAAGTTTTTCCATTTCAAGAGTTTTGTCTCATTTTGTTTTAGCAATCACAAGGGATATCAGAAATTCTGGCATGAAAAAGTTTGACTGCCATGAGTACAGTATCTTCCATTGATTTTTAAAGAGCTTTTCAGCATGTGTTTACATTTTGAATTATACTCCTGAAAAACATAAGAGTTTGGTTGTTCTAGTGTTTGCTTATTTTAAAAGTCCTTCATTGACTGCTACTTTAAAATTTCTGCATACGATTATTGAAAGTAGAATCACTTATAGCATATCTAAACTAAATTCAAAACAACCGGAATGTAATTAGATTAATGCCAATGTAAACCACCAACCCAATGAATAGAGGTCTTTTAAGCACAAATAGAGTACCATGGTTTGGATGCCAAGAAATCTCTGTGGTCTGGAACCTATAAGATACCATTGCTGTGTAGGGGCCTCCATTTTCATGAAATCACTCAAACAAATCAGCCAGCCATTCAAGCACTTCTATATGCATATCCTCATGTTTCCTTTATGAGTATAAGGAAAAACAACATTTTCCCTCAGGGAAACTGGTTTCTTTTAATTTCTATCTGAGACCAAGTTGAGCAGGAAAGACCATCATCCTTTGCCAGTGATCTCTATAACTACTTGGTCTCTGAACCATTTGAGGAATACCAGCATCCTGAAAATTCCAAATATTTCTCTGAATTAAGCAAATATATTTAAAGGAAAAGGTAAAACCTCTAATGAATAGCAAGAAAAACACATCAAACTGTTTATAAAAATTATATCTTAAAATATTTATATATTCTTAGTATATTTCACTGATCATTTAAATTTCAATGATTGTTTAATCCAGAGTCTCATATACTTTTACAATTATGATTACATTCAGGCTTAGACATTTGCAAAGAAATATCAGATAAGACACCAGCATCAAATCTATAGCTACATCCAGTTCCTAAAAAATGGCATCTACTTCTTGAGCCATTAAAAACATGTAAAAAGTTGCAAAATTCAAGATTTCTGCTCATGAAGTAACATGAACATAAATTATTTGAAAAAGAATAATCACATTAGCAGAAAAGACCTAGAATGCATTTGTTTTCTTTTAGCAAAATCTTATTTTATGTGTGTAAAATACATTAAATTACCATAGGAAAAAGTTGAGGGTATGGGATGTGTGTGTGTTTGTAGGGGGTATTTCAAAACTTTAGGCAATAATTGAATAAGGACTTAAGTGATAGAAAAGAAGGAGAGGCTCAAGATGATTTTAAATATTAAAATATTAAAGTTATAGGGGCTTACCACACTGTGTGATCAGGATAATGTTCACATATCTTTGGGTATGTGGTAGGGTGATATAGGAACAGGTGATCTTATTGCAACTATAAGAAAAAACCTAATCTTGCAGATCCCCCCAAAATAGGATTAATGGCTACACAAAATGGAATAAACACATTTCAGGGGCTTGATGTGGCATAGAGGGTGGGGGAATGAAGTAAGCATTCTATTCATCTTTAAGTGGTCCAATTTTTAATTTATATTTAATTTAAATTTGTGAACAATACATTCAGAGGCACATGCACAAATTTAATAATTAAATCTGTAGATATCTACAAATACATATATAATGGGAACTCAATAATTATTTTTATCATCAGCAAACATCATCGAAAAGTTTGGATGGTTTTAAAATATGTTGGAAATCCGACTTTAGTAATTATCTCTCAGAATCCTCAAATTAAACTCACATTTGTAATCAGTTTTTCTTTCAGGTTAAAAAATGTATGATATTCTAACAAGTTTCAGTGCCTGCTTTGTATATTGCTATTGAAAGAACAGGCTATTTATCACAGAAGATTTTAATTCAAAACATTTAAGAAACAATATATTCCATGAAATTCTGGAAAGCAGTAAGGCATGGATTTTTATTTTATATAGAGATCATTTTGATCTGTCTAAGGTACTCTTACAAAAAAGAGAGTCAGAGACATCATAATTTTCTGACTTAGTTACTGACATAGAAAGATATGCTACGTTTGTGTTGGCTGTATCTCAACTTTTACATACATAGATTAGTTCCAGGTAAAGCAAAAGAATTATACAGATACCTGTACCACACAAATTTAATACCTATAATTAGAAAAAAATTACTTCATTTAATTCATGCTTTCTCTGTTCAAAATTTTTATATGAATTGATTTTTCTATTATTATTCAAGAGACTTTGACATTTTCTTCTTCACGGCATAATGTAAAATACACCTTTTTAAAATTGCCTACTGAAATTAGTCTATGTGGACTATGTGGAGAGTCAATGGAACATCTATTCAGCCTATAAAATGTCCTACACCAAACTACCAATGCAGTCCAGCCTCTTCTTTTTAAAGAACACTCTGATGTATTTAAACTCCAGTGACTGGGCTACTCTCTACGATGAATAGCCATATTTTCTGTACTACACAGACTACACCACCAGCAATTATACATTCCCGGACTGATCTTTTACAGATGTCAAGGAAATCTGATGAAAGAATGCTCTCAGCATGGAGGCATGGTTGGGACTGTGAGGTGCCACCACTGAGTATGGCATGTCCTTGTTATAGGAAATAAAGGTACAAGACCCATATTTATTTTTCAATGAAAGGAGCAAAAACTGATTAAAGTCATGGAGGAGAAAAAGGGAGGAAAAAGGAAAAGAAGAAAGGGAAATTTATGATAGTATAGTCAACAAATAAAAGGAAAATCATAGTGAAATAGTTAATATATAAGTAAAGATGAATATAATAATAATCATTTGTCAAATGGTCCCTAAAGCACTCACTGCTGCCTAAATAGATTATATGAAATATTTCATTAGACCTTATAGAAACCCTTAAAGAAGGTACTAGTATTTTGCCAGGGAATAATGATTTAAAGAACTGAAAACCATTGCTTACTTTGAATACTTTCATTCAATTACTGTGCTTTCCAGGGCCAGCTTTTTGGGCATCGATCTCTGCAGACACAAAAGGCTCTTTCCTAGATCTAAGGTTCTGTCGCCACCATCTTAAAATTGTTAATAATTTTTCAACAAGCTATTTTCATTATTCCCTATGCCTCTCAAATTATTTAGCTGGTGTTAATGCCTTATAAAACTGACAGAGCAACATTTAACGTATACTTATAGATTGTAGCACTAAAAATTTAGAATTCAAATTTAAAACACCACAATATTAAGTAATTTAACATCTCTCTCCTCTACCATCTTCATCACATTGTCGTTTTTTATTTTTCTGTTTATTTGGCTGCGCCATCTTCTGAGGTTATTATTGATTACCTACCAAGTAAATCCATTTAAATGTTTACATGTCTTCTCAAAGATTTTAATCAATGTGTTAAACTGAACTATATGATATTGTGTATAGTTGATACATTTTGTTCTAAGAAAGATTTCCAGTAGAAGTAAGAAGAATCACACTGTATGACATTATTCATTTATTTAGTATATCTTTGTCATTTTTACTCAGTTACATGGTAAACTTCTCAGGAATTCGTTTGTATTCTTCAAAATGCCTACTACAATTTGAAGAACAAGGCAATACATGTAAATAGATTCTAAAGAGAATAAACCATACTATAATGGAAATGGGTAGAATAAGGGAGTGGTTTAAATAGTAAGATTAGGAGATTACATTAAGTCTGTCAAACACAAATTATTTGATTACAATATAGGAATGCTTGTGTTTAAATAAAAAGAAGCATTTCAAAACCATAAAACCAAATTGTAATTACTATATGTTAAAGAGTATAAAGTATTCTATTTAAAATTTTAAAAATATCTGTTTAAAGAATCTGTTTATCATTCACTTGGTTAGTCAACATCTTTGTCAAAAGGCTATGACAAAAAAATCTCTTTTTTTCTTACTTTTTTGTACTCTCTGCAGATTATTTTAGCTCCTCCTATATAAGTAAGTCTTAACAAATTACACAAACCGAACTTGCTGGAGTAGTTCCATATGCATTTCACTTACAGAAAATGTTTTTCTTTCATGTAAAGTCAGGTTTGCCACCTCAGAGTTTCATGGAAATAAGTCTATTTTTTCCTTAAAAAAGAACGACAGAGAAAAATAAATGACAAAGCTGGAGTCAAGGAATCTTGGAAACAGTCCAATTGTTTTATCAGCTGCACCACAAGGCAAGCAAACCTTAACCTTGCTTGGCCTTATAATGCTACTAAACTGCTGCTTTTCATACTCTGCATTTTGCATATATGAGAAAACTCTCCTCAGTTTAATATGCTGATTACTGCAAAATAAGCATAATGTCAAAACAACATTTGACCCAAAGCATCATAAAGCTGTGGCTTTCTAACCAGTGCTCCTGTCGCATGACAGTCAGTAAATATACACACCATAAATTTAAGAGAATGGTCTCATCTTTCACTTTGGGGGATTGAATGTACACAGACTTGAAAATCAAGAGAAAGTAATTTCTGATGCTGTTTTTGGTAAAGTGGAAACTTATAGAAAAAAAAAATCAGGTTTTAGAATTGTATGAAAGACAATGCCTAAACATTTCCACATTTAAGCCTGGTCTATCTAAGATTTCTTAGGTATATAGAATGTAAGGGAAGGCTTTAATGGAAATATTTTTTGAATGCAAAGCTATTTTATTATATTATAATTGGTAGCCTATGTGTTTGTGGATTTTTAGGGAAGAAAATCATTCTGTTCTAAGAAAATATGGAAACAAAAGAACAGGGTTTCTAAGCACCCTCAACAACAGATCACATTGTTTTACTGTAACCTTTTCTATTCTTTGATAACACAAATTGATATAAATGTACAAACTGCACTTGAGCTTTAGTTCTGCATATTCAAACATTTAAATTACTTAGCCTCTAAGTCTCAAGGTATTAAAAAAAACTGCTCTCAGTGAGACACTGATTTCATGCTGTGACAAGCTCAAAAATGAAAACAACTACACACATGAGAGGGTTTTTCACCAAACCGCAGCACTAAGCACAAATGAAACCCTGCTGGGAACATGTATCTACAAGTGTGAGTATGTTTGACTTGGTAACACGCATTTGTGACTTTATGTGTTAATAGGAAAAAGTAAAAAAGGAGCTAGACAAGGATTTCATTGTCCGCATTTTTTGAAGATCTTTTTTTTATAGACTTTAAAAATATTGGCAACATTTGAACATAACACTTACCATTGGCTCAAAGGCTGTCTTCACTACAGTTAACCACAGAGTCCCCTGCCCTGCCCTGTCAGTGACCTCAATCCAAACAAAAACGATGAGAGAAGATTTGAACTTTATACTTTTACATTCCCCTTGGACTAGTCTGGACCAAAGATCATAAAGAGACTCACTTCGGATCATGTGATTTCTTTCTTATTAGATGATAGAGTATGTGTCCTTTTGTATCAGTAATAAAGTCAACCGGTAGTAACTCATTCTCCAAGCTCTCCTCCTTTTTCTTTAATTAGACTTATTTAAAACCCCTTCTCTGATAACCCTGTCTATACTCCACTCCCATGTGATTATCAAGGGAAGGATCAGAGAGATCAGAGTCAGTATTACAATAAAAAAGACACTAGAAAGGGACAGATTAATTAGTCTTCCTAATTAATTCAATTTCCAATATCACTTCATAACGTTTGAATCTGGCAAAACATGAAAATACTCACAAAATAATTCAACATCACAAGAAACGCAACTAACATTTTTAAAGTTGTTTATTAGGTATAAAGAAATTATTTTTTTCAAGTTAAAAACAGGAAAATGAAAATTACTTTTATAATGAAATATAATATAATTTGTAGCCCTTGCTTAGAAAAAACATCACACATTAATAATACATTACACATCTAGTTTTTGTATCACAAATATTTATTGACTTTGACTATCTTATGGTCTAGTATAGCATGGCTAAAAGTGATAAAATTATGACTTTAAATAAACACACAGGAAAGGTTAGTCTCAGGATTCAGATGCTACAGATAGTCAGTAATTGATATAAAATATTTCCTTTTTTTCTTTACTTACCCCTGAAAATATAATAAGAATTTCTCATTTGTCTCAGCAAATAGAAGGTAATGTATTTGAAGTGCTTTAAAAATAAAGGATCTTTTCAAATATAACAGTCTTGAAAATATTAACATTTTAATTATTGTTATATTATTCAGAGCTATTAATACCTACAATGGAAATGTATTTATATTTTTCAATGCACTTAAAATATCTAGCAGAAGATCTGTCCTAATCCACAAACTTCATAGATAATATACCATTTACAGTAATAAATAATGGATTCACCGGAGGAGTCATTATTCCCCAAGGTCTAAAGTTCAGAACAAGAATTTCTTTCAAAACAGTTGGTGCATCTTTGCAATGACATATGACTCCATAGCCAGACTTCCATTTGTAAATCCTTCATCAACTATAATATATGTGTAATCATAAGTACTCTAATAGCATTCCTTTATACATTAGTCCCATCTTTCTACAAATGGAAAAAAAGGAACATCAAGATGGGAATCAAAATTATATTTAGAAAGTGTAATAATATAAAATTGAATGGAAATATCTATCTGTTTATTGGCTACATTTGTCTCTTGAATTTATGTGCTCAAAATACTGTTCATTCCTAATTAACAACAGTTTATGAATCATAATGCTAGAGCAATTACACTTTGAAGGCATTTAATAGAGTAATTGTAGTCAATATTTTAAGACTACCCACAAAGAAGATAAAATTTCAATGGCAAAATACAAAATAAAAATATAAATATATAAATAGATTTGAATATAGTCCACCCCTTGGAACTTTTCTCCAATATTTTGGTTCCTTTTCAGTAATATTATTTTTAGATATTATATTTTTGCTTTGTGCCTTAAGCTTCTTTGGAAAAGTCTGGGTGTAGTAAATAAATTAATCAATCAACAACATTTACTTGAATGGCACAGTGAATAAATAGAAGAGAAATAAAATGATTAAGGGAAAGAGAGGTGGAAGAAGAAAAACTGCAGCAGCCATCTAAAAACAGTGAATACAAATATAAAACACATAAAACACAGATGAAATTACCCAGAGGAGATGTAAGGGTGCTATGACAAAACAGTGCATTTAATTAGCGATCAGTAATTTGAAATAACACCTTAAAGATTTGCTACTTTTTTTTTTTTTTTATATTTTCTGGAAGTTTGAGGGATTTTTCAAAACCATTTCATAACAACCTAAATTTTAAGCCTAATCAATAATTTCAATAATTTTGAAAAAAAAATGAAATTTAAAAGAAAATGGAAAAAAGCTAACCCTTTAAATCTGCAGTGTGCTGTGAGCCTATGTCAGTCTTTGAAGTTGTTTACTAAAATCTTCCGATGGGAGAGAGAACATCAAATCAGAAGAAAGAAGGCAGATGTATGAGAAGTAAATCTTTTTTTCATCGTTAGAGTTCCAAATGTGGACAGGCAATCCAAGGCATCAGATTTGCGGTCGCTCCTGGAAGCCCCTCAGAGATTTTAACACTCAGTTGTCAGTGCACACCCGGGCATGCACTACACCCAGACAAGTGTCTTTTGCAGAGCTGATGTAAAGAATTGCTGGCAGGTAGCTGACCAGCATTCTTCACATGCTTAGAGCTAAAACTTTTAAGGTATGGAATCAGATGTAAGAATAAAAACTACTCTTACAACATTTAGGAAAATTCCAAATGATTATGAGAAGTGATAGATGTCACACCCACACCCACATACACACACACATATATAGACACATATAGCGAGCCCCTTTATGCTATGCTACATATAAACAAGTGTTTTGGTTTTGCAAATTAATCATTCATTAGTATCTAAAACAACCTTATATGTGTGTGTTTGTGTATTTGTTGTTACATGAGGATCTGAAACACTAAGAAAAATATCTGTATGTCTTTAATTTGCATTGAAAATTGAAATTATATATTTTGAAAGTCATTTTTAGAATTTTATTTATTCCTCTCAATTTATTTTCCTATAGTATATTCCAGATAAATTCCAAGTAATTTACACAATAGATGCCAACATAGGCAATTATTTTATTATGTATTTATTTATAAACTTATAGTTAAGCACATTTGTAATGCTATTATTCTAAACATTTAAGGCAGCTAATATGTGTAAAATGTTTTACGTAATATTATTACATATTACAATTCTGTGAGACATGTATTCTTATTGTCATTCTCCAAGTGAATTTACTGAGCGTTGGAAAGATTAAATAACTAGCACAAGAATAAAGAGTTAGAAGAAAAAAGATATTTCTAAGTCAGGTTTTTGAACTTCGACACCTATAATCTTTCTACTGTGCCATGATACTGATATCTCCAAATTGGAATGTTTCAGATCTGCATCACAAATATAGAAAAAGAGTTAGAAAATGCCAGAAGTTTTAGTTTCTGTATTAGAGTATTGAAAATACCTCTCAAAACTAATCTGGAATGTATACATAAAAAGAAAGTTGTACAAGATGACATTACTTGGGGTCATGGTGGCCAAAACAGAAACAATTTAAAATAAAAACAACAGAATAAACCTAATAAGAAGGAGAAATTAAGTCTTAGAGAATAGAATGTTCTTGCCCTTCTCCTCCTCTTTCTTCTTCTATCAGTACATAAGAGAACGAGAATAGAATCACAAACATGGTTCAGAAACCAAAAGGAAAATTTTAAATGGCAATCTGTCCTTTTAGGAAAGTGTTTTAATTAACCTCTATGAAGCAAATATTTAAAATGGAACAGTGTTGATTACTAATATTCTAGGAAATGTGGTTTATAAAGCCCATATGGCTAAAATAAAATTTCACTAACTTGGTCAAAAAATTTTAAAAGTTAATATTAATATTTCAACAAGGTCCAAAATATGTCTCCACATACTAAAATATATATGTTCATCAATTCCTGTGTCTTTAACAGCAATGTGCTTTAATAAATTACCAGTGACTTTATGCTGCACCTGTAAATCACAACTTTAAATAAATAGTTTAAAGTTGACTAGAGCTTGTACTTGAAAAGGATCTTGCAATCTGGGCATGGCTAGTATAAAATAAATTATAAAATATTGACACTTTTCCAACTTAAAGTGGTTCCAAATTTTCCTGGAGCAAATTGTACTTGTAAACACTAATCATTTTTACAACACTTTAAATTATCAAGTGCTGGCACTTGTGACCCAATTTGGTTAAGCTTTATTTTGGATCACATCAAGTAAAAAGGGCATATTTTCAAAGATAACACTCTCCTGCCAAATACAACCAAGGCATGCTAATTTCCTCAGGTGAAAGGTTCAAGGTCAAATAAAAAAATGCTATCACTTTTTTTTTCTTCACAAAACCTGTTGTCATCAGATTTTCAAATCTGTTTAATATAAAAATAATTATGCAGGACCAGAGAATGTTATTTTGTGCCTGTAATTAAACTGAAATAACCAAATTAGTTCACAAAATGCTCCATTTTTTTCTTTACTAATGTTATTCTCATGAGATTTATAAGCTTGATTTGATTTTAAAAAAAACATGTAGGACCAGAAAATATTATAATTATTAATGTCTGATTAAATTGACAGTATAAATTCTTTCCAAACCATGTGCCATTATAAAGTATTATCACCTCCATAGATATCATACTCTGATATTTTTTTCATAATTTAACTTGATGCTGAATATAAAAAAGAAAGGATAACTTCATCAAGATGTGTGGTTCCAAGATTATTGGCTGTAATTTATAACTCTAAAATTAAGGGTAATAATTCAAATTACAGTAAGACAGGAATTTTTAGAAAAAAATGGCAGACTTGCTAGAATATAGAATAAATATACTCTCTCCAATCAATCTTTATGTAATTTTACTTGCTGAAGTGTTATGCAAATTATGTAAGTGCAGATACTGTTTAGAAATGTATTAAAAAGCAGTCCAAATCAGACACAGTCTACCCACAGATAATAAGCTTATTGTATGTAGCTGCAAATAAACTCATTTCCTAATAAAAACGATAATGAAATACTCATGATGCCACACTCACATCTTTGACTTGATCAGGTCTATTCAGATTGCTTGCTGATTATGAAGGAGATTCATGTACTCCTAGCAATAGACATTATCATCTTTGTTGTATTGCTATATAAATTTATGAGAACACCTAGGTATGAGACCATCTAGTGCCACAAAAATCTAGTACTCCTTGATAATTAATGTGCAGCTTTCACCAACAGAAAACAAATACAGCTTTTGAGTACTTAGTAATCATAAACATAAATTGAATTTAAAACTATTACAACATCAATAACTTATTCCTGTGAGTCATTTTTTACATAGCATTTTTTTAGTGTGTTCTCTGTAATAGCTGAAGTTTTTCTTCCTTCAACCACCAATATCAACCCTGTTCCCCTAAAACATACACCCAAAACACACACATGTGACCCAAGAGCAGGATGCATCTTTGCTGCCAGACTGCTGGTGTTCACCATTTTTTAAAGTCCCTTTATGTTTTATAGAACAGTGATCCCCAACCATTTTGACACCAGGGATAAGAAGACAATTTTTCCATGGACGGGGGTTGGGGGTGGGGTGTTTGGAATGATTCAAGCTTATTACATTTATTGTGCACTTTATTTCTATTACTACTACATTGTAATATATAATGAAATAATTATATGCCAGTGATGGGGAATGGCTGCAAATACAGATGAAGCTTCACTTGCTCACCAGCAGCTCACCTGCTGCTGTGCAACCTGGTTCCTAACAGGCCATGGACTGGTACCAGTCTGCAGCCTGTGAGTTGGGGAAAGCAGTTATAGAACACAGTTCAGAAAACGGCAGCCAATGCTTGAGGGGATTTTTTTTTCTTTTTTTAAAAATGTGACAGCATATTATTTATAGTTTAAAATTAATCAACATTGTTTTAGTCCTCAAGAATGTCTGAAATATTCTTATTTTAGAGTCAGCCTGAGTAGGAGTCATATTAACAAACTTCTGCTGGGAACAATATAATAAGCTGACCAAAAAGTAAGCAGAGACAATGCTCATTATGAGATTTTGAATACAGCTTCTCTCTCCAGCAATGCACTTTAAAACAATGGCAAAATCTACTTTTATAATTATTAGTTTTATACAGATAATTGAAATTGATACATTTAACACCAGGTACATAACTAACACATTGTATTTATTTCCACTGTGGTTTTTTTTCTTTAAAACATTGCACTAACTATAATATAAAGCTTTTAACTATAACGTAAAAGTTTGAAAAATCACAAGATATAAAATGATAAAACAATACTAAATTTACTCTCTTAATGGACTTGACAGGTGACTAATCTGCTGTAAGAAGTTAAAAGTATTATATCATTGAAGATTTATTGCTTAGCAAGAGTAGATACATAAAATGCATTTTTGGCCTTTGGACTTTAAAAAGTCCAAATTATACTTGGACATTTAATTTTTATATATGAAACACCTCTGTCAAGAAATGTTTTATTGGTAAAACAAACAAAAAAATACAAATTAGGTCCATCCATCATTAAATTCAATACTTGGTACATCTACAATTATAGTTCACATGTTATAGCACTTGATTATGAAATATAAAATATTGAAGGCTACACAAAAATACTCCTCTTTTTTTAATCAGTGGGTATATTTATATGTACATCTATATCAATCTATGTATATATGAAACATATTTTGAGATTCTGAATACTCTTTACTTGTTATAATTTAAAAATTTTTTATAATAGCTTTTCTTCATTAAGACTTCTTTTGTGAAAATTACTCAAAATACTGAATTAATTTATAATCCCCAAATCAGTTCACTCTGGTCATGAAGATAATCTAAAATACATCAAAATATTGTTTTATAGTGTTTTCCTTTGTTTTCAATACAAAGACAGAAGAAAGCAAGTCAATTCTACACCTATGACATCCACATAATTACATTGGAATTGATGTCCTATTATTATTAACAATATGGATTAGATCACCTTTCTGAATGAAATATTAATGTGCATTCATTTTCTTTTTATCATTATTTTTTTTATAAAATCAGTACAATGCTAGGGAATATTTCCTCCTCCTACAGGAATTTTTTCCAATAATTTTGCACACATATTCTAAAAGCTTCCAGTGGATCCACTTGAATGAGTGACCAATGGAAAGGTTAAGTTGGAATAAGAGAAAGCATTGCAACTAATTAATATGTCAGAGGAGTACAGCCCTAGCCAAAAGAGTTAATGAAGCTTGCTAAGGACACATGTGGGTCTTTTGTAATGCAGGCCTGACTGTACAGCCTAGTTAGGTTAAATTGTCTGTCAGTTACTGGCCAGTTGGCCACCACCTGGCTGCCTAGGCTGGTCTTTCCCCATCCCAAACAGGCCTCTTCCCAGCTCTCAATGGCAAGCTGCTGCCACTAAACATCTAGAAGCCTCTGACAAGGTTTGGGCACACAATGGGCTCCTGACATGTGAATGAAGGGCCAGGGCAACACTCTGAATGGGGAAGATTTTCCCCATTTAAACTCATAATGTTCACAACAACACCCATAAAAGAAAAAGCCCATCCTTGGTGTCAGGCCATTAACATTTATAACAATATGCTAATAACCTTCTAGATTACTTTCAGTTTCAAGGACATTTAAATACATGAATTGATGGCTTCAGACTTAAAGGAGGTGGTGGAGGAGCACAAAGGAAGGGGCAGTTGGTTATGGAGGAGGAAAAAAACAAAAAGCGAATGGAAGAAATTGCAGTCTATCTCATAAAAAACTACTTTTTTAGGCTACCACCCAAACAAAGGGCTTCTGTCTATAGAAAGATTATAGTCATAGTTGCACAATGCCCTGAGGAAAATGTTATCAATGACAGGCACATCTCTAAGAGTTATGCATTTAAACATAACTGTTGTGATCATAAGGTGGTTTCTGATTCAAACTAGTTCTACGACAGGCCATGGACCTTTGTTTTTGTGGTTATGCGTTGCCTTCCGATCAACTGGCTCCTTTGGGAGGATTATCACAGTACCCCAGGTAGATGCTTGAACATCTATCTGCCCTAAAAACAGACATTCTTTTTAGGATGGTGAAAAGTCATATTGCAAGGAAAAATATGATATTTTGGAAACAAGCCCCTAGGTTGTACCCTGAAGCAATTAGGAACTGAGTGAACAATCCTGAATAAATTGTAAATGCTATTTTCTTCTACATTATTTTATCATGAGCCATTTTCTTAGAATAAAACAAATGTGAGATGGAGTTTGTAATATTATCTCCCACCACATTCATTCAAAAAAGCCTCAAAATTATCAATTTGTGTTACTATAAAAAAATCTATCATATTCACTGACTGCTACATTGTACATAAGAATTCTTTGCTTCTGACTTAAAGAAGGACAGCAGTTCCTACTTTAGTGCTGATTAGTGAAATGCAATCAATTTGAAAAATTATTGTTCCCATAGATTTCAATATTGGGCCATCACCAGGAAATTGAATTCTCCTGGCTTCCAATGAGGAGGCATTTGAAAAATATAATATGCTTATTTTATATCCTCTCACAAGGAACTTACTACAGAAGTACATAAATAAGCCTCCTGTATAACAGTTCTCTTTATTTTAGTGGGTAAAATGCTTTCTTCTATATGTAGTTTTTGAAATTTGGAACATCAAAATCTGCATGTAATATGGAGACTGATTTGTACCAATTTGAAAATTCTTTCCCGTAAAGTGATGCTAAACAGAATCACTTTTTAAGGGTTCTATTTATTAAAAGTTTTGCTCCCCTTATGCAGCTGAGCAAAAGTACCAGATTGTAATTCTTGAAAAAATGGTTATAAAGAGTAAACATATCCTTTTTATGCTGTGATATCTTATTTTAAATGACTCATTAGATGGGAAAACTAATGAGCATAATTCTAGATAATATTAACAAAAATAACTATAATGCACATTAACATCTCATTTTATAATTTAGAAAGTGCTCTCAAATAAATCATGTCTTTTGATTTCTTCTTACTCAAGAATATCAAAATTTCCAAGTGTTTCTGTTTTCTAAGAGCATGCAGAAACATCTCTCTTATTAAAATTCATAGTTAGGGTTCAATATTTCTACTTGGGCCTGAGATCCCACTGTCTACCCTCATTTCTATCTTCAGTAGTGAGAATTGTCACAGAAGAAAATTGTAGAAGAGGCCAGTTCACGTGTCATCAAGTCCTTGGCTACACTTTACAGACAAGTTGTGCGCATTCTATGGAGCAGTGGAAATGTACACTGCCAGAGCACTGCTGTTCTATTTCTGTCAGGACGGAGAGCCAGGGTAAGTGTCCTTGAAGGTTTGGGTCCAAAGTAATTCAATATAGCAAACTATTTATCAGGAAAATAAACTATAAAGCTATCTCACAGACTAAGCCAAGTAACTTCTGGTTTAAACTTTAGTAATTCTAGTTCTGTGATTAAATCTTTCTTTTATAAGGTTATAACCTAAATACTAGAATTTGTAGAATTCCAAAGCCACTCATTTGACTCTCATTCTGAGTAACCTCATGGAATACCCTAATTAACAAAGTCTTTTGGGTAAAGTAGACTGAAAGTTATAATTTCTACTATCACAAAATGTGAGTCAAAACCCAAAATTAAGATTGTGAAGTGACATTTACATCCCCGCCGTAAACTAAATAAATGCAAGATAACTAACTTAAGAGAAACTTATCCTGTTATGGGCTTGTTACTCCACCAAAAAAAAAAAAAAAAAAAAGCTTCCTGAAATATATATAGATGTCTGATAATATCTATAGTTCTATATATATAGTTTTTGAAACAACTTTATAAATTTGGGACATCAAAATCTGTACTATGCCCTTTTTTCCTTTTAATTTGAGGTAAGAATTACATAAAAAAATTGTTTAATGATATATAACAAGCAGCAAAGGAGTTGTTATAATGTCTGCTCCGTTTATTTAAGATTATAGTTTATTCTACATATATGAAAAGTAAGCATTATTTAAATAATTTTGTCATGGTTAAAAGTAATAAAGAATGATAAAATGGGATTAGATGCAGCATTTCAGTAGCATGGCTAAGACTCAACTATTGTGGGTATGAATAATATAAAGATACATATTTTTTACATTAAGATGTATGTACAGTATTAATATTTGTAAAAAAATGTTTTCACTGCAAGTTTGGATATCTTAATAGACTATTAAAAAAGAGAAAATAACATATCCAATTAGAAGAGTAATAAACTTCAACTAGTATAGAATCCAAAGGTTGTCTATGAATTTCATCTTTTTATACTTTTAAATTACTTTATTGTTTTAGAAAAAAAAAGTTTAATTTTGCACTCTAGTTACCTAACAAAGGTTGCCTGTTTGTCCAAAACTCCAGGCAAAAGACTATTATTGTCTCCAGACAGACAATTGTTGATGTAGTCTATTGAAAAATAAAATTATATAAAATATATTGTTTCTACATATTTGCTTAATTTAACAAAAACTTTATAAAATTTATGGACAATGAATTAGAACGATAAGTCTCTGAGATTCCTTTTCTTTAATTTTTCTGCTAGTTTTATATTTTGATAGTGTCCCAAAATTAATCGTTTTTCTATTTTAACACATTTATATAGAATAATAATTAAAAATTACTTTATATTTAATATGTATAAAGGTAATGTTTCATTACCTAGTAATAGGTAGGTAAATATCCATTTTGTTCTTCCTTTATACAATAAACATTTAGAAAATATTGCTGAATATTCTTATGTACTAATTATTTAAAACTTCTCTACCTCAAAAAGTATTACATTTAGATTATTATCAGTACCTTTTTTAAAATAGAATTTTGATCTTAAATACTAAACTCTGGAAGACTTTACATGAAATTAAAATTTAAAGCAGGTTTCTTAATTACTGTGAATTTATATTTATTATACAATAGTTCTATCTCCCAAAATTAAACAGGTAAAAACTGGGTAAAAATAAAAAGGAAGTTAGAAGTTTCGTAGCAAGTAATGCTTTTTTAAATTTTGATTTTTGGTTTGTTTTTAATCATAGCCTTGTAAATGATTGAGAACTTTAGGGAATGATTTAAGAAACAACCTATAAAAAATCACAAAAAAACAATACAGACTTTCCACTTTCAGAGATCTAGTAACAAAATACCACAGTTGCCAAAGTTATCTGCTTCCTATCAAGACCTATGTTTGGCACAAGAAGTATTCAATTCATTCATCATTGTCAATGCACTAGTACACTAATTATTTCAAATTGTTTCCTCAGCCAGAGGTCTAGGACAAATCAAGCAAGCCAAAAATAGCAGTTATGAATAATTATGCA
Source organism: Cheirogaleus medius (assembly GCA_008086735.1). Taxonomy (NCBI): domain Eukaryota; kingdom Metazoa; phylum Chordata; class Mammalia; order Primates; family Cheirogaleidae; genus Cheirogaleus; species Cheirogaleus medius. Next base: position 76,261,696 of record VBSM01000272.1, read on the forward strand.
TAATTTACCTCAAGGCCTGGGCCAGTCTATCATTAAAACTTTTACTTGCCACAGTGTGATCTGTGCTAATTGCAAACTTTAAAATTAGTTCAAGGTTGTCTTTTTATCCAGTGCCAACCTCAAGCCCTCTTCTTAGTGACTTTCTGGTAGTTTAAACACTTCAAATAAAACGCCAATGAAAATTTTGTATAATATATATATATATATATATATACATATATACATTAAGTGAAAGATGCAAATTTGTGAAGAAGATGTTGCTCCCACCTTTTGCAATGCTTAAATCTGTTCACAAATTGTATGAGGGGTTAGAAGTCAAAATATGGTAATGACCTAGTTGTGGGAATTCCGTGTGCTCCAGTTGAAAAGAAGGGTTTTAGCAACGTGTAAATATTTCTCTAGGGTCAAGTTAGTCTTCAGATAATCTCTGTACTTTCTATAGGAAGGAACCCCTAACTTTCTGCTGTTTATCAGAAAGTTCACAAAAGGCATACTTCAACTTTGACCTTCATGTAAGCCCAAAACACAGACACTCATGTTTTTACCACTAATTTGAGGGTTTCTAATAACTACAAATTTCCAACTACACTGTTAGTGTAACACTCAATGGAAGATGTTGCATTTTAATTTCTATTTATTCTTTATAATATTATTTCTCCTCACATCAGGGAATGTTATGGATACACTTCTTTATTATTTCTCATTTATTCTCCTAGCCCTGCCATGCTACATCTTATAGTTATACATTATCTTCTTACTGAAAAAAAAATAATTAAAGAGAATATAAATGTGACATTTAAAATTATATGCTCTTCAAATTTCTAAGTTTATATATTGTGTTCTTGAAAAATGTAAAGAGAGCGGATGTTATATGCTTTTACAACAAAAATGATACCTATGTCAAGTAATGCATTTGTTAATTAGCTAGAGTTAACCATTTCACAATGTGTATATATTTGAAAACATCATGTTGTACACAATAAAAACATACAATGTTATCTGTCAATTAAAAAATATTTGCCATTCTTTTCCATGTCCTTGACTTTTAGGCCATGAGGACATATATCACTAAACTTGTCATCCTCCTCAGCTATTTTCTTTGTATAAAACAAAGGATGCTCCATTTCACCTCAGACACATTTTGAGGAGAAATGGGGCAATTTGCCAGAATGTTTTCCCTGGCTATGACATGTCAGATAAATGCCTCACTTCACCCCTTTTCAATAATACCTCATACTTATTGGGTTTCTGTGCTTGTATTTTCATGTTGTTTGTTAAACACAAAAGAATATCAAAGAATCACCTATTCAAAGCACCCTCATCCTCAATATTGCCAGGTCAATTTAATCAAAGGATGCATTATGTCTGGGTTATCTCTAGATTTTATTCCAAAATATTTTGAGAGTCTTAAATTTCTGATGAATCACTGCTTTGGAAACTTGTTACAAGCAACTGATTCCAAGCATAAGAAAAAATGGATCAAAACAAAGGAAGCAGGTGAATTTGAGAGAGCAAAGGAGAAAGGCTAAAGATGGAAGATAATTGATTTGTCTTCATCATTCCAAAGAATTCTGCAGTTTTTATCGTCAGTGGTGTTTTTAGGGTTGTTTTTTTTTTGCATGAAAGAGAATCTTGTAATATGGTTGTTATAATGGCACCTGAGTAAAAGTCAGAAAACAACAGTAATGATAAATGATTTTGTGTCACTTTGAAAATTACAGACATCCAATATCAACCTTCCCTCCCAAAGTTTCTCACAGTTATTTCAAGGAAAAATGTATTGAATGGGTGCTTCTGTTTAAAGGACAGTATATGTGCTGGGCATATTTTAGTCTTGCCCTCTGAAACCTTATAATTTAGTGAACAATAAACAATCTGAATAAACTATCATAATAAATAATTATGAATTATGATAAATTATATGAAGGAGAAAATAAGTGAAAAATGAGAAGACAAAACTGGTTGCTAAACCTACTTTAGAAATGTCAAGAAAACTTCCCTGAGTTTTCAGTTGAGACCTAAACCTGACAGGGGGTAAGATGGATGTCTTATGGTGGTGAAGAGCCCAGAATCTGGAGTTAGATCACTGGGGTTTTATTTTGGTCACTCATTTGCTATTAATTAGGCTTTGAACAAATTACTTAATGTCTCTGGCTTAGATTTCCATCATCTGTAAAACAAAGATGATGATAGTATCTAAAACAAACCATAGAGTGAACAACATTTGAGGAGCCAGGGGGAAAAGTGTTCTGGGAAAATGAAAACATAGGAATGAGAGCCCTTAATGGGTGAAAGCATTTGGTGCTTCCGAGGAGCTGAATGTTGGCCAGTATAACCACAGCATGATGGGGAAGTGATGAAGCTGGGAACAGCAAGAGCTGTTAGCATCCAAGGCCTAGACAGCCTTGGAAAGGAGTCTAGATTTTGTTTGTTGTGCAAAAGCTGATGTTTTCTTTTCCTTCAGCAGATGAGTATATAAATATTCAAGATAAAGCAGGGTATATAAGGAGAATATTAAAAAGACTATCTTTTTTAGGGGGGTAGTAATAACATTGAAAGGAAAGCAGAGAATTAACATAAGATTTGCAATTTTGAATAAATCACTTTGACCTAAATATGGAGATGTTCAAGAGGAAAGGTAGCAGAAGAGCACAGAAACGTTTATCCCATGCATTAGAGCACTTAAGAGATGGTCTGCCCTGTGGTGGCAGCAATGGAGATGGAAAGAATTTGACCAATTTGAAATGTGTTTGCATTGCACTGCATTATTAAAAGCCATTATTATGAAAAGTATGATTTCCTTGGAAAAGGTTTCATATGTTGATAATACATGTTGGGTGGGTTGTGTGCTATTATATTTCTTTTTAATTCTGAGGAAGATCAGTTTTTGAGGATTAGCTAAAGCACTGGCAATTTGTCTTATTTTAAGTGAAAGTTCTTTGTTTTCCCATCCAACTTTCCCAGCTTTTCAATTGTAGCTAGATGGAACATGAGACTGGATTTTCCCATGGATCCCAGTGGGAGTGTCTAGAATGTTGAATCAGAATCACTTACAAAATGTCTCCTGTATTAATCTGTTTTGTGTCCCTAATCCCTCACTGATTAGAATTAGAAGTGACAGAAAGACCACAAGGATCCCCTGCAATCTTTAAAGTCCAAGTAAGGGACTGTTTCTAAAGTATACAAAAACCCCAAATCAGCAATGATGCACTCAAAGACTTTTTGTCTGAGTAGTACTACAAATGGTCTCTGTGTAGTTGTGTAAATACAATTTCATTTTAAGTGTCCTGATTATCATCAGCTTATTTCTTCTAGTAAATAAGTTCGTCTAGTCACTGAAATATACTCCATGACTATTCTGCTTGGTGTTCTGAGGCATTATTCTACCAGCACACATTCTATTAGCACTAGTTTGATGCTCTCAAGAGAGTAAATGGGAAGAAAAGCACATGCTATCATTGAATAATCTGGAGGTTATTATCTTTGACTACTTCATTTTTTCCCCATGAAAGAAAGGGATCATAAAGGCATCTAGGATTTTGTGTTGAAAGATTTTTGGTAGATTCAGAGGAAGACAGAAAAACTGGTGGGATTCACCCTCAAGAGAGTATGGGTGGAAACAGATCCAATGGACAAGAAAATATGTGGATGGGAAGAATCAGAAGATGTCAGATGTGGAATGAGGTCTGGAAAATGTCCCCCAACAGATTTCCCAGTTGATTCAAGTGATTATATACATGATACAAAAGTTCCTTGGGTTGTTTTTTTGGTGGTGTGGGGGTTTGTCTAGGCTATCTGGCATGTTCATGCATTTCTAGATCAAGTATCCTTCTCTGCTTCTTTCTGTCTGAAATGCTACGTCTGTCTGAACAATTCAAAATCACATTGGATTAATATGAGTTGCTTCTACTCCATTGATAACATCTGATATTATTTGCTATGTAGATTTGGTGCCTCTTACTATTGAATTCTTTACTGAAATCTAGGCACAGTCAGATGTTAAAAAATCCTATTCCTTAATCTATATTGCTCACCTGGATGAACCAACTTGACCTCTTTTATTGACCTCAAATAGAAAACCTTCATTTTAGAATGGGTTTTTTTGTCTCTCCCCTCCCTAGTCCATGATTCTTTGAATGAAACATTGTAGGTCATCTCCTCAATGGATTCTAATTTGTTCAGGAATGTTGCACTTTTCTGTGCCACCCAGTTGCAGCAGAGATCCACAACCCATGCTAGGGAGACATACGGATCTCTGAAGCCACAGGAGTAAAGTTCTGTACCTATAACTAGTATCCATTTGGGTTATTTATAGTGTTTCATTCCTATCTTTCCATAGAAGTATGCATTAGAGAGTAAAGAAACTCACAAAAATCCTACATTTCATTTTTATATCATATGATAAAGCAATATAATCATATGGTAACAGGTCACTTAATGGTAGCTTAAGGAATCATCAGCAGTATAAATGAGATATTCTGGAAGAGCTTTCTTATCTTCTCCTTATTTTTCCATGCCCCCAAAAAGCTCATCAAAATATTACACCTGATACTATAAGTTAATCAAGTTGTTATTATCATTTTATTATTTCCCTTTAAATATATGAGTCATCATTGATTGCTGAATGCTGTGTATTAGCTAAACTCTTTAAACACTTAGCTAAACTCTTTATATAAAATATAATATTTAATTTGTACTTATCCACATACAAAATAGAAGGAAAACATCCCCACATTATAGATGAAGAAACTGAAGTTTTCAGTGATTAACAGGCAGTGATGGGATTCAAGTTTAGGTCTGCCTGATTCCAAAGCTATAACCACTTCTATAATTTGGCTCATTTATTGTTTTTATGCTAAAATGAAATATTCTGGTTAACCTAAGCTTTAATCATTTCTATCTTAGTGTAAATAATGTTTGTTGGGTGACTGTGTTGATACATGAGTCTGACACTGCAATTTGCCACCTGGATACATCTTCTTTGAAGGACCTGGTGCCCCGGCTGCTAGGATGCTGTCAGTAGACAGCCTGCAGCTTCCAACTCCCTCAGACATCGCCTCTGTTGCACAGAGCAGCAATATTGGAGGTCTGGCTCTTCCTAGGGTGGTGCATCCAATGACTGTTCCTGCAGGAATGAAAAAGCCTTGCCGTCTCAGCCCAATTTAAGATCTTTCTTAAGTCCCTTTCAGCTCCTGTACTCTGAGGTAGGCGAAGACCCTCACTGGGCCTGTATGATAGCAATCCCTCTCCTTCTGGCCACTCCTGCTTCCTTTTTCTCCTTTCCACAGGTATTGATCCCAAAGGCACTCCTTCATAAACATTCAGCATAGCAAACTCCTTCCTAGTGTCTGCTTCCGGGGGAATCCAACCCACAAAATTTGAGAAAGAGAGAGAGACTAGGCAACTGTTCTCCTTACTCCCTTTTTGCATTGAATGAAGAAACATTGCACAATATAAGCAGGCATCAGATCATAAAAAAACAAATTCCCCAACTTCACTGTGTTTGCTTCTCCATAAAACGAACATCATCATTCACAGTGGTTAAAATGTAATTTATACATAATTTATTAATTCAGTAATTTATTCCTTCTTATCTAATTTCTTTGGAATAAGGCAGGCTCATTTATTTACTGCTGTTTTTCCCATTTCTAAAATGTATGATTACCAGGATACCACATAAACTAGTATGCCCAGGACTGTCTCACTTTCTTCTTGTTATTCCCAATTTTAATGGTGAATAACACCCTCTCTCAGTCTCAAGCATCCCCACTGTGATGATAATTATGTGTGCCAAAGAGATATACCACATTTTTAACAGTACTGAAGAAACTTGTAATACTACATTAATGAGGGATGAGAGTAAAGAGGATACAAGTTTACCTCTACAGAATGATCCCAACTTTGTTGAAAGAAATATGCAAAAAAAACAAAAACAAAAACAAAATATGCCCACTCCAATGTTGGTTTTCTCTGACTGGTCATATATTAAATATAAAGCTGTTATTTACTCATTAACATTAATTTTACAATTATTTATTTATGTATATTGATAATTTTATAATCTTCAACTTTTCATATGGCCTCTTTTATTCTCCTATTTCCTAGGAGGAAAACCACCTGCATATTATGATGATTTTATGTAAGAAACTGGTACAAACAAGGAACTCTATGCTCTTATCCCATTTTCCATATTACTTATCAAACTTTAACATGTTATACAATTTACTTATTTATTATATTTGTTGTCTGTCACCCCCTGAGTGAATGTAAGATCCATTCTAATTACTCCATAACATTATTGACTTCTAACATATTATAGATTATATACATTTGCTATATTTGCAAACTTTCTTCTCCTGATAGTATATAAGAAAATTGGCTGAGGGCAGTGGTTCACACCTGTAATCTTAGCACTTTGGGAGGCTAAGGCAGGAAGATTGCTTGAGATCAGGAATTTGAGACCAGCCTGAGCAAGAGGAAGACCCCATCTCTACAAAAAATAGTAAAATTATTATTAACTGGGTGTGGTGGTGCATGCCCATCGTCCTGGCTACTTGGAAGACTGAGGCAAGAGGATCGTTTGAGCCCAGAATTTTGAGGTTGCAGTGAGCTATGATGACGCCACTGCACTCTAGCCAGGGTAACAGGGTGAGACCTTGTCTCAAAAAACAAACAACCCCCCCCAAAAGAAAATGGATTACCAACATTTTAAATTCAAACTCCTGCAGTATATGGTTTTAGAATAAAAATGTTTTAAGGTGTCAGTGTAATTGTAATATTTACTTATATATTCAAATCTAGTATAATGTTTTTATTTTTGAAGAAAAAATAAAAATAAAAAAAGAAATAGGAAGGAAAGAAGGAACAAAGGAGAGAAGGAAAAATTCAAAGCCCACATAGAGCCTAGTTGGTGTCTGGAGTTTTCTTAAGAAAGCATCCTTATACTTCACACTGAATCTCACAAATCACCATGTGAAGCTATTATTTTATCACAGAGAGTACTCGTGCATCCTACAATGTAACAATTAAATAAAAAATAGTAACAGTAAAAGTAATAATATAGGGGCTGTAAAGATATTTATCCACTTTGGGTTCCAAGGAACTGAGCCACCTTCCTATATTTGGACACAATCATCAAATACTCCCCACTTATTTTCCGTGGTTCCAATTGGCAGATAGGGCTTGGATTCATTGAATATTCCTGCCCAGGACTTTGAAATAGGAGTGAGAGACAGTGGATAATTTATTCTTTTGGCAGTGGCTTCAGCAATGCCATCTAGGTTCCAGTGGCAGCCTTGTCAGTGGTGGCAGTGACCATAGCCAGGGATGAAAGGTGGTGGTGATTACAGGGACTGCACCAGTGCATTTTCGTGGTGTTTGCTGTGGTCCTTACTGTACTCTCCTAACATTGATCCAACTGCTTTCTGAGCTGGGTTGCTGATATTCCTTCCAGTAAACACCTTTTCTAATTAAATCAGCATCAGTGAGTTTTTGATGCTTACAACTAAGAACTCTGATTCATAAAATGAATATCTGATTTTGGTAAGAGTGACTGTAGTTTGCTGTAAAATGGTCAGGGCTATAGAAATGGCAGTGAAAATTAAATCTTAGAGTATCAAAATGCATAGTATATATTTGATAAATACTGGCTTAAGTAATCAGTAAAATCACATCAGAAACATTTGAAAATATGCCAGCCATATTAATATAAAATGAACTAATATATTAATCAGTTAAGTAAATAATGCATATATTTTTATGGAAATATGTGCTCTTGCCCTACAATGATGTATTTATAATGTATTGCCCTTGCCCTACAATTATTAGGCAAATAATAAGAAAAAAAAGTAGTTATTTCCTTTCATCTTTCCACACTATATGTGTACGAGGTTTTTTCTTTCTTATTTAATGAAATTAAAGGCAAATACATTTATATTTTTCATATGCAATGGCCTACCAAATTTTCACTCCTTTCAAACAGAACTAATTTCAAATGAAAACAGCTTGATCCAGTACTCTTTTGGCACTGTTTATTAAACAGTGATTCCTGGGACATTAGTGTCCTTTGACTGTTAACAGTTGTTGCTCAGAAGGAAAGGCCCATTGTAAGATGTATTTGAGAAACAGTGAGTATAAAAATGCAAATCATGTTTCTTTACAAGAGAACTTCTCAAAATCTGTAAAGTATTAAAGTTTATGGTGTGAATCTAGAAGATGAAGACGTGATAAATGGCATCCTGTAAATTCATTTTACCTTGTTTAAAACTTTACTTTAACATTTTTTGGAGTAATACATCATCTTTTGGTGGACAAATTTGGGGATTATTGAGCAGATAAAATAGTCAATGAATAAACTGTATATTCTTTATCGCTTTTTAATAGATAGCAAAAAATAAAACCCCACCAATTCAAAATTGTACCGAAATTGAGAAGTGAGAGAAGTTATATAATTAGAAAGCATATCCTCTCTACCATGAGCATTAAAGGTAATTCTCCATAGAGTGGTAGAGCCTCCTACCACTGTAAACACCTACAAAAATAGCTTACAACATTCTGGAGTCAAGCTGTTTAGCTTTAAATCCTGTCTCCACTGGTCATACAAGCTTGGGTAATTCACTTACTTTGTACTTTGTTTTCAAAAAAAATGAGAATAAAATGTGCCCCATAGTGTTATCATGTAGATTCAATGAATTACTACTTGTAAAGCATGGGTATATATTGAATAAGTAAACAAACAAACAAACACGCAAGGGTAGGCTCTTCCAACTGAGGTGGGTAGAAAAGATCTCACTAACTTTAGGCTTTTTTGTCACCTTCTCAGACTTTTGTCTGTCAATCCTATTTAAAATTTCAACCTTGCCCATAGACTTTACCTCCCTTCCCTGATTTCTTTTCTTTTTTCTCTTTAGCAAACGTCACCATCTACACCATATATATTATTGTTTATTGTCTATCTTCCCTACCCCCAAGGACAATTTGTTCTCTTTTATTTACTGCTGAATCTCCAGAGCCATATGGAGACAACTTCCTGGAATTAGTACCTGTAGGATAATTGTGAAATCAATATATATACACATCATCAGCCCCCAGAGGGATTCATCTCTGCTTCTGGGTCCCCCTGCCTTGGTTTTTATCGCCTCAACATTGCCCCTTTACAATAGCCATCTGCTTGAAGCAGCAGGGTTATTTAGATAACCATGAACTTAAGCACATGTTTCAGAACCCAAAGGAAATTAGAAAAAACACCTAAAAGAAATGTGATATTGTATGCTCCTTGTTCCTCTTCTTTTTTCATCGACTTTGCAAGAGATCTGGTTTTGTGAAAGAACACCATAGGAATTTGCTACAGGTGTTACGGATAACAGCTGAAGTATGAGAAGGGGGTGCCTGTTAATAAAGGTCAAATAGAATTTGTTTTAATTTAACAATTGTAGAAAATTATTTGAAAGCTGCATGAAAGAATATCTGGCAATTGTTTTTTTAATGAAGACATTTACTTTAATCTTAATTTTTCTCAAGTAAATTTTAGGAATAAGTGGTTCAATCAGAAAAGGGCAGAATTTGGTTGGCCCCATCTGGGACACTGGATCATACTACCGTAGTGTCCTGGCTTGTTTCCCAGTAGAAACCTTCACTTCATCACAATTTCATTCTTGTAAGTGCAAACCAGAACTGTCCATGAAAGTTTATTCTATTCCTTCAGTTTTTGCACTCTACACATTAAGAGGCAGACACCTTGTTTCTGCCACATTATCTGGATTCATTTGTACACTGATGCGGTGTCATTTTTGAACCCTGTCCAGGCAAGGAGAGGTGTCCTGTTTTCTGTCCTAAGCCATCTGGCTGCCCTTAGTTACAAATTGTTCGGGGGAAAAAATGTGCAGTGGACATGAGTGAATATAAGGAGAAAAGGGAAAGTGATGTAATTGAAAGTAGTCAGAAAAACTCAAGATATTGATATATTTAGAACTTTCATGGTCTACTTAGTTTTTTAAATAAAATGTCGCTGCTCTGTATAGCATTAAAAACATTTACTTTTAGCTTTGGCATGCTAACTTGTTTCAATAACGTGCCAACAAATATCATTCTTATTTTTGCCTAAGATGAGAAACAAAAATTTTCATTAAGAAAAGAAAGAAAAAAAAAATAGCAGACACTAGGAAACTAGGCCTTGAAGTCTTGCCTCATGGCGGAATAAGAAAACCAAAAACTATGCTGTTCTTCCATTTTCCCAAACATCTGAGCTTGGCAATAAGGTCTAATTTTGCCAAAAGGACACCAAATCACCCCCCACACAGAGAATAAGAGAGGAAGCATGATATGCTAAACAAATTGCTTAAAAAATAAGCAATTTATTGGAGACCAGTTAAAAATAAGAGCACTTGCTCCTCAGTTTATAACATGTTTTCGACTTTTTTCCAATTTCATCTACTTTCTTCTTGTTTAGTAGAAGGAAGTCCTGGATTTCTAACATCCAAATAAAACAGATGTGAGGAACACCCAGATACAAAGGAAGTGCTTTCACAAAAAACCAAAACTCACATGAAAGCAGTTAAGACAAGATTCTTTAGACATGATTTCTGTCCCCTGAAAAGTCTAGTAGTCATTAGAATCTTCCTGATAAGATACTTAGTGCTCATGTTTTTGTTTGTTCATTCATAAAATACCCTCAAACTTGAATATAAACTGTATCTTCTTCCCAACAGCCTTCAGTAAATATATCGTTCCAAATGGCCAAGTTTACTAGTTTAACAATCACCACACTGTTCATCACATAAAGACTGTTATTTCTTTCCTTTGGATACTTACAATCTGTTTCTTGTAAAGTTGAAACGAGGTTGTTTTCTCATGTTGAAAGAACTGACAGCTGTAATTACTCCTACCACTGCAGCACAACTCGGTTCCCAACATTCAACTGCACACTGTATAAAGCTTGAATCTGTTCAATGTTTTCAAAGATGGGAAAGGGTAATCTCATAAAAGAAATCACTAAAACCATATTTTCACTCTCTCAAGAAAACTCAGCACTCAACAAACTTGTATATGAAAAGATTTTTAAAAATTTTAACATTATTAAAATATAAGTGCAAAATTGGGTATTTTGTATTACTTTTAAGCTTTTATAAATGATACTTGTGAACTTTGGTATTGTAAAAAAAAGTATTGACCCCTTTCCTTATTCAGAATTTCCATTAAACATCTAAAAGCCATCATGGAAATCAAAATAGATTGCAATCATAAAATGTTCTAACCTGAAATCTTGTTTTAAAATTGTATTTACTCTCTCATCTGAACTAGCATCTTCTGGTTGAAATATTAATGCACTTTTGGGAAAATTAAATGAAATAGTGTACATCAGACCTCACTCACTAAATACTATTGGAGAATCTTATTAACCTAACTAGAAAAAAGGTATTTTATATGTTTCCTGAACTTTGAGAAATTTATTTGAAATGACGCAGATTCGTCAAAATCATAGTAACAAATAATAGTTCCTAAGCTATTAAAGCTGAAATATGTACAAGATCATTATTCATATTTTAGAATAGCCCTCATTACTTATTGATTTTTACATACATTTCTGTGCTTATTAGCTCTAAATGCCTCCAGCCTGGGGATTATGACATATATTTATCTTTCCATGTTTAATGTGCAACACTTACAGACACATACAAAGTAAGTGCTTAAAAGCTGTTGCTTTGAATAAACTTCAAGAATTCTTTAATGAAATTTTCTCTTTGAAAAAACAAAGATCTTCCAAACTTTTTAGCACAATTAGTTTTATATTAATTAATTCCTCTTTTTAAACTGTATAGATACAAGCACCAAAATGGAGTAGTTAAAATTTTTGTTAACTTTCTGGGTTAGACTACAACTCAAAAGCAGAGAAGACTGTTATTTGTGAAGTATTTTAAGATAAAATCTGGCCTTTTCAGCCCAATAAAGAGAATCGGAATACATAACCATAATTTCCTAGGACTTAAGTTTTATATATCAACTCTTGTCAATGTATTGTGGGTAAATTAATTTGTCACGTTTTACAATTATTATTGCTTCACTATCACAATCCTTGTATATATACCCTTAGATACTTTAGTGTGGATTAAAGAAGTTGGCTTTCTGAATGTCTCATTTATCTTTGGATGAAATATATGGGTAAGTGCCTAATGTTTCAAATAAAATATTGATCTTTTTAAAAGTTGCAATAATTTAAAATCATGATTTATTTGATTCTAAAAACTATGTATTATATTACATGCTTCAATCTTTTGACCTATCTACTAATTATAGACAATTGTTTACAAAACAGCTGCCAAATGATTGAAAATTTTCACATGATTTATAGAATTCTTAGCTTGATCAAAACATTTAAAATACTTTTTAGTATAGTTGTCCATTAAACAAAGGAATCTTAGAAGCTAGACCCAAAATCAATATTTTCAAACTTAGTAAGAGACTATGTTTTTCTTTGCTCATTTATGCATCTTCATTCACATTATATAAGCACTACATAGTCCACTGATACTCATAACATCTTCTGAAAAATTCAGAGAGGGAAGACAATTTTTCTACATTTATAAATTTATCCATGCATTTGACAAATATCTATAGGGTGCTCACCTTGTCTGGGTCCAGAGGATAAACCAAAAAACAAAGAATCCAAAAAATTTCCTATCCTGTTTGGAAGGGATGGGAATATGATAATAATAATAATAAGTAAATATACCATAGAGAATGTTATAAGATGGTAAGTGTAATAGAGAAAATAAAGGCAGTAAGTGATCCAGGGATGGGAGAAAACACAATTTAAAATGGAGTGATCAAGACAAGCCTCACTGAGAGCTTGACATTTGAGGGGAACAGAAACAAAGGATGTGAGAGGGGGAGCCTCCTGGCTGGGGGATGGAGGGAATAGATTTGCAGGACGAGGGAAGAGAAGTGCTGAAGCTAAGAGATAAAAGCAGATCTGACTTGTTCAAGGTTACTGTGGAGGCTAGCAAGGATGGGGCAGCATAGGGAAGGAGAGAGGATAAGGTCACAGATATCTCAGGGGACAGTTCATGCTGGACCTGTAGGAAATTCTGAGGCTTTGGCTTTTATTCTGTAAGTAGACTTAACATTTTCACAAGATCACTCTATGTTGAATATAGACTGCAGCTTTAATGGGGCAAGTGCAGAAAGAGGAGCCTGGGTTTCACAATAATCCAGGTAAGAGATGGGGGTGGCTTGGCTGGAGATGAGTAAAGAATGGTTATATTTCCTATTTATTTTGCAAGTAGAGCCAACAGGATTTTCCACCATTACAAGTGAATGTGAGAGAAAGAAGAGTCAAAGTTCACTCCAAAGCTTTTGTCTTGATAACCTGAAAGAAGGCAGTGGCTATGAACAGAGTTGAGGAAAACTGCAGTATATTTTGGAGACAGGATAGGGAAAGAAAGAGGAAATCAAGTTTAAATCAGTTCGGTTTTAAATGGAGATGTTAAGAAGAAGTTGGATATACAAATCTGCATTTTGGAGAAGGCTGGAAAAAAAGAGGGAACAGTAAAGTCAATGAAGAAGAAGCCACATGTGTGAAAGAAATATGAATAAAAGCAGGAGAGTATGGTACCTTAGACGTCTAGTGAAGTAAATAGGGAACATTCTCATCATCTCTCTGACTTATAGACTCCCTTAAAGGCAAAGCTGGAATTCCAACTGTAACTACCTATTTGCCAACTCATGACAATTCACAATGGATCTCTTCATTTTCTGAACATCTATAGCTTTTTATTGTATACGTAGCCCATTTAGTTATTAATATATAGTATAGTGCTTATTACAGCTCTGCTTATTTAAATATGCTTTACTATAATAATCCATATTTAGATTTTATCTCTACCCAGATATTATAGCTTATAAATACACACACAATATTTATTAAATAATAGACATAAAATAATTAGACAATTTTACAGATAAATGCTATAAACTAGACTTTGGGTGATTTTTCTAAATTTACCTAGCAAATCAGCATCAAAATTCTGGAATTTAGTTGCTAGTTAATAATGAATCTTTGAAACTCCTGTCAGCATATACAATGCTTACCTGCTTTCTTGTACTTAGAAATATGTACCAACAATTCCTTTGTGATTTTTTCAGTTATTTTTGTGTAAGTATATTCTTATAACCATAAAATGGTTTTCTCATTGCATCATATTATGTTATGATTCAGCAAAAAAATTTGACTGAATGGGAAATGCAAGCATTTTATTTTTTTAAATCTTTGTAAGTTTCTGAAGGTTGAAACTATAAATGAAAAAATAATGATGTGAATTCTAGGATTTTATATATTAAAACTATATTTTACATATATACATAATATTATTTTTAGTATATTTAGTCCTCTTAAAATATTTTATTCCTCCCTAAAATATTTAGCAGTATGAACATTTTAGGTCTTGAGAATTATTTACAGAAACAGATGAGTAAAATCACCTTGACATCTCGAATGGTCCTGACCCTAAGTTAATACTTCCATATGTGAAAAGAGGTTGCGGGTGGAGAGGGAAGGTCTGTGCAGTTTCTAAGAGCCTTTAATCATAATAAGGGACAGCACAAGGAGATTGTTTAAGGTTTACCAGAAGTACACAACTGAGAGTATTTTGTTAAATCTAATGTATATGCGACTTATGTATGTTGTGTTACCTCTGATCATTTGTTGGGCTAGAGATAGAATTTGGAATTGTAATCAGATGAAGCTTAGAACACATGCATATAAATAAACATGGACACCATCATAATGATGACTACTTTTGCGATTCACAGAAAAATGAATTAAAATACTGATAAATGTATTTGCGATAATGTAAACATCCACCTTAAGATCTCAAGGTGGGTAGACGTCTTTATCAAAAGAAAAGCTCCTACCAAACAATATTGCATTTTTGAAAATTTCAACATGAGAAATCTATGATTTTAAAAAGAAAAACATAGGAATACAATTATAATATCTAGTTTGTTCATAATATCTCTATGATTATCAAACTTAAAGTGTCTTTTTCTACAGGGTCCACTCCCAAGCATAACACAGGAAAAAGTGTTATAACTTGCTCAAACCTATAGGAAGCAAATACCACATTAAAAATGTCAAATTTGTGGGTGTTCTGCAGATACAAATAATGTTCTGTTCTGATTGTATTAATCTGTCATTTTTGTCATATATGAGATAAGGAACAGATCATATGGAAAAACTAAATACACATAAAATTCAAATTATCAGGTAAACATTTCAGTAACATAGAATGTTGATCCGTTATTAATATATTGGAGTTTTCTCAATAGTATGTATATGTACATTTGGGGAAGCTCCATGAATTTTTGAATTCTGGAAATGCCTACTGGTCATAGAATGAAGGATTCTACCTATTTCCTACACTAGGAAGTCTCCAAAATGAGCTGCATGGGCTGCTCCCACTGATATTTGTTTTAGCCTTTTGAGTTTCTATTTTTTTAAATACATAATTACACTATTATCTATACAGAGAAAATATAAATAAATATTACATAAATACCAGAAATATGTGTGAAATTTTACAAAAAGTATTTCAGGAAAGAAAATTTCCTGAAGACCACTGATGATTTTATATCTAGATTAAAATTCAAGGCATTTGTTCCACTGACTAAATAAATATACCCCATTAAAATTTAAAATTGGGCTACTTGGACTTTCATATCTGCAGTCTCTGTGGTGTGATTAAACATAATTTAAATTAGTTGGTGCCTAAATAATTAATCACAAAGTCATTGTTATGCAACCAATATCCTTTCGGAGTCATATACTTTCCCATCCTAATTATGTCACTGAAAAGGAAGCCAAAGATGCGAGAAAATGGAGATATAGCCACAGGACCTTTGAAACAACTGCTACTTTATGGTTGGTTGTAGTGATACCTGAATACAAGCTGGTCTTTGCACACAGGAATATAATCTGATGCCTTACTTACGAACTCTACTACAAACTTAGAGCTGAGAGGACAGAAAAATCTATCTAAATTTTCTTATTAATTATTATCAATCACCCCTCCTTCATTTATCACATACATATTCAACATCAGTGAATTTCTTTTTTGCATTTAAAGTATATTAACTTCCAAATCTTGGCTATTGTGAATAGTGCTGCAACAAACATCAGAGTGCAGATACCTCTTTGCTATACTGAGTTCCTTTATTTTGGAGATAAAGAAAATGTGATACAAATACACAATGGAATATTATTCAGCCATAAAAAGGAATGAAATCTTCTAATTTGCAACAACACAGGTGGAACTGGAGGACATTATGTTAAGTAAAATAAGCCAGGCACAGAAAGACAAACATCACATGTTCTCACTCATATGCTGGAGCTAATGAGAAAACTAACTCATGGAGATAGACAATAGAATGATGGTTACCAGAGGCTGGGAAGAATAATGAGGAGGGATAATTAATGGGTACAATATATAGTTAGACAGAAGAAATAAGATCTAGTATTTGGTAGCACAATAGGGCAACCATAGTTAATTATACTTTATTGTGTATTTTAAAATAACTAAAAGAGTGGAATTAGCATGTTCCTAATATAAAGAAATGATAAATGTTTGAGATGTTTGATCATTACACATTGTATGCTTGTATCAAAACATAACATGTGCCCCACAAATGTGTACAACTATTATGTATTTATAAAAATTAAATATAAAAAATTTATAAAATAAAGTATATTAATTTATTTCTTATAACCTTATAAATGTTATAAAATTAAAAACCTACAACTATTGTATTTTCCATAGGAACTCTGTGGTGTCTTTTACAATTTTTCTATGCATTTACCTCGGACAATTTTCAAATAAGCACAAACCAACCACTTGAAGAAAACCACTGGTGTCTGATGGTGAAATACCACTTCTATACGACTAAATTCAATGTTTTTTATTTTAGAAAAGAAAAGCTAAAACATGACTGATATTATAAATTCGTGGTTGTTCCATCCTCCAAGTAGTACTTTTTAAAATGCCTGGAATTGCTTCAGTAAATAGAATGTTTTTTGTAGATATTTATAGAATGAATGAATGCTTTTCAAAAGCAGAACTGCACACAACCTTTACATGTACATCTGTAAAATCATATCAGACATACCTTGTTTCAGGCAGAAACCAATATTCCATGAAAGCCCTTGAAGTATAGAAAAATTTATAATTGTTTTGGCATGGTATTTTCTGTTTCAACAGACTCCTGGGGAGCTATGTTTCTTGCTGCCATTTTTCTGTCTCTTAAAGAACTGTGGTCTTTGAGCAGTATGTAATGGCTTCAAAATTTTCATTGTGGCATTCTAGCTGTCTCTAAATCAGTACCTTCAGGTCTTAACATTGATGTCCATCTTCATAGTTACTTTATAATGTATTGTGACTCCAATTATGAAATATATTTTCTATTTTCTATTTGAAAATATCTAATTTAGTTAGGTTGAGAAGGATGGTGATTTCTTCTCTTCCTTTCCAGTAATATGAATTGAAAATAACTTAGATACATTCACCAAATGTTTCTCTAAATGAAATGAGAAACAGACCTTTCCTATGTTTGGGTATGTTGGGAAAACAATGCAAGATTAAATTAATTATCAAGGGATGCTCTAAAAGAGTAATTTTTGTTCTATTATTCCAAAAGTTATGCATAATTTTTAGAAGCACACATTGTTCAAAAGCACTACTTTTCTCTGATCATTTTTCAATCTTTAAAAATAAAAAAACAAGAGAAAACTAAATTTAACTTCAATATGGTCTTCTTTGTCATGAAGATGAAAACATTTTGTGTAACTTTTGATATTGTTATGTAATCTTAATTTATTCATAAGTCTTTTCATTTGTTTTAAAATAAATCTACTTAACATCTCTTGTCTTTTCTGTTCATCAATAAAATTTTTAAACCTAAGAAGAGAGAGAGAAAGAGAGAAGTCTTAACTGTAAAGCAGTAAATCCCTGGCAAGACATAGTAGCTCACACATGTAATTCTAGCACTCTGGGAGGCCAGGGCGGGAGGATCGTTGGAGGTCAGGAGTTTGAAACCAGCCTGGGCAAGAGTGAGATCCTGTTTCTACTAAAAATAGAAATTAGCTGGGCATGGTGGCGCATGCCTGTAGTCCCAGCTACTCAGGAGGCTAAGGCAGTAGGATTGCTTGAACCTAGGAGTTTGAAGTTGCTGTGAGCTAGGCTGACACCACAGCACTCTAGCCAGGGCAATAGATCAAGACTCTGCCTCAAAAAGTAAATAAAGAAATCCAAAAAAACCCACCAAAAATCAAAACAGTAAATCCATAACATCTATTCCCCATCATCTTTCCAACACTTTAAAAAGAGGTACTTGAATAAGCCCTTATTCTTTACAATGACTCTTATAGTGTCTCATATATTCATGTTTTAATTTTAATATATATTTTGGTTCTCCAATAAATTTTGATATGTAAGCACACATGCAGTTTGTGTGTGTGTGTGTATGTGTGTGTTTTACTGGCTGATATTTGCATTTTATCAACACACAAGTCCATTCATTTTCCCCTAAAAATCTTAGCACATTCTAGGCAGTGTGTATTTCTAGACTATAACTTATTATTCCCTTATTATTATGCCTTTTTCTTTCTCATGGTATTGAACTCTCCTAGCCTAATGCCCCACCCATTCTTTTTCTTTAACTTTCCAAAGGTAAAACATAAAGACTTGGTTTTCTTCCCTTTCTACCAGCTACTCCAGGATGCTGTCAAAGGTACTGATTGATTTTTACTAAACTTATTCTTTGCTAATATGTGGGTCATTCTACTATTTCTGCTGTTGGTAGTCATCATCTCTGCCTTCATACTAGCATCCTTTCTGCCCCATATTATACTTTTAGGCAAAAGTTCCTCATGGGTGAAGAATTATTCATAAGATCAAGCTAAATATAAATACAGCCGTCTTTGCTTATCCTTGGTGGATACGTTCCACAACCCCCAGCAAATGATTAAAATGTGGATAGTACTGGACCTGATTGCCATCAATTAGAATACATTTCTGTTTATGTCTTCCATTCACAAATTTAATACCTTTTCCTTCTTAACTAAACATTTATCACACATGGTGGCTGTAACTTTTGCAGTTTGAAATGTGACAGCAAAAATAGCACATATTTGTTTCTTCTTCACAATTTCATAGATAAAAGATTCATTCTTACTGTAGATCTTAGCAACCTCAGCATAAGATTTTTTTCTTTCCTAATTAAGTGGAGAACTTTCACCTCTTCACCCAAAGGAAACACTTTATGGCTTTTCTTAGGCATATCCAAATTGCCCGCATCACTACTGTTGTGCTTTGGGGCCATTATTAAGTCAAATAAGAGTTACTCGAACACAGCACTGTGAGACCATGAAAAGTTGATCTGATAACCAAGACAGTTACTAAATGACTAATTGGAGGATCATATATATATCCTGGATGTGCTGGACAATTCATGTCTCTGGTGGGATGGAGCAAAATAAGGCAAGATTTCATCATGCTATCCAGAGTGGTACTCAGTTTAAAACTTATGAATTGTTTATTTCTGGAATTTTCCATTAAATATTTTCAGACCTCTGTTGACCTTGGGTAACTTATACCACAGAAAGTAAAATCTCAGACAAGGATTTTCTTTCCAGAATTAGCATCTATTCATTTTTAATACTATGTTTCCTTTGTTTTATTATTTTGATGTTACTTATTCTTCCCTCATTAAATGATGCTACTTATTTTTAAGCCAAAGATCTTATTATACAGTGGCTTCTTCTTTGATGATGCTTGCTTGAATGAATTACAGCAACAATGAAGATGGAGAGGCAGAAATTGATTCTAGACATATTTGAGGAAAAAAAATCTCAGAAAACACAATAATTGAATATGAATAAAAGGAAACAACAAGTCAGAATTGATTCAAAGTTCTCTACATTAGGTGAGTAAGTAGATATTTATGCATTATCTGAGATAGAGAACATAGGAAGAAGGGCACAATTTAAAAATTTTCAGTTATGTAAATAAATTTATTAATAAATCCTCCTCACTGAGGAGAAAATGTGGATGTGAGTTATTGAAAATTAAGTATTCAGACAAATTAATAAATAAAAAACCTCAAGACAAGATCTTTCAGACCTCTAAATTATGAAGATCATTCTACATTATTTTAACAATTTTAACCATTCTACATTATTTTAACTGATTGTTATTTGATAACAATCAGTTTAGCTCCAACAACATATCTACCTAAAAGCTGACTATGTCCACACACAAAAAATAGTTTTATCAAGAATGTTAATATAATAGATACTATTAAAAAATAAATGCAATTTTTTATATGTTTGCCTGAAGAGTCTCTATATATTAATAAAAGTAAAAGCACTATATATGTATGTGTCTGTGTTTCTCTCTCTCTCTGTGTATATATGTATATATATGACTAAAATAAAATATTCCTAACTTGTTTGATTTATAGAAATGAAGCAAATTTATTAGAATAAAAATTTTGAGAACAATGATATTAGGCAAAATAATATCAATTTTCTAATTTTTCACCCTGTCCCTTTCTCTTCCTCTCAACAAAATGTTCTTTATGGATATCATTTTTTTCTCTCTGTAAAAAAAAAAAGAAACTTGTCTCTTTTTATGAAGGTAGATTTAATTTTATTTTTACTCTTTTAAAACATCCATCAAATCCTGTGGCTTTATTAAATGCTTGCTATTGGTAATATAAGAATGAAATGATTGTTATTCCCTAACTTGTTTAAAATTGTACAACTAAGGTAGGTCAACACACTGTTTTATTTTAATTCAATTAGTAGATTGTGCCTATTCTGGAATTTTTTCCCTCAACTCTCATTAAATACTCATAGCCTAATAATTAGCTATGGAAATTGAAAAGTATAAACACTTGCAATTCACCATCAGTACAGAATCATAGTGTTTGAAAATGAGGAGCAAACTTAATATTGGGGATTAAATTTAAGCAAAAATAAATAATTGAATGATATTACAGAATAACAAGAAATTTAGAAGAAATATACATTGTCATTAAGCAAGTGATAATATGCAAATAAGTGAATGTCTTCATATGCTCAGATATTTTCTAATAGTAAGTAACACTGAAAAGTTTGTTATCACTTCACCCCTAAGAATCTCAAAAGAAATCTGGATTCAAAAAAAGCAGACATCAGTAAGTACAAAATGGAAGAAAAACATACACAAAGACTTCTTTTGTAAACTCAGAATTCAAAAGGACATGTATAAAAATGGACAGATAAATAGATGATCAAATCAAATACAAAATAGCATCATACATGAAAAGATGTGGAGGAATCTTAAATGCATATTACTAAGTGAATAAATCTAGTCTGAAATGGCTATGCATTGCATCACTCCAACTACATGACATTCTGAAAAAGGCTAAATCATAGAGTTAGCAAAAGATCAGTGGTTGCCACGGCAGGATGGGGTGGGGGAGATGAATAGGTGGAGCACAAGGGATATTTAGGGTGGTGAAACTGTTCTGCATGATACTGCAGGAGTGGATACATATATATGCATACATTTGGCAAAATCAGTAGAACTGTACAACACAAAGAGTGAACTCTAACGCAAACTATGGACTTAAGGTAAAATAATGCATTAATATTGGTTCATCAATTTTGTAAAACGTACCACAGCAATATAAGATGTTAATTACACAAGAAACTATATGTGAATATGGGGAATGTATGTGAAATCTCTCTATTTTCTGTTCAATTTTCTGTAAACCTAAAACTGCTCTAAGAAATAAAATGTATTAATTAAAAAGGTAAACTGATGGCAGTTAAAATTACATGTCATAAAATATATAATTGAATAGAAATTGATGAGAAAAAATTCCTTCCTACTAAAGGCAATGTCTATGGCACCCACGATTGCATCTCATAACAGAAAAAGGAAGTTAATAGAAAAAAATGATGAAACCTGAATAAAGTTTGTAGTTTATAGTAATATACTGATGTGAATTTCTTAGTTTTGACAAATGTACCATATTTATCTAAGATTTTAACATTAAATGAAACTAGGTAGAGTATATGGGAAATATCTGAACTATCTTTGCTACTTTTCTGTAAATCTAAAATTATTCCAAATATAAGAATTTTTTTAAAAACTAGCAACATACATTATCATAAAATAGTTGACAGCTAGAATTAAATGTCCAACCAGTATAGACCATATGCCTCTTTGGTTTTGATGTCTGTATGTGCCAGAATGAGACAAAACACACTGATGTACTTGCTCTTTTGGGGTAAGAAGTGTTTCTAGCCTTATTATGACTCTAATATGTCTAGTAGAAAAAGTGCTTATATATGATCAATTACTAATTCTCAATTACCTAGAATCAAATAAAAACAAGATCTTTCAAATCCACTTACTATTACAGCTTGTGTTGTATTAACATGACAACTTCCTAATTAACTTGAGTGGTTGCTTATAGAGAGACTGCATTATATATTCCAAAAAAAAAGACAAAAATATTACCAAAAAATTGAAAAGAAATTTGATCTCATTAAAAACAGTGACTTATTTCTCCCAAACTATGTAGATATCATGTGGGATTCAGTATTTAAACATATTACTAAATATAATGTGATGTCTCCTTTTGTACAGCCAAGCTTTTCATTTTCCTGATTAGATATATTTTATTAAATATTCTGTAAATAACATTTAGATTCTTTCATATTAACACATTTACCAATTAGCTGAAAGGTCAAAAGGGGATTTCCCCATCCTATTTTTCAACATGTTACAACTTATTAACTGTACAATCATTTTAATTTTTTGAGTATAATATAATCTTTATCTAGCACTGTGCCGTGTCCATGTTCTTTTTTGAAAAGGCATAAAATGGAACTCTGCTGAGTGAGGTTATTGAAAGATTTGATGTACCAGTGGCCTGAACCAGTATGGTAAATTCTACATGATTATAAGAATAAAACTAAATTATATAAGATTTAAGAAATAGTTATCCTTTACATTAAAAAATTATTCTTTGGCTATGGGATTTGATGAGAGCTATACATCCTATTCTTCCAAGATGATAATTCAGACCTAAGTCTGTTTCCTGAGGATGCACTCTAAAAAAATACACAAATATAAGTTATATAGCTTATTTCAATTTTTAATAAAAATGCAATTAAAAAATCAAAATATCCCTTTATTTTATTTTAAACATTTTTGGATAATATTAGTGTTAATGCTCATGAGATTAAAAACAAAGCAGGCTCTAGGCCATAAGAATTATTAATTGTTCACTCATTTATAAGTGCCTTGAGATGTTTCATGCTCTGTTTGTTTATAATCATTTCTTATGGAATATTCTCCTGTCTTGTAAGAGATTAAACAATTACTCCTTTCCTGTTTAAACATTGTGGTATTTTTAGAACTTTCTTGTTTTAGGTTGTAAATACTGTATAATATAAAATTAATACTGAGAAAAAAAAGCTTTACTTTTAGCTTCTATGTAACTGTTACTACCAAAATACCTATAGTATTTTGGATCTGGCAAAATTGGATCTGGCAAAAATTTAAAAGTACGTTATGTGAACTTATCCAACTGCCTGGAGACATTTATGTAAAGATTGATAGCTTGATAGCTTCTATATTTCTCAGAAATGTAGAAATTATTCATAATATGGGGGCAATGAATCAATTTCAAATACTGAAGTAGCATATAAGAAGATATCGTTGGGTACGTTATAGTATGTGTTTATATGCAGATATATATGTAGATGTATATATATTTATGCTTGGATGTGTGTGTATATAAAAGCATATATATTTATTTTATATATTATATATACATACATACATATGTATTTATGGGCCAGTGCAGGATATTTTCAAGAATTATTCTCAATCTTAACTGACCATATACAACATGAGAACAGATGACATAACTTTTAAAAAATGTATTTAATTTCTACACTTTAAATTCTCATAAAACCAAACTATTCATATTTATTTTCAGGATAAACTCTTAATATTTATCTGGGACATTGATTCTTAAGCTGTAGTCCTCGGACAAGCACCATTAGCAACACAATTCATAACCACAGGGCAGCATACGACAGTTGATTCTGAAGCACTCTCAAGTATGAAAAACTTTGGTCTAGGAGAAACTAAGATATGCATCAGTTATCATCAATCATCCATAATACCACTATAATTATCCTTGAATTCTCTATCTCCTTTCTGCACAGTTGACACCCTTTCTCACAGAACAAATATACATAAATGGTCCAGTATCCATTACCTCCCTTTTATTACTTACTAGACCTCTTTCTCTTAGTGGCCTTGGTAGAACACCTGTTCTTTGCACCTCCAGTCTAAATCCATGGAGTAAACCTCCTAATTCCCAGACTGCTTAACAATATTCCATATTCCATTAAGATAGAATTTTGGCATGCTATATGAGGCTCTTCATGATCTACTCTATTATTCTAACTCTAATTTTTTTTCTTTTTTCTTTCAGAAATTTCATCACTTACTCCTCCACTACTCTATTTTCAGATAACACGGGTTACGTTTTTCTCTCAGCCCACAATGCTGGTGTGTCTGTGCTTTGCGTGTGTGGTGCATAGCCATGCATACCTGGTGAATTCTTATTCTTCTTTAAAGCTTCACAACCTCTTGGTGTAATCTTCACTGATTCATGTCAAACAGAGTTGATGACACACTCAATGTAATACTACTGTATCTATTGCATATCGTAATCAGTGACTGTCATTGTATTGTAGTTGATGGTTTATGAATTGGTCTCTTCCATTAAACTTTAAGCTTTCTAAGGAAATACTTTACTCACCTCTCATACAAGATTCAGTATAGAGTGGTGGTGATGTGCATAGTATGAGGGGTCAGCCTGCTTACTAGATATGCAAACTTGTTCAATTTATTTATATTCTATGGGCCTTACTTTCTTCTTCAGTAAAACTTCATAGGATTCTTGTGAAAAATAAGTTGATATACGGAAAGCCCTAGGAATAGTACATAGCATGTTGTAGAGAAATTAGCTATTGGTATTGTTTCCATTATTACAGGCTGTGATTATAGCACATAGTCGGAACTAAAGCAGTTGTTAAACAACAGATAAATGAATTCCAATGTACTAAAGATTCTACAAGTTCCTTTAGCACTACATAAACTATTGAGAATTAAATAAGTTCTAGAAACTAATATTACCTCAATTACTTTCATTTCTTCAATATGCTATTACCCTTACTCTTCCCCCAAATATTTACTACTCCTAAAATTTCTTTGAATTAGGATCATTCATTTGAGAAAAGAAAGCGTTCATTTTGTAAGAAATGATCACTAAAGCAAATTTCACCACAGAGTGTTTTTTTGGGTTATAAAACTCCTGTGCTCAGTTTTATATTTTAGTCTCCAAAATTTGTTGAAGAACTAACTTGTTACCCTAATTTATATTATCAAATTATTTTCAAAGCAACATGTAAGCATCATATTTTTCCATAAATAGTATCCAATAAAAAATTTAGTGATTATTTTACCAGTTCAGAAGGCACAAAATAAAGCTAACAATTTAGAGACATTTTAAATCTTTAGGACTTACTGGCTAGAAGATAATATCCTTCTGTTTTATGACTAGTCACATGAAAATGATATACTATTTTTTTAAAAGATCTCCAAAAATTCATTGGTTCACATGAAAATTGAAGCAGTGTGAGATTTGTTTTGGTTATGAGCTAACATTTAAAAATACTCTTTCAATGCAAGCAGATTCAGATTTATATTTGAATTTAAGCTAAAACCAATTTCTAGTTGTCAGAGAATGAGTTAAGAATCTTTAGTCATCAAGTGACAGCTCAGTCCCTGGATCATAAATCAAATTGTGATAAGGGGATATACATCCATAAGAATGGAAAGCTAATAATAATCCTATACAAACTGATTTTCCTCTTGGGCTTGTGAAAGATCAGCACTTTTCAACTGCTGAGAAAAGTAGTTCTATGTTGACTCATGTGTCCCAAGATTGGATTATTATTTTGGATGCTGCAAGGCATGATATTCAGGTGAAATCCTCTCAAAATTCTATAAAGTATAATCTGCTTAATATTAAATTGTATAATCTTAATTGTTCCTTGGTACTGTCCATAGGCCAAGGTAGAGGGGAGGAATGAAAAGAGCACTGAATCCAGACTCAGAAAGCAACAATGTGATCTTAGGCAAGTCACTAAGCCTCCTTGAGCCTCAGCCACTTGTCTACATCAGGGAATTGCACTACATGATTTCCACAGCCTCTGCTGCCTCTAAAATCGATTACTCATCCAAATATATTCTACTGCTCCAAATAAGGTAAAGTTTTGCTGCCCTTAATGGAAAATTGAAGCAACTCTATCAATATAAATTTTCAAAAAATTCTACAGATAGTATCTTTTATGGCTTATGATTACATTATTATTTGCTGCCTTTCCAACACTAAGAAGGACAGGCAAATTTACATCAAAATTATATCACCAATTCTACTTTAAAAATGTAGTACTACCCAACACATCAATCCAACATTGAGGGTACAGATTACATATGGCTCCAGGGAATTTCTGAACAAGCACAATTTACACAATTGACTTATATCATCCATAAGTTTTAAATCTCATTGAAGACTTTTGAGTAAACCCATGGAATTTGCGGCTGTCAGTTTTCTTGGGATTCCATGGCATGGAATAAGTATCAAAGTGTGGAGGGGCAGTTAAAATTGTTTTAAACCATCATATTGCATGTCTCTTTTCTTCCTGCATTGGCTGAGTCTCCCTAATTGCTAGATTCATAGTCTTTTCAGTTCAAGGTGAGAAAAGAGGTCACTGTTTATATTCTTTTAAAGTTTAGTTTATTCTTAACCTCAGGACCAAAAGAGCATTGACTAATATTGTCACATGCAAGAGAAATTTAATTACTTTTACTGTTACAGTACCTTGTGCCTTCTTTTTTATTTTGCTTTGCCTTCCTTAGTCTGCTAGATAATTTTCATTTCTACTGAGTCCTCCAAAGGTCCTATAATTTACCCAAATCTGGGTAAATTGCCCAAATCTGGTTTCTCTTTGTTTTATGCCTTTATTCTAAAAATGATGTGCTTAATAAAAAGAAGGACGTGGAGGAGGAAGAGGCAGAGGAGGAGGAGGAGAAGGAGGAGGAGGAAGAGAAGGAGAAGGAAAAAGAGAAGAAGAAGAAGGGCAACAACAACAACAAGAATTGATTTTTTAAGAATATTTCTTCTTGGATTATTAGCAAAATAATAAAATGTCAACTTTATGCCAATTCTCCAAGATATATAACCAAATGAATAGAGGGCCTGTCCTAGGTTCCTATAACCTATCATGGAAATTTCACACCGCATTTTCTGATTCCTATCTGTTCTTCAATTACACAATCCTTCATAATCATTTGCTTAAAATATTCTCTTTGATATACAGTATTTAGTGTGGCACATAAAATCCATTACAATCTGATTCTAGTAACTAGGAACATCTAATACTCACTTCCCAGACAGCCTTATATTCTATTAATAGTATCTACCTGATAGGGGCTTTCATATTCCTATCTCCATTTTCCTATCACGTAATTCATGGCTTTTTTCTAATCTTTTGGTTTTAAGATCATTTCTTTTATCATGAGCAATGGATGACAGATGTATAAATACTGCATAAGTATTTGTAGACATTAAAGATACTACAAGCAGTTCAAACTGAACTCTAAGATTACATGAAATAAACTCAATGATTCTGAAATAAATTCTGTGACAAATTTCATAGAATAGATTCCCTGAGTTGCCATTAAAACACCTATTTTTTCTTGCTGTGTGTTTATTGTAAAATCCTATATGTAAAAATATCAAAGCTATATTTATCATGAATCATGCACAAAGCTACATTAATTAGGGGTCTAAGATGAACTGTACCCTGAATCAAATAGCAGCTGAATATCTTAGTTAAGTGATGTTTGCCTCATTACACTAGATAATGATTTTGTAGCATAGTGATCCCCAAACTTGAGCAGCATCAAATTCACATGAAAGGCCTATTAAAAATCAGATTGCTGGGGGCCATCTCCAGGTTATCTAATGCAGTAGGTCTCAGTTGGAACCCAGGATTTTGCATTTCTAACATCTACTGTATACAAATTAAAAAGTAAAGATTTTAATCTGTTAGTTTATGTATATCAAACTGCCTTACTTATAGAATTAATAAAAATAATTTGTTAATTTAGACATAATCCAAAAATCCAGCATATTAGCTACCTTTACATTTTTCTTCTTATTTCTCCTATAATGGAGATGAATGATTTTATTGACTTTCATGAAATCTTAGATACTACGTTGATAATATTTTTATTTATATAGTAATTTCACAATAAAGCGAACATCATTAGCAGAAAGAAAAAGCCATGGTAATCAACAGGCTGAGGTTGCAGAAATAAAGTGGTTTGTATTATAATTATTATAACTTTTAAACATTCTCAGACCCAATAGCTATTATTTGGGATATGGGACTTATATAAAAAGTGTTTCACACCATATATTTTACAGACTAAATTTAATTTCCTTTTTTTTTAACGTTTCAAAGTAAATTAACCACCAGAGTATAATAAACCTAACGGTCAAAACCATTAATTCCCCATTTCTTTAAAAAAAAGGAAAAAAATATTTTAAAAAATAAAACTTTTGGGTGAATTATTTTTATAAATTTTCATCAAAATTAATGATTTAAACTTAATTGAATGACAGAATTGAAACTCCTTTCCACTGAAGTACATATGTTTTTATATTCTGCATACAAATGAACACTTGGAAGGTTGAAAACAATGTTCATTCTAAGTACATGCTCTATAAAATATTAGAGGAACAGGACATTTCTTAGCAATATGGGAACTTATGTTCAGTCTGCCTTATATTATTTTGAATGTTTCAACAAGTTTAATGTATAATAAACTGAACATGAAAGCCAGTCTTTTAAAAATTATAGTATTTCTAATTTTTGGTAACTTTCAATTTAATAACCATGCTCTGTTGACCAGAAAGCATACTCATTTGAAGTTGTACAACCTAACAAAGCTTGGTATCAAAAATTACTTGTTTTAAAGAAAAAATGCTGTCAATATGAAAAACCACTAGAAGCTGATTTTGTCTTTGATTTGGATTTTTTAAAGCTACATTAAAAAGCAAATATGGAATTGTCATAGTGAATTTATGATATATTTAAACATTCAAAATAGAAATGAAGATTACTTGAATACATCTTAGCTTTTTATTTAACTTTGTAGTTAATGTGTGTTAGGTAAGGATCATGCCAACAACAATGAATTTATGAGTTAAGCTGGAGTAAATAAAACCCATGAAAACATGTTTCAAGTCTCTGTTACTTTAAATCCCACTAAGCTGTACACCAAAGTAAAACAAAGTATAGTACGTTTCATATTTTAAAATTCTAATCCAATCTCCCAAAATATAAATTAAATAGACATTGTTTTCCTGCAGAAAGGACAATTCACATAGAAACATACAGCATTAAAAATAAAAAAAAAATTATTCCTTGTTTTGAAAGCACTGATAACATTTAATTTTTTATAAATTAAGTGTTGCTAGAATAAATTCTATGTTTGCTGATATCTACCATTTATTCACATTTCCCTTTCTTTCATAGAGCATTTTGTTTCAAGAAAAGGTTTAAAAGGAACTGTAAGAATTTGCCATGTTTTTCTAATTTGATCAGACATCTTCCTTGAAAGGTCAACGTAATAGGTGAAAGTGACATATTTAAAATAGAGTCTAGACAGAAAAATTTCAAATGGCCAAGAGTCACATATCACATGTGTCAAAAATTTGATTTTCCTGGATTGACTATTCAGCATATGAAGCAGAATTTGGACTGTGATTCATAAAGGCAGAGTCCCAGGTGGTTACTGCTGACACCCAGTTGTCAAAATATTCTTTCTGTGTTTCAAACCCCATTTACAAACTGAAAACTGGAAATCCAGTAGATAAGACTTTTAGAATCTAGACTTCCCAAGTGGTAATAATTCTAATATTAAAGGCAAATTACACTGTACTGTAAAGTAGAAAAGCAATGACTTGTGTTAGAAAGTATTTTTATTATTTCCATTCCTCTCTATGACTTAATCGTTTTAAACAGTTCTATTTTTTGTTAAATGGAATTTATTTTCAGGATTCTGGTCTTATATCCCTAGATAACCATCAGTATAATTTTCAAAGTAAAGCTGTCTTTAGCTAGTTTTCTCTTAGTTAACTTCTAATTCACAGGCTGGCAGCATTTTCTAGATACATTTAACTAAATATCTCTGCTAGTACAAAGGATAACATAATATATTTAATATTGATATGCATAGATAATATATATGCATGTATATATAAGAGAATTTCATTCACTTAACTTTTTTCAAATAAGAGTGAAATTTTTAACCCACATCATTTAAAATAATAGAATAGAAATCAAGTTTTTTCAACAAATAAAATATGTTAGCTTTGTTGTCCTTCTTTATTGGGAAAACACTTATTATTCAGTTATTCAGGCAATTTTAATTAATGGGAAATTAATGCAGGAATTTTAAATGCTGAGAATAAAAGGGAGAATTTCATGAAATGGGAATTGGCCTCACAGAGCTTTCAGTTTCCTGGATAAGATAAAGATCAGTTGAATGACTGCATTAACATATTCTTGCAAGCTGTGGAGCTACACCTAAGAACATACACAAGGAGGTAGATGAGCTTACCAGGTGTTATGTGCTGGTCTGGGGTAGGGGTGGGGATTAATTAGGAGGTGAGAGGGGCAGGAGGCTGGCTTATGAAAAGGTTAGAAAGTCTCTATGAAGAAGTAAAAATTGACCTGAAATCTGAAGTATCAATATTGGAGGAAATTCTAATCACTTAAAAAATTTAAAATAAACTGGATACCTAAGTACCATATTTTCAATTCAAAACATAGGATCGAAATTACATGCAAACTTTCATCTGTGCAGATCTATGGAATAACAATCAAGTGACGTCAAAGGCAATGTGTTGAACTCTTAATTGAGAAGAGGTGTTTGATGGAACCTCACTCGATGCTGTCAGTTTTCCTGCTCATAAATCCAAATCCAAGATATCAAGTGTAGACTAGGATTCAAGGAGACATGTCAATGACTTTAGCAAAAGGGTTGGATTAGAATGGAAGAACCTCAAAGCTTGTCTGTCTTAGAATAAGAAAGGATACTTGCATAGCTCTGTCACATACATGAACATATAAACACATATATTCCTAGATAGATATATATAAATATTTCATTTGCTCAAATCTCATTTGCTCTAAAGTGCTGTGACATAGTAATTATTACAATTTGTTTTGTAAAAGTGAAGAACAATGCTTTCAAATATTATCTGGCTTGCATCGGATCACATAACAATAACTGGTAGAGCCAGAATTCAAATGCAGATGTTCCAATTCTGAACAATATACTTATTTGTTTTACTACTCTGTCTATGATTTTTAACATCCTACTCAAGCGCTGAAAGAGACAACCTGGAAAATATAAGCAATATCATAACATCCAATTATGCATTGCCATAGCCTCCATTTAGAAATTTGAATATTTGACCAGAGATAAAAGATTCTATTCTATCAGGATGCTTTTAATTTGTAAGTATGAGAAATACTATGAAGAATGGCTTAGACAACAAGGAAAATGCCTTCTTTCATGTAATCCAGTGGCTCGTGATGTCAGGGTTCCAGGCTGGTTTCTCTGATGCTCACTAGGCTCTGCCTTTCTGGTCCTGAAAAGATGCAGCTGCTTTAGACCCTGGGCCTTCACAGGACAAGCAAAGAGCAAGGAAGTGCTGGGCCTCTTCACATTTCTCTTTATGAGGAGAAAAACCTTTCCCAGAAATCACTGGAATTTTGCTCCAGTCTCATTGACTTTATTTATTCTTGCTTAAACCATTCACTGTCAAAATTACTATAATGGTCATGATTAGTTTGTAGATGAATCAACACATTCACCACATAGAATTGGGTAGGGGCCATTTTCCAGGAACATGTGAGAGGATGATAACTAGAACAATTTCAATGTTCCTTCAGCAAGGAGATGTCAGGGAACAGATATTGGGTGGGCAGTCTACAGGCTCTTTATTTGCCAAAATAATGTTTTTATTCAAGTACATTTTCACTGCTAAGGAAACTAATAAATATTTAAGGAAACAATTTCTAATTTTGATACCTCTTTCTTTCATCCACAAATAAACATCACTCATTTCAGGCTGTGCTTTTTCTACATTCCCTAGACCCTGTCAGTCCCTTTTTTTTTTTTCTTTATTTGTGTTTCTTTAATGAAATGAATCATGGCTCATGATTCATTTGTACTATATAATCAGGATATCAATACTGTACTAAGTGAAACCTGTGTAGTTCTACCTACATTGAACCCTTCTTCAGTAATGATACATAGACTAAGAAAGTTTACTTGGTAGATTGGCACTTTCAATCAATCAATCAATTTAAATACCTACTTTTGTAAGCAAAAGACTGTATTTCTAGGTTGTAAACCAACAATATATATATGCTTTTAAATGTGTTGATTGTCCTCTAAATCAAAGAATATTAAAACTATTCCATTATTTACCAAAATTTCTGAATATAATTATGCCTAGGCTTCAAATACTATATTATAATTCATAGTTTATAGGGCCAGAGAAACTAACTGCTTCTGTCTGCTTTGCTAAAGTGAACAAACATAGTGCCAGAAAATATCAGTGTCAAATGAAACTATTACATTGAAAAGTGATTTGCTATTCATGACCCCCTCAAATAATCTGATTATAAATTTCAGTATTATTTTCATGACCTTCATTTAGATAAAACCAAAGTTTCATTAAATTTCCTCTTGGAGAATTTGTTCCAGGCCAAATTCTAGTACATAGGTTTCCTGCTAGGTTTTCTCTAAGATTTGGAACACCATTGAAAAATAGAGATAGAAATACTCCTCCAAAGAACATTATATGCCTTAATTGTAGAGTCTTATGTATCAAGACATCTTTGGTAGAAAAGGGAGAATAGAAATAGAAAAGAAAGTATATGAAGGAATTAGCCATTCTTCACTGTTTTTCTTCAAATATATTAATTTTTTATAGCTCAGGTGATGTAATCATTCCATGAAAGATTCATTTTGAATTTAGAATGAATCACTTATTTAATTTTTAAAATTTACATTTCAACAGATTTAGAATTTAGAGCTTCTGATTAGAATAAGATTGGAAGTTAGAGAAGGAGCTGGCAGTCTCCCAAATCTCCTTAGTAACCATAGCTCCTGATGAAGTGTAGTTATTAATCCCTTAAGTAAGGGTTTCTCAACCTAAACACTGTCACTTTGGACTAAGATACATTGTTTGTTATGGGGTGTTATGGGGGCCTCCACGTTCATTGCAAGGACTCTTCCACTAGATGCCAGAAGAGCTACCCCTGCCCCAGTTGTGACAGGCAAAAACATCTTCAGATCTTCAGACATTGCCAAGTGTCCCTGTGAGGCAAAATCAAAATTTCCTCCTCCCTCTCATCCTATTAAGAATGACTAACCTAAATCAAAAAGCAGGATTTTCCATGATTCAATATGTTATGACATTGTTATGATTTTTTTCCTCTGAAATTTACATTCATCTTTTAGTTAACCTCCAGTCATACTCATTGCCAGTTATTAGAGTTAATTAATTAACAAATAACAAGTTCAAAGTTGTTTCCAGCTATTGCATGCCATTTTTATGGAAAAGCTTTCAACAAAGATATGACAATTGCTTTAAATATCTATTTCCTTTACAAACAAAACGACCCCAACATTAATCTATCCTTGTTTATGGTGAAAATGGAAAAGCTTAGGCAATCAACATAATTAATTGAATCTAAAGGCACAAGCAATTGTACAAGGAAGGTTGTTAAATCCAAAACCTAAATTTACCATGCAATACTTTCACCCAAGAATGTGAACAGTTTCACAGAAAAAAAATGTTAATCTAACATTTTCTAAATTCACACTATTTATTTCCTCATGGATATTATGGTTAACATAATATAAGCAATAAATTTAAAGGAAATATACACTACACATCACCACAGGCCAATAATTCACATACTTGATTTTCTTCTTCTTTTTTTTTTTCTTTTTTTAGTTTTGGGATTCTTGAGGTATTATAAATATCATGACCTATTGGGGAAATTTTCTTTTCTCTCAGGAAATTATACTGATAAACTTGGAGAGATTAGCTAGCTATTTTAGGCTATTTTATGCATCAGATATAGGGAAGCCACAGCTACAAGATCAATAGATGAAAACAGGGAAGAGGAAGTCAAAGTGTCTGAGGGAGGCTCTCTAAGGCAACAGTGAGGTGAAGAAGAAACTGAAAATCATTAATTGAAAAAAATTATAAGAGATTCCTAGACAAAGGGAGGTAGGAAATTGGGCCAGAAATGGGAAATATCAAGATGTAAGTTATACAGGGAATGTTTCTCAAATTAAATGTGCTTAAGGAATCATCTAAGGATTGTGTGAGATGCAGATTCTGATTCAGAGAGTCAGGGACAGAGCCTGAGAGTCTGCCTTTTTAATAATCTCTCAGATGTTAATGTTACTGGTTGGTCCATGTGCCACACATTATATAGCAAGGTGCTAGAACACCCCACCTCTGCTCCCAACATATCTCTGGAAGCAGAAGTGCCAACTCTCATCACAAAAATCTATGAGATTAACAATGGGGGAGGGAATGCATTTCCCCCAGTTCTCAACACACAGAAACATGTTATCTTTATACCTTTTTTTTTCATTTTTTTAAATTTAAATTTAAATTTTTTTATTTTAGAATATTATGGGGGTACAAACACTTTGATGGCATAGATTGCCTTTGCACCACCCAAGTCAGACCTACAATCATGCCCATCCCCCAGAAAGTGCACACCACACCCAGTAGGTGTGAATTTACCAATCCCCTTCTCCCCTCCACCTGCCCGACACCTGCTGAATGTTACTTCCCTATGTGCACGTGTTGATCAATTAATTTATGTTTATACCTTCTTTAAAGAAAAACATAGGATAGACTGTTGCTTTGATAAACAAGTTAATTTCCTATTGTTGTTTTAAACAAGTACGCATGTAAGTATCTATTAGTAAAACGTAGCTAGGGTTTTTGCTTTCTCCTCTATCCTTAACCAACATGTTTCTATAGTATATCATCTGATGGCATAATGAAAAACTAAAATTTCTAAACTCAAGATTAAAGTTAGGTTTGACTTTTGGATGATAGTTTTAAATGAGTTTTCCAGCTCAATCTTGAGTTTCCATTCACTCTTTATGACAACCCAGGCTGTGCTTTTATCCTAATCATTTGATTCCTTTTACACCTATGGGAAAACCAAATCCTGGCTTACTTCATACTCTCCCTCCAAAGCAACTAACGAAGTCCTGATTATAGGTTTTGGCATTTTGTCAATGTCAAGGTGTGCCAGGAAGAGAAGCAGATACAAAGATGACAGATAGATGAAGTATCTCTGATAGAAAACATCCCTTGGTGAAGAAACTGGTAGTACAATACAAATTAGTTTGTGTAAGCACAAAAATCTAAAGATCGACCACCAATACTAAGTGGAAGTAATTATAATCTCTTGCAAAGAGGACTATCATAGAAAGAAAGGAATACATAAATTTGTTACTATGACAAATATTCAAAATGACACTTTACATTTTTATAAGCTATACTTGGAAACAAAGTTATGTTCAGGCATTTATTACACAATTGTGTAGGAATCAGAGTTTTACAAATGTAGGATCCTCTATTTTCTGAAAAAATAAAAGGAAAATGTTCTCACACAAAAGTCTCATTATAAATATTCATATAACCAAAATGCCACACACCCTGATAATATGTGTCTGGCTTGATAAAATACCAAAGCTATGCAAAAAGTTAAAAAACATAAAAGCAGCACCAGGTCTTTTTTTAAAGTAAAATACCCAGCTTTAAACTGATTTAGGTAAGTTGCAGACATTTTAAACAAAGAAATTAAGGCTGCCTGGGTGTATACTGCTGACAAATTCTAACCTACTTGGAATAGTCAGCAAGGTTAATGTCAAGGCTACAACTTCGGAGACCACCATCTCCAAATATACAATTTCTACCTGGTATGAAATTTAGAATGTCTTATCAATTCACTATCCTGATTATATCACAAAAAATGTTAGATGACCACACTTAGATCATTGACTTGATGCTAATAATAATTAAATTATTTCATTCAAACAATTGATAAATTCAGAAGAGAAAAAAAGTCTTCAAAATTTTTAATAGTTCCATTGAACACAAATACTAAGTTGTGCTAGTCCATGCCTTGAATATACTCATAAACATAATTTGTCACCAGAAGTACAGGAGTTACCTTTAGAGAACACATCAATAATTAGATCTGCTTCCCAAGAGAGGTAATGGAGAGAATCTTGCTCCCTTTCCATAGTTTATTGAACTTACCCCATGTGATGGATAAGAGATCCAGCCCAGCTCCCCTTGAATTGTTTTTGAATCCAGTAGATTGACTAAAAAGAAACACAAATACACATACACAGTTAATAATAATGAATTATTTCTATTTGCTTCTGTGAAGTTAATGTTATCTGTTATTGTTGATATTGCTCAAAAAACATGACTCTACCATTTTTATTTTAACTGTATAATGAGTATTAAAAGGAGGGAATTACAAAAGCACAGGAAAGTTAAGAGATCAAAAGTTTCTGTGGCCTTTTAAACTTTATGTTTGTTTACAAGGATAAGTTAATATTCAATATATTCAATATATTGATAATTTCTGACAGAATAATTATATTTCTAAAGATGAAACAAAAAATGTAAAATAAGAAACATTAATGCTACCAGATATCAAAATAACTACAAAGACTATTAAATTTGATAAACTTACATATGATTCCATAATGAATTAATTTCTTAAATATGCTTCCACAATTAATCAACATCTGTGCATATCTGATATAGCATCTTCATATTGTCCCTAGCTAATACCAAATATGTTATTCTGCTTTGTGTATTTTTAATAATGTATAAATTATCTACTTATGTGTAACAAACAAAATGCTTAACTACCAATTTGGGGAGACACCAAAGCAAAAATATGTGTTATATTAATATAGCATTTCCTGTGTAAATCTTTACTTATTTAAAGAAGATATTGTTACCCAAAAGCTTTAGTTATTTTATTCAGAACATTGTTCTAGCTATTGACAAGACTGGCTCCTAATCAATATTTATGGATGAAAAGTAAAATATAACATGCATGCATGTGGTTGTCTTTTGAATATATTATTAAAAGATAAAGGCAAATTATTTATTTTCAACACAAAGTATTCATTTGTTATGTACTGGAAAATAAAATATAAAAAGGCACTTCAAATATAATTAATAATTAATAACAAAAGGCTCACTTTGATTGTCAATCTAATCTGTTAAATAAGGGAAACTATGGTTTTACCTCATCCTTCTTCAGTATTGGAAAACAATCTCATGATTGACTAATGGAAGATATAAAGAAGGGTTACATAAACTAAACGTGTATTATTAACATTAACCAGGGTAGGTAAATCAATAAATACAATAAGAGAATTATTTACAGGGGTTCATATACACACAAATCAAAACATAATGTAAATACATAAACTGTACAACATGTTCATGTGTAGTCAATAAACTGTTTCCTTATACTTGTGAAACACTATCCTTTCTTTAATATTCTCAACTAGTTTTTTTGCAAAGGAAACATTAATCACATAAAATGTTAAGAAAAAGAAATAATATATTTGATAGACATTAAAGTTCTAAATTTTTTAGCACTACAAAAATTTTAAGAAAAGTTATTTGGTTACCTGGTTAGATGATAAATACATTAGGTAGATATAAGAAAGTCACTTGATCATTATTATTTAAAAGAGATACAATTCTCAATGTTAGATTGTTTAACTTTTGCTGGTGAAAGAAAAACACATAAACTTAACCTATTACATTAGAATTCTTTACTGATTAAAGATTTTTTTCTGACAATAAATTAGTCCCAATGAGAAGTAATTATATTTAGACAAAAGAAGATACCCCTGCATGGATTACATAGTAAAATTTCTATAATTGAATTATTTCCCAGGATATGTAGAAATGAACAGTATGCTTAATTATACTGTAATTATCTCTCAAAAATGATAAAAAAAAATCTTTACCAATTAATCAGTGTTACAGATTATATTTTGGCTCAGTGTTAGAAAATTTTTGAATATATGAGAATACACCCTCACCTTTAAAGTATATTACCAATATTCATTCTGATAAAGACATATCTATTTCAATTATTGGTTACACGACAGTAATTATTTGATTTCTCTGAGTTTTACATCGGATTTGCATAGTAGAATTTACTTTGCCAGTTTTCATAAGTAATTAGGTCACATTCACAATGTCCTTAGTGGTCTAAATGGCTCAATGTATCATAATGTGTGAGTAATAATTGCATATGTACTAAATAATGGTTATGTCTTATTCCACCAGATGAATAGTTGATTTATTTTCAATATTAATAACCAGAGAAAAAAGTATTTAAGGCAAAATGATACAGTTAATACATTGTTTCCACTTAGTAAATAACTCATTGGAATGTATTAATGAGCTGTTATCTAAAGATCTAAATATCTTTAAGTTTTCTCTGATGATAATGATGGAGAAAAGGACTGGACCTATCCCATCAGCATTTGGTTTCTACTCAAAGGAGAAGAGCAAAGTCAAAAAGAATTATACTATACAGTCAAATGAAATAAGTGTAGTAGATTAATTAAATTTATTGCATTTACTTAGAAATTTAATTTTTACTGTACTTAATTTAGCATAAGGAGAAAAACACAATTAGCAGCATTACTCCTGATTCTGATTCTGTTATCTATCAAACATCATTATAACTGCCCTCGTTATCTCACAATGTTGCTGTGATTATCAAATAATATAAATGTATTTAAAATTACCATGAGTGGTTATCCAAACTCAGTGTTCTTATACATTAATATATTATTTAACAACAGTTCCATGTTGGCTTTTGAATTGTACATATAATCAACTTCAATATGTGACCTAGTAGAAAAGAATAGTTCACAGCAAAACACTTTTTAAAAGCACTTATTTGGGGTTCATAAGGTACTTTTTGTTTGTAGCCAAATAAGAATCAATAAAATATAAGAATCCTAAACACTTTAAAGTGAATGGTTGCTAAGTTGAAACTTTCCAGAACACAAAATTCAAGTCTCCTGTGATCTATTATATGGCAGCCTTAGTATAACATAATTGAGATAAGAAGAGAAAGTCAACAGATTTTGAAAGTTAATCTATGAGTGATCTCTCTGGATACATTGACTAAAGCTAACATGCAACACATCCTAAATCCCACACTGATACGGAAAAGAGCCTTGCTTACTGACACTCTCAAAACACTGTAGACCTGATCATTTCCTCGCAAGTCATTACTCTGTTCAAATGCTAGGGCAGATCGGATAGGCTGATGAAGCATGATGTACAAATATTACAATATTGCAGTCTGAGCTTTAATGACAACTTGCAATTTGGTGTGACACTGAAAACACATTATTTCATTAATTTCAGAATACTTTCAATTCAAAGAGTTATATGGCATCTATTAGCTTTTCAAATGAAAGTGATTTAAATTGGAAATGTTTTTTAAATGTTATGATTCTATTTAAGTTGATATGTAAATGGGTGGAGTTTTCTGGGGCAAAATGGTATTTGGAAATTACTGTTCTAAGTCTAGATGGATATGGTTATGGGTTTCTTTTACATGCTTTACTGTCTCGTGTCTTACTGCTTTTGAATAGAGATGTATGTGTGGGAGAATGGGCTTATGTCCATGAAAAGAGGAAGGCAGTCAATCCTTACTTGGGCGCTTTATTTTTTAAATTTTTTAATTTTATTTTTAAGCCTATGTAGTTTCCTTTATTTATTTAATTATTTATTTTTTATTTCAGCATATTACGGGGCTACAAATGTTTAGGTTATATATATTCAATTTGTCCCACTCAGGTCAGAGCTTCAAGGGTGTCCATCCCCCAGACAGTGAGCACTGCACGCATTAGGTGTGAATATGCCCATCTCCTTTGCTTCCCTCCCATCTGCCCAACACCCGATGAATGTTATTGCTATATGTGCACATAAGCATTGCTCAGTTAATATCAATTTGATGGTGAGCATACGTGGCTCTTGTTTTTCCATTCTTGTGATACTTCACTTATTAGAATGGGCTACAGCCCTATCCAAGATAATACAAGAGGTGTTAGATAACCATTGTTTTCTGTGGCTGAGTAGAACTCCATGATATACATATACCATTTTATTAATCCACACATGTATTGATGGACACTTGCATTGTTTCAACATCTTTGCAATTGTAAATTGTATTACAATAAACATTCTAGTACAGATGTCTTTTTTATAGAATGTCTTCTTTTCCATTGGTAGATGCCCAGAAATGGAATTGCTGAATAAAATAGTAGTTCTACTTGTAGCTCTTTGAGATATCTCTATATTGCTTTCCACAGAGGGTGCACTAGTTTGCAGTCCCACCAGCAGTGCAGGAATGTTCCTATCTCTCCACATCCATGCCAACATTTATTGTTTTGGGAAGGACATTCTCACTGGAGTTAAGTGATATCTCATTGTGGTTTTGATTTACATCTCCCTGATGATTAGAGATGTTGGGCATTTTTTCATGTTTCTTGGCTTTTAGTCTATCTTTTGAAAAGTTTTTGTTGATGTCCTTAGTCCACTTTCTAATGGGGCTCTTTTTTCTTGCTGATTTTCCTGAGTTCTATGGAGATTCTAGTTATCAGCCCTTATGGGATGTGTAGCATGTACATGTTTTCTCTTATTCTATAGGTTGTCTGTTTGCTCTTGTGATAGTTTCCTTGGCTGTGCAGAAGCTTTTTAATTTGATCAGGTGCCATTTATTTATTTTTACTGTTGCTGTGATTGCCTTTGGGTCTTCTTCATAAATTCTTTGCCTAGGCCAATGT
Source organism: Cheirogaleus medius (assembly GCA_008086735.1). Taxonomy (NCBI): domain Eukaryota; kingdom Metazoa; phylum Chordata; class Mammalia; order Primates; family Cheirogaleidae; genus Cheirogaleus; species Cheirogaleus medius. The sequence goes on from VBSM01000272.1 coordinate 76,302,870, forward strand.
CTGTAAGAGTTTTTCCAACATTTTCTTCTAGAATTCTTATAGTTTCATGCCTTAGTTTTGAGTCTATTATCCACTGTGAGTTGATTTTTGTGAGAAGTGAGAGGTGTGGTGGATGCTGTTTCGGTCTTCTCCATGTGGCTATCCAATTTTTCCTGCACCATTTATTGAATAAGAGTTTTTTCCCTAGTATATGTTTTTGTTTGCTTTGTCAAAGATAAGATGGATATATGAGGATAGTTTTCTATTTGGGCTCTCAATTTTTTTATTCCATTGATCTATGTCTCTCTTCTTGTGCCAGTCTCATGCTATTTAGTTACTATAGCCTTGTAGTATAACTTGAAGTCTGGCAAATTGATGTCTCCCAATTTGTTCTTTTGCTTAAGATTGATTTTGCTATATGGGGTCTTCTCTGATTCCATATGAAGCATAGAATTATCTTTTCTGGATCTGCAAATAATGATGTTGGTATTTTAATAGGGATTGCATTGAATCTGTAGATCACTTTAGGTAGTATAGAAATTTTAACAATGTTGATTCTGCCAACCCATGAGCATGGTATGCTTTTCCACCGGTTTATGTTCTCTGATATTTCCTTCCTCAGCATTTCATAGTTCTCCCTGTAGAGGTCTTTTACCTCCTTAGTTAAATATATTTCTAGGTATTTTAATTTCTTTGTTGCTATTATGAAGGGTATTGAGTCTTTGATTTGGCTCTCAGTTTGATTATTGTTGGTATATAGGAATGCTACTGATTTATGTACATTGATTTTGTAACCTGAGACT
>VBSM01000272.1:76303751-76361118 GCA_008086735.1 Cheirogaleus medius
ATATAAGATAATACCATCAGCAAAGAGTGATAGTTTGACTTCTTCTGCCACCATTTTGGTGACCTTGATTTCCTTCTCTTGTCTGATTGCACTGACTAATACTTTCAGTACTATGTTGAATGGAAGTGGTGATAGAGGGCAACCTTTTCTGGTTCCAGCTCTAAGTGGGGAGGCTTTCAGTTTTTCCCCATTCAGTATGATGTTGGCTGTGGGTTTGTCATATATGGCTTTTATCATTTTTAGCTATATGCCATATATGACTATTTTGTTAAGTGTTCTTATCATAAAAGGTGCTGAATTTTATCAAATGCTTTTTCTGCATCTATTGGGAGGATAGTATGATCTTTATTTTTACTTGTAATTAGGTATTGAATTACATTTATAGATTTGGGTATGTTGAACCATCCCTGCATCTCTTAGATATAGTCCACTTGGTCATGATGTATTATTTTTTGATAAGCACCTGAATTTGATTGGCTAGGATTTTGCTGACAATTTTTACACCTATGTCATAAGGGATATTGGTCTGTAGTTTTCTTTTTTTGTTGTGTCTATTCCTGGTTTTGGTATGACAGTGATGTTAGCTTCATAAAACATGTTGGGGAGGATACGTTTCTTATCAATGTTGTGGAATAATTTCTGCAGGATAGGCACAAGTTCTTCTTTGTAGGTCTGATAAAATTCAGGAATGAAACCATATGGTCCATAAGTTTTCTTTTTGGAAGCATTTTTATTACTGTTTCAATTTTGGTACTTGATATTGGATGTTCAGGAATTGTTTCTTCCTGATTCAGCCCAAGAAGACTGTGCGTTTCTAAGAATTTGTCCATTTCCTCCATGTTTTCAAATTTATGTCTATAGAGGTTTTATGGTATTCATAGATGATATTTTGTATTTCTCTGTTATCAGTTTTAATTTCTCCTTTCTCATTCCTGATTGAGCTTATTAGAGTCCTTTCTTTTCTGCCTCTCATTAATATAGCAAGAAGCATGTCAATTTTCTTTATTTTTTCAAAGAACCAACTTTTTGTTTTATTAATCTTCCCTGTAGTTTCTTTTTATCTATTGCATTTAGTTATGCTCTGATATTGTTATTTCTTTTCTTTTGCTGGGTTTGGAGTTGATTTGCTCATCCTTTTCCATTTCCTTGAGATCATTCATTAGATTATTGATTTGTGATATTTTTGTCTTTTGGATGTAGGCATTTATGAATATAAATTTTCCTCTCAGTACTGCTTTAGCTGGGTCCCACAAATTTTGATAACTTTGTTTCCCTTATCATTTAGTTCAAGGAATTTTTTGATTTCCATCTTAATTCTCTCCTTAAGGCAATAACCGTTCAACAGAAGGTTGCTTAGTTTTCATGGTGTTGTGTGGAAATGAGAGTTTCTTTTAGATTTGGTTTTAAATTTTATTTCACTGATGTCTGAGAAGACGTATGGTAGAATTTCTATTTTCTTATATTTGTTTAGACATGCTCTGTGGCCTAGGATATGGTCATTCTTAGAGAATGTCCCATGATCTCATGAGAAAAATGTATATTCAGTAGTTTGGGGTACAATATTCTGTAAATGTCGGTCAGGCCCATTGTTCTAGAGTCAGTTTAAGTCCATTGTTTCTTTGTTTATTTTCTGTTTGGAGGATCTGTCCTGTTCTGTTAGAGGAGTATTAAAGTTCCTGGCTATTTCGGTGGTGCTGTTTATCATTTTGTTTACATCAAGTAGGATTTGCTTTATGAATCTGGGTGCACCTGAGTTAAGTGCATAAATATTTAGAATTTGTATGTCTTCTTGTTGAATTGTACCCTTCACCATTATATAGTGACCCTCTTTGTCTTTCATTACTTTTGTTTATATGAAGAATTAGTTGTCTGAAATCAGAACTGCTATGACAGCTTCTTTTGGAATCAATTTCCATAAAATATTGTATTCCACCACTAAACCTTGAGTCTGAATACATCCTTGTGGGTTAGATGTGTTTCCTGAAGACAAAAGATACTTGGCTTGTGTATATTTATCCATTCAGCCAGCCTATGTCTCTTTAGTGGGCAGTTCAAGCCATTCACATTTATTGAATGAATTGATAAGTTTGCAGATTTCTGTTCTTGTTGAGTCAAACTTTGTTGCTTTGTTTTCTCTCTTGAGCCATTGTGGTATCTGGCCTGTGACCTTTGGCTTTTGGATGATTTTACATTGGTGAGTGTTTATTTTGATGATCTGTATATAACACTGTTCTGAGTACTTCCTGGAGGGCAGGTCATGTCTTGATGAATTCCCCAAGTCTTTGCTTGTCTGAGAAAGTCTTTATTTCTCCTTTATATAAGAACCTGAGTTTTTCAAGATACAAGATTCTAAGCTGGTTATTATTCTGTTTGAGTGTAGTGAGAATGGGGCCCCAGTCTCTTCTGGCTTGTAAGGTCTAAGTTGAGAAGTCTGTAGTTAGCCTGATGGGCTTTTTGTTGTAGGTTATCTGCTTCTTTCATTTTACAGCTCACTGGAGGACCTCTTTCATGTTTATTTTGGGCAGTCTGATGACTATTTTTCATGATGTATTCCTGTTTGTAATGAATCTCCCAGGAGTCCTTTGAGATTCTTGAACATGGATATCCAGATTTCTAGCAAGGCCAGGGAAATTTTCCTGCATAATGTCCTCCAATAGTTTACTCAATCTTTGTTTATTTTCTTCTCCACCCTCAGGGATGCCCATAATTATCACATTCAGCCTCTTCACGTAATTCCAAATTTCTTGCAGGCTTTGCTATTTTCTCCTATTTCTTTGCTCTATCTTTGTGACTGACCTATTTATTTGAAAGATGTCATCTTCAATCCCTGAGATTGTTTCTTCTTTGATCTACCCTGTTCTTGAGACTTTTCACTGTGTTTTGTAATTGCCTGAATAAATTCTTTATTTCCAGAAGTTGTTTTTTTTTTATTTTTCTTTAATACTTCAATTTCTATAGTGAACTTTTCTTACTTGGACTCTTTATTCAGCTTTAAGATAAGCCCAAAGATCTCAGGAACTTAGTGCTTATTTGAAAGCCCAATCAAGAGTCTCAGTAAGTAGTGATACTCTTGGGAGAGAAGGAAGTGTGGTTTTTTGATGGGAATTATAAGTCATTAGAAAGGATCAAAAAAAATAAGAGCAAAGTTCAGAGTAAATTGGCTCAAATTGGTAATAAGTATCTCTAGGAAGGAGGAAACCTGGTTGTCATTCTTGTCAGTGACACTACTGTCAACATTTTCCACTCCACTGGGTTGTGGAGTCAAGATTCCCAGGAGTCATGCAATCTCTTCCTTTTCTAGCCTCCATCATAATGGAACAACCTAATCAAAAGTCCACTTCTAATAATCATTTATTTGCATTACCTGTTTCACCAAGAGTTTTCTATACCAAGAATTTATACCATTGTCTCTTCTTATTCATAGGAATATACTAAATTTGTTTAAAGGACCAGTTAATTAAATAAGAGTTTTTAAGAAATGTTCCCATTTGGTGAAGATAGATTAAAAACTTGAGGTGTAAGTTTCTGGAGTGTTCACTCTTAGAGAAGTATTAACACGTAAGTTTTTCTAAGGACATTTCTAAATTCTGATTCATAGTGGCTACTTGTGTGCTTAGAAAGACTAAGAGTTAAAGGAATATTCATATCTTGAAAGATTTTATGTGCTGAAAATATGCAGACTGTGTTAAAAGATTTTTTAAAATCAAATGCCATAATTTCTTACTGAAGCAGAAGATCTTTTCAATTATCTTATAATACATCAATAGATAATCAATATGTTCTATGGTAATACTATAGTTGCATTTATGAAAATACTCAGTTACAAATTGTTATCAAATATCATTTCAAGGTGAAGAGTAGTCTCTAATGGCTAAAGAATTTCAGACTCTGAGAAGAATAGACATGTTTTCATATAAAACCTTCAGTTATAAAAGGCCTTTATAGCCAAGTAAACATAATTATAAAACCACTACAACAGAAAACTAGCTCATCTTTTGATTACATCTTGCTTTTATTAAAGAATAATGACATTTTTTTTCTATTTGCGCCATCATGTAATTGTCCCAGCCACACTTCATATATACTTATCTTCATCATTTTCATCACTTTGTTATAATAAACAGAGTAACTTTGCTCTAGGTTACAGAGAGCAGAAGAGTCCTTTAATCTGCTTCTTAATGATATTTAAACATCCAAATAGAAGAAAATGATACAGAAAGGAATAAATTTTTTTCTCAGTGTCATAATTTTTTGTGTAGTTCTATGGTCAAATACAATATGCAATTAAGAAATCAAGATTTATTTTCTAACAGGAGTCCACCAAAGTTCAGCCTTTCAGTTTTACTGTACATATGGGGTATGACAAGGAGAAGAAGTTTAGAGAAGTTAGTTTTATTGATATTTGTGTATTCAACATAACTTTTACCTATTGTGCTTACATGTTCTCAGGCCTTTCATTTCTATTTATTTCTACCTAAACAAATTAAAATATTTTCATAAATCTAATTAATATTACAGTTCATTTTAGATGCCTCATACTTTGAAATAAAAATATTAGTTAATATACTAAAAATTATAAATATATTATTTATATTATAAAGTCAATAATTACCTATCAATTGTGTGTAGATAAAATGTCCTGTAAGCTATATTACATTTATTATAGAAATATTAATTTATGATAATTTTTAATCAAATGCCTAGCTAAGATCATTATGTAAGAATTAAAGAAAAAGTAGTACTGAACATTTTTGTGAAAAACCTCTTTCATCACAGGGTATCTTAATGGCTTATTTATGTGCTATAAGATGATTTCTGGTCAAGGTGGTATACCCTCAAATTATTCTTTCTCATTAGTTTTTTCTCCTGGGCAATAAGTTTGGATTTACTTCCATTCAGATCTTAATTATAGAAGAAATTGTAATGAGCTGCCTCGTCTCAATCTTTGCTAACAGCAAGGGGAACTCCTTTGAATCAAAACAGACAGAGTTGCACAATAAGATGCCCGTGTTTTCATAACTAGAGTGAGTCAAGAAAATAACATAGACCAAAATTCTACTTGAAACCTGGACACTTCAGTAAATGTAAATCCTATGCTCTTTCTAAACTGTTAAAATTTTCCTTTTATTTTTTTCTTTTAATCAGAGAAATCTAAAGGTCATACTAATATCAATACTAGTATGGAAAAAACAACTATCAGAATATCAGTAGGGAATAGAATGTGTTCTTATAGCATAATAATCCTTTCACATAAATGAGTAAGGACGTTCTACTGTCAGTGAAATTTTAGTACACTGACAAACTCAACTTTTATACAAGTTCATAGAATAGCAGGTCTTTTTGTTTCTGTGCAATGTCAACTGATATCATGAATCATTTAGACAAGTAAAATGTGTTCTCCAAAATGTAAATGTTTCTAAAAGTAGAACATTAATGATTATACAAACAGCATATTTTAACACATTTTTGTGGTGTTTCAGAAGTAATTGAACAACTTGTTTACTTGTAATTCAGAGAATCTTTTTTGAAGAAATAAAAAGTAAAAAATAAAAACATATTGTTTAATTATGAAATATAAATAATAATTATGGCAAAATGCAGTTCAAAGTGTAGCATATACGTTTTGCCTTCACCACATAAAATTAGGCTATCTTGGTATTTTTATCATATTATCATAAAATCTTGATTAGCAACCTTCAGGTACTAACAGCTATCTAGTTAAGGTTTGACTGAGAGCTGTGAAAATAGAATAGAATAAACACATTGGCCTTCAGAACAACTTTAACACAATATTTCTTACAAAAATAAAAGTGTTCCTAGAAGTCCCTTGGATATAATGATTCAAAATTCTAGTACAGAAAACAAAGAGTGTAGTGATGAAAAAACTTAAATTTCAATTTAAAAACATCCTTTGCACATTTTGATATATCAAAACACATACATGTGCAGACATACAAACACACACGCACACACACACACGCACACACACAAACGCTTATTTCAAAAGAAGCCCATTGCAGAATAAATAAACTGGTTTAAATCTCGGGAAAACTAAAATCAGAATGGATCTTTGACTCCATCATATTTTGTAGAATAACTATATCTAGATTGCTCAAATGTCATATATATCGTTTATTTTGTTCATGACAATACAAATTTGACTGTCTATAAACATGGATATGCACATATAAACAAACTCTGCCAGGTATAAATCTGGATCTTTATAATGGTCCACAAAGGATCAAATAAGTTATCGTATGCTTATCAGTTATTTCAAAACTCTAGCTCTTTTCTTTGCATTTTTCTTTTCTTTGGAGCATGTTGTCAATGAAAAGTATCAAATTATTAGTGCTTGGGATAGTGAGAAAACTTTTTAATTTATTGATGAAAGAGAAGGTAGAGTCCGGACAAACTTCAGCGTAGTTTTTCCTGGTAGTGTAGTCATAACATGAATAGTACCTACAGAAGTTTCTATTTGGGGATGGTTCATTTTTGATATTCAGTAACATATGTTTCTAATATACCCAAGTGTACCCATGTGTGCATGCATGCACTCATACAGAATTTACATTAGGTATGTGCTTATTGAGATTAACTATTTCTGAATACGCAGTTATTTCAAAAGTTCTCCTAAAATATGTGTTTATTGTGTATTCATTTAAATCATTTTTAAGTTACATGCAGTAAAAAGAAATTTTGGTTATAATTATCCCTGCCACATGTCTTCACTATTAGGGTTAAGGTAGTAAACCTAATATAAACCTGGCCAAACATAAGACAAAATAGTCTTAGTCAATTTCCAAAGGATCACCTCTGGAAAGGGAAGTTTAAAGGCATACTACTAATTATATATCTTTTAATTTTTTCCTTTAATCCTATATACATTTTTATATTAAAAAATTAAAATAATTTTGAGCAGCACTTTCAAAGGCAAGAAAATATTTCCTTATACAATTTACAAATGTTTAAGATGTACCTCAAATTATAGGAAAACCACGATTGTAACATAGATTAATCTAACTAGTTCAGTAAAATAAAGTATGCATAACTACACTTGGAAATCTTTTTTTCAGAGAAAATGGATGATTAAAGCAGTAAAATTTAGATCAGAAATGTTGAGAACACTATAATAAAATCTCTGAGTTTATCTTTTTGAATTATCTAATGTAAATGAGTGCTATCTTATCTATAGTAAACTAGATACTAAAGTAAATCAAGAAAAAAATACTATTCCCTTTTTCTGCCTCTTTAAAAATATTTCCAGTATTTGGCAATAATTAGATTTGGTGGAACTTACATATTTAATAAAAGAATAACAAGCCAATTCAATTTCTATTTTTACTGTCTATAATGATGCCAGTTCTTTCATTCTGTTAAATTACAAAATCTTCCATAACTAGCTTTGGCATATTCAAAGAAAGAAATCACAATTTGTATATAACTCTAGCCTTTATGCCATCTTAGACTATTATAATAATTAGGGAACAGTAAGGGAAAATGAAAAAGATTAGATTGTGACAAATAAGTAGTTGTTCTTACTGTTTTCATCACCAATTTGTAGTTCAGAAAATTGAATTTATTTAGTTTATAAAATTGAATTTTATGCCATCATGAGTTCAAAAAGTATATATTTTTCCACAAAATTTTGCTCACAGTGTGGGAATTGCTCATTTTGTAAGGGGACAATACTATTGGTGACATACACATAACAGTGCTGCAAACAGACTTTTCCTCAGAGTGGTGTTTTGCTTGCCCAGAGGATTAGTTAGATAATCCACATGGAAGACATTGCAAATTAGCTTCCCAGCCTAACTTCCCCTCAGTGTGAAGACTGCTATCATATGTAATGAAAAAATATATCCTCTAAAATCTATATATTTTTATTAATTGCTAAATTGGATTTGAAAACCAGGAAATAAATACATATTAACTACTACCAAGCTGGTCTCTGTTTCCCTTAGTCATTTTGAGGTATACAAGAAATGTTAAAATTTCATATTGATTGGAAATTAACCAACTTTATCACAGGCAAAAAGTAAAATTTTAAAGCCGTATATTTTTTTATCAGGAAGAAGGATTTTACACCCTACTGGACTTGTAGACTTTATTCATCGACCTCTTAACTATTATTTGGGGAAAAAAATAAACTAATTTCCTAATAATGAATATATAGAAAATTAAAAATGAAACAATTTTGATACTAACTAAATAGACTTCTCAGTAATAAAACTAACCCACATTTCTCCTCTTGCTCCAATCTCTTTTGAGACCCTGCTATGTAATCAGTCAAGATTTTTGTCTTAGAAGAAAAGACAACTCAGTTTAGAGCCTTTAAAGTCAAGTTTATATTTGTCTTGATTTAGGAGAGTTCTACAAATCAAAATATGAATTAAGAAAATTAAATAATAGAGAAAGGAGTTATTGACACTAATTCTGCAGAAAAAGTTTGTTGCTAAGCCTTCCCATTCACTCAAGAAAAATGTGCCAATAGCTTGGGAAGTTGGATGACTCTTTGGGAACTTAACGGATAACACATTAGATTTTTTTTTTTTTTTTTTTTTGCATGTTACAGTGAAGAAAGCAAGATACTAAAAGCAGCTTTCTGCTTTGGAAGCCTGATGTCATCAATATGCTATTTTTGCTCTTTGCCAGGTTAACAGAATTTATTGCAGCAATTAATGCGAAACATATGTGCTGAAATACCCACATGAAAAATATAATTGCCCCCAACTTAATTTGCTACCTTTCAAAAGCCTGTTTTTGCTACCTTTTCTCGATGCCTCTAGTTAAATAGAATGCAAGTTTTTTTATGAAAAAAGAGAGAAATCACTACAATTTATCTTCTTAAGTAATTAAAAAATTATCTTAAATGAGGGGAAAATTTCCAGAGGGACTAAAGTCTACTTTCTGAACCATGTTCTATTTTTCTCCATTATTGACCTCTATTACAATTCTAATAGTTAATTCACACTTCATTTTTGTTACATAAAACCCTAAATAATCACACTCTGGTTATTTTGACAATTTCCTCACAATCTCTGTGTGCGGAATTCCTGAAAAAAACATTCTTTCCAGGTTGAGGAAAAAAGTGAGTGTTAGGAAAGGAAGACAGAGCTAAGAATGTGTGAAGAAAACGCATCACACACATCATCTACTTTTCTATTCTTTTGACCACATCAAACCTCATTTAACTTATTTTCTTATTGGGTTCCCCACCCACACAGATCATCAACTTGTGAGTATAATCACTTTGCAGTTTCAAAGTAGTCCTACCTATTTGGTTTCCTTCAATTTTCCAGTCCAAAATTCTGAGCATTTCTAAGTTACTCTTGCAAAATCACAGGACAAATTAGTACAGTTTCTGGGATTAAGGTGGAGAAGCTAATGCTTTTCCTGAATACAAGACTGCTGCCCTAACTCACAGGCATTTGTGTACAGGGAAAGCATACGAGGTTAAAATCAAAAGACAAAGACAAGAGTGGGTCTGGCTCAGTTAACCACTATATTATGATCCCTTTACTCAGTTTTCTCAATTGCAATAACAGGAGATGTCATATTACCTATTTTAGGGCTGCATAAATAATTAAATGAGGTCCAGTAAATAGTGAATGCTAATACAAGTGAAAAATCTTTTCAATCAGCAGAACACTGTGCAATTATTATCTCAATGTTAGGCATAGTACTGAGGATACATTTAGCGTGTGAATCTACTGGATTCAACAATTCTTTCATGAAAAACACTGAAGCTCCCACAGCCACAGAAACATCAGCATCATCCAACTACTATCCTACCTCGGCAACATCATCCCACCAAACTCTCTTTGGCCCATTCCACGCTTACTCCCAGAATAGGAGTAAGAATAGAAATAGAAAAAACAGAATAGAAAAAATCTTGTTTTAATAAAACGGTGCCAGTCAAATATGAGGCTTTGGGGAAAACAGACAACTTTTGAATGGACAAGGTTGGGGGAGGTTGAGGAACATCCCCTCAGCAATCACTAGGGGCCTAACAGGTGGCATTAGTAGGTAGCTTTAAAGAAAACTGAAAAAAAAAAATTCCTCATTTTAGTCTAGAGACCCAAGGAATGGAGAATGTATGAAAAAGAAACAAATAGCAAAGGTATAGGGTTAGGCAGCGGCAAGCTGAACAACGGGTTGTCTTAGTTACTCCAGTGCCTCCCAACCGAGCGGGCTAAGTAGGAGATGCTTTCTCAACTCTGCAGGGAAACTTGCGGAACCTATACTCCCCTCGCCTCCATCCGTCACCTGGTGAGCCCATGAACACTGATGGAAAGGAGACCACGCCACCTCCGGACGCCACACTGAAAAGGTTGGCAATAGCAATGGGGGAGTCGGTGGGGCGATCATAGACTCCGGGTCAAGTCGATCGCCCAGGTCAGGACGTGCTTGGCCCATTCAAGGAGCACGCCGGACTGACCCCCAGGTCCAGGCGGCGAGAAGGGGACGCCGCGCTTTCCCGGCGCCAGCAGCTCCACGGCAGCAGGCAGAGGGCGCACGTTTGCCTCTCGCCGGTTCCAGCCTCCTCCAGGCGCTCGTGTCTGCCTAACTTTGCGCCTTCGCCCTCTGCTCGCTCCAGCCTGCGCCGTGGGCCGAGAGCGCTCAGCAACGTCCAACGGGCGGCAGAAACCTGGAGCAGCGCGACATCGGCCTGCGCCCGCCCGCCAGCCCTGTCCCCGGGGTCGGAGGTACGCTGGCGCGCTCCGGGGACCGGCTTCGGCAGCCCGGCGCTTGGAGACCCGCGCACAAAGAACCACTGGCTTCCGGAGGGCGGGGGCCTGGGTTATGTGGACCCAGAGTTGGTTTTGTGATCTGATCTTTAATTTGATGCGAAATGAGAAAGCAGTGAATGGTTGGGGGACAGTTTTCCCTTTGCACCACTGAGTCTCGTCCTAGCGTGGAATAGTTTGTGGTTAAGACGCCCTGATAGTGGGTGTGGTGGCAGCAAGGAGCACTTGCTCCTCTCTCTGTTCCCACTTTACAGTCCCTACCCTACCCGTAAAACTCCGCTTCGTGCTAAAATCTCTCAGGGCACACTTTTGTCATTTCCTCTATATTGCATTCTCAAATGTGGACGGTATAACGCGAAAAATAAGAAAAAAGAAACGTAGTCATTCCCTCCCGTGGCCACCCCTGTCTATGGCGAAGATCATTCACAACAGTTTGTTTGTACAGTGCTGCCACTTTGCCACTTGTATTTTTCCCCTCCTTCCTCATCTATTATTCTCACTTCACCATGTTGGTTTGGATTAGGTGGATTTTCACACTTTGCTTTGACTAGAACAGCAGGACATGGTTTAGAAAACGAAGGGGTGGGGGTGGGGTGGGGTGTCCACAGTGAGGGCTTCCAGTTTAATACATCACTCCAAGTTTGAAGCCTTATTTGCTGAACTGGTTTTGATTCCATCCTCCCTCCATATGCATTCGCCCAGACATTCAAAGGGGGAAGCATTCTTTGGATTACACTCTAAAACTTTCCCGGATAAAATTTTTTTTCTGGGGAAAAATCAAAAGTGTGTAAATGTGAGAGGAGAAACAAAGAAAGGCACCCCTACCTCCACCCCAGCTTTTATTTTAAAGTATGCAGGTTTTTAGGGATTTAATAAAAATTGATTACCAGATGTTTTATGTGATAAATGTCTTTCTTTTAAGCAAAAGATTGATATATTAGCCTTGGCTTTAGAACCTTTGCATTTCTCTATCTCTCCATCTTTCTAATCAACTTTTTATTTTCTTTTCACTTGCAAAATCTTTTTTTTTCTTTGTAATCGACCACCCTTTTTATTTCAAAGGAAGCTGGTAGGAGGCAAACTAAAACTTGCTGACTTTTACACTTTTCCTGGAGAAAACCTCCTGCCAGGTTCCAAGAACTACCTGATACCAGGCAGCTGGGAACAGACCTAGAAAGTGAAATCAGGGAGTGCACATGTATGGACACCCTGAATACAATGAGGAATGTCTTCCTAGATTGATTGATTTCCGGCTTGAAAGCCTTTGCATTTTATAAATGTCATAACATTGCTTTTATTTCTAAAGTTATTACAGAAAAATTAGATAAGGTTTTCAAATTTTTGTGAAGTGAATTTCTAATTCTGGTTTTCTGTATACCTGAATGAATAATATAATGAATGCTTCACAACACTGGTCAATCCTTTATTTGAAAAATCTGTGGAAAGCTACTTGGGAGCTTGGTAAAAGCCCTTTATTGACCCTTCTGGTGATAAAATCCAGATCTCTGAAAACAGAACCCAAAAGGGGACACCTGCATCTGTTCTTCTAAATCTTCTCTCAAATAGGAATTAAAGTAACAAGGTTTATTAAAGACTTTAAAGGAAAAAATATGCATTCTACAAAATAAATAAAGTTGAGGATCTTGACAGTACATGACTTGTAAAACTTAATGGACTTCCAAGAAATACATGCTTCTTCATACATCTAGTATTTATGCCAAATAAAATCACTGGAAAATGACTCAAATCAAAGGTAGGCCACATCACCCCACATTTCTTAGGAAATGTCTATAAACTTATTGAGTTTTGATGATTTGTGGAAAGTTTTATTAATATTTTCTTGAAGATGTTATGACTTGAAAAATGTAACTCTCAAGAACATGTCTTTCTGTTTCCATTTGAATTGAAGTTAGTAAATCAAATATACAGTGGAAATATGTTTCGCCTTTAAAAATCCCTATGCAAAAATAACTGATTATTTGATATTTAAAATTTGTGTTTATTTTACTTCAGAAAAATTGCAGATTTTCTGAATCGATTTTAACGTTTAGGAATCTTTATAAAGATAGTTCTTGTGAGAAAGTATTAAAAGTCATTGGACCCTTAAAGAACAAACCAAAAATTGAATATTAAAATGTGAGTAATATATAAACATGATAGAAATATTTTACTAAATCATATCTTTAAAAATGATTTAATTAATAGCAAGGCAAAATTATTAAATTATTTATATCAGCAAGGAGCAAACTATAATCAAGTTCAAGTAATAAAAACTTTACATAAAACTTTCTAAACCCACTAAACAATGATAAAAAACTTTAAGTTCTGATTGTGTATAATGTTTTGTTTTAAATTTTTATATTAGTTTTAAGTGTTATTCATTGTAGCTCCCAATTTGTAGTGTTTCATGGAAAAGATAACTTTATATAAAATACAACCATGATCTAACATGTGGCAATGGTGTTTTATTATATGTAGTTTCCCTTTTATAGTTTCAGTCACTTCTGAGTTATAAATACAACCAACTGTCTTTTTACCTTAGGTAGAAAAATTATAACAGTCACAGCACCAATAGTAAAAAAGTATTAAATTAAAAATGATGATAGCAAAGCTATTCAGTATTTATAAATCTAATATTGCTAGAACACTTAATCTCTAAAAGGGTTTGAAATTGCTCATTTATGACAAGAACTGGAATGGTGTGATGTATAAAACATAAAAATAAGGAAAATGGGGTATCAGAGTGAATATTTTCCCCACTTGAATTATTATTATCAATATTAGTCTTTACAAAGATATAGATTCAGAATGAATTAATTTCATGAAGAATTTTGAGAGGTTACAAGAAGTTTCTTTCCGGCACAATCAAAATATTATCGTAGCAATTCAGATTGTCAGTAAAAGCTTAAACAAATTTGTTGATAATCCTGTTAATGACCTAGGTCAAGTGTTAACTGTTGTGGGTTATAAAATAGTGAAATTAAGGTTTCTCCTACCTTCAGGCAAATAGCCCAGTTATAACTGTTGAGGGGGATGTAGGGGCAAGCTATTAGGAGACCTATTAAATTACAAAAATGTATAATGCATTCAATTATTTAGTCTAGCATGAAGAAATGCTATTAAAAGCAAATGTAAACCCTCCTCCAAAAAAAAAACCTGTAAAGATGATATGATAGCTTAGTTCTCTATTAATGTTTCAATCACACTGTGTTCTTATTTGAGGATAAGTGTTTATGTATGAAAAGTGATGCCAATTCATAGTAATTTGTAAAAAGGGGAAAAACTGCTATTTATTTGTCTCCAACATTTGCCTAATAACCAAAGGGAAGCATATAACATGCATCTGCACATTTTACTTTTAAGCTATAAGCAATCACACAATCACATAGTCTCCTTTAGCATTTAGGAGATGTACGTTCAGGGAAATGCATTTCATAGAAACAGTGTCCCAGCTACTTAAAAAAAAAAAAGTCTCCCCAAATAAGTAGTATATAAATATGTAGATTTAATTTATTCAGTTCTATTTTGAAAACTCTGATTTTCAATGTAAAGAGCTCTGTGGGTAAATGTTAATCCAATTTATGAACACTTTTGGATAGAAAAATGATTTAGTGTATTATATACTGATGAATAAGCCCTGCATTTTGCTTCAGACTTTAATACTGCTTCAAATGTATTAAAGTATTTAAAGAGAGTACTTTATCCAATTCTAAAATGGTTGAACTAATAACAGTAACTTCATTTTATATCAAGTTTTAATCTCTTTCCAAAGTTATTTGCATTTATCATTAATAATCTATCTGAGATGGAAACAGGGAGAAAATATATCAACTTTTAAAGTCATACATAGTGTAGCAATCATATTTTGCCATGAAAAGTAGTTGATTTCCCATTGGAAGTCTTTTCTTATGTCATGTAAACAGAAAGAGCTGATAAAATTTTAATGAAGTTTCTATAAAGTTCTGTTTAAGTATGCAGGCCGGTTCTTGAGTTAAGTGATTATTGGAATTATGAATGTTTATTATCATTTAGGAGACCAGTGATAGAAAATTATTTGTAACTAGATTAATAAAAGGGGAATTAAGATTATACTTTTCCTAACTTCTTATTCTTATCATGGACCCAGGCCATTTCAATATTGATATTTGATTATCAAATCTCAAAATTTTAAAAAATTATACAACTTCAAATTTCCTAGCAATTAACTCAATGGCCTGGTTTTGTTCTCTTTTAGTTCTATCATGACTAACTTCATAATAGATTGAAGAATATATTCTAGTAAATATTTTTTAGTAAATTCTAATCAATTTTCTATAGTGTTGAAATATAATTTTGAGCATTTCATTTTAGTATTTTATATATATTTCAAAATTATATCAGAAATCTACATTAATATGATTCATTTCATCATTACTCCCTCAATATATGAATTTTCAGAGCATTACTTTCTATTCAAATTACACAGTTAGAACAATTGCATGAAAATCTTGGCATATACTCATAATTTTCACTTTTCATGTTATTCAACTCAACTAGTAAAAGACAAGCTATTTGATTAATATTTAAAACCTCACTTCAATATTACTTTAGTTAAGTCATTCATCTTAAATTTGTTTTAAAGCTTCCCTTCATAACTGTAGAAGGTTTAGGAGACACTACCCATAAGACACGATCTGGAAAGAATAATCTCATGACTGAAGGATGGATAGATAAACTTTTTTCTAAGCAAATTAAATGTAATCATATTAGTTTTCTGAATATATTTACCTTCCTATATACATATTGTTAGTGTGTACCTCACTGCATAATTATGTACATTATATAGCCGAACATACACAATGTGAGGCTTAAAAGCAATTTGCATATTGTTATCCCAGTTTCGTTAAATTAATATTCATACATTTTTACATATGTGTGAATAAGTTTAAAGGGTCATTTTTTTCCTCTTGCAATTTTCTTAAAGGTTATGTTTTCCACAAAAATAATGACTTTCAGCTGTATTCCTGTGTATTATTAATTCAGTAATAACCATTATCTAAATAGTTAATAAATATTCCACCTGGAAAAATATAATTTTTCATAGCAATGTGGGAATTATAATACTATTTTATAGTTATTGTTAATATTTTAATATCTTCACAAAACAAGAAGATTTTAAAAAATGCTAATTTTTACTTTTTGATGTGTTACTCATTATACAAATCATTACTCTTGCCTTTCATTCATGAAGAATGACTCTTACTTTCAAATTAACATTTTTTAATTTGGTTTGTAAAAAAAATCATTTGTGAGTAAGATGATTCTCTTCATCCTTATATTTTAGAATTTTTCAGTTTCCCAATTAAAGAAAGACACAAGAAAATTTAATGAAATCTACCAAATTGATAAAGGCAGTCACTAAGGCAAGAAAGAAATTAAATTGCTCTATTAGCAGTGAAAGTAGGTCACCAAATATATGAGGCAGTTTTTACATTTAATGAAAAAGTTTCTAAATATTTTGTTTTGACTTGTCTTTTTAAAATAATGTATACTGTACAATAAACAACTGTATTGTCTTGACAATATATTTTTTAATGAGTGGTATCTCCAATGTGGCATTTGCACATCAATTACTTAGTACTGCTAATTTGCAAAATACATTGCTAAATGTTATTGTTATAAGTTTAAATCATTAAGAAGAAATTTAAGTTGTATATATTGCTTTAAAGCAATCAATTATTTAGAGAAGTTTTTCTTAAGAGTTAGTGATTGCATTCACAAATCATTAGAAATAGATCACAAAAGATATACAGGGAAAAGAAAAGGTATCTATTAAGTACACAATCTTATAGGAAACATCACTGTACTTAATATTAGGTTTTCACTTTAATCCATTGAAAAGGTATGAATGCCCACTGCAAGGAAAATAAATAATCAACATCAAGGAAATGACATTTGCAGCATATAAACATTCTTTCTTAATTTGCTAGTCAGTTATTTACTATATCTTCCCAGGAGCTATTCACTATTCATTAAATACATTCTCCTATTTGTATATAAGCCCTTAAACAAAGAGAATCCCACCTACGCTTATTGTAATTCCTGCAAATATTACTTATGTTAATGTGGCATATGCTGCTCATTAGAACCTGTACCACAGAGCAAACCATTGCCTGGCGGGATCCACATCACTTCAATACAGCAGTTGCAACATAAACACACACGCACCTCCGCTTCGTGAAACTCTGATTTCTCTTTAGTCCATTCATAAATGCCATGATCCCAAGTAGGAACAACCTGTCATTACCTTTAAACCTACTAAAGAATCTAGAGAGAGAGAGTAGGGTTGAATTTTCTATTAAACTTCTCAGAGTACCACATGGTCATAATTAGAAAATAAAATACTGCCTTGGCGATTTGGCAATTAACATACTGGGTTGCAAAACTGGAGTATTTTCTTTCTTTCTTTCTGCTTCGAATTGGCAAACAAGGTAATTGCTGAAATTGGTATCAGATTAAAAACACATTTTGAAGGTTTAGACAATCCAAAATGATCTCCCAGAGTGTTTTAGAAGACAGTTGAAAATAAAAGCACATCTTTCGTTCACTCTCAGAACAAACTGCTTTATTCGGAGGCACCTTAAGGACGTGAAAAGGCTTCGGCGAGAACGTGCTTTGAAGAGCGTCAGCCCCGCGGGGCAGGGCTGAGCGCGTCGCTGTACCTGGCTTACCTTCATTGGAAGGCTGGAGAATCAGTTCCCCGAAGCAGTTGAGAACAGAGCAGCTGAGAAGGAGGAGGATGGAGAGGTGACAATCCATGTTGCTGGTGCAGAGGGCAGTGAGAGGAGCATATCTCCATGAAGCATGCCACTGATGTGAGGGGGAGCGCTCTGATTGCTGGAGAAGTTACCATGCTCCGCTCGCAGGCTGATGTCAAGTTTGACACTGGAGATAAGGAGGAGTCTGCCTGCCTTTGCGCGAACCTCGCTCGGAGACTTCCCCGGGTCCTAGTGCCGTCTGCAGCGAGCGCTAAAGAAGAGCAGGACGGCACGCGTGGCTCACTCTGAAGCACAGGAAGCAGGTGGGGGTGGAAGTGGGGGGCGTCGCCAATGGGGCAGGAAACCCAGAAGTCGTGATGGGACAGGGGTGGTGCGAGAAAAGCACCCTCTCTTTATGTTCAACGAAAAGCAGCTATTTTAGTGTTTCCTATACATGCTCTGTTGCTTAATTCACCGAAGAAACTAGAACATAGATAGGAGTATCATATGGCAATGTTGTGGAAAAGAATCTGTAATGCCAGAGAAATGTGTGTTATTCAAATAATAGCAGCTTTTCCTTTAAAAAAAAATCAATGATGATTGTATCATTTTTTAAAGTGGGTTATTCTTTTACTATGTTCAACATGCCCATAACTCTCTCTGAGTCCTTTGTGGTTCAGAGAGACACTGATGCACACCCTGAATCAGAAAGTCTCTGCAGGTCTACACCAAATGGTATCAGGGCATTTAAATAGATTTGGCACAGTGATTTAGTGCACATATGGTGCACTTTGGTATTCCAAACTGGGAAGTAAGCTTCAGTATCCCATGGAAGTGAACAAGCCCAGCCCTAGCAGTAGATCAACATTTATCCCTGTTCTGTGCTGTAAGAGTAATACAAACCAAACCTAAATTTCTTGACAATACTTGCCCCCTCCCTCACCATTTCCTGTTAGGATCTCGGGTTCTGTGAGAGAAACAATGAAGAATTCACAGCTCCCCATTCAAGTTTCAGGCACTGATAACTGATAATATTTGGATACTGTTCTTCTTTAACATTCCAAATCCAATAGCTAAATAATAATGTCACTTACTTTACACCATAATTACAAATGATCTCCCTTATTTCCAATGTAATTGCAATCTATTTCAGCCAAATAATTTTGTAATTTATATTTTAAGAATTGTTCTCACTTATCTTTAAAATATCCCCCAGAAAATGATTACTCAGATATCCTCTCACACATCTATGTCTTCCTATTCTAAAAAGAAAACAAGATTATTATATTCCCTGAACAACTTCAGAAAGTAAAGGTATGTAGGCAACCTTAAGATCAGTGATCCATTTTAGAGCTCTAGGTAGTGGAATCTAAATAAAAGTTTCAAAAGGCCTTGATAATAAGATATTCTATTCACAAGCACTATGAGAGAACACAATTTTCACCTGAATTTAAATTAATGGTTCCTGATAATAGTTTGTTGGCTGTGATGGGGACGTGAACAGAAGCAGCCGGGGAAGAGAGTGACCCTGTTCACTTTTCTGTGTGTGTCTTGTTACTTTCTATTTCTAGCTTCTTTTCACATTATGTCACCAGAAGCTCAGAATTGAAAATAATGACAGACACTGAACAGAGGACTTAGATAGTAGTGACTTGGTGGCACTTTTTAAAGTTCCAACACAACACTTACATTGTTCTAGGGTTAGATACAAATTTTCTGAAACTTGAAAGAAACCAAAATCTTATTTAGATTGACAATTTGAAAGCATTTTGGAAGAACGTGTCAATGTGTTGGCATGCACGCACATTGGCCCCTCTCATGCTATTTCTCTTTTCACACTTAAAAGCTACTTGTCACTGTGAAAAGAGGCATTCATGTTTAAAGGAAGCTACTATAGCGTCAAAATGGGTACACAAAGCAATACCTGGCCTGGGAACATGATGTAAATGATATCAAATCTCTAAATTGTTGGCTCTCTAGCTCTCAGTAGAGTTTCCATAATCTCAGCAGCATTCTGGATAGACGTGAAAAAAAGTTATGCCAACAAACACAGGAGAGCAATGAATTTGGCCACAGTAGGAGTGGGAAGGATAGAGGCAAAGGCAGCAGATTCAGAGAAGGCCATGTCAAGAAAGTGGTAGTTGAGTTGCAGCTTGAAGGATGACTAGGAGTTCACTAATTAGCGAATGGTTCAGAAGGCACTGCAGGCAGGCAGGCAGATGGAACATAAACAAAACCAGAATAGTGTCCAACTGAGGCAAAAAAAAAAGCATCTGGCATGTAGACAGCTTAGGGTATTTTAAAGTATTTGTGGTAGAAAAACTGCCAGGATACAAGGAGATGGGGAGTGGGGACAGAGTGCAGGGAAATGTTCTTCAAAGAGCAGTTAGAAAACTGTGCAGAGATCTTTATGTCACCTGTCAATGATACAACAATATATTCTAGACTAAAGAGAGACATCAAAAGCATTTTCACATATAAATTGATCATATTTGAGTTTTAGGAAGAAGTTTTATTAATAGCACAAAACAGGGTATCTCCATCGGTGATACTTGAACCATCTGCTGTTGAAGTACCTGGAATGCTTAGTAAGAAGTTCTTCCTTCTTCCCACCACAGACTTTTTATTTTTGTTTTTGTTTTTTTTTTGATACAGAGTCTTGCTCTCTTGTCTGGGCTAGAGTGCTGTGGTGTCAGCCTACCTCACAGCAACCTCAGGCTCCTAGGCTTAAGCCATCTTCCTGCCTCAGCATCCCAAGTATCTGGGACTACAGGCACACGCCACTACACCCAGCTATTTTTTTTCTACTTTTAGTAAAGACGGGGGTCTCACCCTTGCTCAGGCTGGTCTCGAACTCCTGACCTCCAGTGATCCTCCTGCCTTGGCCTTCCAGAGTGCTAGGATTACAGGCATGAGCCACTGCGCCCTGCTGACCACAGACTTACTGAATCAAAATCTCTGAGTTTGGCACTCAGGAATATGCAGCTTGACAAGCTTCTCAGGTGATCCTCGTGGTCCCCTACATTTGAGAAACACTGCTGAGCATGAAGGATGGAAAATCAGAGACAGGGGTGTTAGATTTGAGGCTACTTTAAAAATAAGACTAAAGTGATAAGGGATTGAACTAGGATCTCTCAGAAGGAGGGAAAATAAAAGGCACATGTTTTAGGTGAAACAAATAACATTCCCCCTTTCCCTGGAAGAGAGGACAATCCCGTGGAATCTAGAAAGGTGCGTTTTAAAGAAAAGTGTTCTTAGAGGAGAGACTAAATGTGAAAAAGAAGCTTCCTGGAGGAAATAACAAATACCTCTATTTAGTAATAGATTTTTGAGGTGGTGTCAGGAGTATGGGAAAGAGGAGATGAGAGGGCCAGGATGGAGCAAGCTATGAAGAGTTTTATGAGCTCTTCTAAGGAGCTTGGACTGAGGGTTGCTGAGGGGCAGAAGAGACATAATTTAATTTGCATCTTAGAAAGATTATTTTGACATATTTAATAAAGGAAAAGAAAATGGAAACAAAAAAGTACAGTCAGGAGCCAAGAGACCAATTAGGAGGCCTTTGCCAAGGGTGGGTAATACTATGTAGAGGTTCCCAGTGGGGCTCTTGAATGAGACCAACCTAGGTCACTGCCCTGGCTCTGCCACTCATAATAAAATTCAGACAATAACAGATCCTATCTCACAGGGATGTTGTAAGGATTATATGAGATTTGGAATGGTACAGATAAAGTGTTACCCTGTGTTTGACACATTAAAAACATTCAATACATTTTTAAAAACCTTGATCCAAAGGACAGATATAGAGAGTGTGATTTGGAGCAGTAACAGTAGAACTGAAAACCACACAAGTATAATGGGGGGGGATTGGCAAAACTTCATAATAGATTGATTATAAGGAATGAGATATACAGTAATGTCTGGGAGGCCTTTTATTTCCTGGCTTGAGAAAAGAGGTGGTCAGGAGTACAAGAGTGGTTTGAGAAAAGAGAATGGGCATGGGATATAAAGATTTCTATTTTAAGTACGTCTCATTGGAATGACATGAGGAAAAGCCAAGAGTAACTGAACTATTAGGAGTCAAGAAATTTTGTGTTGTTTCTTTGGGAATCATTAGTGTATAAAAATAAGCAGGCATATTCACATGAGGAAAATGTTGGCAGGAAGATCAGTTGGCCAAGGAAGAAACTCTAGCATAGACCAATATTTAAAAGGCAGGCAGAAATAGAAGAACAAAGAACTAGCATAAATTCGCTTATTAGAAGCCAAGCTTATTAAAAGTTTCACAAGCATTTCACTGTTAAGAGTGGTACATGCAAAAAAAAAAATCCATTAAGATGTTGACTGAAAAGTTGCAATTGGATTTGACAACTTTCTTGATAAGGCCTTCTCGGAATCTGCTGCCCTCCCCTCTGTATTTCCCACTCCTACTGTAGCCACATTCATTGCTCTCCTCTATATGTTGACGATACTCTTTTTCACTCCCTCCAGAATGGTGCTCAGAATATGGAAACTCTTTATTTGTTGTTTGATGTCTCTTGACCTAGAGAGTCTACAATTTAGAAATCCTATTAATAACTTCCCATGCCAGGTATTGCCTTGTACTCATTTTGACACTCTTGTAGTTTCCTTCAAACATGAATTCCTCTTTCCACAGTGAAGGTTTTGATGACTTTGGAGGTAGCACCTTTGGTGCATTAATGGAGCTACAAGATTGATTAACATAAAGGAGTAAATGGAAAGTGAGGAAGTAAAAACATAAGTATACTATGCTTTCAAGAAGGTAAGCTTAGAAGAGAAGACAAACCTAACAAAGAAGAAAGCAAGATCCTATGAGACTATTATAAAATGGAAGAGGCTTATACATTTCTTTCTCATGTGTTTAACTGACTAGAGATGCAATTAATTGACAAGAAATACAGTGGATCAAATTTGGAAAGTGGAGGAAAAGTAGGAAAATAACAAGTTCTGTTTAGGACATTTTGAGATGCAAGTGTAGATAATAAAGCCAGTAGTTAAATATAAAATAAGAATCACAGAAAGGAAGTCAGGGCATGAACTGCAAGTTAGAAAATCATTGTAAATTGGTAGTATCTTAATCCATGGAAATAAATGTAATTGCCCAGAAAGGTCACAAATAGTGAGAGGAAAAGATGACTCAGAATATAATTCTTATTAAATAAAATGTTCAAAATGCAGAATAAAGCTGAATAATTATCTTAATAAATTGACTAGGAGTAAATATTGTGAAAGAAAGGTGCAGGGAGAGTCAGAGAGGACAGTAGAGTTGAAAATTTTAGAAATGGAAGAATCAACCAAAAATAAGGTAAAGTTAGATCAAGATTGAAAGTAAAATGATCTTTCCAGTTAATGGAAAGACCACAAGATTAGGAATTCCTTCCCAGAAAATTGTGTTTAGAGCTACAAGATTCTTTAGAGCCTCTCATTTTACAGTTAGAGAAAGTGTAAAACATCAGTGACTTCACTGTGTTCACACAAAGGCAACAATAGGGAAAGTATGTCAGGGATCTTGCCATTATACTAAGAAAATATTAATATTAGAAAAAAATACTTATGGGAAACTTTAGTGGAAATCTTCTGTTACCTAAATATTGCGAAGTGATTAGAAGAATAAAATAATCTAAGAAAGCTTCTTCAAGTGATTTTTCAAGACAATTACTGAATTTTGGATTCGAAAGTAGTCATGGTAGATTGCACAAATTAATTTGCTATATTTTAACTGATATCCACTGAATTAATATGTTTTGAATTTAAACATGCAAGTTTATGCAATCAATATAAAAATTAGCATGCCTGAATTAATTGAAAAATGCTAGGTATAAATTAGAAAGATTTCATCCAATTGTTATAAAGCTGTCAAAAGAAAAGCAAAAGATTAGATCATAAATATGATTTGCTTGTTAGGGTAAACCAATGCTATTAATATTTAAAATATACTCTTATATTCACTTTTATAATTACTTCTGAAACATTTGTCCATTTTTAGAATAAATTTTACTACTACCCTTATTTCCTAGTCTCCAATTTCTCTTGCCAAAGACAGTTAAAACAAACCAAGAGTTCACCTTAAAATCTAAGGAAAACATCCTAAAGCTCTGATCAAACTCTTAGCAACCACGTATGGGACTCGAGGATGTGGGAGAGTAAAGGGGGTGTTTTTGCTGGTTGGGCCTATATTATAGTCCCTTTAAATCCAGTTTTGAAAAATAATGATATATATACACATGTATGCCTTCATATATATATGTTCATTCATACATACAGACACATATGAAATATTGTATATCCAGTAGTATTTCCTAGAGAAAGGTTTGTTAAAATGCAGAATCTGATTTAGTAAATCTAAAGCAGGGCCTGAGACTCTGCATTACCACCAAGCTTCTACGTGGTGTCTGCTGCAAGTCTGATAGCACATTGCCTGTCAACATTCTAGAATATATAGATGTTGTTTGGGAAATTAGTATAATCATGTAGATACATGTTTAAAAACAAGTATCAAAATATTAAAAATCATAAATGACAAATATATGGGAATACATAGCTTAATCAATTCAAACTTCAAGATAAATCTATGCTCTACAAGCTAATTAGATAATACTATTATGCCTGAAATTCCTCTCTTCTTGAAGGTATGTAGTCAAGACTGCACTATCTTTAATGTAAACTTTTATTTCATTTTTATGAAAATCACTCATAAGCGTTTTATCATTTACTGATGTGCATTATTATTTAACTGTTTCAAGGGTATGAATTGTCTGCCTAATATTTTAAGTTCATTAGGGACAAAATCAATACATAACATCATCTAGAAAAATGAAAACACTGTTAACCATAATAATGTATGTTAACCTATTTCATTTTGTTTCAGATATGTTGAATATGTGATAATGATAGTTTGATGATAATTTCTTGAGATATGTATTGAGAGACCATATTTCAACTATCTGAGGAGATTTGCAGGGCTCAACAGGCATAAGAAAACCACCGTAAAAACAAACTCATGACTTAATATAAAATGAATTTGTATTTACAAGTATTATGGAGTTTATCTAAAGATTTAAAAACTCTTTATTTCTTATCAATTAATTTTAAATGTAAAATGGCATTGTCACTTGTTCAGTGTATTGTTATATGGTTTGGTAAAACAATAATAGCAACATGGCCTATCAATCGAAGGGGATGTTTTTAAGGATATCATACAGATGCTGTATTTATAGCTCAGATAAAAATGTAGGAGCATCCAAAGTATTTTTTTGCATAAAGAAAAGGTGATAAAGGATTATTAAATGCTTTGTCAAAGTATATTTTGAGAAAATGTGGCTTTAATTTTGTTTCTAAAGTATCTCATAAGCCTGAACATAAAATAGAATTACTCAATACAGGAAAATTAACTGATTATTTGCTTGTCTAACCATAGTCATCAATTCAGCTGGGAACCGGAAAAATAATCCATATTAAGTCATAGAGGCCTTATATTCAACAGTGTCAAACATTTGTGATTTTTCATGGATGCTCTGGTTTCCACAAGTGTCCAAATAGCCTCACCTGCTTTTCCAATTTGTCTCCTGGACAGTGCTGTGGGTCAGTGATCCCTATTATGTCACCTCAATACAGTGGTTAAATAACGATAAATAATTTAAAATGTGGCAGGTAGTCCACATCTTAATGTCTATCATCTTTACCCATGCAATATTTTTTCAAGTCCAAATGGAAGCTACTTCCATTTCAAATTCTAGGCTTTTATATATACAAATATATTTTCTTAAATTCAAAATTACATATTTTGCAGAGATGATTTAACCTAAAACTTAACTCAATTTGAAAAATAAATTAAGGTAAGAGAAATTATGCCAAAACCAATATAATTACAAATATACTGATAATATACATTTTTCTAGAAAAATGATTATACCCTCCTTCCATTATTGAGGATGAAATTATGAGAATGAAATGATTCAAAATGTCCCTGTTGTATTCTTATTTCAAATGAATTCACTTTGCAATTTCTATTGTTTAGTTAGTTTAGGCAGCTCAAATAGTAATTATTTTTCAAAATACTTAACACAAGTTAAAGCCCAAAGTAAAAGCTTGGACCTTTTTCAATTCACTTTAGAGTACAAAAGCTGGAATAGATTTACAAGTCAAGTTCACATACAGGAAGACTGTGTGTTGGTGGAGCCATCACATCTAAATAAATGAAGGAGTAACGTCGCATGCCAGTCCTCACTTCCCTGGATTTCATGAAAGATTTTTTTATTGCCAAACCCCTGGCTTAGGAAACTGCTATAGTCCATGCACTCCACTAGAGGGCTCTGAAGAGGCAGGAGCCACCGCAGCCGAACATTCTGCTGTTTAGATCTGTTCATTGACATAGAGGCCTTCACGGGAATAAGCACGTTTTTATTTTTAGATGAAGTTTGCTTAATTTACTAATTTGTAGTAATTAAGAAGGGTTTAGATGCCTATGTACATCGGTGAGTTTTATCTAATTATGTAACCTTGTATTTACCTTATCTGGACTCTATGATTAGTTCATCAGAGCCCTGAGCCATCAAGAAAAAATGTCACATTGTCACATTTGATTCCTTGTTCAGAGAACTCTACCTATTTCCACACTAAAGAGTGATCACATGGGTGATATCCTTTCTTCTTCTTATTCACCTTTATATGCAGTGTTTCCTCATTGAATTTCCCCATGAAAATATTTAATGAGAATGACACAAATGTAAGATTTACAGACCATTACAGATATTTTTTGAAAAATGTTTTAGTAAAATTTACTGTAAATGGCAAGGAAATATGATGAAATTAGTAATTAAATAAACAGCATCACCAAAATGAGTCCCTTTAGCATATGGAGCAGAGAGAAAAATGGGCTCACCTATAACAATTATGATAAAGGCATTGTGGAATGCAACAACTACAGAAAAAACTGAATTATTTTTTCTTAGCACTTTAATTTAAATGGACACAATTTCAAGAAAGATCCAAACAAAAATCGATAGACCAAGTGTCCTAATCTGTTTTTGGCAGCAGCATACCTGACATTCCCATGGAGCGTGTCTTGCTCCCATCAGTAAAAGTGACTTACCCCTGTGTGATTTTCAAAAGAGACATAATATACTCTTTGAATAAGTATGGAAAAATGTTTGTAAGGATGATCTTCTCTGGAAGAAAACATGCCTACCTTAGAAAACTGAATCTATTTTCTATCTCTACTGCTAAAACTTGCAAATATCTATTTTTAATATCCTTCAGAGTGGATGTTTGCACAAGTTCCATAATATTAGCAATGTCTTTGTTTAACAATATTCTAAGTCAGGATTTTATTTAATAGGCTGCTGGTTACACTTTATTTATGGAGTAAGATGAAAATGTAAGAAATACCATATTGTATTATGATGAGCCTAGTGAAGTGCAGATTACTTCTTTGTTGGAAATGTAAGACTAGCCCATGAATGCTAAGTAACCTTATAGACCACATGTAACAAAAGTCTGGTCCTGCCAAAAAATGATGTCATCCAAAGCACTATGTAATTAGGTGCCAGGGGAGCAGAGATTTTGGTCTGTTTTTCTCATTGTTGTATTTCCAGCATCTGGAATATTGCCAGACACATAGTAGGTCCACAATCAATATTTGGTGAGTGAATGAAAATGTATTTCATATTCATGATAATATATTTAAAGTTTTATTTTTGTTAGTATGTTTTTTTACTTTTTTGGATTCATTTCATGCCAGACTTCATGTATTTACCAGTTTGCTTCTTTAATTTTCCATTTCAAACAGTTTAACATAGCTCAGAAATGTAGGTACAAGAAGTTAATTATATAGCAATTAGTAGGATTTATTCCATTATATTTGAATAAATTAATATATTGCATTTTTAATAAAAATTAAACTAGTAATTTTATACCCCCCCTTAAAAATATGGATAACTAGTTGACTAAACAATATTAAGGGACTGTTTAAAATGAACTATTGACCCTAGTGAGAGAGAAAGACAAAAGTTATTTTTAAGGTGGCCAATACATAAATATCAAAAAACTTTTCTATATATTCATTTAATTTATTTAACAAACTTTACATTACTTTTATTATCGTTCATAATACATTGATTTCATAAAGAGTGAAGGAAGCACAACAAAATTATCATTTAACAAAATAATGCGAATATTTCAGTCAGCAAGATTATTCTATTTACTTTTGGGTTTTTGAAATTTAAAATACTTGAAAAGCAATATTTTATTTTATGGATCTCCCCCCCAAATAGGAAGGGAGATGTTCTTATACCATTAAGATTCCAAATTTAACCACACAGAGAGGGAGCTCTCGGCCTCATGGTTACATAAATAATAAAAGAGTAACTTTTCAGTGTGTACATTTGAAATAATTGCAAAAGTAATACATCATTATATTCGATCAAATTTCAATTTTTAGATTTCCTTTTAAAAGGCTATTTAGTGGAGGAAGAATGAACAAAGGAAGTACAGGGTTTTTTAGAGCAGTAAAACTGCCGTGTATGGTAGTATAATGATGGATACATGTTGTTATACATTTGTTCAAACCCATAGAATGTACAACACCAAGAGTGAACCCCAATGTAAACTATAGAGTCTGGATGATAATGATGTGTCAATGTAGGTTCAGGAATTGTAACAACTGTACCACTTTGCTGGGGGAATGTTGATAATGAAGGAGGCCATGCATGTGTAGGGGTAGGAGGTATATGGGAAATCTCTGTACCTTCCTCTTAAGTTTGCTGTGAATTTCAAACTACTCCAGAAATAAAATCTTTATTAAAATACTATTTAATATACACAAAATTTAATTTGAATTTTTAATTAATTGTACCACATGTAAGTGATATTCATTTTAGGAGCATCAATATTCAACAAATTATAATTTTTTATTTTAATTATAAAATATCTCACTGTGCAATAAAATGAATATAACATCTGATTTAGAGAGAAAGCCTGAGATTTAAAGTCCTTATTTTTCCTCAGGACAAGCACATTACAGGAAAAGATAGTGCCACACAAGTCCCTTTATATTACTGTACCTGTTCATGTGTTGGCTGGTATCTATTATAGTACCCTTTACTTGCTTAATTTGTTTTCATCATCTATCTATAATTATATGAATACTCTTTTAAGGCCAATCATATTTTGTCAGTCTTAAGATTGTAAGGGAAGAACTTAGAGAAAACATTTAATTCATTATTTGTGAGGTTAAAAGAAGAACCTAGCCCTTTCATCTTTATTTATATATTTAGTTATTCAAAAATTTAAGAATCAACAGGGCCGTCTTTGGGTAAAGACAAGATTTCTAGTAGGACTAAAATCAGAATTCAGCCTGTTTAACAGAGAGTATCTACAGATTAGAGAGGTTTTCCAACTTGGAAAAATGAGTCCTTATTCCCTTGGATGCTTCTATGCTTTATGGAGCATCAAAGTCCTGGAATAAAAACAGTAAATCATGTTGCAGTAAGACCTATGACACACTGCATAGTTCTTCAAAGAAATCTTAGGACTTGGATATCTTGAAACATGCTTCACCAGATTATGTTGAAACAGAATAAATAGAGAAATTAACAGGGGAAAAGAAAAGGCTGATGTAAATTGTGGGTATAGAAGATTCATATATTCCCCAAATTATTCTAACATTCAATAAATTCTAGCAGGTATTTTCTCTCAATCACAAACTTTAGAAAGCAATAAGGTCTCAAAGAAATAGGGTAAATATAATTTTAAGTGACAGATACAATGATTCAATCTACCTGATCAAGACACCATTTTCTATCACCTTATTCTGCATATATGAGCGTTTAACAGCTATTTAGAAATTCCTGCATGATTTTATTATTAGAAATTTTTCAAGAGGTTTTCCTAAGAACAAATTTTTCATCTCTATTTCCTTGCTTACATTTGGCGAATGGCAGCTTTGCATATTTTTGGGAAGAAGGCTAATAAAATTGTCGATGTCTGTCTCATTGCCTGCTAATGAATGACTTCCAGAGGAGCTCAGGATGGATTAGTAAGCAATGATAGGCAGCAACTAGAACAAGAAGTGAGGCTGAGAGTAAATGTTCAAGCTCAAGACATACAGAAGGCATGAACTCTTTAAAGCTAATTAGATAATGGGCCACAGTTAGATATCAATAAATGCATTTTGTTTGAGATTTATATGGAGTAATGTTTCCTAATGCTTAGTGATCCTGTATTTTTCTACTATGCAAATAAAGATAGCAAATGAAAGTAAAGTGAAAGTACCAATGGAATACTGTAAAGTCATTTACAGTGTAAAGTTACTTTAGTGACTCTGACTTAAGCCATTGTCCTAAAAATAATAATTTGATTATGGAAAACTACTTTTTCTTTCACAGGTTTTAAAATTCCAGAAATTCAATATTTAAAAATTTTTAAATTTAAAAAGGACCAACTCAGAATAGAGATGAAAAGATTATGCTGATTCTTAAATGTATTTATTTACTATTTGAAATTGTTATTAATTTATGTTTCTTACTGAACTTTTAAAATAAGAACCTGGACTAAAAATACATGCCATGAAATATATTAATTTGTAAAGTTGAAAGAGTATATCTGTCATTTTTGGGGGGTGATAAATATATCAGATGCACTCCTCCAAAGTTATTTCTATCAGGAAATGAAATGCCAGGACTTTTTTCAGTAAAATAATCCTGGCAAAACTGTGTAATTTAAATATTCCACTTAGCTATTTTTGTGGAAGCATTCCTGAATGGCAATTTCAATATTTGAGCTCAATTCTTGTTTCATTTAGAGGAAAAAAATATAACCTTAGTAGCAAGAAAATGTTAGAACATGTATCATGGAAATAAATATTCAGGACCACATACTATGTATATACAAAAACCCTATAATCTCTTACTAAAATTATCTGTGTCATCAATAGCGAGATTTAATTTCAGACTCATACAGTGAAAAGTTAACTGTAGTATTATAGAATTCATCAGCTATAACTTGTCTGCAGAGTTCCACTGTTTATAAAAGGTATCTAAAATATTATAAACACATTAGCATTTTATTGAGTGGGAGAAAGAGAAAATTCTTATTGTTGATCAGAAACCACAAGTTCACTCCAACCAGCTAATTTTGTACGGTGAAATGAACACCAAAGAGATTTAGAATCAACACATTTGGTGAAGGGAATGACAGCAATCAGTTTAATTCAGTGATTAAAATGATACCAAGAGTGTTTAGGTTGAAGAAACATGTGAATGTACACAAAAGTTCTTTAGATTATTTTTCAATAGTGAATATCAAAGAATAATGATTATTTGTCATATTATAACCATTATACCACTAGAAAGAAAGAGTTGAAGAATCTAAAGACAAAAGTTAAGAAGGATTTTTTTTTCCATTACATTTTATAGACTCGAGGTTTAAGGATATTGTGGTGGTGTTGGGAGTTAGGTCATGTACTTTAGATATGCTTTTATGGTGATCACAGTTATCCAATCTAAATGGAAAACTTTAAAAATAGGTTATATTTTAAATGTAAATATAAAGCCTTAGAAATCACTTGAAAATATAATAATTTGACTTGTAATTTCTGTAATACAGAAATTAAAAATTATGCAAGTATTGTTTTTGGACTTTTTAATAAAAGTCATTCTGACTGGGGTAAGGTGATATCTCATTGTGGTTTTAATTTGCATTTCCCTGATGATTAATGATGTTGAGCATTTTTTCATATGTTTATTGGCCATTTGTCTTTCTTCTTTCCATTCATGTCTTTTTTCCATTTTTTTAAGAGGATTGTTTATTTTCTTCTTGCTGATTTGCTTGAGTTCTTTGTAAATTCTAGATATTAGCCCCTTATCAGATATGATGCTGGCATGGATGTAGATAGAATGAACACTTATACACAGTTGGTGGGACTGAAAATTAGTACAACCCTTATGGAAAACAGTATGGAGATCCCTGAAAGAACTAAAAGTAGACCTACCATTCCATCCAGCAATCCACTATTGGGTATCTACCCAAAAGAAAAGAAGATTTTTCATCAAAAAGACACATGCACTCCAATGTTTATTGTAGCACAATTCACTATTGCAAAGATGTGGAATCAACCAAGTGCCCATCAATTCATGAGTGGATTAATAAAAGATGGCCATGTGTATACCATGGAGTACTACTCAGCCATAAAAAAGATAAATTGATACCTTTTGCAACAATCTGGATGGGACTGGAGACCATTCTCCTAAATGAAATATCTCAAGAATGGAAAAGCAAATGACACATGCTATTAAACTATTAAATTGGAACTAACTGATGAGCACACATGTGCACAGAGGGAAGTATAATAAAACTCAGTAGAAATCAATCCTTTTAAACATTGCTTTGGCTATTCTAGATTATTTACATTTCCATATACAATTTTGAATCAGAAATAAAATTTCTGTGAAGAAGGTTCTTGGGATATTATTGGGATTTCAACTAGAGTAGAATTGCCATCTTTACAATATTTAGCCCAATATACTAATATGGTATATTATTGATATCTTCTGTAATTTCTCTCAGCAAAGTTTTGTCATTTTCAGTGTGTCTTACGAATCTTTTGTTATATTTATTTCTGTATTTTATGTTTTTGATGCTATCATATATTTTGTTTTCTAATTTTTTGCTGCTGGTATATGAAAATATAATTGATGAATTATATTGACTTGATGTCTTGTAACCTTGATAAATTCACTTACTTTGTTCTAGTAATTTGTATATTCCTTAAGATTTTCCATGAAAACAATCATGCCATCTCTGAACAGAGACAGTTTACTTACTCCTTTTGAATCTTTATATATTTTCTTTATTTTTCTTATTTCAGTGACTGGGACCTCCAGTATGATGTT
Organism: Cheirogaleus medius; assembly: GCA_008086735.1. Taxonomy (NCBI): domain Eukaryota; kingdom Metazoa; phylum Chordata; class Mammalia; order Primates; family Cheirogaleidae; genus Cheirogaleus; species Cheirogaleus medius. The sequence goes on from VBSM01000272.1 coordinate 76,336,143, forward strand.
GAAAAGAAGTGAGGAGAGCACTTGTCTTGTTTCTGAGATTGCGAGGCAAGCATTTAACATATCACTGAATTATCAGAATAAATAGGAAATATTATGATATAGTAATCTATAGAATAATAAATTATAAAATATTTGATTTCTATACTGTTATAATTATTCTATAATATAGATACAGGTTATAAGGAATTGACTCAAGTGATCGTGAAGACTGGAAAGTCTAAAATCTGCAAGGTGGGCCTCCAGCTACAGTTCCAGTCAGAAGGCTGGCAGATGGGAGAACCAGGAGAACTGATTCTCTAGTAGTAAGTCCAAAGGCAGTCTGCCATAGAACTGAGAAGAGCTGTTGCTGCAGATAAAATCCAAAGGTACTCTTCTGGACAATGTTCTCCTGCTTTGGGGAGGCTGATCTTTTTGTTTCCTTCAGACCTTCAGTTGATTGGACGAGGCCTACACACATTATGGAAGATGATTAACATTTCTCAAAGTCCACCAATTTAAGCATTAATCTCCTTCAAAATCATCTCAAAATCACCTTTGCTGCTTTAACCCTTTAAAACATCCAAAATAATGTTTGATTAAATGTTGGACACCCCATAGCCCAGCCAAGTTGACGCATAAAACTAATCATTATAAACACCATTAATTATGACGTTAGCTGGAGACTTTTTGTACACACCTACCATCAGATCAAGAAAGTTCCTTTCTATTCCTAGAAGGGAAAAGCCTTTACTATGAATGAATGTTGAATGTTATCAAATACTTTCTCTGCTTCTTTTGAAAGAATCATGTTTTTTTCCTTCACTCTGATATGTTGAATTAGAATGATTGATTTTGAATGTTAAAACAAAATTGCTTTCCTGGGATGAATGCTACATGATTATCATCTATTATCTTTTAACATATTTTTATATTCAATTTGCCAATATTTTCTTAAAGAATTCTATATATATGTATCATGTGAGACATTAATCTATAATTGTCTTTTTTTGTAATGCCCTTTTCAGGTTTTGGCTAGTCTAGTAAAATGAGTTAGAAGGTGTTCTTTCCTCTTTTCTCATAGGGTTTATGTACAATTCCTTGAATGTTTAATAAGTTGCCCATGAAATCATTGGGCCTAGAGTTTTCTTTCTGGGAAACTTTTAAGAATAAATCAAATGTCTATAACTTATTCAGGTCTTGCTTAATTCCTCTCAGCAATGTTTTTAAATTTTTACTGGCGTTGTCTTTAATATATTTTGTTAATTATATTACTAAATGGCAATTCATATTTCATATTTTATTTTGTGCCTTTTTTGTTAAATTTCTTCACGGAATTTGTCCATTTCAAATAAATTCTTGATTTTCTTGACATGTATATTTAAAAAAATATGTAATATAAATTATTCTATGCATTATTACCCCTTAAAACTATATAAATTTTTCCTGAATATTTTTATAACCTTGTAAGAGCTATCACCATTTTATTAGCGTGCTTATCTGAGAAATGCCTAATGGCTTTGATTGAATTTAGAAATACCAAAAAGCTATTTTCTAACCATACTTTTAAAAATACTTTTATGAACACTTTAGACAATGTGAATAGCAATATCCATACTAGTGTTTTATATTCATTTCTATAATTTTATAACTATTTGGAATCATAGAATCACAGAATGTTTAATACCTGAAAGGATGTTTACAGATTATTTAATATAGGCTTGCCCTTCTGTTTCACTCACTAAAATAACATTCTATTCTTGTCAAACATATTTTTATGCCTAATTAATATGCCTGGCTCAATAGGCTTAAAAATATGTTTGCCCATGATTGCTCAAAAGTAAATGATGGAGGTGGGGGTACACAGAGAGGGCATCACAACTCATAACAAAATTGTATTTCAATCAACCTTAATATAAATGATAAACTAATTAATACATGTAACCAGAAAATATATAAAGTTCTTTGCATTTGTCTACTTCTAATCTTTGTCAAAATAAAGTACATAAAAATGACATTAGCTATACTTATTTTTAGACTGTCACTGATTCACTATGTTGAAGTTAAGTGAGGTTGAACCATTCTGTTTCAAATTTCTTCAACTGAAGTACCATATGTGTTTCTCATATCTTCATTTCTAAGAACATAATAGCAAACATTTCAGAGAAAATATCATCCATGTATACATATTGGATTTCAAGAAAAGTTTTCACAAATGTCCTCCTCATACTAAAATTTGCCAAATAAATTCTTCAGAAAAGACTTCTATCATTGTCAGGGTCACGTAAATACTGATAGTACTATGATAATATTTAAATATATTTTGTTATTACGTATGAAATGTCCAATTTCCTTAAGTACTGAGTTGACAGTTGATATCTCTGACATTTCACTTTGACACTTCTTGTTTTACAAGTATTGTGAAGGTACATCCTCAGTCTTTCAAATGCATGGTTTGGCTTGTGATTATCTTTTAAATGTTTTTTAGAGCAATTTTTGTCAAACCACAGATAAATCAAAATTTGTGTTATTTTTTAATGAGTTCTGTCATGGTACCAATGCAGCACAGACAGCTGGAAATATCAATGAAGTGTTTGGGAAGAATGCAGCTGATGAACGCACAGTACATTGATGATTTGAGAAATTCTGTTCTGGTGATTTTAATCTTGAAAATGAACCACGTGGGTGACCTGAGACCAAGGTAGATAATGATGAGCTGAATGCTGTAGTGGAAGCAAATCCATCTCAATCTCCTCGTGAATTAGCAACAAGGTTCCATGTTACTATTCCAACAATATGGGACCATTTGAAACTAATCGCAAGGTAGAAAAGCTGAATAGATTTGAGGCTCTGCCTTGAGGGGGGAGGTGGACGTGGGCAATATACATAACCGTGATATTTGTACCCCCATAATATGCTGAAATAAAAAATTAAAAAAAAATAGAAATAGAGGACCTGGACATAAAAAATGCTGAATAGATAAGTTCCGCATGAATTAAAAGAGCGTCAGAAGAGAAATTCTCTTGAAGCTTACCTTTCTTTGCTGTCATGACATAAAGGCGAATGATTTCCACACCATTTTGTTATGTGTGATGAAAAATGGATTCTTTTTGACTATTGCAAGTGTTTGACGCAATGGTTGGATAAAGATGAAGTGCCGAAACACAGTCCAAAACTGAATATTCATCAAAAAAAGCTAATGGTGGTCTGTTGGGGGTCCAGTGCTGGTATTGTCCACTACAGCTTCATGAAACCTGATCAATCTATTACAGCGGATGTCTACTGCAACCAGTTAGATGAACTGATGAGGATGCTTGTGATTAAGCAGCCAAGACTGGCCAATAAAGACAGGCCAATCCTCTAATAGGACAAGGCTTGACTACATGTCACACAAACATGTTGCTCAAACTACGGAAGCTGGACTTGGAAACTCTGTCATCCATCGTATTCACCAGATCTTGCACCAACTAACTACCACTTCTTCCAGGCTTTGGAGTACTTCTTGCAAGGACAAATACCCAATTCTCAACAAGCTGTGGAAAAAACCCTTTCACGATTTTATCACCACTTACTCTCCATGCTTCTTGTCTGCTGGCATAAACAAGCTCCCTGTTAAGATGGCAAAACTGTGTCAATAGTTTAGCCACATATTATGACTATTTGTACTGCTTCATGTTTGAGATATAATAAACTACACTTTTGATTCAAAATGGGACACTTCATATTTAATGACCTTAATATAAAGCAGGTTATTAGTTAGAAGTATTCTTTTTTTCCCCTTTTCTTTACCAAGTCAAAACAGGAACAGAAGTGTTCTTTTTTCCCTTTTTTCTGATCTTAACAGACATGATTTCCATTTCTTAAAAATGTGTCAGTGTAGAATAGCCTTGAATCACTGATGAATGCACTACTGTCCCAGGAAAAAATGTCTATCTCAAGACTGTTGTTTTCTGATAAGCTCAAAGAACCCAATCTTAGTATAACAAGATAGGACTGTCTATTTGCACCTCATCAGGGGCATTTGTCAGTAGTGAAAGGAACAAAGTGAGGACTTAACCTGATCTGTGACATTCTATGTCCCTTGGGATCCAAAGTTGATCTATTTGTGCCTAGAATATAGAGATCTCTTCAAAGAGTTCCATTAGTTCTTGCCCTGTCCTCTAACCAGGAGTTTTATGCCATTTTTCTCTTAAAAACTTTATTTTGAGATTATGATACTGATTTTTAAACATCTGTATTGAGGTACACGATTCCCATATTTTAAAAATAACCCATTTGAAGTGTGAAATTCAATGGTTTTAGTACATTCGTAGACTTGTGCAACCATCACCACAATCTAAATGTACAACATTTTAACCACCCCCAAAGTAACCTCCTACTCGTTACCATTCAATCCCCAATTAGCCTCCTTGCACCTCCACAGCACAGCTCTAGGCAACCACCAAGCTATCTTTGTGTCTATAAATTTGCCTATATTGGAAATCACATAAAATAAAATTATACAGTCTGTGGTCTTTCGTGCCTGGCTTCTTTCACTTGGCATAATAGTTTTGACATTCGTCCATGGTGTAGCATACATTAATACTCTATTCTTTTTTATTGACAAACAATATTCTATTGTATGGATATACTACACTTTTATCTGTTGATAAACATTGGAGTTGTTTCCACTGTTTGCCTATTATGGTTAATGTTGCTAGAAATACTCATGAACACGTTTTTGTGTGGCTATATGTTTTCATTTCCCTTGGGTACATGCCTGGAAGTAAAATAGCTGGAACATATAGTAGTATCTTAATAGTTAACTTTCTGAGGTATTGAAAATTGTTTTCCAAAGAGGATACCCCATTTTACTTTTTCACCTTTAATGTATCAGAGTTCCAATTTTTCCATATCCTCCCCAGGACTTGTTGTTTGTCCTTTTTGTTATAGTCATCATAGTGTAGTCCTCTCTGTGTGCTCCCACCTCTATCATTTATTTTTGAGCAACTATAGGCTTTTAAGCCTTTTATAGTTTTAACTATTAATTTACAGCTATGATTATTTTTTAATGTGTGTGTAAGAAAGAGATCCAACTTAATTATTTTGCATATAAACAACCAGTTGTCCTAACACCATTTGTTGAAAAGACTATTCTTTCTCTATTTTATTGTCTCAGCACTCTTTTCAAAATCATCTTTTTTAATTTTAATTTTTAAAATTATTTTTATTTTTAATTTTTATGAATACATAATAGTTGTACATATTTATGGAGTGCATGTGATATTTTGATAAAAGCATACAATGTGTAATGTTCAAGTCAGCAGAATTGGGTAGTCACCACCATAAAAATTTATCATTTCTTTATGCAGGGACTATCCCAAGACCATTCTTCAAGTTATTTGAAATATACAATAAATTATTATCAAGGACAGGTAGCCCATTGTGCTACCAAATACTATATCTTATTCTTTCTATCTAACTGTATTTTTGGATCCATTAACTAGCTTCTCTTATCCCCTCCCTTCCACTACTCTTTTGAACTTCTGGTAACCATCATTCTTCTCTGCCTCCATGAGATCAACTCTTTTAGCTCTTACACATGAATGAGAACATGTGATATTTCTCTTTATGTGCCTGGTTTATTTCACTTAGCATAATGTCCTGTAATTTCATCTACGTTGTTGCAAATGACAGGATTTTATTAATTTTTATGGTTGAATAATATTCCACTGTGTATGTGTACCACATTTTCTTTATCCATTTATCCATGATGCACACTTAGATTGAGTCCATATCTTAGCTATTGAGAATAGTTTTTTCTAAAAGAATCATTCAATACTAATCAGTCAATCTGGTGGCTACCGTGACATATCTTCTCTTGTCTTACTTTCCCCTCAAGTCAAAGCCAAAATAACATATTCACTACCAGGAAAGCAGGCCTTTGAGATCCAGAAAACACATTTCATTTCATTCTTTCATTTCCAAATATTTCCTGTAAATAAAAATGGCTTCCTTAGAAGAAATAAAAAAGAGAAACAAATGAAAAAGTAAATACCCCTTATTACCAATTCAAATCTCTATAGTTAGCAAAGCTGAGAGTGGTAAGAACATTAGACATTTTGATTTATTATTATTTTTTTTATTTCAGCATATCATCCTGCCCCCTCAAGTCAGAGCTTCAAGTGTGACCATCCCCCAGATGGTTCGCTTCCCACTCATGTATGTATGTACCCATCCCCTCTTCCCCCTCCCATCTGCCCCACACCCGATTTTTAAGCTGCACTCAGTACACACCAATTTTTAAAGATATTAGGTTACATTTTTCTTGAATCACTGCTCAAGCTACCTTTTACTTCCCTTCACTTTCTCCACTCCCAAGATCTGCAAAAATCAAATCAGTTATTCAATGGCCAAGAGCTCAGCTTTGAAATAGCAGCAGTGGAAATTCTACATCTCCTTTCCAAATGTCACCTATTTTTTCCTTATTCTATCATTGTAATACTTTTTTGACTATGAGAGATTTTGTCTGGATACACAGATAGTTTCCCCAGAGAACAGTAGTAGGATTCAGTAAACTTTCTATAAGTGCCTTCAGCTAGAAAATAAAAGATCCAAGAGAAAGTATCATACTTTAAAAAAAAATTATCTTCTTTACACTGCAATGTTCTAAAAGGAACATTTTAAGTCTCAATAAGAAACAAACAAATGAAACTAAACTCTGCCTGTATGTCTTCCAATAATTTAGCAACAGAAATGATGAGAATGGTGGTAAGCCTTCCTTTCTTTCCTCGCTATTATATCAGAAACAAAGTCCATTTCATTTTAAACAGATTTGAATCTTAAAAATATAGTTGCCATGCTAGTTGAAATGACCTGGTCTCTAAAAGCCTGACATTTATCATCTAAGGAATGTTAGAAGATTTACAGTAAAATCAGCTTTTAAAGTATGAAAGATGTGCGATATCGATTGTGGTGGGAATGGTAAAAAGTGTGCATTTTAAGCAACTTTGTCTGCCTTAACATCAGCAGATGCCATCAATGAATTCCAAATAAAAACATGTGAGATTTATCCTCCTCTATGATTTCTCTCAACCAACATTACCCATTCACTCAGGAGCACTTATGTTCCTGGAACAAGAACAACAAAAAGAAAGTGCTCTTGAAATGCAACAGGGAAGGATATTTCTGCCCAGGGAAAAAGAAATGCTTCACATAACTGTATTTCATTTATAAAGTATATTCTGAAAGACTTACAATGTCTGCTTCACTACTATAAGAGAATATTTTGATGCAAAACAATTTCACTTAGGTTTAAATAAAACAATGTTGAAGTAACTCTTGGTATTCAAATATTGATCTTGATGACATATTATTCACTATTTACAACAAAATTTAAAGTAATACAGTTTCCCATGATGAATATAAAAAATATGATACAAATACTGAATTTAGTGCTATTTCTAATTTAGTATATCTAAGAATATATACGACACATTTATTTTTTTAACTTAACTAAATTTAACAAATGCACAATACAAATAGTTTGAGAACACAAATTAATGAAAATTCACAGCTATGGATACTTGGCTAAGATAATGTAATAGCCTTAAATGCAGCTTCTTAAACACTATCAGCTCCAATATGTAAATATGGAATTATATATTAGTAGTCCAAGTTCCTTCTGATATATTGGTTTAAAAACAAAACTTTAGCAGGAGTTGTAATGATAATCTTTCAAAAAATTTTAAAATGCATGCCTTAAAATAAAGAATTTATGTAGAAAAAATTTTGTAATAATATTTATAACTAAAAGAAAAAGCAAAGAAATCCCAAATAGAACAATAGTTCAATAAATAACATATAATAAAATATTACATAGCTATTAAAATTATATTTTTTCAAGAGCATTCAATTACTTGATAAAATGTTAATGATAGACAATGTGAAAATGTCAGACTATAGAATTATATACATTACTAGCTGGATAACTTAAAAATTAAAAACATATGCATAGAAATAGATTTGAAAGAAAAAAAGCAATAAAAAAATTACCAAGCAATTACATTAGGTAGTTAAATCATAGGTAATTTTTATGTTCTTTGCTGTATGTTCTCCTTTTTCTTTTAATGTGCATGTACTAGTTTATAGATAAAAAAAAGTTACTGTCATTTGCTTTCTAATGCCAGAACAGTTAAAAGAAATACCAATATCTAGTAAAGCAGCTAGATTATCAGAGGGAGATAAATATTCTGTGGTCTTTCCCAGTAAAGCTTAAAAAAAAAAAGATTACCATTCTGAATGGATGATGATGGCTTCCTGTGAGGAATCAAGTGGAACGTTTAGTTTCAAGGCAGATAGATACTAGATACTACTTGTAAGTATAGAAGGCTTTTCTTTTCACCCTAAGCTACATATCCAAAGTTTCCATCCTCTGGCTCTTCTCAGGCTTCTGCTCTACTTTTCCCTCTAGTCTGTCTCAGAATTGTTTAATTTTATTTCATAGTTTAAGAACTAATGCTTCCAATTTCCTTCCTCAGCTTTTACTTTTATTTTAGTGCATCCATTCTTTTTCTTTTACATTTCAGACAGAAGTAGTCTCTTGTTCCTTTCTGAGATTTAACACTGACATGTTGCTTTTATGCAATCCTCTTCTGCACATCCCCCGCCTAGAATATTGCTCCATAGCCTATTGAGCACCTGAATATTGAGCACCTAGAATATTGCTCCATAGCCCTGTTACCTTTCAAGATGTCATAAGTCTCTTGCTCCATATTGGTTCTTTCTCCCCAGACATAGTTTCAAGATTGCCTCCAACTGAGAAAACCCTCATTTAACTCATTCTTCTAAGTACAGATTCATACTATCATACCTTTATTCATGCATTTAACCAGTAATTATTAAACACATAGTATGTTCCAGGCACTATCTAGGTGCTAGGATTATAGCATTGGCTCAAACAGAGGAAATCCCTGATCTACTAGAACTTACATTCAGGGGACGGTAGGGGAGAAGGGGAATAGAAAAATATTCATTTTTAATATGTTGGGTTGCAATAATTGTTAAAAAGGAAGAGCAGGGCACAATAGTAAGTGGCAAAGAGAGCAAGCTATTTAAATCAGGTGGCCACAAAGAGTTTATTTGTTAAGATGACATTTATCAGAAAGAAACAATATAGTGTCATGTGAATAACTGAGGAAATTACAGGAATTGCAAATGTAAAGAAAGATGTAAGACACGGGAAAGCCCTCTGTGTTTTGTTCAAGGAACAGCCAGGATATCCAGGTGGCTGCAGCAGAATTAGCTGTACTTGGGGCTTTGGGGAGAGTGGCGGGGGGAGAAGTTCAGAGACTTACAAATGATGCTGAGGCTTGTGGCCCATGATAAGAACTTCATATTTCATTTGCAATAAGATTGGAAGGAAACAGTAGGCTTAGAGCAATGAAGTAGTATAATAACTTCTCTCCTTTTTCTGCCAGATTTCTTGAATTCATAATCCACTTCATTATCCCCAATTTGCTCTTTTTATCTTTTCACTGCAAGCTGGCATCTGCCCAAACTATTTAACTAAGACTAAACTAAAAAAAAAAAATCACCAACAGTCTTCTAATTGTCATGTTGCCCAGCTTTTTACCCAATGTCTCATCTACTTGTACACACAGAGTCTTGCTCTCCTTGGCTTTTCTGTTCTTTTCATGCTTTATAGTCTCCATGTGCTAGGACCTCTAACTACTAAACAGCTCCATGTAAAATTTCTACAAACACTTCTAATTCATATTTTGCAAGTCAAACCTGTTTCTTCATGACAATCTCCCTCTTTTTTATGGTCCTCAATTGATGTCAGTACTTCTTCTAAGAATCCTCTGCCATATTCAATTTATTTCTCCTTTCTTAACAATTACACACAATTAGATATCATTCTTATGGGTTCTATGGCTCCACTGCATTTTTTTTTTTTTTTTTTTTTTGAGACAGAGTCTTGCTACATCACCCATGTTGGAGTGCAGTGGCATCATCATAGCTCACTGTAGCTTTGAACTCCTGGGCTCAAGGATTCCTCCTGCCTCATCCTCCTGAGTATCTGGGACTACAAGTATGCACCACAAAGTTTGGCTAATTTTTCTTACTGTTTTTAGAGATGAGTCTTGTTGCTCAGCCTGGTCTTAAACTCCTGGCCTCAAAAGATCCTTCCACCTTGGTTTCCTAAAGTGCTGGTATTACAAGTGTGAGCCACTGTGCTTACAAGTGTGGCTTCCACTGTCTTATAAATCTGTCTTTGTTATCTCTTCGTTCCACTTCAAATGTTGTTTCTTATATTTTTAGAGGAAGTTCATCTCTGTGCTCCTGCAACCAGAAACTTCTCCACACTTTTCTCCAGGAGAAAAAATAAATAAAATTATACATCCATCTCTGTAAAATTAAAGTCTGATCACCTATTTGTCTGATCTAAAATTTGCTTGCTTCTCCAGTTCCCAAAGAATAAAGCCTAACCCCTTTAACAAAGTTTCTGTAGTTCTTGACAAGGTCCCGCCCCACTTCTCAAAGTTTCCATACCCCAGCGTGGGCTGAATTATGATCATAAGACACTTAATTCTACTCTGCCTTTTTTTTTCTTGTGTATTTACTTGGGTGAGCTTTCTATATCTTCTTCATCTTTAACCAATGCATGATCATTAGCTTGTATAATTTATTGAGTTGCCATTTGTGTAGATCTCTTTTCAGTTCTTCAGTTAGAATTTATTACTGCACTTTTTTGTGACTCAAGATTATTTTATTTATAAAATTACCCTTCCAATTTACATTGGATTATCAACATTACATTTATATATATCAGTCTCTATTCTTTTGTTATAAGTGCCTTGAGTATCAGTTCTCTGGTTATCATTTAGGTAACCCTCATGCTTTGCACATGAGAATGACTCAAAAACTGGTTTCTAAATAGAATTGAGCATGATATATGATACAATTATATATTATATATAACAATTCAATTATATAGGTTGTTTTAAAATAATACACACAACAAAAATAAAAATAATAAATATATGTAAACTACTGTGATAAGCATTACAACAATTCACTAATAATTCTAATTTTCTTATTCTAAGCACAAAGATCACAACTTATCCAATCTCCCAGTGACACACATGGTTATGGTATGTGATATAGTTTAACCCAGATACATGAATAGAAATTATGTATGTCATTTCCAGGGAATTAACACTTAATAGTTGCTCTGCAATTTTTTGTCTTCTCTTTTTCTTCTCTTGGTGACTCTAACATTCCAGTTGTAGGTCTTTCATCATCTTAAGATGGACGTGCATCATGAGCAAGAAATAAACCTGTTATTTTAAACAACTGAAACTTTAGTGTTTTAAAACAGCTTATAAAGTTTTAAAACAGTTTATAAAGACTATCTAAAGAATGGAAAACAAACACCACATATACTTCACTACTAAATTGGAACTAACTGATGAGCACGCATGTGCATAGAGGGAAATAAAACTCATTGGAAACCAGATAGGGGAAGGGAGGAGAAGGGAATGGGCAAAAACCTATCTAACATGTACAATGAACACTATCAGGGTGATGGGTACACTTTTAACCCTGACTCAAGCATTACAAAAGTGATCCACGCAACAAAAAACTTTTGTACCCCTGTAACAGTTTGAAATAAACTTATTTTTCATTTAAAAAAAGAGTAATGCTGCTAATTATTATGCTTCTTTTAACTAACACAACTACACACTATATGCCTCTTATTCTGCTAATTGTGATACAACTTTCTATAAGTTATCTCTCTTAATCCTAAAAACAGAGGATATATTATTTATGCACATATTAGCAATGAAGACAAAGAGGTCCAGAAAGGTGAGACAATTTACTCAAATTCATACAGTTATTAAGTTGGAAAATCAAAATCTGAATGAATTACAGTTAAATATTTAACTACCTTGGAGCATTGAGTCTCAAGAATTTATTTATTAATTCATTCTACAACTAGAATGCAATATTGCATAGTCTTTAATAGGGCTTGGAGTCAGACTCTCTGGAATGAATTCTCAGCTTGCCTCCTGTGAATTGTGTGACATTAAACAAATGATTAATAGGTCTCTCTGGGTCTTTGTTTTTTCATATGTAATATGGAGACACAAATAATACCTACTTCATAGAGTTATTGTGAAGATTAAAAGCATTTAGTGTGACACCTGACATTAATAAGCTGTTGATAAATTTCTATATTATTCTTATTATTTATTTCATCCCAGATACTGTGATAAAAATGTCATTACATTAAGAAGGTGATTGTCCCAAATTCTCAAGGAGAGGCAGACAAGTAAACCAGTAACTGCAAACTAGCAAAGTACTGTGAAAGGAACGTATAGGTCTTATAGGATGATCCAGGAGAGATATTCTCCATTCACACACACACAATGTGTTGCCTCTCCTGCGTGGTCTGTGAGTCAACTGCCTTTGGTGCTGATGGACAGCCTTGGAGCAGGTGAATGGAGGAGATGACATGACAAAGTGGCTACCAGCATCAGTTGCAAGATTGGGCCAAATTGGCCCAGCAAAGGGGTGCCATGAAGCAATGAATCAGCTCAACACATGAAATTTCTCACAAGAAGGTGGAGAATGCCATAAAAAACCAATCATCCCAAACAGATCAGTGAGGAACTTAGACTAAATCAGGCACAGTCACTAAGGCATAAACCTAGGACTTCTCCTAGTGCTGTTATATGTGTTGCTCCTGTAGTCCAATTTCTCCGATATTGGAACAAGAGGGAGTTTCATAAGTTATCATTAAAAAGTTCAATATTTTCCATATTTAGTTGAGTGACTTGACCTCTCTGGAGGCAGAATCCAGGTAAAACATGAAGTTTCCTGATTCCCTGTGATATGTCCCTTATACCATCAATAGTAAAAATACAAACTCCAAATATAAGAACAGTTTATAAGGTATTTCCATTGTTACCGTAGCAGGGGGAAGGTCTGAGATACAGCTTGTGAAGTAGGTAGGTAAGAGCAGGATGAAACACATCTTTGGACAGTGCTAGTCTGATCTGAAGGCACCCTGAAACTTCCTCAGCAGTGAGCAGAGAACGGTGAGAATGAAGGTTACAAAGGGTATCTTTGGGACATACACTGTTTTGAAAAAAGCCATCATTTGCTCCATGATGATAAAGGTAAGGAGATAATTAAGTGTAAAGAATTACTCATTGAGCAAATATTTACCAAGCATCTGCTCTGTATGCTCTTCTGGGTACTGCAAAGTGATGATCAGAAGATTGGATTTCGGCTCTCATGGAGCTCAGATTCTAGAGGGGAAAAAAGGCATCACAAGTAAATAAATAGAACAAACCCAAAATTGTTTTATAGTTTTAGAAGTGCTATGAAGACAAGACAGAGTGTTGTGTGAAAAAGTGAGTAGGGGACTATTTTTATTGAGTGAATCTGCACTAAGAAGTTAATATTTGAGCTGAGATCTGAAGAGTTAGGAGAATGTAAACAAATGAAGACCTAGGGGAAGAGTCTTCCAGGTATAGGTTTAGGTACGATGTGAATGCCATAAAAAGGGAACAAACTCAGACTATTTGAAGCACTGCGAAAAGTCAGCAAGGTTAAGACACAGTGGGCTTTGGAGACTTGAAAGAGGTAAGGTCAGTAAGGTAGATGAGGTTATGACCTCATGGGATCTCTTCTTAGGACTACAGGCTTAGAATAAGAGTGTGGAATTTAATCTGGGAGAATGTAAAGTCAAAAAAGCGTTTTAAGAAGTGACTGATATGATCAGATGAGAGGTTCTTGTTTTTCTTTTTTTTAAAACAACTTTGCTAAGCAGTAAACTACATACCATGTAGTTCCCCAATTTAAAGTATATACTCACATCGTTTTTATTATATAACTAATTTATGAAACTATCACTTTACTCTAATTTTAGAACAACTTCTTCATTCCCAAAAGAAGCCTTATACTCATTAGCACTTTCTTCCCATTCTCAACACCCAACTCCCTCCAACACTCCCACACACATACACACACACACGCGTGTGTGCATGAACACATACACACACATCCCAACTTGCCTTAGGGAGGGATGAAAAGTCGGAGCACGGAGGAATTTTAAGGCAGTGAAACTACTCTGTATGATTCTAATGGTGGATACATGTCAGTATACATTTGTTCAAACCCGTAGAATGTACACCAAGAGGGAATCCTAATCTAAACTATGAACTTTGGGTGTTAGTGATGTATCAGTATAGGTTTATCAATTAAAGCAAATGTACCACACTGATAATGGGGGAGGCTATGCATGTGTGGGGGCAATGGGTATATGGAAATCTTTGTACCTTCCTCTCAATTTTTCTGAGAAACTAAAACTGCTCTAAAAATAAAATCTTAATAAATCCAGGATAAATGTCATGGTGACTCAGACTAGAGTTTTGTTTGTGGAAATGAAGAGAAGTAGACTGACCCAGAATGTTTTAGAGATAGGATTTACATATCGAAAGGACTGGGCCAGGAGAAGGGAGGTATAGGTAAGAGAAAAATTAAAGATGAACACCTTAGTGTAATTCTTGACCAACTGTGATAATTGATAAAAGATTTTAGTGTACCAGAGCAATATGAGGAGGTCACAACTTTAGTTAGTATAGTTTTGTTTGAATGTATGTGTGTGTGTGGCAATAATCAAAGTTGGATGTTTTACAAATTCAGTATAATGTACCTTCCCTATATTCAAGAGGAATCTCACATAGGCTTTTGAATACGTAAACCTGAAGTTGAAGGGAAAATAATGATAGGAAATATAAGTTCGGTAGTTGTGCCAGTCTTGGCCTGTTTATTCTCAGATGTCCTTGTTACCCTTCCCCTGTTCCTCTCCTCATCACAAGTGAGAAAATCACTGTTGGGTATGTCTAACATTGGGTTTGGCCAATAAGGAGCACTAGTGAGAGATTTGAAGTTGAAGAAATGGAGAATCAAGGATATTTCCCCACTCTCCCTTTTGCTCGCATGACGTTAGTGGCTGGATATGTTCTGAGGCTCCAGCTCCCATCCCAAAGCTTGGTTGTGATTTTAGCTTACATCTGCTGAGCCCCTGCACCTGATATTTATAATTCTAGCTCCCTTCCTTGATCCTCTGGAGTGTAGCTGTTGGTAACATGTTGGTTACCTCATTATCTCTTCTTTTTATTCTTAGCTCTTTTATCGACTATGTATCAATTAACTCTATTAAAGTTATTTTTTAATCCTTAAAATGGTTTTTGTTTTATAGATTAGACTCTGATAGTAGTCATTAGCATAAAGTTATTAGTACTTATATATACCATATACAGTACATATAGATACAGTACTTAAAGCCATGGGAAATAATATGATTAATAATAACTGTGCTGTTCATCAGAAAATAGCTGAAATAAGTCAGGGATTTTGTCTTCATTGTTCAATTATATATTTCTGGGGCATAGAACACTACTTGAAATATATGAGGACTCAATACATGTTGAGTAAACAAATCCATTAATTAATTTATTAAAGAAACATAGATATTTGATTTATTTTAGTGTTTATCCAAATGATCCTCACTTATATAAGTAAAGATATTTTTGAAATATATTAACATTTGAAAATATATTAAATTTGCTATTTTCCTAGTGTGTCTTTATTTATATCACTGTGTTTCATCTTAATCTCAAGGTGATAGATTTGATGAAGGATGATTAAAGTTGTTGCAAGGAATGCACAACAAAGAATAAATAGTATTCAACATATGGTATTCAAAATATAGTTTTGCAAAATTAGGCTTTGAGGGAATAGGCATTTTGAAATATCTTCGATGCATTAAGAAAGAAAATTAGAGAAATCATATTAAGGAGTTTCTTCCACAATATAGAGAAGAAATCATTCTCTATGGTGGCTCAGCCATGAGGCTTGCTGCCTTAGGTTAATCATTTGCTGTAATGTAGAAAGTAGCCCAGTCAGCAAAGTGGATTAGATCTCTACAGACACTCTAAAGGAAAGACCATGAAGGATCCAGAGGATACCCCATTTAAGGACCCTTGCTACTTTGTTACTAAGGCATGCTCTCCCCCTCTCAAACACACCCACAACCTATTGTGTGAAAAAAAGAGCAAGAAGATAAAATATGAAAGAACATTTTTCTTTTTTTTATTTCAGCATATTACGGGGGTACAAATGTTTAGGTTACATATATTGTCTTTGCCCCCCACAAGTCAGAGCTTCAAGCCTGCCCATGCCCCAGACAGTGCGCACCACACCCTTTAGGTGTGAATTTACCCATCCCCTCCTCCTGCCTCCCACCTGCCCAACACCTGATGAATGTTACTACTATATGTGCACTTAATTACCTAAAAGAGTGAATTTGCAAAATCAACACTGTAGTAAAGGATCTCTGAATAGATTCATGGTATAAACCAAAAAGACACTGTTAAACTAGAAAATACTAGAATATTTTTAAACTGATAAGCTATCTCTCTTGCTTAGTGGAGTTTGACCTTATGAAAAATGAGAGTGAAGAGCTATTTTTCTTTTTCACACCCACATTTTAATCTGAATAAATTTGCTACATTATTGCATTTTAAAATTGTTTAATATTTTATTAATTCTACTTGGTAGTTTCTATTCACTGTGATCCTATATCACTTTTAACCTCCACTGTCTCCATGACAAAATGGTTGACTCATCTCTACTGAAGATCATTTTAAAGGGAAGCTGATTAACATTTCTCAGGAAACTAGCATCTTCCCAGAAAAATGAAGTTGAGGAAAAGAAAATAACTGAACTCTATGAAATAATTTTGGGAACATAACCTTGACATTTTGGTGTTCTGAATGAATTAAATAAAGGACTATACATTTTTAATTGCACCTATAAAAATGTGTCTTTCAACAGCAATGCTTAATATCAACCTTCTCTTGAGTTTTTACTTTGATCTCATATGAAAATAATTGCTATTATCAATATCTCAGGCATAGAAGAAAAAATAAAATCTTATACCTCTTTATAAAAATTCAGCTATGTATTTCAATAAAAGTTCAATTTATTTAATACGCCATTTTAAGGTAAAATTTAATCTTGTTAAGATTCGAAGATACCTTATACAGGGAAGACCCTGTATCATTCAACTTGAGCTATAGTCTATTGTGAGACATTATTGGAAGCCCAGAAAGACAATATCTAGCTATCCAAGAGCTAAAAGGAATGTTCATTTCAAGGGTAAACCTTGACTCACATTTGCACTCGGCCTGGAAGATTCCCTGATGATAATAATGCTATCTTTCTTCTTTAGCCAAAGAAATATTATAATCCTTACTTTTATTCCCTGATCAAAACCTACCTTTCTCTCATGACATAGCACAATTAGATTTGCTTTAAGAAGAATCTAATCACATCAAGGCTTTGTGGGAACCTCTTACTCAAATCACAGTTTGAGCATAGGTTCTATTTAAAGTTTATTTTCAAAACTCATGCTTTCTGACAGCCTATTTTCATACGTGAAAGATTATTTGTTAAAAGGAGAACTAAAAGGATATTATGAATTCTAGTAGCTATTTGAAAGAGAACATACAATCTGGTTCAAGATGTTATTGTTTTCAAAGGAGTTCCTACCTTAAAAATGCACATCAAAAAGCAAAGAGTTAAATTGTTTATTGCAGAAGCTTTAAGGTTAGTAGATTTTTCCATGAGAAGTAGGTATAAAGTCCCTCTTAAGTGTTTAGGCTTTGAATAAAATAATGGTATTTCATTAACAGGTCTCTCTTTTTAGCAAGTATCCATTTAAGAGTTTTTATTGGGTTGATGTAAAAAGTTGACACATTAATTTAATAGTTCCTTATATTTATCATGATTTATTGTTTGCTCACAGAGTTTTAGTCATTTTCTGTACTTATTCTCTTAAAATATTCATTTAAATGGTATTTAATAACCTTAAGCATAGTAATTTTATTCTTTCTTATGCACAGCAGCTCACGAAAAGACAATCATGACAAAAATAAAATTGATAAAATAATTAATTTACCACATACTAAGTTCAAGTAATCTCATATGCATAGAATATCTTATTTTAAATATGTCTGTTGCTTAATATGGGCAATTTGGGTATGCATCTAAAAATATTCCCCCAAATTTTCATGCCAATATGCCTTAATGTTAAAATCAATTTTAACAGAAGAGGTTTTTGAATTACAAGTGGAATCATCTAGAATATATGTATTCATTTGTACCGGTCTTCTGAAGGATAATTATTAATGTTGAAAGAGTATAAATCTTGTGTGGAGAGTTTAATCTTTTTTCTTTAGTCTTAAAGAAAAAAGTAGAAAGTAACACATTGTGTGTGTGTGAACGAAAGTTTTGTAGATGAATTCTTTAAGTCTCTTACCTGTGAACATTGCTTCAATATCAGAGAAAAACACTTTTAATCAATACCAATTTATATAAGACAAAATGTAATAAGACACAAATGTATTATTAATGTAATTAATACAGTTTAGGTAATAAGAGAGTAGCATTCCTTTCAAAAAGTGAACTTTATGAAAACAACAGGCTACTACTGGCAGGGGGGAGATTTAATATTCTAACATAAGCCTTTTTTAAATTTTTGTAATCAGAGACCTTTTTTTTGCAGGTCTTTACCAGATTTTACAGTTTATATTTTAAAGACAATTTTTAGTATTGCTCAAGTAACACATGTTCATAGTAGAAAATGTTTAAAATATTGAAAAGACGTATTTTTCCCCCAAAGAGTCTGAGATGCAGAAAATTTGTGAGGATAATCTGTAAAGTAATTGGTCTTGGATCAATTCCAAATGGTAAAACATAGAACAGATTGACTCTTTATTCGTTATGAAAAACATGAAACAGTTTTTAGGCCAAATCTATAGATGGTATAGAACGTATGTACATATCATATGGTATGCTTAGATTTTTGCAGAGTGATATTTTATTATTTTATGTCTGGAGATTAAAAGAAGAAACCTGGGAAACAAACTGTTTCTTTTATTTTTCACAAACTTCTTCGTAGTCCGTTTCTTTGATTCCTCATTCACACGTTGTCCAGACAGTTGACCCCTGAGTTTGGTAGATTAATGGCACTGCATCAAGTGGATATCAAACAAATGTGGCACTTCTAAAGCCGCAGCACCAAACTGCAAATTGGAAATACACCCTTGGTTATACTATCAACAAAGGAGACACTTGATGTGTGATTCCACTCATCATTCCTCTTAAGCCATTATCAGACAGCTGAGAACAGACAACAATGAAAGAACATGTGCTTGATTGTTAGCATGTCAGACGTACATTATTAAAAACAGTAGGGACAAGGGGAGAGATGAGAGGAAAGGCATTGGCTTCTTTGTTCCGTATGTGAGGGTTTATTTGGAAAGAAAAGAATTCTAAGAAGCACTGCCACGTAACTCCCTATGATGAAGGCCTAGCTTTCCCTCTGTTCATTTGATAATGAAGTTCATGTTCTTTCTTTTTGTTTCTTCCATAATGAAAATGATTAGCAACTTGTTTTAACTGCTTACTCATTCTCATCTATTTCAACTGAAAACTCATTTTCATCTGACTAAATTTCTGATTGTTTTTCAAAGATCTGTATACAAATTACCTGGTGTAATTCAGCAAGACTCTTTTCAATCCATTCCTTCCTAAGGGGACATGGATAAAGAGTTAGGAATTATCTGTTTCATTCGGACTTTGCAAATAAAAATAAAATCATTAATGATCAAGTTTATTGCATATAATATTATAAATAGTTTAACTAAAGCAAAGGGTCAAGTTCAGAAGAAGTAAATGAGAATCTTTCAATAGCTTTTAGCTACACTTGAGACAGTGCACATAAAGAATTTAGAATTTTTTTAACTGAATATATGAAAGTACCACAATAGTGTCAAATACAGCGTAAGGACCCACAAATATAATTTATAAAATAAACTTTTAAAACATAATGAAATTTATAAAAAGAATATTCTCATGGGCTTTTTGTAAATACAAGGAGAAATCAGAATTATCTATAAAAATTTACTTCTTCACATCCTTAAATTTATGTTGGATGATAATTTTAAGTAGTCTTGAGTCTTTTTTTTTTAAATAAAGTTTTTTCTTATATTCTTCACAAAAAGAGTGTACATTCATTCAATAATGTACAAATAAGAGTTATTTTTAAAAATTTACGCAACTACTTGTCTCATTTCCTATAGAAACTGAAATCCATAGTTTCAGTTTCTCTTCTAAAATAAGGAATCACATTAGTCAACAAATATAAAAAAGTGGTTTATGAAAAAAATGAATATTATTATCTTTAACTTATTTATTTTGCTCTATTTGCCCAAATCGTGGATAGTAGAGGTTTGAATATTCCAATATCTATATTAAAATATTAATATATTAAATTGTTCTACCCCATAGTTATTATAACTTTATTGGAATTCAATTTGGCATTATAACATTCTAAAATATATGATCTCTGTCATATTCAGATATAGTCACAAAGAAACATAAGAATACAAATTGTGAATTCTTATGATTTCACTTAATTATAAAGGGAAATATGATTTATTTAAAACTTTTCCATCCAAATTTCAAAAGTAATTAACAACTGAAAACTCTTTAATTCCTTTATTAGCTACAATCCAAAGTATTTATTTGGAAAGCCTTTGAATGTACCCTTATATAAAGATGACTAATCAAAATACATTTCTTTCTTTTTTTTTCTTTTTTATTTCAGCATATTATGGGGGTACAAATGTTTAGCTTATGCTGTTGCCCTTGCCCCACCTGAATTACAGCTTTAAGCATGTCCATCCCCCAGACGGTGCTCATGGCACTCATTATGTATGTATATACCCATTCCCTCCTCTCCCCCTCCCATCTGCCCAACACCGGATGAATGTTATTCCTGTATGTGCACACAGGTGATGATCAGTTAATACCAATTTGATGATGAGTACATGTGGTGCTTATTTTTCCATTCTTGGGATACTTCACTTAGTAGAATAGGCTCTAGCTCTATCCAGGATAATACAAGAGGTGTTACATTACCATTGATTTTTGTGGCTGAATAGTACTCCATGGTATACATATACCACATCTTATTAATCTATTCATGTATTGATGGGCACTTGGATTGTTTCCACATCTTTGCAATTGTGAATTGTGCTGCTATAAACATTCGAGTGCAGATGTCTTTTTTATAGAATGTCTTTTGTTCTACTTGTAGCTCTTTGAGGTACCTCCATATTGCTTTTCACAGAGGTTGCACTAGCTTGCAGTCCCACCATCAGTGTATGAGTGTTCCTATCTCTCCACATCCACGCCAACATTTATTGTTTTGGGACTTTTTGATAAAGACCGTTCTCACTGGGGATAAGTGGTAACTCATTGTGGCTTTGATTTGCATTTCCCTAAAATCAGAATACACTGAAGTACAATTTAGATATGTCCTAAGTATTTATTGGTGAATCTTCAAAGTCACTATAGTAATTAAGAATTTCCTTTCCAGAATCTAAAACTCGTTGAATATACCAAGCCTAAAATCACCACAATATAAGGTACATTGTAGTTTACATTGGTAGCAAATATGAATATGTACAAGTATTTATATATAAATGTGGAAATATTTGCATTTCTTCTATGTGTGTGTTTGTGTGCAGAAAGAGAGAGAGAGTGAGATGGAGGGAGGTGGAACAGATGCAAATATTTCCACATTTAGTCAGCATTAATTGCAAGGTCATATTAAATATTTAGTCTTTTATTTACTTATGTAGTGAGAGTGTTTTTTTTATATGATGTAGAAATCTTTCTCTTCAGTGTGAATGAAATTCATAGTTGTTAAAAAGGACATTAACCCTCTTAAACATCTCAGTAACATTTTTAGCAATCACAATAATTACAAATATTATTTTTCATTCAGAAGTGTTGTCTGTTGAAGGATGTATTTTCAAATGTGTTTTACCTGTTAGTCATGGTGAAAAGATGGTTACTTCAACTCTAAGTATCACATCAATGTTTAAGCATAAAGAATGAGAAAATGGCAATGCCCATTTGTGAAAAACTCTGGGCATATTTCGCTTGTGTCTTGGCCAGAGGTGTGTGTCAGATGACTGCAGGGTGAGGGAAGCCTGGAAAAGAAAATAACTGGTAAAATATATATATATACACACACACAAGATTGGGCACACTGTTACCTAAAACAAACTCATGACTTAGATATAAAAATGACATAGTAAACACAGAGAAAAGGCTTTTGAAAACAAGAATCATTTTTATTTAATTTTTAATGTTTTTTTCATTAGACTGAAGAAGCTAGAATGTAAGGTGTATAGATATTTTTAATTGATCCTTTTGGTCTATGAAGAATTATATTCTTATCAACCATCTCCACTGAAAGAGAAAAGGGGACCCTTGAAAAGCACTTAGGGATCAAACTAAATTTTAAAAATATAAATTGTAAGGTAAGTCAATGAAAATTTAATATTATTCTTTGAATACAATATATGTTTAATTTCAGAAAGCAAAAAGCTATTTCTAAAAGCTACCTCATATTCAAGATGCCTTTTGAGACATCATGAGTTTGTTATATCATCTTTTCTTTGTAGTGTACACGGTATCGTGCCTCTAGAGAATATAGCAATTACAAAATACAGTCTGGCATTCCTTAAATCAATCAATTTCAGTTGCTGTTTTGAAATGAGTGATTCATAATTCCCCATTATAATTAAAGTGGCATTTTAAATTAATAAACTAATTTTTAGTATTTCTGCTGCTATTGATGTGTGTTTTTCTTTTTCAGAAAACTAATCTCAATAAGGTTTCTATTTAAGGATCTTAGAAAATTATAACATAAACATTTCCAAATGCTGGTTTTTAACTCAGGCAGGAAGGACTACATCTAAAACATTCTCTGTGTGTCCCACCTTTTTTAACTTTCACTATCATGAGAAAAAAAATAATTGGAAATGAATGAGATGAAGAGTAAAAGGAGAAGAGGATCATGGAAAGGAAATCTATGTCTAATTTAGGTAAAACTCCCAAAAGACATCTTGTCAGTTAGTTTAAAACTATCCAAGGAAAAGAAAATCTTCACTCAGATTTTTAATTTACAGAATGGGCTAGATATAGAATGTATTCTAAAAAGTCACTGATACTATTTTTTTTCCTCTCATGCATGACCACACTTAAAGCAACTGAGACGAAAGAGTTCTGAGTTGAAAATCTTACTGTAATGTGGTTACAATACTCTTTTTTGCCATCAAGTACACAAACACACACACAAGTAACAACAAAAATTACAATGGTTGTTGGTCTTCAGTCTCAGAAATGTATTTCTTATATCAAAGTAAATAATTCAGTTTCAGCCATTTCCTCTCCTGTCCTCAATGGAGATCAAGAACACCTGGGCAAGTGCTCTGTGTAATTGCCCTTCATATTGCTGAAAGAGTTGTAGTATCTTTCATTCATGTCTTCCCAAAGCAAAATTCACTATGGTTCTATTACCATTCTGCACGCATCTTATTTCCTAAGTTTCCTAAGCTTTACCCAAGTTTGCTATTCATTTTCAACTTTGGAGTTGCCCCAATCCCATCCTATTGAGTAATGACTCTCAGAACTCAAGAGAGTATCCAAGAAAATACTCAGAGGAAAATAAAACCCCATGAAATGTTGCTGAACCTTTTTAAATTTAGGAAGAGGGAAGGAAGTTCTTGACGTATATAAGACAATTGAAAACCTTAATCAAAACCATTCTTTTCTTTTCCACTCTTCATTTATATTTGTTATTTCAAATGAAAAATATATTTTTCACATGCTTTCTTAGAATGTTCCATCCTCTAAAGCAGGAGTCCCCAACCTATGGTGAGTTGTATAATTATTTAATTATATATTACTATGTAATAATAATAGAAGTAAAGTGTACAATAAATGTAATGTGCTTGAATCATCTTGAAACCATCTCCAGTCTGTGGAAAAATTATCTTCCATGAAAACAGTCCCTAGTTCCAAAAAGGCTGGGGACTGCTGCTCCAAAGCATCAACAGCATGTTTAAAACCAAACCAAACCAAACCAAACCCTAAGCAGATTAGTTTATATCTCATGGCATTAAATGTGTGTGTATATGCTGCATGCAAACATACACACACATACATATTCTCTTTCTCTCTCTCTCTCTCTTTCTCAAAAATTCTTAGACAGAAAGCCCTCTTATTTGGAGTTTCCAAGTCAAAGGGTAGAATCTTCTAGGATCCTGACCTCCTTTATTCAATTCTGGCAAAAGTTCTTCGGGCTGTGGTAGGAGATGTATTTTTAGGTAAAATAAAAAGTATTAATATTTTTCATTATTTTTCTGATTTCTTTACATAGTTGAAAAAATCTTCTCAAGATAGAAAGTAATAAATTGGAATAAAATAACTGCATTTTAAAAACGACAACTAAACAGGATTGAAATGGATGTATGTGTGTTCATCTTATTTCCTGTAACAACTAGCTGTTTGTATTAAATTTAGCAAAAACATAAATTAATATCTTATTTTAGAAAATTATTTGCAAACTTTAAAGTGGGATTATTTTCAGGGATGCATATTATCTTTAATTTTTTTTCTCAAAGTATTATAAAGGTCAGTGAAATTAGGTAGATGTTATTTATTAATAATATGCATATTAAATGATCTAGGACACATTCCAGACTAAGCAAATCAGAATATTTGTGCTAGGGTCCAGGGATTCCAATGTTTTCTGCAATCAACAGATTTCCTTAATCCACATTATTTTGAGAACCAGTACTGTAGAAGCCATAAAACCTAAGAAAAAAAAAGCTGCCTTTAGTTCTTATTCTAATTCCAGACTTAATGCCAAAATTTTTAAAGTAGATGCAGTAAGTTTATTTTTATTTTTACTTTTTTATTTTTTTATTTCAGCATATTATGGGAGTACAAATATTACGGTTAAGTATATTGCCCATGCCCCCCTCCCCCCTGGAGGCAGAGCCTCAAGCATGACCAT
>VBSM01000272.1:76361218-76389549 GCA_008086735.1 Cheirogaleus medius
ACCTGATCAAATTAAAAAGCTTCTGCACAGCCAAAGATGCAGTAAGTTTGAAGTGACTATCAAGAGCACATTTAAATAAAAATTGATGGAAAATTCTAAAAGGTAGGGACATCCCTCTCCTTTACCTTGTTGGGAAGTCTTCAGTGATTTTTAGCACAGATTTGAAGAGTTATATCTTTTTATTCCAGTGTCTGTTCCTGAAATCCTTGTTGTATTGTCACTTGTCATGTGGCAAATTTATTCCCTTAAAACATCAGCCTCTCTGAGGAGAAGGCCCAGCACACTACATTCTAGGGGTGGATCTGGATGAGTATATATATGTTCTAAGTTCTCACAATCTTCATTCATGTGACTCATATAAGTTATATTAATTTGCTGTTCAATTGCCAGCACATGTTAAAATCCAGAAATGCTCTTTGGACTTTGTTGTGCTGTAGTTTACTTCCCTCTTCACATGTATTTATGTTGTGCTGGACACAACTTTACAAAGTGCTATAATGTACTTTTGAGATTCAGAGAAATAGTGTGAAGCAGACTGGGTGGATGTTATGAGTCACAATTACATAGGGTGAAAAAAGCTAAAAGAGGTAAATAAACTATGAGAATGTCTTGTGTGTTTTAGACTCTAAACTAACATTCAGGGGTTTTTGATGCTAACTGTAACGGTTTCTCTTACTCTATGTAACATACTATCAGCAACATAATATTTGTTTGCAGCTTATATATTTTCAAAAAATATATATATAATTTCATTCTTTTACCTCATCTCTTTCACTAAAATATGAGCTCCTGATAGCAGTTTATTTTCCTGCTATGTTTATTTCTCTATGCTCAGTAAGACTAGTGAATAGCACATAGTAGGTGTTCAATAAATAATGTTTGAAAATATGTGGCCTTCCCAATAATTTTCTTTATCTTTAATTTTTCTACCTCAAAGAGACTTCCACTATTTCTAAGAATACATTTAATTTGAGACTACTTAAATATCTTTTTTTGTAGTCTTAAATATCTTTCTTAATGTAAGTTCATAAAATATAATTTATTTTATGTTTCTTTAAATAGTTTTATTGTTTTTCTCCTCAAGTTTAACATCAGCCATCTATTGAAAATAAACTGAATGATCTTCTAGGTATGCTCTAAGTTTTATCAATTTGTGAATTAAGGAGTACCTAATTTTAAAAACCAATATAAATACTTAATTGTGAAAATTTCCAACAGGATTTTTGAACACCATAGTTGTAACAACTGGAGAAATATGTGAGTGATTGCAAAACATTTTAAAAAGTCTGTAAGGTTCCTATACAAGAGAAATGTTTTAGTTTATTGTGAGATGTTTTATTTTTCTCATGCGAAGGTAAGATCCAGTGATCTCTAATGGATTTTCATGTTTTGTTGTTGCTGGCCTTGGTTTTGGTCTCTTTGCTTTTCAAACTATGGTTGCAAACAATTACATCAGCCCATGGGAAAATAGTTATAGAGACTGATCAGGCTTCTGTGAGCCAAAACCATTTGTATACCAAACAAGTCAACAACAGTCAGATGCATATCAACATGTAGGAATATAACATATGTGGCAGATAATCTAAAACTACTAGTGCAAACTGCTGCTCCATTCAAGATATATCAAACATACTATCTATCATGTACTTGGGTGACTTTTGCATTTTTGATGCCCCTTTTCTTGTAGAAAGTATATATTATTGTGACTAAGATTGTTGTTTGGGGAATTTGATGGTTTCCAGGTCAATGAAAATGTGAATTTTAATTATTAGTTTTCCACTTAAAGGCAGAACAGTTTCAGCCTGTTTTAACTGTTATCACTTCTCAGGTGAAGTGGACATATTTTAAATGATATATCTGGAAAAATAACAGAGCAGTAAAAAAATTACATCTATGTAACACTGTGGTCTATGTAATACAGCCATTTCTAATAAATTAATTTGAAATGTGTGTGTGTGTGCACTTGTGTCTATACATGTGAATGTCTATAAGAGTGTTACCAAAATGACCCATTAAATCTACAGAGGAAGGGAAAAGGAGAAAACTTTGTTATCAGAGTAACAATCTGCAGATTGGGGAACATAGCCTTTGGGGAAACTGTAAGCACCTGATCCTCAGAAGGGAAGGAAACGGTGGCACTGAAGCTGTTCAACATCTATCTTATGTACTTATTTGTCAGATGTGGGGAATATCTATGAATATTTATGGGAAAAGTCAAGTGCATGTGCAGTGAGTTAACATATATGTTACATACATTTTATGTTTAATTCAGGGTTGAGTTTTTACATTAAAATGATGTGAAATTCAGGTCTTTACAGCAAAGGTGAACTATAGGGCACAAGAAGTTTTGTGGGCCGTCTCTGGAAACCAGCTTGAACTGGCTTAGGGTCTATAACTGCTTATCAAGAAAAAATGTTTGTAAGAGTGGTCTCTGGTCTAACTGATGCTGCTGGCAGGACCCCCCAAGGTGGGTCAGCTGGCATCAGGTGGTCCACCAGGGTCAGTTGGGCAATGTTTTCCTAAAATGGGTTTCTACGTAATTACAGAAAGGAAATCTTCTGGCAGTTAATAAACCTTATGGTAATTAGCAAAGTAGGGTGGTACATGACCAAACCCTGCTATGTCCACTTACTTTTCTTTCAAGGACCTCATCTTAGCCATAGTTAAGAAGCCCTCTTGTCTGTCAGCTGGCGGTACAATGTTGACAGGAGCCAGGGAGTTTTCATAAATTTATGAATCAAACGGGATGGGACAGCATGGTCAGCATGGTCAGCATGGACAGCAAAGGGGCTTGGTTCTGGTCTATCTATTCTTATGTAGCCACATATCTATAAGTCTGTGTTTATGTCTATGCCCATGTCTATATCTGTGCCTATGTCTAAATCTGTATCATACCCACATGTGTATCTCTACATATGTCAGTCTGTCAGTTTGTCTGTCTATCTATCTATCTATCCTCTGCAACCTATGTATTAGGCCCAAGCCACCCAGGTCTAGAGTCACAAAGCTACTTTGCTGCAGAGTTGGCTGAAAGAATTGAGTTCTCCTGCTTATGGTGGGGTACTTTTTCCAATGTGTTACAAGTCATGCAGGAAAGATATATATCAGGTTTTTAAAATGTTTGAACTAGACTCTGTTCTGATGTATATAAGCACACTAAAGCAAAAATGTTGCTAATTTTTTATTGTTGGTAGTTCCATTATCAGACTAATAATTGCTGCACAATTTATTAGATATTAGCAACAGTGTGGCAATCTACATCACATATTACTTTGGATAAAATTTTGCTGACAATGCTGAGGGTAATATTAGTATAAAACAATACTTGTTTGAAAAACATCAAGTATTTATAGTTAATAATGTAATATATTAATATAATATAGTAACTAATTAACCACTAGCTATTTAACTAGTGTTTATGTTAAGTGAGTATTCTTTTCAACAGAATAAGTTTGCTAAATAAGGAATTGGAGACCATGTGCTACAGGGTGGAGGTGGTGTTGGGGAACAATGGAATCTTTCCTGAAGAGAAGCCAACTCATGTTCCACCACTAGTCCCAGCCAGTAGTTTATAAGGTACAGTAGCACATATATTTTAAGTAGTAAAATTCGACATTTTAAAGGGGGAAAATGCTTTTACAAAAATTCTTGAAATAATATGAAAGAAATAGTATTAGGAAAGACAAAGAGAGTGTTGATGGAGTATTTTGACTGAAGTTGTTTCTTTCACAGTATAGAGGAAGTTAGCATATTCTATATAAATAAAGGAGGATTAAAGTGTGGCTGACTATGACAGAATAGCAAATTTGGATGGAGAGGTCTTCATTGTTTAAAGTGAATGTGTGCCACTGAAGTAGTTACTGTATTAACTTGTGATTTTCCTCAGTGTGATTTTTAACCAAGGTTTCCAAATGAGGACCAGGAAATTGATTTGAAAAAAATAAATAAATAAAAAACCTGAGACATAACATTAATCTTTTTTTCTTTTACAAATTTTTTCTTTCAAGAGGGAACATTAAAGAATATTTTTTCTCTAAGTCTGTGATACTTTGACAGGTATTTAAAAATATTATCAACTATTCACCCCATACTTTATTTATTGAGACAAGAAAATAGTTAAAATTCAAAGTAATTTTGTTCTTGTTATCTATCCAAACTAGTTCCAAAGACAACTATAGACACTGGAGCCTTGCAGCAATGTTATACAGGCAGAGAAGAATTCACTGTGAAATGGACTCCATCAAGAGGATTCAGATCCTAAAATTCTTAAAAACTTGCTTTTGGCACACCCAGAGAATGGCATAGTATTAGACAGTTTCTTGGATATTTTCATCCTCTGTGAATATTTTAAAATACTTAGCTTTTGGGGGGAAATAAAATTATGGAATAAGATCTCAAGTATATCAACATTCCATTTTTCATCAGTGTCTCTGGTATTTTCACAATGTATTTATTTTTTTCTTTCAGTAGTCTAATCCACCTAGCTAGAAATGATCCATAGTTTATTCATTTATACAATAAAGTCATATATTTCCCCACCCAACATTATTTATTGTTACGAGAAGAATATGATGTAATATACTTTAAACACTTTAATGTAATATATAAATAAAAATGTGGTAAATTTCAGGGAATCAAGAAAAGAGGAAATAAATTCCAGAATGAATTCCTATAGATGATATATGAATTGAATTATTGACTTCGTATTAAGAATTTAAATACATTTTAAAAACTTTGATTCTATGCATCTATATTCAAAGACAAAAATACATTCTCTCTTCTGATCCACTGGCTTATCAATATAAAGACTTTTTCTCGCAGGGGGCAATATATGGATTTTATCCCATGCATAGGACTATTAGGAATGAATATAACACAAAGGGGAAGACTGATCAGCTGTGGAATCTTTCCAGAAATTAGCCTACCATATGAAATGATTTTTGAATATTTCTGCAACAATCTCACGAGAAACATTCTAATCTAAAAGTAACTAAAGTTTGAACATTTCCCCATCTGTAAAGTGAGAGGCCTGCATTAGAGGATCTTCCCTGTCATCCATGGAATTATGTCCCATTTATGCCAAATACAAAGAGAAAAGGAGATGTGGGACAAAATTTCCAAAACCAATTTGGAGGAGGCAGAACCACATCAGAGGAGAATGTTAAAAAAAAAAAGTTGCAATGTGCAGAGTTTCCAAGCCAATTTTTATGGAGTGAGTTGTATGGTAAAGAACTTGGGTACCAGAAATTTAAGGGACTGGGTAAAGTGAACAGGGTAGCAGGAAACAAAACAAATGAGCAATGACTGAGCAGGCCCATGAAAGGAAGAAGCAAGATTACTATAGCTACAAAGCAAGTTATAAAATTGCTGGCCCAAGCATTGTTTATGACTTTTGTCAGAGTGCATGCAAGTAGGGAAGACCTAGATTTATCCAATAGGGCATAATCGTGGCTTTGGGGTTGGGGTTTGGCCAAGAGAAGTGTCATAGACGCCTGTGGTACAGGGTTGCATATAGTTAGTGTTCTTCATTTCCAATTATAACAAAGTATATTGGAATAACATCAGGGATTGAACCGTGTGTTCTATATTTCTTAGTTATTAAATTGTATAACTATTTTTCCTCCAACTTAAACTTTTGTTAGCCACTTAGTGTTTTGAAACTATTTAATACATTAACTCATTCAATTCACCATGGCACATGGACATAATTTGTATAAAGATAAAGCTTTCTTTCCTGCTTGTAAATGTGTGGGAGTTTTCTTAAAAATGAACTACAGATACATATCTTAAAACTTCTTTGAAAATTTGTTGTCGCTATTTAGGAAGCCACAGTCAGATCTTGATATAATGAGCAGATTTCAGTTTTGATAAGAATGTTACAACTTGTAAACATTATGACTATTTCCCATTTGGAAAACTCTTTGTAAATACTTTAATAGCAACCAAATAAGGCCAAAGGGTTGATTTTACTTGTGCTGTTCTATCAAATACTCCCACTTTCCAACTGTAAAAATAATATAAACCTGAGGATTATAACTGTTTGTATTGGATGATTAATGTGTGCCATGCTTACCACCATGCACTTTACTTGAATGGCCTCATTCAGTCATGAGAACATTATGTGTGAGGAATAGAATTTCATTATCCCCATTCCCAGGGAAGGAAACTGAGTCCTAGAGTTGTTATGTAACTTGTCCTAGGTCACATTGCTAAGAAGTCTCCCCTGTGGGATTGGGGACTTGAGAATTTGAATTCTGAGCCTGATATATTAGCTTCCACCAACTCCATTTCCATTGTATTCTCATGTTCACTAAACTCTACTACTGAGATAGGAAAAAATTATTTAAAGCAGTGCTTTCTCGTTTGACTTTAATTATGGAGGTGGGTACTTTGGCATAGACCTTTATCTGATGCCTGTAATACAATCCTCTGAATAGCAGGGAGAAGGGACAGATGCTTTGCCCCTTGAAGCTGTGACTCTGCTACCTTAGGAGGCGGTAGAGAAGGGAAGAATATTATATGGAGACCCTGGGAGAGTAGTTTATATTATTGGAATAGCATATAGTAAAATTACAAGTAAAATTTGTTAAATAAACATTAAATGACTTCAAGGACTCTCATTATCTGGTGGCCACTGTGTTGCCAGCTTCACATTAGCCACTTCCTTCCTTTCCTTCTTCTTCATACTGCCCTATTGACCTTCAATGGAAACACCATGGCGTTTCGGCATCTTAATGTTTTCATCTGTAGTTTCCTATTTGTGATTTATCTTCTCTTTCACTGCACAGCTCATCATTTGTCACAACAGTGCCAATGCCACTTTCTTGTGAAAATGAATAAACTTTCCAAAATCTAATTGCTGCCTCTTATGTGATTCCATCATTCTTTGTTGATGCTTCTTTTCTTCATCTGACTATATTTTATTATCTCTAGTTGACCACCAATGCCTTCAAGTTTGGGAAAATATTACAGCAACTACTGCTGGAAGAGGCAATTTACCATGGGCTCTGAGTGCCCTGTGGCTGCCTACTGTGTGTACCAGGAATGTAAGACTTTGAGCTTTCTCTACCTTGGTCATTTCTTAAGGTTTTGCCTGCAGTGTGGAATGAGGACTGACAGCAGCTCTGCTTACCTGACATTATAAAAACAGTGAAATCACCAAGTTCAGCATTCCTTGGTTGTGATACAAATCCACTGCATATCTGGCCTTCATATATGTCCCTCTTCATCACTCTCATGGGACCTGGGTGGTGGGGGGAGAGACGGAAGGAGAACTGACATGAGGATAAACTCATTTTGCCTGCTGAGCCACGAGTAATGAAGTTCTTCATCTCTGACCCAAGAGTCTTATGTCTTCTTCCAGTAACCATGAAAGAAAAACAGGCTAACTTGCCAGGTCACCACCAGGAGATAAAATATAAGAATTTTTTCACGTTTTCTGACAGAAACAAGTGAGTATATATGACACTTTGATTCTTTCCTAATTCCTCAACAAAATAAATCTAAATTTGTGTGGTTATCTTAATTTGGCTCTCCTCATAAGCAGAGTCTAAAATCAAGGATGTAAGTGCAGGTGGCTTACTTAGAATTAGTAGGAAATACTGTTACATGAATAGAGAAATAAGACAAAGACAAGAACAACCAACAAAGGGTGGAATATAAAGCTAGTGATCACTGTGGCTGAATAGGGTTTAATACTACTGAGAAAACTCTGGAAGTCAATATAGAGCACAGGCTTCAGAGTTATTCCTTCTAAGATATGTGAATGATGGGATATTTATACACCAATTCCCAGCAGGCACAGGTTGGGAGTACTCCTAACAGATATTAAATCTTTGACATTTCTGGGATGCCTGGCATGTGAATAGAGTAGCTTCTGGATTTAGAGAAAGTTGTCAGGCATAGTGGTTTTGCAGATACTAGAGTTGTAATTAGCCTGTGTCCACTGAAATTGTAAGGCCAAAGGGCTATGGTTGAGGCAGCAACACACCAATTACAGTGCTAAAAATGGCCCTCAAGGAGTGAAGAAGCCAGCAAGCTAGATGAGTTCATAGCCATGGGTTTGCTGCTTTTGATGGCATAGTGTAAGGACATAGGACATGGCAACACATGGTATACATACTAATAAACAGCATATTCTGCTTTGCAATATTTGTACATATTTTGAATTATTTTTTCTTTTTCTTGTTTTTTTTTTTCTATGTCACCAAACCTACTGTGTCAACATGCCCTACCACAATGTGCACAATACATGTGATTAAATTAACTGGTTTGACTCAGGACTTACTCTAGGATGAAGAATGCTGGCCCACTGAAATGGGAGCCAGGAAGCTCCTGGAACATCCCCAAGAAGGACAACTCACTTGTGAATTACCGGGAATTGACTCTCCAAGAAAACTTTACTATTGCCAGAGTTTCCATTCAGAAGTTAACAGAAGTTACTGAATGACTGAGGGCAAAACTAGCATTAATAATAACTACCATATGCCAAGAACCATGCCACACAGCTCATATGCATTCACACATTGGCCTCTTTCCCCCAACAGTTCCTGTTTTACATAGTGGAGAAAACTAGAAAGGTTGAGTACATTTTCCCAAGGGCATAGAATAAATATCAGCAGATTAGGGATGAGAATTTTGGTTTGCTTGACTCTAAAATCCACGCTATTTCTATACTACTCTTGATTCCCTGTAAATCACTACTTCATCCTGGAAGCAGGTGAAAATGTAGTAATAATCTAAATCAAATCTTTTCTTCTAACATATATACAACACACACATATTGGGCAATAAAGTAATATAGTATCTGACACCAGTTTTGATGTTCTGCTGCTGAAAGCGTTCAAGTGCCATAATTTTTCCCTTCCCCCTTCTGCCCTGCATATGAGTAAGCTGATAAGAAATCTCGGGTTTTCTATTCTTTGGCATAGTGAAAAGTTCAAGCCCTATAAGCTTCATCTGAGTGGGAAAACCTTCTTTCCACCCCGTCCATCACTGCTATAAAAACTCCAAAGCTAGTCTCCTCTCCTCATTCTCCTGAGCCATTTTTGGAACAGTTCTCCCCAGAAAGCCCTGTTGTATAAGTAATAAACTTTTCCAAACTTTCTTGATGCATTGTTTGACATCATTAGCCTTAACACCAAATCAAAGTTTGGGTGGAGGGTCCATTCTCTTGCTGTGGGTGACCACAGCATTTGCCACAGCAATCGGGTTGTCTAGATAATTATCATCACCATTATGGTTCTTTCTTCTCTGGCCTTGGCTTGTTAGCTAGGTTGGCTACTTTCTGTTAAGCTTGTGCTTTGTGTTGTGCTGCTTTGTGCTGCATTTCCTGAGTCCTACTCTGTCTCTTATAGATTTAACTAACCTAAATAGCAAGTTTCAAAAATTAGCATTTAGGGGCAGAGATATGGGACTAGGGCCCTCTCCCAGATAATCCTACTTCATGTGTATTGGCCCAGATCTCTTTGTGTGTTTTGGATTGAATTATGTGTCTCAGTGCCAGCATAATTTGTTATTGAAGCCAGGCTCAGAAGAGAAACTCTTACCCTATTTATTGCTTTGTTTCAAGTAGGCATTGATTGGAACCCATTCTATAGAGTGGCCAGTGGAAAGGCTGATACCTTGTACAATATGCCCATTGGCTGGTTGCTCGTGTAGAGGAAAAGCATTTACCATGTGGCATACTGAGGTGCCACTTCCAAAAGCAGAAGGCTCACTAGGACCCCACAAATTGCCTCTGTTGCTGCTGCTGCTGCTGCCTAATCCTCTAACAAAAATCCTTCTCCTCAGTAGTATAGGGAACACAGCCATGACACGCCCATGGCATAGCCAAGGGATTAATTCCAACCTGACTTCAGTCCACAGCCATTAAACTCTATAATGCCATGGGAAAAGTCCCTAATTCTAAAGACATTTATTTGGTCCTTCCCTCAAATATATTCACAAATAATAAAATAAACAAAAAGAAAAAAACCCTTGGATACTGAATAAAGAAATAAAATCTAAAAGAGAGGACCACAATTTTCCTCAATTGGAAATCCAAAATTTACTAGCAAAATTTATACAATAAAAAAAAGATACTGATTGGTTTTTATGCCTCTACAGACTTAACTTTAACATTTACTAAAATGCACCATTTAGCAAACTTTAAGACTACTGGAGCTCAAATTATAGCTAAACTTGAGATCCTACTACATTTAAAGAGAGGAACCCCTATAATCTTTGAGAAGTTCCTGAATGTAAAATAGATGGCAAAAAGCATGCCTCACCTTAAGTAATGGACTATTGCCTTGTCAAAATTCCCAAGTCATAATTCCCATTGCCTTGTCAATTCCCAAATCATAATGCCCATTGCCCTAAGATATTCCATAGTGGGAATAGAGGCTCTCACTCAATGAATAAAAAAATTAAAATTAATTAAGTCTTTGACATTTACAAATGGCTGGAAATGAATGGGACTCCATGGACCTTCTCTTCCCTAGTTAAAATAGTTCATAAAGCCCAATGTAAATTAAAACATGGACTTTAAGGATGGAAACCCATTATGCAAGACCTATTTAGAAAAGGAATGATTATCCCTACAGCTTCTCTCTTTAGCAGTTCAGCATGCCCTATTCTTTAACTTGGAAAGAATGAGTGGTACCTAATGGACATTACTCCAAATTTAATGCCCTGGTTTTTATCCATTAAGGCCCCTATACCCAGTAGTATTTAAATTATCAATTTCATCCAATCAACAATTGGTAAATACTTTGCAGTCATAGATTTTAATAGTATGTTCTGTTCCTATTTCAACAGCTATCCGGCCACAGTTTTCTTTCACCTCAGAAGAGCCTAATGCATCTTTATCTGGCTATCCGTGGTGTACTGCCACAGCCCTGCCATCACTCAGAATCTTTGTGGCAAGTTCTTAATCACATCCAATTTTCTCCAGGAACACAGGTATGACATTATATTAATGACATCTTATTCCAAGGAGATTTGTTTGACATACTCTTTCTCGGGACATATGAATACTTGCAAAGGAACTCACAAAAAGAGAATGGGGCTATTACTACTTGAAGAGCACAAGGCTCCACAACCTCTAAACTTTACAAATTCCTGAAAATTATTTGGTAAACTGGTCCACTCTATCCCCAACACTGTCATCAAACAGCTATTGACCCTCTTAGCACCCATAATTTTTAAAAAAGGCAAATATCTTTTAGTCCTTTTTGGGTCTGGAGGGAGCATATCCCTCAGTTATAAATTTTACTTAAGCCTTTTATATTGTTACTCTCAAATCAGCCTACCTTGATTGGGGCATCCTATACTAAAATGCTCAAGAATCTGTCTCAATTGCAAGACAGCAGACATTTTCATTAGTGCTCCCTAGAGACTCCTTCACTATAGAGGCTTCTTGGGGTCTCTGGACCACCTCTCTGACCTCCTGGGCTTTGGTGCAAAAAATTGCTCTCCTTAACACCACAGTATATACCATTAGAGTGTCCACTGCTGGCTACATACTGGGCTGTCCTGGGGCAGAGGCTTTCACAGGCTCTTAGCCCATGGCTCTACATATTCAATTTCCCTTATGTCTTGAGCCACAGAAATAGTACCCCACAATTTCAGTACAACCAGGGAGGCTTCCTCCTAAAAGATACAATCAAATAGGGTGCTCCGCCATATCTCATCTGTAGGAAGGGTGCCCCTCCATCCTGAATATCTTGCTATATGTTATGGTTCCAGAAGAAGAACCCTCTATCCTGAATCTTTTGGCCACAACTTAGGTACAAACGAGTGAACATAAAAGGGAGTGCGTATACTTTATGGACACTAGCATCACCATCACATGTGCGGGGGCTCTCTGGAGAGCTACTACTTTTCATCATCTTATCAGGATGTCCCTGATCAAGAACAGAATCCAAAAGTCAGCACAATTGACTGTACTTTAAGCAGTCTTATTAGCATTAGATATCCTGGCCAACAATTGACCCCATCTGCACATTTTTACACACTCTTGGTTGTTGCCAAGGGTTTGGCCATCTGGTCTGGCAATGGCAACAACAATTGTAAAGCCAAAACTACCTCTTCTGGTGTAAAGAACTCTGATGATCTCTTGCTTCACAAATATGTGAAAAATAAATAAAAATCAAACACATCCTGTACGTGCTAAAACCATAATACAAGTCCTCACCAAGATATCACATATTCCCTTCAGAGTTCCAGATGTTGCTGATAGTGACCAAGGCACTCATTTCCCTTCCCAATCTATACCACACTGGACTCTTGAATGATGCATTCAATAATGTATTCACCTCACTTATCAGTCTCAGGAAACAGGTCTATACAGCATGCTAATGGCATATTTAAACAAGGTCAAATTCAGTTAACTGAAACATCACACATTTTAGCCGCCAGTGAAATATCAGAGGTGAATTGCAATAGAGTCAGATTCCATTTTTAATGTTTAACTGCTGGTAGCTCTCAAGGCTCACCACTCCCTTTTCCCCTCTGCTCTACATCTGGGCAAGCTGATAAGAAGGCTCGATGCTCCCTCTTTGGCACTGGAAGGAATTTTAAACCATACAAGCCCCAGCACACGCAGAGGAACCTTCACCCTATCCCCATCCCCTGTCAACTGTAAAAACCCTACAGCCAGTCATTGTTCTCTGTTTTATCAAGCTATTCATCGATCTGCTTGAAAGCTCATTTCATTTTCCCCAGAATACATCATTATGTGAGCAATAATCTATTTCATACCCTCTTGGTGAGTTTGTAGCATCAGTGATCTTGATATCCAAACCAAATTTTGAATTGGGGGAGGAGGGTCATGTCACCTCTGAGGGGTGACCACAACAAAATGCATTTCAGTTATTCTGGCATAGGAAGCCCTTAAAGTAGGGGCTGTCAGCATTATAATGCAGTTAGATTGTATTGCCATTATCAAAGAGACTTAAATCTTTTCTGAAAATACATTCTGTCATATATGGTATCTGAACTGCAAAATTCTAACTAAAACCCTTCAGAGAAAACTTTTCTTGCAACTAACATATGGTCTTTCTGATATGCCTGGCTAAGCCTTGTAAGAAGAAAGAAAAAAATACATTGTCCCTTGTTTTGCAATTCTTTTCCACGTGCGTTATACAAAATTTATATCCCCAAACATTTTAAAATGTCCGTCTTAGTCAAGCAGCAAGGTTCTAATTGGTTTTGCATTTAGTTTTGAAAAAAAAAGAAATCTTCACTGGTTTATTTTCCCAAGGTTCAATTGCCACTCTATGTTATATTTAGTATGTATTTTATGGAAAATTTATTCTTCCAGAGGTATTTATACTTAACGAACTCAAATATAATTTAGGAAAGTCATCTGATAGCAAAAAAAAAAAAAATTAAGATTTTTTTTTGTAAACCTTTGTAATCTTTGTTGAGCAATAAATCCTATTCCATCGACATTTGTAAAAGTGGTATTTGTGAAGAGTGTCCAGACATCACCCTGTGGCCAAGACATGTCTGATGGTGGAGTGCCTATATGATATTCTGGTTGTGAGAGTTTCAGGGTTAATAGAATTTGGGAGGAACATTTACCCACATTACTCTAAGGCAGAGTAGCTTTTGTCTAAAAATCTTGTTGAGAGGAGGCAGTATTATTTTTCAGAAAAAAAAAAGTAGCATCTGACATCAAAAAGGAAATTTAGGTTAAGGATAAATAAAATAGGAGAAAGAGTAGGAGGATTAGTAGTTGTCATCATCAATGCAGAAAAGAATTGGGCTCTACATCCAGAAAACTGCTACTGAGACTAGCAGCGTGACAGCTAAGTGTGTGTTGAAGATTCTGTTATTCTGTTCCATGACGCTCAGGGTTTGTGTCATGACAGTGCTGGTGACACATGAGGCATGCATTGTTTTGACATTAAGGACAGGCAGAGTGAGCAGCAGCCCTCCAATCTAAGTCAATCTCTTGGTTTCCTGAGGCTCACTTGTGGATTTAGACTCCATTTGGTTTTGGGGAAAAGAAGTTTTTATTATAAAAAGAGATTGTTCTTTCTAAAGTCATTATTGATTTTCTCTTTAACCAACTCCTGACTTTCCTCAACAGAGTTGGACACTTTGTCTGGACTTCCATTTTAGAAACATGTACATATATGGACATATACACTTTTCATTAGAATAATCTCCATAAATGTTTATTACTTTCATTGGGTTATAACCTTTTTGAAGTTAGAGTATGATCTAGTTTAGTTTTCACATCATCTTTGTATTTTTCACCTATGGCAATGTATTTGATATATGAGAGTCTCTATATAGTTCTGTGTGTTGTTACTTATTGAAAAGGTAAGCAGACTTATGGGTTTATAGAACAGTTGCAAACAAGAGCCCACTTATAACCCATGCCAGGAATTTTGTTCCATTTCACTGTCCTACTGTAACTGAATACAAATAGCTTTCCATTTGTCACAGTTAAAAAAAACTATTGTTTTTTTTAAATTGTAGGTAAAATTACTTTTATTTTCATAAATGAAAATATAACTCATTATACAAACACCACTTTTAACAGAAATATGTTAGCTGTCATTGCCTGGTATGAAATACATGTAATAGTCAACACAAATAGTTACATCTCTCTATAACCTTCAATCATAATTAATCACTGAACAGTGAGATCCTCTTTTTTGGGAAGATTGCATCAGATTCATGTTTGTATTCCATACAGTGTATTGTGCAGAGATGCATTCAATAAATGCTTGATTTGATATTTTATTTCTTAAAATCACATTTTTGAAGACTATTAACTTCTTAGTAACTATTCTAGAGAAAGTGACTACTGTCTGTTTGCTTAAAGAATATAAGCAATTCCTGGCATGGAAAAGACATTCACCAAGTGATTACTGATTGAAAGAATAAATACATTGGATGGTGTAGCAAAGCATTGGAATAGCTATAATTTAAAGTTGAGCAAGTATGACCATGAAAGCACAAATTAATTAAATGTGTTAATCAAAGAAGTGAGGATTTTATATTTGGCTGGAGGAAAAAGAAGACAGATTTAATGAATTGATAACATTTCAGATAATCCACATATAGGATTTCAAGAGAAAGAGGAAGAAAAGGATACACAAGGTCCAGTCAGTGGTGAGACTTTACTAGAGCAATGATGTGTGCACCAGAGTACTGGGGGTCGGGGAGGGGGGGTCCCATTAGAATTAAGATAAAGAAAATATTATGAAAAATAAAAATAACTTGTACTTATTGAACATCTTAATTTTTTCATGTTTGATGTATGAAAATACAGAGGAAAATTAATTATTAATATTATTAAAATGATTTAAAAATAAATTTGTAAAAATCAAGGAACAAATGCCCTGGAACTGCTTTCTGATTGCTTGTAACTATTTTCTTGAAAGGGCTCTGGATTAGATATGGGGCAAACAAAAAGTAAAATAAAATATTACATTTCTCCACCACACCCTATTTCACTCCCTTTTTAAAAAACTATTCGAATAACTTTAGTCCAATCCAACATAATTAGAACTTCAAAGACCCCCCACCCTGGTCCAATCCACATAGACTCTATCCTTTAAAGGCCTCTTCAGGGATCCAGGCTGTACTCTTAGTGAGCAGACCAAGTTGATTCTTTAGAACAGGCTAATTTAGTTCATAGGTAAATTCACAAACCCTTGTCCTAGCAGCAGGGGAAACATGGCTCAGCTCACTGTAGACTTAATCCTTGTGCAGTGAGGAAGAATCAGTTCCCTGGTTTCAAACTTTTCTTGGCAAGAGTCACACACAAGCTTCTCAAGCTCTAAAGGAAATACATAAAGCTTTCTGAAGGGCTGCCTTACAGAACCCTTTTTCCTTTACTTGGAGGTGAAGGGAAAATATCTAGCTCTCTCTGTGTGCCGCTGATGTTCCAGGAAAATCCGTAGCCTCCTTACCTGTCCAACCTCCTCCTAGAGGTGAAGTAGTTCTAATGCAGCCTGTTAGAATGCTCCACAAAGGGTAGCTTTCCGCCTCAGTCTAAACTATCTCATTTTTTTTTTTTTTTTTGCATTTGGAGATGTTCTTGAAACTGGAAATTTAAGGAAATATTAATACAAGCCATAATCGACTCTGCGAAACTCACTTGTGTAAGGCTCTATAGCATCAGTGGCTCTACTCGTAGCCTATTCCTGAAGGCCCACTGACTGGTAACCTCTTTATTTCCACCTCCTCATAAACTCTGATTTGGACCTTGCCATCACCCAGAGAACGCCTTCCTTTTAGGTGTGACAGGGAGCATTAGGGCGGAAAATACAGTGTGCACTTATATTGTTCTGAAGTCAATCTGGCAGAGTTCACAAACTCAAGTGTTTTCTGATGGAGATTAAAAATCTCTCTCATCATAATTAAAGATTAATATTTAACAAGTGAGAATCTCTTCTCCTCCCTGTTTGACCGACAGTACACCTTCTTATGCAGTGCCAGCTGGTGACTTTGAGACACAATGATGAAAGTGAAGGCTGGAGTAAACGAATTTGGCTGTCTTGGATGTCTGGTCATGAAATGTACTTTTAACTCCACCAAAGTGGATATTGTCACCATCAGTGACCCTTTCATTGATGTCCACTACATGGCCTACATGTTATAGTATGATTCTGACCATGGTAAATTCTGTTACACAGTCAAGGCTGAGAATGAGAAGCTTGTCACACGTGGAAATCCCATCTCCATTTTCCAGGAGTGAAATCCCACTGGAATTGAACAGGGTGATGCTGGTGCTGAATATGTTGTGAAGTCCTTGATGTCTTCACTACCTTGGAGAAGGCTGGGGCTCACTTAGAGGGGGGAGCCAGAAGGATCATCCTCTCTGCCCCTCTGCTGATGCCCCATGTTTGTGATGGGCATGAATCATGAAATACAAAAGGCATGGGCACAACAACATGATCAGCAGTGTCTCCTGCAACACCAACTGCTTAGCCCCCATGAAAACTTTGGCATCACGGAGTCCATGCCATCACTGGCACCCAGAAGACTGTGGGTGGCCCTTCTGGGAAACTGGCATGACAGCCATGAGGCTCTCCAGAACATTATCCCTGCATCTACAAGTGTGGTTAAGGCTGTGCACAAGGGCTTTCCTGAGCTGAATGGACAACTCACTGACATGACCTCTGTATCCCCACCACCCATGTATTGATTGTGGAACTGACCTGTCATCTGTAGAGAGCTTCAAATATGATAACATCAATAAGATGGTGAAGGAAGCATGGGGGGCAACCATAGGACATCCTGCACTACACCGAACACCAGATTGTTTCCTCCGACTATGACAGTGACATCTACTGTCCTACCATTGATACTGGGGCTGACAGTGCTTTGAAGGATTACTTTCTGAAGCTAATTTCCTGGTATTACAATGGATTTGGTGGTGACCCTCATGGTGCACATGGAGTCAGAACCCTGTGGACCACCAGCCCCATCAATAGTGTGAGAGAGAAAGACCCTAAGCTTCTGGGAAGTCCCTGTCTCAACTCAGTTCCCCAACACACAGAGAATCTCCCCTTGTAGACACAGTTTCTATCCAAGACCCTTTGACGAATGGGAGAGGCCTACGGGACTCCACCTTGTCGTGTACCACCAGTAAAGTTGTAACCAGACGAAAAAACCAAAAGATTTAATGAATGAAAGCTATGGCCCAAGGAGCAAGCTGATGGGATCTCCTAATGCACTGGGCCTGAAATCTTTTTTTATTTTTTAACTAAGAATGTGTGTCAACCAAATCTTTCATTCAAGCTTAAGCAGAATATGTTTAGGTCATCACAGAATATCATCATAGAAGATATTAAAGGAAGTGTAGAGTTAACTGAGATGGCTCTCAGTGTGTGAATAGCCAAGAAAGAACAGAATCACTACAGCAAAAATAAAACTATTGTTATAATTAAAAAGCACGGTAAGCCACAGTAATACAGTGCTATCCAGATTTCATCTAGGCAACACTACCCTTTGTTATTTAGATAAAATTAGCTCAGGCTCTTATCCCAAGTTCTGTGGAAAGTCCTATCCCCAGTTCTTGCAGGGATTAAAATTCTCATGGTCGTTTCTGACAAATGTTTCTACTTCTGTGAAACTCAGATAGCTTCTCTCATGAGGCTTTGCTTTTGAAGCAGTAGTCATTGAAAATTTAGGAAGATCAAGATAGTTTTTATCTCAGCAAGGCATACTGCTTAAAATTGATCTTAGATATTTCTGTTACAGCCTGTGGCTGCTACTCCATCTAGGATTTTTCCAATGATCACTTTGTGTACTAGCTCTAGCTTCTTTATATAGTTGTTTCTTTTTCCTCTCTTTTCTCTCTGTGAAGCCTTAAAAACGCTCCCACCCCTGATGAAAGATATCCACATCTTAATTCTCAGAACCTGTGAATGTTACCTTATTATGGCCAAGAAAAGACAGAGGGGATTAAGTTAAGGGTCTTGAAGTAGGGAGATTATCCTGTCTGGAGGGGCCTTAAATGTAATCATGTGTATCCTTATATGAGGAGAGATGGAGAAGATTTTACAGGCAGGACACAGAAGAGAATATGGTGTCTTGATGGAGCAAAGAGGGGGTTGAAAAGGATGGCCCTGAAAATTGGAGTGATGTGACCACAAGCAAAGAATATCGGAAACCATTCTGTAAGAGTCAAGAAAAAGATTTTTCTCTAGAGCTTCAAAGGATACTCAGCTCTCACAACAGCTTGATTTTGACATGGTGACACTGATTTTGAACTTCTGGCCTCCATAATTCTGTAGGAATCCATTTCTGCTCCTTTATAACACCAAGCATGTTAGTGTAATTTGTTACAGCAGCCACAGAAACTAATACACTCTCACTCTTCTCTTACCTTTCTCACATTTCTATTCCTTTTCATTTCCTTTCACCCCTAGTTTCTCTTTATTAACTGTGTAGAGAAATTAGCTGTCTCCTTGTGTATACCCTGGTTTTCAGGATTTCACCTTTACTGACCCACATCAGAAGGAGAGTACACTGCAGAATGATCTACCTACCCAGACCTGTGTAAATTGTGGCCAACTCTTGCAATAACCATTTTCTGACCCTTAGACTTGATTGCATTTCTAAATCATAGTTTTTCAGCATAAACAGCCCTACCCACACCTTGAGTTTTGAGCAAGATGGTAGCAGAGGGCATCTAAGGAAAAGAGAATTTTACTCCTTTAGTCACACCATATATGAGGATTGGGAATCAGGATTAAAATTTATTACACACATAATAAATAGACTTTTAAACATACTTAAGAGAAATGAGCAATGTAACCATACATAAGATATTGGAAGTAAAAGGGGAACAGCACAGCAGACAACACATACTTACGTCATTTAATAGAGACACATAGCTCATTCTGTGAACTCTTACAAACCCTCCATGAAAGGACAGATTGGATTAAATCTATACTCACACCATATTGTGGCTTGAGATTAGTTGTCATGTTGAATAATTGATTGAATCAGTTATTTATTTTGGTAATATTTAATATTTTGTGGGATATATCAGAGTGTGATTCTTAAAAACATTAGAAATACTTGTTAGACATTCAGATCGATTCCTGGGCATCAACCTAGACCCAAATCAGATTCTCTGACAGGGAAAACTTCCAATTTGTATTTTTAACAAAATAAATTCGAGAAACAATAATCTTCAGAATGTAACTAAATTATTCCATTTTGTTACACATCTCAGTTTAAGGTTCCTACCTTTTACCTTAGGGAACACCTTAATTGGAATGGACTGCTGTTTCCCTCTACATGGAGTAGATACCCAGTTTGAGATGGGTCAACTTTTGTACAATCTACTTGGATTTCTACTC
Source organism: Cheirogaleus medius (assembly GCA_008086735.1). Classification (NCBI taxonomy): domain Eukaryota; kingdom Metazoa; phylum Chordata; class Mammalia; order Primates; family Cheirogaleidae; genus Cheirogaleus; species Cheirogaleus medius. The sequence continues at coordinate 76,381,042 of VBSM01000272.1, forward strand.
ATGTGGCAGAGAAAAAGAAGACTGAAATTATTTCTAAGCCATCATAAAAGACATCCACAAATCACTCATATAGAGCTGAACAGCATAAACTACTGAGCATATCAGCGGAGTGGAATCTAAAAGAATCAAGAGGGAGTATATTCCAAATTGTATCTGCTCTTGATTTTTTTCCTTTCTTTTAAAAAGCTCAGACTGAAGACCACTGCCTTTGGCTCTCTGGATGAATTCTGAAAGTCTGGAGGTGTAGCGTAAGAAAAGCAGTAATCTCCAAGGTAACTAGATCTGTAACCTCACAGGGGGCCAAGAAATAGCTTTTTACTTCTGAGTTGATGGGTTACTTTGCAAACCAAGATTGCATAACATAATCTAATACTTACAACTAAGGGGGAAAAATGGGTATTTTGCATCATTCATTATAGTAATTCTTTTTCTCTTATTCAAGTAAGTTCAAAAAATAATTTATCAGTTCATTTCATTTTCCTGAATAGGGCATTTGCTTTAAAGATGATCTGTTACAGGCTGATGAAGAAGATATGTGCAGGGTTTCTTTCCAAGGCCTCCTATTCAAACAAACTCATTTTTATTTTTTAAGTCAGTAACTTTATTATGTGATATATGTATTTGGAATTTTACTCTGTTTACCAATTTTTCGCAGTTATCTGGACTACGATGCACAAGTAAATAATATTTATTAACTGGTAAACTCTATTGCTGTAACAGCCAAGGATGTTTTGCAAACTACTCTATGTGGAGAGGAATAGCCTTCCATATCACTAGGAATCATCATAATTTTTTTTTCATCACAGTTTACATGAAGTAAAAATTATTGGAAATCGAGCAGAGTCATTAACTTTCAAAATATAAACAAATTGTCTCCTTTTCCTTGGCAGGAGGACACCAGTTGTTTATAAAAGCTTGAGAGATTCTTTACCTGAGAACTAACTCTCTAATTTCACTGGGGGTTTTATTACATTGGGGAATAAATCATGCACCAACGGCATGTTTTTTTGGCAACCCTTCTTGTCAGAGAAGCCTTGTTTTGCTTATCATGAGATGTTCAGGAAATTAACACTCTGCTGCTCTGAAAGGGTCCTCAGACAGCCCAGATTGAAGAACAGATTGCCTCTGCATTTCCTCCATCTCTTTGTCACACCTTAATAATTATGCACAATAAGTACCAAAATGTCTCCTATTGTGCACTGCTCTTGATCACAATACCACAGAGGAAGGCGATGTGAGCACAATGGATCAGGAGTATTAACTAGATCCCATCTTTTATCAGGTCCCATGTACCAGCTGAAGAATTAAAATTAAACAGCAGTACTTGAAAGGAACACTTGAAAAAAATGTTCCCAACTTGATTATTGGAAAGAAAAAAACTGTGACAAATTATAACTGGAGACATTATATACGTTTCCAATGTATAAACATAAACAATGTCATAATAATCTCTACATCGGAAGAGAGTACAGAAAAATTGTTATTTTCTTTACCTTAGAAATTATAGTCAAGAGTTTTTAATAATGTGCTGGGACCAAAATATAAAGATTAAAAAATGTTAAAAATCAAAGGTAATAAGATGACATTTAAGTGTCTCCTGTGAGTTAAATTAGTGTGTTGATTAAGAAATAACAAATATATGGTTTAAGATATCAGAATTTTCTTTTTTATACAATTTACAATTAATGTTAGAAAATAAAAGCAGACAATCTAAAATGGTATTAGTATTCTTTCTAATAATGTTTACCGAAGCAACATTTTTGCTTCCCATCCCCTATGGCATTTATGCGCAAATTTTTTTAGCAATTTCTTGCTAGTTACACTTCGGAGACCAACAATAAAGACTGATTAGAATAGAAGGCATTATATTGGATTTTACACTGTTGTGATAGTTGGTGACACAAAACTACACATTGCTGAGATAATTATTCAGAATAATTAGTATGCCAAATTCCTCTTTAAAAAATTAAAATCATTTTTAGTTTGACAATGTATTCGTTTAGCACTTTTTTTTCTTTAAATGAATTCAGTGCCTCAGAAAAGTGCTGGATTGACAGACTTTTGGAGAGGAGGCTTTTGTTTATCCCTCCAATGAGGACAGCATGGGCAGCAGCAGGGGAAGCTTCCACTTTTAGGCAGGTGGAACTCTCAAAAAAGAAAATTCACACTCCTGTCAATACCATTTAAAGTTCTCACTTCCACCAGTTTCCTTTGAAATAAAGCATTTTGTGGTTGTGACTCACATCTTGCTGTTCTTCCCATGTTAAAGTGAAGTTTTCTGGCTAATTCTGGAATTAATATAAAGCTGCCCATGTTACTGGCTCAGGGTGAGAGCCTGAAAAATTAATACCACCATTTCTAAACTCCAATAAAGTGTCATCTTTTATCTGTGGAACTCATCCTCAGTCTGACTGGAAACAAATTGTAATAAACTGGAGACAGGAGGTGGTCAACAGAAATCTGGTTTGTTTCATGTGTATGAACATACGAGACATTTATTCAGTACAACAACAGTAGTTCTCTCTTCCTAAATGTGACCACTTTGTAAAAATCTTCGTGTAGATCCATTTCTAGCTCCTGAAAAAAATTGTTCTCAGGAGAAACTGTGTAAAAATGTGCACTATTTACTAGCTCTCAATACTGAAATATTCAGGTATCTACTTTCTCAACTTGTTTTTTTTACATTTTGTCTATTTGCAGGCTCCTGGCAATGAATGACATGGTTTCTCTCCTTTATTTCAGTGATGTCCATATTCTGTCTGAATGTTCCCCACTTAACTTCCTGCTAAGTTTGGCTGTGTTTCCTTTGTACAGTTTTAAAAGCTTTACTGAAATATAATTCACATATTATGCAATTAATACATTTAAATTGTACAATTCAATGAGTTTTAGTATATTCTCAGAATTGAATAATCATCATTACAATTTAATTTTAGAACGTTTTCATTATTCTGAAAAAACCCCAGTACACGTTAGCAGTCACTTGTATTACCTACATCTCCCCTCTAACTCTCCAGCCACAGACATCACTAAAAGCACTTATATAATCTCTGTCTTACAGGATTGCCTATTCTAGACATTTCATGTAAATGGCATCATATGATATGAGATTATTTGTGACTGATTTATTATAGTTAGCAAAACATTCTTAAGCTTCATCCACATTGCAGCATGTGTCAATACTCAATTTCTTTTTATTGCCAAATAATATTTGATTTATGGATACATTATATTTTCTTTATTCATTCAGCAGTTAACAGACATTTGAGTTTTCCCTTTTTGGTTATACACCATAATGAATAATAATGTTATGAGTACTTATGCACACATTTTGTGTGGAGATAGTTTTCCATTTTTCTTAGGTATGTAATGAGTAGTGGAATTATTGAATCATATGACAAGTCTATGCTTAATATTTTGAAGAATGCTCACACTGTTTTCCAATACAGTTGCATGATTTTACATTCCCAATAGTGCTGTATGAGGGTTCCAATTTCTCATTTCCTCGCCCACAATTGTGATTATCTCTCTTTATTATAGCCAGTCCAGTGGGTGGAAATAATAATATCTCATTGTAGTTTTCATTTGGGCTTCCATAATGGCTAAAGATGTTGAGCATATTTTCATGTACTTATTGGCTATGTATTTAATATATATCTTCTTTAGAGAAATATCTATTCAGACACCTTGTCTCTTTTTAAAATTTGGGTTATTTATGTTTTTGAGTTGTAAGAGATCTTTATATTTTCTGGAACAAAGCCCTTATCAGATATATTGTTTGCAAATATTTTTCTAATTCTGTGGATTTGCAGCAAAAGACTTAATTTTGAGGAAGTCCAAGTTATTTATTTTTCCTTTTGTTGTTGTGCTTTTGTGGTCATATTTAAGAAGGCTTTCCCTAACCTATGGTAATGAAGACTTACTCTGTGCTTTTTTAAGACCTTTATAGTTTTAGCTTACATTAGGTCTTTAATTAATTATTGGTTATAGTATAATAAAAAGTTCAACTTCGTTATTTTGCATGTGGACATACCCAGGTATTCTATTATCATTACCTGAAAAGACTATTCTTTCCCTCACTGAATGTTCTTGGTACGCCTGTCAAAAATCAATAAACAATAAATGTAAAGGGTTATCTTTGGAATATCAATCCTATTATATTTATCTATATGCCTATCTATATGACAGTGGCAATCTGTCTTGATCACAATAGCATTGAATTAAATTTAGAAATCAGAAAATATGAGTCCTTCAACTTTGTTCCTTTTTAAGATTGTTTTGACTATTCTGGGTCTTTTGAATTTCCATATGTACTTCAGGATAAACTTGCCAATTCTCTTTAAAAGGAAAGCAACTGGAATTTATATTGAGCTTGTATTGAAGCTATATCAATTTGGGATTATTGACATCCTAACTATATTAAGTCTTCTAATCTATAATTATAGAATGTCTTTCCATTTATTAGGGCTTCAAAAGAAGCCCTTCAAAATGATTTGTAGGTTTCAGAGTACAAGTATTGCACTTGTTTTTTTAAATTAGCTCCTTGTTTTATTTTTAATTTGATAATTATTCATCAATATTGTATAGAAATACAGATGATTTTTTAATATTGATAATGAATCCCACGACCTTGCTGAACTAGTTTATTAGCTCTAACAGTTATTTAGTAGATTCCTTCAGGATTTTTTTCATACAAAATCATATCAACCTAAAAAAGAAATAATTTTTAATTCCTTCTTTCCAGCCTTGATATACTTGTAGGAACATAAGTATGAGTGTATTTATTGCCTACTTTGCCTAGCAAGAATTAAGTACAAAATTGAAATAGAACAATGCAAGCAATTATATGTCTTGTTCCTGGTCTTAGAGGCAAGTGTTTGGTCTTTTACAATAACTATGGTGTTATCATTGGTGTTATCATATGTTCTTTTTTTTTTTTTTTTTGAGACAGAGACTTACTCTGTTGCCCTGAGTAGAGTGCTATGGTGTCAGCCTAACTCACAGCAACCTCAAACTCCTGGGCTCAAGCGATCCTCCTGCTTCAGCCTCCTGAGTAACTGAGACTACAGGCACACACCACAACACTTGGCTAAATTTTCTATCCTTAGCAGAGATGGTGTCTCGCTTTTGCTCAGGCTATTCTTGAACTTCTGACCTCAAGTGATCCTCCCACCTCAGCCTCCCAGAGTGCTTGAATTACAGTCACCACGCCCAGGCTTTCATGTATTCTTTTTATCAGATTGAGAAATTGCCCCTTTTATTTCTATTTTTTTTCAGTAATTTTATCATTAAAGGGTGTTGGATTTTCTTTAAATAATTTTTTTGTATCTATTGAGATAATTATGTAGTCTTTTCCCTTTATTCTATTAATATGGTTAATTACATTGATTCGTGTAAGCTAAAGCAACTTTACATTCCTGGGATAAATCTCACTTGGCCATGGGATATGGTACTTTTTAGATGTTGCTGGATTTGCTGCTATTTTGTTGAGGAATTTTGCATCTACATTCATAAAAGATACTGGTCTGGAGTTTTTTCTTTTGTGTGATCCGTTTGTCTGGCATTAGTCCCAGGATAATACTGGCCTCAGAATCAATTGAAAAAGAAGGGAGAAGTAAATATGCAATTGTACTATCTCTTATGATTACCTACAAAATTATGTTTACCAGACCTTTTTAAAAAGTTTTTTGAGTGTGTATGGGTTCAAATTTTTGCCTGATGTTACTTTCTTTCAGCCTGAGATACTTCTTTAGTATTCCTTTTATGATGTGTCTATAAGAAATTCTCTCATTAAAAAATATGCCAATATTTTATTTTTGTCTTCATTTTTGAAAATTTTGCTGATGATAAAATTTTGGTTGACAGTTTTTTTCTTTCAGCACTTTGAATATGCCTTTCCACTAGCAAATGACCTCCATTGTTTCTGATGAGAAGGCAGATACTTTTATTATTGAAGTTTCCTTGTGTGTGACAAGCCAGTTTTTGCTTGCTGCTTTCAAGATTTTTGTCTTTGTCTTTGCCTTTTAACATTTTGATCATGATATGTTTGGGTGAAGATCTCTTTGTTTTTATCCTACTGGAGTTCATTGAGTTTCTTGGATGTGTACAATAAAGTATTTCATCAAATTTGGGGAATTTTTAGACATTATATTGTAAAATAATTTTTCTTCTCCACTCTCACCTATCCTTCATATATTTTCATTATTCATATATTGGTCTACTTAATGGTGTCTTGCATTTCTCAGAAGCTCTGTTCATCTCTTTTTATTCTTCGCATTGCATAATCCCTATCAATATACTTTCAAGTTCACTGATTTTTTCTCTCCTGACATTTCAAAACTACTGTTGAGTCTCCCTATTCAGTTCTTTATTTTGGTCACAGTACTTTTCAACTCTACAATTATCATTTGGTTCTTTTTCAAAAAAATTCTATCTCTTTGTCAATATTCACTATTTGATGAGACACTGTATCATGCTTTCCTTTAATTTCTTAAGCATGGTTTTCTTTATTTCTTTAAAAATACTTGTAATAGTTGTGTTGAAGTCTTTGCTAAGTGAGCCAACTGTGTGTCCTCGAAGACAATTTTATTGCATGCATTTTTCCTTGTGTATGGGTTCCACTTTTTTGTTTCTTTGCATGATTCATAATTTGTTGAAAACTGTACATTTTAGGTAATATATTACTATTATACTAACTCTATATCCTGACCCCCTCAGTCTTACTCTTTGCTTGTGTATTTGTTTAGTAATTTTACTGGATTAGTTCAGTGAAGTCTATTTTCATCACAGTTTGCAGCTTCTGAAGTTGCTCTTCAGAGGGTAAAGCCTTGGCCATGCTCACAGTCACCCCCTAACATACACAGAGATGACCATGGTTTGAGCTGAGTTCTTTGTCTTTTTCCATCATCTTCCTGTTAAGCTTTGGATGGTCTATCACTAATGGCATCACATCCAGTTAGCTTTCACTAATTGCTAACTAATTGATGTATTCTTTTCAACAATGCTACGGGGCATACATTTTTCCATAGTGTTATCCAAATAAAGTATGGCCCCATTTGTAGGGGTAGACTTAAAAAATCTGTCAGGCCAGACTTTGAGGCTTGTTTTGACCCCACGAGGGCTCTTTTCTGTTAAACTGTGTAGTCTACTTGATGGTGCCAAGAGCTATCTCTTAATTTTTTTGAACCAAAATCTCCATTGATTTCAACCCTGCCCTTGGGCATGAATGTTTTTCTTATGTTTTGAATAAAGTCAATCCGTTTAGAAAGAGCTATAGCACTTTCTGTTCTTGCAGCCTATATCTCCCCATGTGCTGAAACTCTGCCACTTCTTCAGAGTGGGAGGCAGAGGAAGTCGACCGTTTATCTTGAAATGACTATTCTTCCCTAAGTTTGGGCATTGCTGTGGTGGTAATGTGTGGTAGCCTTGTCTTTTAATTTGCCTCTGCTGGAAGAGAACCTCTACCCAATGAGCAAGCTGAGATGGGAGGGCATTTTGGGCCCAGTTTTCTTGGTCTCTGGCACCTGGGTTTAGAGTTTCCATTCTACAAGTGTGAGCGAAGTGGGGGATGAGAACTCCAGACCTCTTGGCCATGCTTGCTTGGACTCAAGTTTCTGCAACATAGAGCTGGGGAGAAGGGACGAGTAATGCTCACAGCCTTTCCTTCTCAGGGAGAAGTCATTGCCTTAGATGAGGAGCTGAGAGAAGAGTAAATCTCATCTTCTTGACTGCACCTGCCCAGAGTGGAGATTTTGTCACATAGAGCTAGGGGAGGAGAGTGAACGGGTTACGGAAAAAATGGCACAGACTGAGATTGCATAGATGGTCTTGAATAAATGTTTCTTTTTGCTCTTAGGACAATGTTTCCATATGCCTTTAGGACAATTTTAAGAGATTTAAAGGTTTGTTTTTTATAATTTTCATGAGTTATGGTTGTTTTGCTGAAACTTATAGTTGTTTTGTTTTGGAAGAAGGCCAAAGGTTATCTTCACATCACCACTCCACAAGTGTTTCTCACCTTTTGTACATTTTTGCAGTCTGGCAAGTTTATCTTATGGTATTTATATATTGTCTAGTTCCTCCACTTGCACGTGCATTTTTAGAGATCGGATCATATGTCCCTGAGCTTTGTACACTATTATCGATGGTTGTTTGTTAAATAAATACACCATACTATCCATTTCTGATAGTTTGGCTAAACCTTTACCATTCAATATATAGCATTTCCCCCCAGTGGTAATATTCCTTGCCTTGTGGGCTGTATCTACTTTCTACATTTCTTTCTTACCTATTCTGACATATCTCATAATCCATGTAGCTCCATAAATCAAAGCAATAATTCTTGAATGCACTTTATCTTTTCAATTTTGTTGTACTTCCTTGTATTCTTTATAAGTTATTTAAATATTTTAGAAGATGACCCAAATTTCCAAATTATAGATCTTACCCACAGGATTGTTCAAGAACAGGAATAGATTTACCATGTGTTTCCAACAAAATTCTCAATGA
>VBSM01000272.1:76389649-76416257 GCA_008086735.1 Cheirogaleus medius
AAAAAAAAAAAAAAAAAAAAAAACAACAAAAAACTTCCCAATGTCATACAGCTGAATTGTATATTCCTGAAAATGATATGGAGAATATTTTATCTTACTTTATCTTATTTTATCAAAGCCCATGAGGTGTCAGTGTACATTTAATTGACCCTTTTAGTGTCAGAAGCATATTAGGATAGCTTTAGGGACAAGAGAACAACAAACCTAGATGCAGCATTAATATAGACAACTCAAGCAAATGCTTTCAGATGATTTAGACCATGCTCATAATAATAAGTTTATAATTGTTTTCTTAGAAAAAATTAAAATTAGGGGAAAATACATCTTTATGTTCATGCTATTCTTCATTGAATATGGCAGGGGTAAAATAATGTTAATTTTTATTCAGTCTATTTTTGCCCAAAGTCTGCCATGTTCATGTGCTCAATTAATATCTTCTTTTTCATTATGTACACAGGGACCATGCTACATGGCTTATAGTAAGGAACCATTGTGATCTAAAATGCCAAACCCAACATCATATTTCTTGGCTCTAATATCATTAGACAGTCATATTTTATGGCTGTGACAGCAAGGCTATGACAGATGACACTTTGAGAGTGTTGCGGGAGAAAGCTCATATAGCACTTAATCAAATGGTTGCAATGTCTAAAAGGATTAAAGTCAAGCAGACTATGACTCACAAAATTATGTTTCCTATTATTATCCTAAAACTGACAATGAAATACTGTCTATCTTGAATGTGCGTGCATGTGTCTTTGCTATTCTTTTGCAAAACATAATGCCATAGGACGGAACCAACATGATTTTTCCCAGAAAGCTTTGTATATTTAATTTTTAAGAAGTGTATACATGTATTTATGTGCTTTCTATGCTTTCTGAATATTTGAAATAGTGTTATACCTAGATAGCAACACTATTTCCTAACTAGTGAGTTTTAGACTGTTGCATGACTACAACCACCCCCCCCCACACACACACACACAAGGAAGGAAGGGAGGGAGGGAGGGAGTGAGAGAGAGCATTATTTTTAAGGTTCAGAAGTATTGAGTGTGTCATTGTGCAAAGTAACTATGAGTAGATATGAGAAGTTATAATTCTAATTCATTGCCTATAGTTAGAATAGGATTTGCCCTTTGTTGCCATTTTTTTTAAAAGGATGTCCACTTAGCATGGCTTCCAAAAGCAAACTTTTGGAAGGCTAATATTACAAGTAGAAAATTTTCTAGAAAAGGAGTTTAAAGTGTTTTCCTCCAAAATAAAATTTCCAGAATGCTGCATTGCTACTCTATAGCTTAGAAAACATTTTCTCTCAAATGTTTTCTAAGAAAATTTATTGTCAGATTTTTGCTTCTTTTAATAATCTTGGATTTTTCCATTAGAAAATTAAAGGCAAAATTGAGTATAATGTCTGCAAAGTTTTCCTTTCATTGTTCCATTCTTCTTTATAATCCTCATAGTCTCTTATAATGAAGCCCTACTTTGGATGTACAATAATAACCGCTTTGACAAATTTAACTACCCAGGATTTTTATTTATTAGAAATAAGTTACTGAAATAAAAAATAATTTACTTATTAACAGTGAAAACTGATATCATAAGCCTTGCATAATGACTCATACAATAATTGAGACACATTGAGTCCACAAAGTGTATTACGATTTCTCATAATTAACAGTAGGATGAAATGGGCTTAGTGTATTCATGAATGATGTCTGATCTTCAGGAACTGCTTTTGACATTGAGAAATAAACACCTGTAATTTGTATAGAAATCACTAAAATTAAAGTCTATCTTACTTTCTACTGGTTTTGTATATATTCAACTATTTTGTAAATTCTCTATCTACCCTAATTCTGGGAAACTGATGCTTTTGTGTAATGTAACAAAAAGATAAGAACAAACTGAGTTGGTCTAACTCTATGTTCAAACTCAAATGCTTACAGTTCTCAAATGAATGTAAATGAGTACAATACCAAAGCTTCTATACAGCTCCATATCAGTTTTGGTTTTCAAAAAGAAACTAACACCTAGATTATGCTAAAAAAATTTTCTGATTTATAGTTTTGGCTCAAAATTTTTAATTAAAAAATTTAGAACTGTGTGATCAAAAACCAGACCCACACTTAGCACTGAAACACATTGCATATGCACGTATACCCTACCTTACTCCAACTGAGGCCTGCCCACAAATCTGTGACACTTTAGTAACTGTATCAACCCTGACATATTTCAATCAATATACTTGAAAATTTGATTTTCAAGAGTAAATATCTGAATCTTGGCATCTATATTTCATTCCACCCCCATTGGCTATGCTTTGATTTGGATGTACTTGAGATACATTCTTATTCATTTCAAATGATGATACGGTGCTTGGTTGGAGAGATAGTGGAAGCAGTTATTTTTGCTAAAGTAGAGGAATCATGGTGAGTACAGTTGTAGTTTTTAAAAATAGTGTGCAACAGTAAAATGTTTATATTTTTTGTAATAAAATATGACCTTGTTGAAAACACACTTATATATTTCAAATAGACATCAATCCCCATTTGTGGGATCACAGAAAATAATTAATTTATCTTGATTATGATCTTAGCTGTCACAGACTCTCAAAGGTTTTAGTGTAATGTTACCAACACATGCAAATTGCTTAGCTACTGGGGGCATCCTTATGTACTGGGCAGAATATAACCAAGCATACAGCTTGCAAAGTACATGGGATAAGCAATATATGTCTAGATAAATTTGTCCTGTAAAGCTTCATATTTTTCAAGCCTGTGGCTACTAGCAAGACATTAAAGTTTATATTGTCTTGAGAAAAAGAATTGGGCATGAAAGCATTGTTTTAAAATTGCTCCAATCTGTTTTCTTTCTTTCTTTTTCTTTTAACCGTAAGGTGTAACATTTGAGGAGAATACTTAGGTCATAATCAGGTAAGGCAGATTCACCACTGTCTCATTGGTTTGAGAATAAGCTTACACTTGAAAGGTTTATATTATTAGAATGATATATTTCCCTGGGTAATACACTGACCTCTCATGTACAATTTAAGTAACATTTAAAAACCGAGATTTTAATTAAAAACATACAATTAGTATCTCTCAGATTTAAATATTTGTAAAATTGTGTTATGTAACATTTTTAAAGAAGTTGGAAGATCCTCGGAATTTCATGAAGTTTAATTTAATCTTGATGCTCTAGGTTTTTATGCATATATTTTGGGACAACTATTTTATTTTTATCTAAAAGCACCAATCCCCAAATCCAAAGACTAGTGCCATTTCTTTCCATTATAGAATAAGTTCAATTCTAGCATTTAGAACTATTGGCATACATATGTAATATTTAATGCACAACTAAATAGAAATGGTCTTAGATTAGTAAGAATATCTGAGAAACAATTGGCTTTACATTAGAGGAAAGAGGGTTTCAGGGAAATTGAGAAGAAAAGTTAGGTGGTAAAAACAGATAATAATTGTTAACATTTCATTATTGCATTTTATTATGAAATACTACATCTATTTATAGCTTTATACATTAGAATTCAAAGACTCATAGTAATCTAGAACAGAAAAGAACTTTAGATATCAGCTAATTTATCCCATGTGAAGTCTTAAAAAGATGAACATATTTTTGTATACAATCAGAAGAATAAACTAAAATTAAAACCTACATATTATGATTTTAAGTCCAGGCTCTTTTATCAATAAACATAGCACAAATATAATACAAAATTTAGAATTATTGATTTTCATATAAGACAAACTACAGAAGGCAGAATTTCAGTTACCCTCTAGGAGTAACATCTTGATTTCTTGCTAACAATATGCCAGATTTTTGTTCTTATTAATGTTCTATAAATGTCCATGCTAATTCCTTCCTCTATTAAAATGACTTTATTTCTGTAAATACAGATTCTGTTAGTTAGAGAAAGTCAGTTCAGCAGTGATAGCTGTAGATACAGGCAAAGTTGACTGTTTTGTTCATATAATTTTTTTTGTATAAATGGTCAGACTACCTCTACAACCCCTACAATTGAATACCAATCCACACTAGCCTGAACCCTTTCTTATGGTTGGTAAGTGAGCACTGGCTAAGGGGAAATTTTTCTTACAAAATCTCATTTTGGAAGTTAATTATAAAAAGGTGTTTAGAATGATGCCCTACTTCTGAATTTATTTACTTGTTTGATTAAGAGATCTTGTTTGGTGAGGATATCTTCCCTTGATTAAGGTTTATCCATATCTGACAGAGTCCATTATATTCCTTGCCCAGAAACTGAGTAACTTTAAAGCAATAAAGGAGAAATCATGTTTTCTTAAGTTTAAAGGAGAATAGGCAAGCCTATATAGTAATTAGAATTAGATTTAAACCAACATGAGAATATATGAAATTAAATATAATCTTCACAGTCACCATTTTAAAAAGCAATAAATCCTTGCCATTTCTCCTTCTAACTGCCACACTGTTGAACTAGTATGCCTGACTCTAATCTTGCTCCCATCCAAATAACTTTCTTCACTGTGCCCAGAATAATCTTCTTAAAAGGTAAATTTAAAAGTGTCACCTGTCTACTTGAAATCCTTCAATGGTTCCCTATTATCTAGAGTTGCAGTCCCCAAGCCCCAGGCAGCAGACCAGTACCAGTCTACGGCCTGTTAGGAACTAGGCCACACAGCAGGAGATGAGTGGTGGGTGAGGGAGTGAAGCTTCATCTGTATTTACAGCTGCTCCCCATCACTTGCATCAATGCCTGAGCTCTGCCTCCTGTCAGATAAGCAGGGGCAGTAGAACCTTATAGAAGCATGAACCCCATTGTAAACTGCCTCATGTGAGAGAGATCTAGATTGCAAGTTCCTTATGAGAATCTAATGCCTGACGATCTGAGTTGGAGCTGAGGTGGTGATGCTAGAACTGGGGAGCAGCTGCAAATACAGATTATCATTAGCAGAGAGGTTTGTATAATTATTTTATTATAGAAATGTAGTGTGCTTAAAATCATCCCAATACCCTGGCCTGCATCCTTCCTCCCACCCCACCCCCACCCCCCACCATCCATGGAAAAATTATCTTCTATGAAACCAGTCCTGGTGCTAAAAAGGTTAAGGACCACTGACCTAGAGGATAAAGTTCCAAACTTATGTTCAGGACATTAAATTCCCCTTATAGGCTGATGGCTGTTTGTCCTCTTACACAATCTGTGTGATTCTAAAATATTGGAAAATTAAGTTATTTCTCACATCTCAGCTTTGCACATGATTCTTCTTGGAGCATTTTGATCTTCCTTCATCTTACTCTTTTTTGTCTTCAATTACTGCTGAGGAACCCCCTCTTCCTAAAAACTCATTGAATTTCTTAGTCTATTTTATGCATACCTTCCATATTCTCTCTAATCCCTTTGTGTTGTGCTGTTCAGGTACTTATTTCTCCCTTTAGGTCAAACCTAACATCTTAATAGGCATCAAGATTTACATCTTATAATATATGACAGATCACAATCATTCAATAAATAATTTGGAGGATAGATGAATGAAGAAATGAATATATTGAACTGAAAATTATCTCACATAAAATAATTCATGTGAGAGGCCATGCACATATTTTCATATTGTTTCCACTGGAAACCAAAGAAGACCTGAGCTGCCAGTCAGTTAAAGGACTAGGCTGCTGGTCAGAACGACCATGTCACTGGTGTTGTCTCTATTATATCCTCCTGGCTTCTTCACCAAGCCTCAGCCCACATGCCTAGACACCCAGCTGCTTCCTTTCCTTGACTATCACTTGCCACCATTCCATACCATTTCTCAACTAGTTAATATTTTGAAAATTCCTTGAGCTGCAAAACCAAGAAGCTCCACATTGCCAGTATTTTTATCCAATGCAGATTTTATTTTTCAATTCCAGTTTTCTCCTACAGCCCACTTGTGGCACTCTGATTTGGCTATGGGCTATTTAATTGTATCGTCCACTCTATACTTCAATGACCCAGAATACTACAACCTTGTTTAAATCAGGTTAGATGATGATCTGATTTATAATATAATAATATTAACCCTGAGCCCAGATATTGCCTTCCCCTGCCACAGGTCAAGTAAGCAGCTGCCTGCTTCACACACGGGAAAGGAAAAATCTTTCTCAATATGTCTTTCAATAACCTTCAAGGCTTGAAAGTTCATACATCTATGAGAACTGTCTCTAGTATAAGGCATAATGCCTTCCCTGCTTTTTGTAAAGAGGCAGTGTATTAATCTACAGGTATTCATCAATGCATTAACAGATAAATTCCTTGGAGAAAATAGCTATAGTAAAACACTAATAACAAGACTCTGAGGAAATAGTAACATTTAAGGAGAAAGAGAAACATTTTTTAAATGTCCTATGGGAAAAGCTAGGGATGGCCAGTCAGGAGAAGGTGAATGCAGAATGAGCATGGGCAATTTGAAAATAACAAAGTTTTCCAAAATCAAATTGTACTTGCTCAAGTTTCCTTATTTCCTTCATTATTCTTCCAGCAATTTAATGGTTATGCTTAAATTCAAATTTTATAAAATACTGTAATAGTTACAGGAGTAAGTGATCACATTCAATTCCTATCAACCAGAAAATATTTATAATTCTCCATCAAAGGAGAAACAAATGCCTAACCAAAAATAGTATCAGAAATATCAATGGCAGCATATCTTTGAACTTCTCTGGATATTTATATTTTTTCACATTTGATTACAGTGAAGTCTATAGGTGCTAGTTTTTGTCATCAAAACTTCACAGCAAAAATACCAAAGAAGAAATGTTCCTGTTAACTTACAAACAGTAAGATCATTTTTGTTTGTCTTCTTTACATAAAACTCTTTTTTCACCATATCAACAATTGCAGTCATTGAAATACTGAATATTATCACAACTTTGAGATATCTATTTAGATGTGTGATTCTGCATTTTATGCTTTTCTATGACTTTGTAGGTGCTTCATAGAACCTATTAATATCATTTTAATCAATAATATGATCAAAAGGCAAGGGGTAATTTGAAACATTTTTGTTAACTGATTAATTGACCTTGAATTGTTTCCTCTTCAAGATATTTATCCTCATATCTCACTTTGAAAATTAAATTTTCTAAAACAAACCATACTTACTTACAATGTTTTCTTATTTCTTTTATTATTCTTCAAGCAACTTAATGGCTGTTCATTATATTTTTTAATCTGGATACATATCTGCCATCAACTTGAAATTGAATTTAGCATCATAAGTTAAAACAGCCCTAGAGCATTCTTAATTAAATCATTCTGTAGTGAACTAAAAATGTTATTTATATTTTAAAGAATTGAAACATATTGAAATATATTATGTTATTATATTTATTATAATATACATTATACTAAGGTAGAAAAATATTAAATTATTCCATTTTTTAAAAGTACATTTTTTGTATTAGGACTTTTTCTTAGGCTATGAACAAAATTAATTTCCTAAATTGTTGTATTTTGCCACCAATATTCTGCAATCTCTATTCAGAGTTCAGTAACAGTGAAAAAAAGTATAAAAGAAAATATAGAAGAAACAATATACTGTATCACGTGAATCCTTTCCAGTTTTGGAAGGAGATTTTATTTTGGATTCTTGTTGTGACACCGAAAAAGCAGGCAGAACTCTTCAATTCCATGATTTAGGGAAGTCTTATTGGAATGAGTGCTCTTTGCTTTTGCCGTTCATTCCTTCAGTGCTGGATTCCAAAGCCAGTGGTTTAATTGTGTCGATGACTAACTTCCATTGTGCAAAGAACTTAATTACACACTGTGGTTCAGTTTCTATTTTGCCAGGCAGTCGTTCATCCATAAAAGAATGCTGTAGAAAGTAAGTGGTAAAATGCAAAAGAAATTGAAAGCACATGATCGTAGACAAGAAGCAAATAAGTAGCTTTCAAAGAAAAGGCAGAATGCTTTAACTGGAAACTACATCACACTCCGAAAATAAAGAAAAGTTGGCAGCCAAGAAAAAATATTTTGTAATTTCGCTTACTGTTCAACATTATATAATTATTTGAACCTACTTTTGCACTTTTGATTATGGCTTAATTAGCAAATTTCATCAAGCAAAATTAAAATATTTGTAAAGCCATAAAAATTTCAAAAATAAATAATATTGGTCTTTGGAGGCATACTCTCCATCTCTTCTGTTGTGTGATAATTATTCTAATTTTTAATTTATGATAGTGACTCCTTGGAAACTGAGAGGAAAGCTTTGCAATGATTCTGGCTTATTAAGGAAAGCAGGGATGAAGGACTGAAGTAGTTTCTAAAACTTTATATTGCTTTACAGATGCTTGAGTGTAGAATATAATGTCAAGACCCAATCTTTACAAAATTAGATGTTCTGTTTGTGACAGTATTGGCTTCAAGTCATATATATTTATAAGTGAAAATGCAGAAGAATTTAATCCAAGTATGAACTATATACTTCATAGTTAAAATAGGCTGCCTGAGTGTAGGAGATACATTGGACTTTGCAGTCAATAATTACTTATGTCACTCATTGTTTTTTTGTTTTAATGAAAAGGCTAAAGTTTAGCGCAATTGATTTCAAGTTCTTATGTTGACAGTTGACATTTGCCATTTAATTTTTTTATTTTAATTATTATGGGTATATAATAGTTGTCTATATTTATGGGGTACATGTGATGTTTTCATACAGGCATGCAATATGTAATAATCAAATAAGGGTGATTTGGATATCTATCACCTCAAGCATTTATTATTTCTTTGTGTTAGAAACATTCTAGTTTCACTCTTTTAGTTATTTTAAAATATATGGCTTGGTGCAGTCGCTCACGCCTATAATCCTAGCACTCTGGGAGGCCGAGGCGGGAAGATCCCTTGAGCTCAGGAATTCAAGACCAGCCTGAGCAAGAGTGAGACCCTCCCATCCCTATCTCTACCAGAAAAAAAAAAAGAAACAGCCAGGTGTTTCAGTGCGTGCCTGTAGTCCCAGCTACCCCCAGAGGCTGAGGCAGAAGGACAACTGGATCTCAGGAGTTGGAGGTTGCAGTGAGCTACAATGATGCCACCGCAGTCTACCCAAGGCAGTAGAGTGAGACTCTATCACAACAAAAACAAACAAAGCAACAAAGCACCCCTCCTCACCATCCCCAACCCCTTCAAAAAAATAAATAAACTTTAAAAGCAATAAAAAATAAAATAGACAATAACTTACTGTTGACTACAGTCACCCTATCAAATACTAGATCTTGTTTACTCTACCATCTCAATTTGTCTTAATTTATGCTCTGGGGAAATTGAAAAAATAGAGATGCTAAATAATAAATTCCCAAGAAATGTCACTTGGTCTGAATGGGAAAGGACATGATGAGAGGGAAAATATTGAGCAGACACCGGAAGCATTTGTACAGCACAAACAGTAGAGCCTAAAGAATAGAAACAATGACTTTGCAGTCAAACAGGTCTGGGTTCTAACTCTGGCACATACTGGTTGTGTGTCCTTGGCTAAGTAATGCGTCTAGAAGTTTATTTCCTCATGTGTGAACTTATTATAATTATGAGGTAGATTCTGCAAGGCTGAAAAGAGCATTACATGAGATAATGTGTATACAATGCTTGATGCATAGTAGTAAATGTACCCTAGATGTGGACTGAATTGCAGTGAGTCTTGAGTGAGGAGGGGTAAATTCTGGCAGCTACTGTCTGTGCTGCAGCATGAACAATGGTCCTCCTCATGAAGGACCTTAGGAAGGAAGGCCTATGGAAACAATAAACTTGTATTCGGAGGATTTCCAGAATCAAATTCCTTCCTGACCCTGAGCTCACATTTTCTGTTATTTATGAATTCACACATTTACCTGTTGAGTACAAGATTTTTGCGATATTTTAGCCTTGGTATGTGATCTCAAGGATGAATTTTATTATATATTTTCTCTATGAAATTATGAAAACTCTCTAAGTGGGTGGGCAAGATATTGCCTGTTCTTTTTTTGCTAGATTTTATCAGGATGCGAAGTGGCAGATGAAGGTGATACTTAAAAACCAGTGAGATCATGTAGAAGAGGCTAACCTGTGTAAATTGGAGGATTGGAGTGTTGGTGTGAGAACTGTAAAGTAGTCTCTTTTATCCTACTATTCACACAGGAATGAAGTTCAAAAATTGAGAATAAATCAGAAAACTGAACATTTCACAGAAAAGCACTTTGCTAACAATCTAAACATTGGAAAGATTGAGAAATTACAATTACTTTGCTTACATATTTAAAAAATGGGTGTGACTTAGAATGGCATTTAAGGATTCTAAAATTTATTCTATCGTACTTGATAAAGTGGTGCAATATGGAGTTGTTGAACTCGAGTAATTTCGATCATTAATGAATAATAATTTCCCTAAAAATAAAAGAGATCTACAATTTCAAAATATTCCATAAGGATGATAAAGCAATTATCATTGATGGTTTTAAAATCACAGAATATGAAATTTAGGAGTTTGGGGACAGGAGAAATAATGTTGATCAAACTTTTGATTTTTACCTGTGTAATCAGCTTTTTTAGAAATTAGTACACCTCTTTATTATGTTTAAATTATAATCCTGCTTAGAGATAAGAGGTAAAATTTATATTTACTTGATGGAAAAACAGATCAAACTTTCATAAGCTTAAGGATATTAAAACAAACCTATTGATTTATCTTAATATCCATCTTAGATGTACACCAAGGTAAACTGCCCAAAACATATTGATATTATCCTCTATATGATTTTATCAAAGAATGTGAAACTTACTCCTGAAATGAAAAGAATAGAAATAGAGCAGGCTTGTTTGCTGTGATACAGATCAAAATTTCTATGAAAGACACAGATCAGAAGAAAATTCTCCAGGGGAAATTTGCCAAAGTTATCATCTAATCATATAATCTTTATAAGTAGGTCATAAAAATACTCAAGATACTTGCTCTCTAGAAAGTTTGACCTAGAAGAATCCTTTTTTTTTTTTAAGAGATGATAATAACTTGGAGCTGGAAATACACCATCACTGTGCATATGAAATGGGAATAGAGAGTGGATGAACATGTAAACATCATAGACCTAATATCACTAGATGAAAGACCTTCTAGATAAATGAGCTTGGCTTCTTTTAACCTACTGTGAATAATTCCAGTTGAGATCTTAGCTTGGCCATCAAAGATTTTGTGTCACTGACAATAAATAGATATAAAACAAGCTAGATAAAAATAAAAAGTTAAAGTATTTTTTTCTACATTACTTCAAAAATCTTCTTTATTCCCCTATTCAATCAATCTTGAATTACTAAAGAAAACCAATAAATCGTCAGAGAAGTGCTTTAAGTGTTCATAGAGCAGGAAAAAACTGGTCTCCCTTTCTCCCAAGGAATGCATTATTAAAAAATCTGTAAGATGTGTTTTAAATGTTCACCCACACAGCCAGACAACCACTGCCACCGCAAAGAAGGAAAATGGTCCAAAAGTGACTCAAACAGAGATCTTTGTACGTCCTGCAGAAAGCTGGGGCCTTTCAACATATTTGTGGCTTCATTGCAGGAAACAGACTCTTATTTGTTGATGAAGCTATTATGTAGTTATGAAGCATTGCTCTTTTCAGTGAGACGGTACAATATTTTTTAACTCTTGGTTCAGATACAGCAAATTTAATTTTTTTTAATCAAAAAGCAGAAAACCAAAGAATGAGATCAGTCACCCACCCAGTTTTGTAGGAAAAGTTGCCACCTCTAAGATCAGAGGACACAATATGTTTCCATTTATAATTTCCTCATGCTTAAAACTTGGCTGTGAAAAGCCAAGTCCCTTCAGGCTGATGAAATTTGGCATAGAAACCAGGGAATTGTCTGTTTTTAAAAATAATTTAAATACCTCAGTTGCTTCTGTAGAAAATGAATGCCAAAATTCTATGTTTTCTTTTAAACATATTTCCTCACTTCTAACTTAAATATCTAATACGATCATGATACGGAAGATAAATGGTTTTCAACTGCTTTTACATTATGCGTAATAGTACTCCAGAGAGAGAAATATTTTTTTTTACTTCTCTGTTAAATGATTTGATATGTTATATCAAAGAATGATTTTCAAATGAAAAGAAATGTATGCCAGCAGAACTTTAATTTATAAATATTATTGTGAAATATGATGTAGTCATTAAAATACAGGCATACTAATTTTTCATTGTAATATAATTATAAACATGTATGTAGTTTTATGATAGCACTGATAAATGTGTGCAAGTATGTGAGTGTGAACATTTACAATATAGTTGGAACAGGATAAATTGCATTACATATTCAATTTTTTGTTGAGAGTATGTGGTATATATTAGATTTGCTTACCAATATTTCTTGCACGTGAGAGGATTGCATTATCCTGTTGCCCTACAATTAGTCATGGCCTTGGACTTTGCTAATAAGACATACCTTTAAGAGCTTGAGCACAATTTCCCCCTCCTTCTTTCCCAGCTGCCCACACCTAGGACCATGTGTTTAAGATGGAGCAGTTACAGAATGCTGGACTTTCCTCACCAAGTTGCTATATGAAGGACAGTTGCCTTGAAGAGTTGCCCAGATGCACAGCAGACATTATACACTCTGGAGCCCATTCTTAGTAGAAGTGAAGTATCATAAGAATGGAAAAACAAGCACCACATGTACTCACCATCAAATTGGTATTAATTGATCAGCACTTATGTGCACATATAGTAGTAACATTCATCGGGTGTCAGGCAGGTGGTGCGGGGAGGAGGGGATGGGTATATTCACACCTAATGGGTGCAGTGCACACCGTCTGGGGGATGGACGTGGTTGAAGCTCTGACTCTGGCAGGGCAAAGGCAATGTATGTTATCTAAACATTTGTACCCGTGTAATATGCTGAGATAAAAAAATAGCACTTGTGTGGTGTTAAGGGTCTGATATTTGTATGTTGTTTATTATGGAAGCATAATCTAGCCTAATATAACCTATAACAGTGATTTTCAAATGTATGAAATTGTTAAATTTTGAGTATGCACTCCCCATACACACACACATGTGCACGCTCATACACACACACATAAAGGAACATATATATTTACAAATACCATAGCTTGTTATTTTATTTATATATTTTGTACATTATAAAGCATAGTCAAAAAAATTAAAAAGGATTTTTTAAAATTGAGTTCTAATACTCTTCCTACATTGCAATATATTATCTTTACTCCTGGAATGCCTGTATTCCACTTTGGAGATCACTGATCCAGAATTAAGAGACTGAAGAAACTGATATAGAGATAATCAAGGCAAAATTTCACTACCAAATAGAAAGAGACACAATAATTTTAGATTCTAATCATTAAATCTACTTTCTGCAAAGCAACACATCGCAAAGTGGGGCTAGGGATCATTAGAGCCTTCCTCTGCACCCAATAATAATCATAATCTTCGCAGGGACCTAGAAATCTTTATTTTACTGCATCCCTCACATGATCCTTACATGTTTTTCTCTTAAGTGTTCTGGAACAAGTGGCCAAGTTTTGCTCTTATGGCAAAGTACCTGACAGTGGTAATGTGGAGGCCATTGAGATTTTTGTGCATTGAATTCTCTACACTTGTCAGTAATGGCTAATTTGAAGCTGAAGTTCAAAGACAGAATTCTATGCAACCCATTGTTCTTCTAGAAACTATCTCAATTAAAACATTTCTATGCTAACATTAACATTTTCCAAGGACATTTGTTTTTTCTGCAGTTTTCCTCTATTTCATGTATAAAATCCTACTTGTTATTCCTTTATTCAAAGAATATGTTAAAATTCTAAATTGTCTTGTTAAAAAAACGTCACTTAGAGAGGAAGCCAAAAGATGTTCGAAATCTAAGGTAATAGTAGCATTTTATGAAGTGACAGCATAGCACAGTGCTCTATGAGGCTTGAAGTATATAAATATATATGTGTGATATATATATATATATGCACACAGAGAAACAAACAGAGTCATTATTATGACACATAGTTTTAAAAATGGCAATTGTCATTTCAGAAAGACTTAATTGCTAACCACTGTTAACTGGTCCCATTTTTAGTTGCTTGAAGAAATGACATCACAGGTGTTTCAGCTATTATATTTTTGGTTTCCACATAGAGTTTAAATGGCATGAAAGGTCTACTTTTTTGTATCATGATTGTCCATCAGTCAAAAGGTTCAAAAATGATTCAAAGAAAAGTTGCCAAATTCAATGCAATTAAAATTTTCATCTCATAAGGTATCAACTGCTGCTCTCTGGCCTTAATAACTAATCCATATGGATCCAGTTAAGGTTTTTCAAACACTAGGGTGTCATTTAGCAAACTACTCAAGGTACACTAATACATAGCTTCAAAAATCTATGATAATATCAATTAATATATTGTGATTATGATGTTCAGTTTAGGGCCTACTTTTACAGATGCCAAATAAAATGTTGACAATGATAAGAATAATGCTGCTATTTTCAGAGTGTACTATCTCAAGTGGTAAACAAGATGTGTTACAGGAACTTACATATTAGTGTGATGAATTACTCCTTTTAATGGTGAAACAAGGCTGGAACAATACACAGGCCAACATCCTATACAGAGGATTCCTCTGTATAGGGCTCAAAGAAGAGGTTTATTGTTAAATATGATGACAAAATATAGAGAGAACATTATATTCAGGGATGCAATCTTATTCAGCTTCTCATCATTAAGATTATTTGAGTCTCTTAAAGCTTTGGCAAGAAATATCGATTAAATGGAGATCAACTTTGAACAAATTTACTGTGTGTAGTTTGCAGTTAGGGAGAGAGTGACTTCATGTTATAGCTCTCAGTGATATTTTCCCAGCAAGGGCCTGCTATAAATGCTGTTTGTTTTAAATTCTAGAAACATCAAATCATCTTCCTTTTATTTATTAATGATCTTGACAAAGATTCTTGCTTTCTTCATCAACAGATGAGGGAGATATCCCTAAGGAAGACCACAGCCTAAGTAAAATTTATTTATTATTCAACTTGTTTCTGTTGATAATTGTGTATCATTCATGTGATTCTTTAACAGTTTTCTCCATCATTGGTGACTGGTATAATATCTGGCACAGTGTAGTCATGCACAAAATTATTTACTGTTTGAATGAATGAATGAATACTTACTTAAAAACTTATCTGGGGTTGATTTAAATGCAAGTCCATGTGGAATGTATTGTTCATTCTTCAATGTTTCCCTAGTGATTTGTGCTTTCTATTCTTATAGAATTTATTATGGTAACTTTCATTCATTTATTTTATATGTCCATCTCACAAACTGTGATCTTCTTGAGAGTAGGAGTCATGACTTAATTTAGCATTATGTTCCCAAACCTAGTATAAATGTCTAGAATATAGTAGGCACTCAAGAAATATTTGTGGAACAGAATTATGTAGAATTCTTAGGAATTTCCATCTCTCAAATGACATGGCTTAAGACTGACCTAATAGAGGAGGAGGTGACCATATCAATCAGAGGCAAAAGAGAATATCAATCTGAATGGCCCATTGGTACTATGGAGCAACACATGGCTACCCATGGAAGACTGTGTAACTCAATGGCACAAAGTTGTTAATGTTAATGGAGATGGGAAGACTTCCTTGGGTTCCAGTGGTGAAGGCTATACAGGGTAGCAAATGCTTGCTACCACCTCTGCCACACTTAGGTGCTGTAGAGCAGAGGAAGTACCACTGTGGAGCACAGAGCACAGATGGGTGAGAGGCAACAGAAGGGCAAGAGCTGGTATATGTGTCTATCCATGGCTAAGTGTCAAGGATGTCAGTACCCTGGACAGCTGAACTTATCCCACGTCTAATGTGACTATCACCTTAAATCATTGTGCCTTTTCTATTACAGTAGCCCAATCTCACATGATCACATGGAAGAAATACTGAAGCAATGAGACAGAAGCCCTTGAACTTATTGGGGCATGGGTTGAGCCCAAGACTGTGAGAAAGGATTGAAGGGGACTCTGAGGAGAGTGGCTGGAGCCCACATGGGTCCTGCTATATGTGACTCTGCCAGCATAGCTGGTTCCAAGCACTGAAGAGAAGCAAAGAAAGTTTTGAGAAAGGCACTCCAAAACAAAAGGATCCTCAGGTGTGAAGGCCTGGATCAGGGGCCTTACTTGTCTGGACCTAACGGTGGTATTGATCTGAGTCAAAATTTCCCAAGGTGCTTGTTGAATATGCATTTTTCTTACTCCACATCAAACATACTGAATCAGATCCTCTCTGGATAGATTCTAAAATTCTAAAATTCTAAGATTCTAAAACGAATGCCCCAGTTACTCTTAGGAACACTAACATTGTCAGTCACTGATATAATCTGTCAGATTTCTGACCCATTAAAGTGGATTCAGATTGATACCCAGACTTATTTATCACCAGAATCTCTTGAGTATCAGTGGTTGACCAACAGACAAGATAGTACGATTTTCTATTTCCTAAACCTTCTATGTACTTTTATATATCCAGACTTTTATTTACTCTCTTACCTCTGCATGGATTATTTATTTAATTTTAATTGAGTGTCGAATTCTAGCTCATTTGTGATGGCACATCCTCTGTAATGCCTGCTTATATTTGTGTATATCTTTTGAATATTTGTTTTTATTTATTGCCTTTATGCCTATATTTCCTCTCAGACTTTATGTCTTGAATACAAGGAAGATGTGATTTATTTTATAGCTTAATCATTCTGTAATATTATAGATGCTCAACTAATAGTTTAAATATAATGCCAATCCAAGGCTTTCCTTTGCATTTTCCTCAGATCAATGTCTTATGAAAAGAGTTCACACCTATGTTAGCAGAGTCATTTATTTCTAAAATCAAGCCTTTCCTAGAATAGGATTTAGACAGGCAGGGAATCTGGAGCCTACCCATTGAAATGAGCATAATGAGTCCAGTTTTAGATCAGGGACCATCAACATTGCAGAGTGACTTAGCTTAAAAAAAGAAAATCTAGATGTTCCATTAATGTTACTAAATAAGGTGTGTTCTGATAGCAGGGATTGATCTAAGGCAGGAGAAAGTGGCTAATGTACAACTAATCCAAGTCTGGAGTGAGGAAATAGACAGTTTTTGGTCCTGAATGCATTTACCAGATGCATTTATTATACCATATAAATAAAGAGCAAGGCACTGAACTGGCACTGTAATTTCTACTCACACAGCCTGTGGATAAGAAAAGTCAGCTTATATGGGAGAAACGTAGAACAAAAGCTCTGCTCAAATATCACTTACAGAATTCTGTATGTCACATAAATAGAGAACTGAGCTGTTTGGAGTATAATAATTGGTCATAGAAAATTATTTTGAAAATCCTAAGTCCCTAAGGAATCTAGAATGTGATGAAAAGCTACACTGAAAGAGCACTAAAAGTGGTTGGCATGCATATAAAGATTAGTGAGAAAGACTAAGCCTGATTGAATTATGGGGTCTGTAAATCATGTAGTTTACACTCAAGCATGAATTGAGTCAAATGGGTGAGTAGTAATAGACATATGTTCTTGTGATTAAAATTATATTTTTAAATTAAAAAAAACCATCAGAATTACCTCAACTGTATCCATCTATCAGAAACAGAATATGAAAGCTTCACAAAAACAAGATTTCTTTTTCTTTGACCCATGAAAGTTATTAGAACCCAGAACTAACTCAGAAGTAAAATGAAAAATAAGTTATTTTATTCTGTGCTAGTTTAATAAAGGCTTAGCAGGGCAATTCTGATTTAGAAGTTCACATGTACTTTTGTCTTGAATTTATTATCCTTTTCAGCACAAAATTTTACCCATAGCTTCTGAAAATTGAGCAGCTGGTTTCGGTTGATTGATGGGTATGTTTAATGAAAACAACGAACTGCAAATGAACTAGCTTATTGCAGTTGGTTCTGTTTCATTTACTGGCTTATGCAAAGGTTCCATCTGTAATGTTGTCAGTCACTGAAACTGTAACCCCCTAATTCAGCTCTGGAAGATATTAGAATATTAGACATTTCTGAAAGAATATCCCTTTCACTTGAACTCTTTTCTACTAAATATATATTCATAATGTCTTATGTAAGAAAAGTCCTACTAGTAAGGAAGTGCCCCTTTATCTGAAATGTTAACAGCTGGTAGAGATAGCCTCCTGCCACTTAAACGCATTCTGTGATTCATTCACTTATCCAATAAATCATTATTGAGCCGCTATTCTCTCTGCAGGAGACAATAGGTACAAAGAACAAAGTTTCTTCCCATGACCTAATTGGGAAACAGAATAAAGTAGTAAACAGATTAATATTTTTTAATGTAAAATATTTTTAGTTAATAAGAAAAATAATCAAGAAGTTTGTGGGACTGGTGAGTAACCTGATAGAAGAGAATTCTTTCTCATAAGTTGGTCAGGGAAGGGCTCACTGAAGAGATAATATTTAAGCAGAGATTAACAAAGGGAAGGAATGACCATGTCCAAATCTCAAGAAAGGACAATCTAGGCAGAAGGAGAAGCAAGGCCAACGTGGCTCAAAGGGAATGAACATATGGTGAGCTAAGGAAAATGACTTGCCTTTTAAGCCAGTTAGGCAAGGGGTGCATTTGCAATATTTAAAATACATCTGGGTAGAATACATCTACTGAACTGCTTAATTGTTAAATAAGTAAAATGCTTTTAAATAATACGTTTGTAGTATTAACTGTAATAATATATGTGAATGGTACCAGAAGCAGCTTAACTTATAATTTCCTTCCTGAAGGTATTACATAAATGTTGTTGTTATCCATTTTTCATATAAATTCCCCTACCTAGTATTAACAACTCGTCTATCAATTTTTAATATATTTGAGGCATCAAATTTTATTACACAATCTTGAGTTTTATGCACAACCACAATTTTAAGTTTTATATAACATCTTGAGGTAAGTCCAATATAAACACTTCAGAAAATTTTATTTTATGTTAATTTCTTAATGATGTCTGAAATATAGAAGGAATTAGAATATTTTTATACAAAAAATCATACAAACAGTATAACAGTAACTCAAGCATTTATGAACAGCAACATAAATAGCAAAATAATATTAATGTGAAATTTTTCATCACTTTTATTAGTATACTGACTAAAAGGGATGTTTGACTATGGTTCTTTATTTTCAAATTTTGATTAGTATGGTAAAATAATTCATAACATAAAATTCATCGCCTCATTTGTTTTTAAGTATACACTTCAGTTGTATTAATTATATACATTCATACCATTGTGCAACCATCACCACAATCTATCTCGCAATCTATCTCACTTCATCTTCCCAAACTGAAAATCTATATCAATTTAAACTACTCTCCATTCTCCCCTCGCAAGCCCTTGTCAAATGCCATTCTACTTTCTGTCTCTGTGATTTTGACTACTCTAAGTAGCTATATAAATGGAATCAAACAGTATTTGTTTGTGATTGGATATCTCACGTAGCATAATATCCTCAAGGTTTATCCAGGTAGTGGTATAAGTCAGAATTTCCTTCCCTTTTAATGCTGATTAATATTCCATTTTATATATGTAAACAAACACAAACTCTTTCTTTATCCATCTAAACTTCAATGGAAGCTTGGATTGCTTCCATATTTTATTTATTGTGAATAATGTTGGTATGAATATAGGTATACAAATATCTCTTCCAGACCCTGCTTTCAAAATTTTAGGTACATACCCAGAAGTAGAATTGATGGATCATATGATCATTCTATTTTTAATATAGTTTTCCAAATCAGCTGTACCATTTTACATTCCCACCAACAGTACACAAGGGTTCCAATTTCTCCACATCCTCACTAGCTCTTGTTATTTTCTTATTTTTGGATAATAGCCATTCTAATGGTTGTGAAGTGGTATCTCATTGTAGTTTTGATTTGAATTTCCTTAATAATTGGTGATGTGGAGAATTTTTTCATGCACTTATTTGTAGTTTATATTTTCTTAGGAGCAATGACTATTCAAGTTCTTTGTCCATTTTTAAATTGTTTTTTCTTTGGTCATTGAGTTTTAGAAGTTCTCTATGTCATCTGAATATTAATTCTTTATCATATATGTGGTTTGCATATATTTTCTCCTATTCTTTGGTTTGTATGTTTACTTTGTTTACAGTGTCTTTTGACAATACCAACACAAAAAATTTTAATTTTCATGAAGTCAAATTTTTCTGTTTATTCGGTGATATAGCCAAGACACAATTGCCAAAACTAATGTAATAAATATTTTATCTTATGTTTTCTTATAAGTGTTTTATACTTCTAGGTCTTACATTTAGGTGTTTGATTCCTTTTCTCTAAATTTTTGTACATGGTATTAGGTAAGGGTCCAACTTCATTCTTTTGCGTGTGAATATCCAGTCTTCCCAGAACCACTTGTTGAAAAGAGAGTCATTTCTCCACCAAATAACTTTGGCCCCCTTTTCAAAAATAATTTACATAAAAGTTTATTTTTAGGCTCTTTACTCCATTCCATTGGTCTATATATCTGTCTTTATGACAGAACTACACTGTTTTGATTAATATAGATTTGAAGTAAGTTTTGAAGTCAGGGGAGCTCCGCTGGCTTCAGGTCCTGCCTGCTGGCAGAGGCCCAGGAGAAACCATGGAATGGTTTATGGAACAAAGTCAACATACAAACCAAAGAATGGGAGAAAATATATGCAAACCACATATATGATAAAGAATTAATATTCAGACGACATAGAGAACGTCTAAAACTCAATGACCAAAGAAAAAACAATTTAAAAATGGACAAAGAACTTGAATAGTCATTGCTCCTAAGAAAATATAAACTGCAAATACGTACATGGAATAGGAGACAGTGGAAAGGATTAAGGCCTGCTCCAGACTGCCATACTGCGGGTCTCAGACATATCCACCTCCACATGCAGACTTTTTGGCTAAATGGGCCATTTCAGCCTCTCCATGGCAGCTTTGCCCAGAGGCAGAGAATACACTTTTGACCCCCACTAACAACATTTATGGAGCTTGAGGGCAGGTTCAACCAACCTAGTGACACTCAGCCTCTCTCCTCCATCTGCTCCCACTGAGGTGGGAAATAAGAACACACCTGGCAGTCCTAGGGCCACATCCACTATGTGAGACACTAGAGTGCCTCTCCAGAGGAATAAGAGCTGGTTACAAGACTCAAAAAGAACACTGCATCTTGCTCCATCCAGCAAGTGCCACCTACGGACAAGGAGGACAATTTGCATATCCTTTTACTGGATTTACAGACTCATCACACAGGGTGTGGTTGAATCTCACCCACAAGCACCACCTAGGGGCTCAAAGACTAACCTGAGCATGTCGTTTTCTAAAGGAAAATACAAAGGTAAGAAGCAACAGCTGTTCAAAATGGAAAGAATCAGCTAAAGAACTCTGGAAGTATGAAGAATCAAACTAAAAGGACATCCCCAAAATGGAACACCTGCTCTATAGAAATGGATATTAACAAAATTCAGAACACTAAAATGACAGTAGAATTATTTCAAACATGGATTGTAAGAAAACTCAATGATATGCAAAATAAAATGGATACTCAACACAAGGAAACCACAAAAACAATCCTGGCCTTGGAAGAAAAATTCACTAAATAAATTGAAATATTAAGGAAAAACCAAACAGAACTTCTGGAAATGCAGAATTTTTTCAAGCAATTACAAAATACATTGGAAAGTCTCAAGAATAGGGTAGATCAAACACAAAAAAAGAAATTCAGGGATTGAAGATAACATGATTCAATTAAACAAGTCAGTTTCAGAGATAGAGCAGAGAAATAAAAGAGCAAAGCTTACAAGAAATGTGACATTATGTGAAGAGGTCAAACTTGAAATTATAGGCATCCCTAAGCGTGAAGAAGAAAATACACAAGGATTCAATAAATTATTTGAGGATATAATGGAGAAAAATTTCCAGTCTTGCTAGAAATCTGAATATCCAAGTACAAGAAGCTCAAAGGACTCCTGGGAGATTCATTGCAAACAAGAAGACAGCACAAAGTATAGTTATCAGACTGCCAAAAATAAACATGGAAGAGGCCCTCCTATGAGCTACAAGATGAAAGAAGCAGGTGATCCATAAAGGAAAACCCATCAGAATAATGTCAGACTTATCAACTGAGACCTTACAAGCTAGAAGAGACTGGGGCCCCCTTCTCACTACTCTCAAAAACAACAATGCCTAGCTTAGAATCTTGTATCCTATAATACTAAGTTATATACAAAAGACAAATAAAGACCTTCTCAAACAAGCAAAGATTGAGGGAATTCATCAAAACAAGACCTGCCCTCCAAGAAGAACTCAGAACAGCATTACACACCCATCAGCACAATAAACAGTCACCAGTGTAAACCATTGAGAAGCTAAAGGTCAAAGGCCAGACACCACAATCACTCAAGAGAGAAAGCAAAGCAACAGAGTTCAACACAATAGGATGAAGAGAAATCTACTCCACTTATCAATTCTTTCAATAAATGTGAATGGTTTGAACTGCTCATAAAAGAGACATAGGATGTGCAAATGGACAAATATATACAAACTAAGTATCTACTGTCTTCAGGAAACACATCTAACCAACAAGGACACATTCAGACTCAAGGTGAAAGGATGGAAAACAATATTCCATGCAAATGTAAGCTAAAAGAAAGCTGGCAAAGCAGTTCTGATTTCAGATAACTTAATCTTTATATTAAAAAAGTTATGAAAGACAAAGATGGTCACTATGTAATGGTGAATGGTAAAATTCAACAAGAAGACATAAAAATTTGAAATATTTATGCACCTAACTCAGGTGCACCCAGATTCATAAAGCAAATCCTATTTGAACCAAACAAAATGATAAACAGCAGCACCAAAATAGCTGGGGATTTCAACACCCCTCTGACAAAATAGGACAGATCCTCTAAACAGAAAATAAACAAAGAAACAATGGACTTAAACAAAACTGTAGAATAAATAGACCTGACTGACATTTACAGAATATTCTACCCCCAAACCACTGAATATATGTTTTTCTCATCAGCTCACAGGACATTCTCTAAGATTGACCATATGCAAAGCCATAAACATGTCTCAAGAAATTAAAAAAAATAGAAAATATGCCATGCATCTTCTTAGACCACAGTGGAATAAAATTAGAAATCAACTCCAACAGGACTCTCATCTCTACACAAAGTCATGGAAACTAAACAGCTTTCTGCTGATTGATTATTGCCTTAAAGAGGAAATTACAATGAAAATCAAAAGGTTCTTTGAACTAAAAGATGAAGGAGACACAAGTTTTCAAAATCTGTGGGGCACAGGTAATGCAGTCCTGAGAGGAAAATTTATATCAATAAATGCCTACATCCAAAAGACAGAAATATCACAAATCAACAATCTAATGAATCATCTAAAGAACTGGAAAAGGATGAGCAAAATAACCCCAAATTCAGCAGAAGAAAAGAAATAACAAAGATCAGAGTAGAACTAAATGCAATAGATAAAAAAAAGCTATATGGAAGATTAATAAAACAAAAAGTTGGTTCTTTGAAAAAATAAACAAAATTGACACACTTCTTGCTGGATTAATTAGAAGGACAAAATAAAGGACTCTAATAAGCTTCATCAGGGGTGAAAAAGGAGAAATTACAGCTAACATCATGGAAATTCAAAATATCATCTATGAATATTATAAAAACCTCTATGCACATAAACTTGAAAATGTGGAGGAGATGGACAAATTCTAAGAAAGACACAGCCTCCTTAGGCTCAATCAGGAAGAAATAGAATTCCTGAACAGACCAATATAAAGTACCAAAATTGAAGCAGCAATAAAAAAGCTTTCTAAAAGGAAAACTCCCAGCACAGATGGTTTCACACCCAAATTTTACCAGAAAATTTTACAAAGAAAAATTTGTACCTATCCTGCAGAAATTATTCCACAACATTGAGAAGGAAGGAATCATCTCCAACACATTTTATGAAGCAAACATTACCTTGATAGCAAAGGCAGGAAACGACGCAAAAAACAAACAAACAAACAAACAAAAAAACTGTAGACCAATATCTCAACAAAATTCCAAACAAAATCCTAGCACATCAAATTCATATGCTTATCAAAAAAATAATACATCATGACCCAGTGGGATTCATCCCAGAGATGCAGAGATGTTTCAACATATGCAAATATATAAATGTAGTTCAAAATATAAATAGAAATAAAATAAAGTCCATATGACCCTCTCAATAAATGCAGAAAAAACATTGAATAAAATTCAGCATCCTTTTATGATAAGAATGCTTAAATATATAGGCATAGACAGGACTTACATAAAAAGAATACAAGCCATATATGACAAACCCACGGCCAACATCATACTGAATGGGGAAAAATTGAAAGCATTCTTGTTTAGAATTCAAACCGAGGAGGTTGCCCTCTATCACCACTTCTATTCAACATAGTGCTGGAAGTCCTAGGCAGAGCAATAAGACAAGAGAAGGAAATCCAGGGCAACCAAATGAAGACAGAAGAAGTCAAACTGTCATTTTTTTCTGATGATATTATCTTATATCTAGAAAACCCCAATGATTCTGCCATGAGGTTCCTGGAATTGATAAATCCATTCAGCAAGGTCTCAGGTTATAAAATCAATGTATAGAAATCAGTAGCATTCCTACATGCCAACAACAATCAAAGTGAGATCCAAATCAAGGCTCAATACCCTTTACAATAGCAACAAAGATAATAAAATACCTAGGAACATATTTAATTAAGGAGGTAAAAGATCTCTATAGGAGAACTATGAAACACTAAGGGAGGAAATAGCAGAGAATGTAAACAGGTAGAAAATCATACCATGCTCATAGGTCAGCAGAATCAACATTGTTAAAATATCTATACTATCCAAAATGATCTACAGATTCAATGCAATCCTTATTAAAATATCAACATAATTTTTCACATATCTAAAAAAAATTCTATGTTTTGTATGGAACCAGAGAAGACCCTGTATAGCAAAAGCAATCTTAAGCAAAAAGAACAAATTGGGATGCATCAATTTACCAGACTTCAAGCTATTCTACAAGGCTATAGTAACTAAAACAGCCTTGGAATAGCACAAGGACAGAAACATAGACCAATGGAACAGAACTGAAAACCCAGATATAAAACCATCCTCATATAGCCAACTAATCTTCGACAAAGCAGACAAAAATATACCACTGGGGAAAAGAATCCTTTTTCAGTTATGGTGCTGAGAAAATTGTATAGCCACACGTAGAAGACTGAAACAGGATCTGCACCTCTCACCTCTCACAAAAATCAACTCACAGTGGATAACAGACTTGACTCTAAGGCATGAAACTGTTAGAATTCTAGAAGAATATGTTGGAAAAACTCTTACAGAACTAAGGAAACTCTTACAGGCCTAGGGAAACAATTTATGAAGAAGACGTCAAAAGCAATCACAGCAACAACAAAAATAAATAAATAAATGGGATATGATCAAATTAAAAAGATTTTGCATAGCCAAGGAAATAATCATGAGAGCAAACATTCAACCTATAGAATGGAATAAAATATTTGTATGTTACCCTTCTGATAAAGGCCAAATAACTAGACTTTATATCGAACTCAGGAATATTATCAAGAAAAAATCAACAATCTTAGCAAAAAGTGGGTAAAGGATATGCACAGAAACTTTTCAAAAGAAGACACACTAACGACCAACAAACATGACAAATCTTCAACATCTGTAATCATCAGGGACATGCAAATCAAAACTACAATGAGATATCACTTAACTCCAGTGAGAATTGCTTTTATCAAGAAGTCTCAATACAATAAATGTTGGCATGAATATGAAGAGATAGTAACACTCATACACTGCTAGTGGGACTGCAAACTAGTACAACCTCTGTGGGAAGTAATATGGGGATACTTCAAAGAGCTACCAGTAGAACTACTATTGGATCCAGCAATCCCATTACTGGTTATGTACCCAATGGAATAAAAGACATTCTATCAAAAAGACATCTGAACTAGAATCTTTATAGCAGCGCAATTCACAATTGCAAAGATGTAGAAACAACCCAAGTGCCCATCAATACATAAGTGGATTAATAAAATGTGGTATATGTATACATGGTGTTCTACTCAGCATCCGCCCAAAAAAATGGTGATCTAGCACCTCTTGTATTATCCTGGATAGAACTGGAACCCATCCTACTAAGTGATGTATCATCAGAATAGGAAAACATGCACTACGTGTACTCACCATCAAATTGGTATTAACTGATCGACCCTTAAGTGCCCATATACCGTGTTTCCCCCAAAATAAGACAAGGTCTTATATTTATTTTTCCTCAAGAAGACACTCTAGGGCTTATTTTCAGGGGATGTGTTATTTTTTTAAGCATGGTTTAACAATCTACATTTATTCAAATATAGTTAAGTTGTCTTCTTCTGGAACATCATCATAACTCTCCAAACCTCGAATTTCATCCAGAATTTCTTACGACTCTATTTCCTTTAGAACCATTGTTCCCAATCTCTCATGTGGAGCAATAGAG
>VBSM01000272.1:76416357-76460507 GCA_008086735.1 Cheirogaleus medius
AAAAAAAAAAAGATTTGAGGTCAGGAAGCATGAATACTCCAGCCTTGTCCTTTTTCAAATTTATTTTGGCTGTTCAGGGCCCTTTGAAATTCGATGTGAAGTTTAGTATGGATTTTTCTATTTCTGTAAAAAACATCATTGAGACTTTGAATGTATGCATTGGATTTACAGATTGCTTTGGGTAGTACTGACATCTTAACAATATTGTCTTCCAATTAATGAACTTGGGATATTCCATTTATTTATGACTTCTTTAATCTCTTTCAGTAATATTTTGTCATCTTCCTTTTATAAATTTTTTAGTTCTTTGTTTAATTAGTAAATGTATATTGGTTTGGTGGTCTTATAAATGGAATTGTTTTCTTGATTTACTTTTTAGTTTATTCATTGTTAGTGTATAGAAATGCAACCGTTTTTTGTGTGTTGTCTTTGTAGTCCTGCCATCTTGCTGAATTTATTAGTTTTACCATTTTTTTTAAAATAAAATCTTCAGGGTTTTCTATATAGACATCATAACATCTGCAAACAGACATAATTTTACTTTATCTTTTCAATTTGGATGACTTCTTTTCTTTCTTTCTTTCTTTCTTTCTTTCTTTCTTTCTTTCTTTCTTTCTTTTTGCCTCTTGTCTAATTTCTCTAGCTAGAAATCAAGTACTATTTTGAATAAAAGTTATGAAAGCAGGCATCATTTCTTTTTTCCTGATCTTAGAGAACAAGCTTTCAGTATTTCACCATTGAGTTTGATGCCTGCTGTTAATTTTTTATATATGGGATCTATTATATGGAGATACTATACTATTTCTAGCTCTTTTAGTGTCTTTCCCACAAAAAGGTGTTGATTTTTGTCAAATGCAGTTTTTGAATCAATTGAGATGATCATGTGTTGTTTTTTATTCTGTTTATTCTGCTAATGTGGTACATTTATCAATTTTCATATATTGAATCATCCTTGCATCCCAAGTATAAATTTCACTTGGTCATGGTGTATGATCCTTTCAGTATGCTTCTAAATTTGCATTCCTAATATTTTGTTGAGAACGTTTTAATCAATGTTCATATGGTGTATTGGTCTGTAGTGTGCTTTTGTTGAAGTTTCTTTGTCTGTCATTGGTATTAGGATAATGCTGGCCTCATAGAATGAGTTTGGAAGTGTTCCCTACACTAAAGTTTTGGAAAAGTTTGAGAAGGATTGATTTTAGTTCTTTAAATGTTGGTAGAATTCACAAGTGAAGCCATCAGGTCCATAACTTTTTTTTTTTTTGATGGGTGCTTTTTAACTGCTGATTTAATCTCCTTACTTGTTTTAATTCTATTCATCTTTTCTATTTCTTTGTGATTTAGTGTTGGTACATTTTGTGTTTCTAGAAATTTGTTCATTTCACCTACAGTTTCCAACTTGTTAGTGCATAAATTGTTCACAGTACCTATAATTCTTTTTCTTCTTTTGCTTTTGTAGAATCAGTAGGAATTTTGATTTCTCATTTTAATGACTTGATTTCACATTTTAGTAATTTGAATCTTCTCTTGTTTTATCTTAGTCAGTCTAGCTAAAAGTTTGGTGATTTTGTTAATCTTTTAAAAAAATAAACTTTTGGTATCATTGATTTTTTTCTATTGCTTTTCTATTCTGTCTTTTATTCATCTCTGCTTTAATCTTTTCATTTCTTTCCATTTGTTAACTTTGGGTTTAGATTGGTCTTTTTGTAATTTCTTAAGATTTAAAGAGAGCTTGTGGATTTGAAATCTCATTTCATTTTTACTGTAACCATTTATAGGTATACCACTTGTATTGTGATCTATAAGTTTTAGCATATTGTGTTTTTATTTTCATTTTCTTCTGTTTCTTAATCTCCCTTTTGATATCTTCTTTGATCCAGTGGTTTCTTAAGAATATGTTGGTTAATTTTCACAAACTTGTGGACTTTCCAATTTTACTTTTGTCATTGATTTCTAACTTCATCCCATTATGGCCAATGAAGATACTGTTATGATATCTATCTTTTAAAATATTGAGACTTAATTTGTGGTCCAAAATATGGTATAAACTGAAGAAAGATCCATGTGCACTTGAGGAAGATATGTTCTATGTTGTTGAGTAGGGTGTTCTGTATATGTCTCTTAGATTTAGTTGGTTAATATGTTGTTGAAACTTACTACAAAGCTATTTTGATCAAAACAGTGTAGTTCTGTCATAAAGACAGATATATAGACCAATGGAATGGAATAAAGAGCCTAAAAAGAAACTCTTGCACAAATGATTTTTGACAAGAGAGCCAAAATTATTCAAGGGAGAAATGACTGTCTTTTCAATAGGAGGTTCTCAAAAAATCAGAAAATAACAAGAGCTGGTGAAGATGTAGAGAAATTGGAACCCTTGTGCACTGTTGGTGGAAATGTAAAATGGTGCAGCTGCTATGGAAAACTATATTAAAAATAGAATTACCATATGATCCATCAATTCCACTTCTGGTATGTACCTAAAGTATTGAAAGCAGGGTCCTGAAGAGATATTCGTACAACTATATTCATACCAGCATTATTCACAATAGATAAAATATGGAAGCAACCTAAGCTTCCACTGACAGTGAAATGGATAAGGAAAGTGTGTGTGTGTATGGAGAGGGGGCTGTGTATGTGGGTATGTGTTTACATATGTAAAATAAAATATTAATCAGCATTAAAAGGGAAGGGAATTTTGACTTATACCACTACCTGGATGAACCTTGAAGACATTATGCTACATGAGATATTCAATCTCAAAAAAACAAATATTGTTTTATTCCATTTATATGAGGTATTTAGAGTAGTCAAAATCATAGAGATGGAAGATCAAATGGCATTTGACAAGGGCTTGGGAGGGGAGAATGGAGAGTATTTTAATAGGTATAGATTTTTAGTTTGGTAAGATGAAATGAGTTGTGGAGATGA
The DNA here is from genome assembly GCA_008086735.1 of Cheirogaleus medius. Lineage (NCBI taxonomy): Eukaryota > Metazoa > Chordata > Mammalia > Primates > Cheirogaleidae > Cheirogaleus > Cheirogaleus medius. The sequence goes on from VBSM01000272.1 coordinate 76,419,289, forward strand.
ATGGTGGTGATGGTTGTATAACAATATCAATGAACTTAATACCTCTGAATTGTACACTTAAAAACAGATGAAATGGTGAATTTTCTGTTATTAATTTGTTATTACCACACTAAGTAAAATGTGAAAATAAAGGACCATAGTCAAACATCCCTCTTAGTCATTATACTAGTAGATATGATAAAAGTTTTCACAGTGGTATTATTTTGAGACTTATGTTGCTGGTTTTCATATATTTGAGTTATTGTTATATTGGTTGTATAATTTTTTGTATAAAAATGTTCTGCTTCTTTCTCCCTGAGCCTGTCCCTCTCCTTCAGCCTCTCTAGTCTTTAAGGCTAAGCAATATTGAATTTAAGGTATTTAATAATCCTCCTATGACCTGTTAAGTGTCAAGTGAAAGGAAGAGTTGCACATCTCTCAGTTTAAATCCAAAGCTACTAATGATTAAGCATAGTGAGGAATGTACATTGAAAGCCAAGATAGGGCAAAAGCTAGGCCACTTGTGTCAAATGGATAGCCAAGTTGTGAATGCAAAGAAAAATGCTAGAAAGAAATTAAAATTTCTACCCTGTAAACACACAAATGATAAGAAAACAAAACAGCCTTATTGCTGATATGAAGAAAGTTTTGGTAATATGGATAGAAGAAGAAACCATTCACAAAATTCCCTTTAGCCAAAGTCTAACCAAGAGCAAGCTCAAACTTTCTTTAATTATATTATAGCCAAGAGAAGTAAGGAGGCTGTGGATGAAAAGTTTCAAGCAATCAGAGGTTGGCTTATGAGGTTTAAGGAAAGAAGACTTCTGCATAACATGAAAATTCAAGGTGAAGTACAAGTGCTGACAGAGATCTCTAGAAAATATTCAGAAGGTATAGCTAACATAATTGATGAAGGTGGCCTACTAAACAACAGATTATCTATGTACAGTAAACAGCCTTATACTGGCAGATGATGCTATAGAACTTTTATAGCTAGAGAAAAGAAGTCAATGCCTGGATTCAAAACTTCAAATGACAGGCTTACTTTTGTTAGGAGCTAATGCAGCTATTGACTTTAAGTTGTATAGTCCTTAGAATTATCCTACATCTACTGTGTCTGTGCTTTATAAATGAAACAACAAAGCCTAGACAACACCCCATGTGTTTACAACATGGTTTACTGAATATTTTAAGCCTACTGTTGAGACCTACTGCTCAGAAAAAGAGATACCTTTCAAAATATTACTTCTCATTGACAATGCAATTAGTCTCTCAAGAGCCATGAGGGAGGTATACAAGGATATTAGTGTTGTTTTCATGCTTGATAAATAACATCCATTCTGCAGTCCATGAATTGAGAAATAATTTTAACTTCCAAGTCTTATTTAAGAAATACATTTTGTAAGAGTATAGATGCCATAGATAGTTATATCCTGATAGGTCTGGGCAAAGTAAATTGAAAACCTTCTGGAAAGGATTCACTATTCCAGATGTCATTTAAGAATTATTTGTGAGTCATGGGAGGAAGTCAAAATATGAACATTAACAGGAGTTTAAGAAGTTGATTCCATTCCTTATGGCTGGCTCTGAGGGATTCAAGACTTTAGTAGAGGAAGTAACCACAGATGTGGTGAAAATCAAGAGAACTGGAATTAGATATGAATCCTAAAGATGTGACTAAATTGATGTATTTTCATGATAAAACATTAATTGATGAGGAATTACTTGTTATCCATGAGCAAAGAAAGTGGTTTTTTTTTGAGACTGAATTTACTCTTGCTAAAGATGTGAGCATTGTTGAAAGGACAATGAAGAATTTAGAATATTACATAAACTTACTTGATAAAACAGCAGCAAAATCAGTGAGGAGTGACTCTAATTTTGAAAGAAATTCTACTGTGGGTAAAACGGTATTAAGCAGCATCACATGCTACTGAAAAATCTTTCATGAAAGAAAGAGTCAATTGATTTGGAAAACTTCAGTGTAGTTTTATTTTAAAAAATTGCTGCAGTCATTCAAACCTTCAGCACCAGCCATTAATGTCAAGGTGTGACCCTTCACCAACAAAAAGATTACAACTCAGACAAAGCTCAGATGATTGCTAGGATTACTTAGCAATAAAGTATTTTTAAATTAATGCATGTACCTTTTTTTAGACATAGTGCTATTGCACATTTAATAGCCTACAGTAGTGTCAACATAACTTTTATATGTACTGGAAAACCAAAAAATAGTGTGATTTGCTTTATAGCAATATTCACTTTATTGTGGTAATCTGGAACTGAACCTGCAATATCTTCAAGGTATGCCTGTATACCAACCCACTGCTTTCTGCCCTCCAAAGTCTATCATATCTGTTGTGGGCAATCTTACTGAGGATTTTGTGTGTGATAATGCCTCTCTTGCCACTTTCAAGAATCTCTATCTTTGGCTTTTGTCATTTTGATTATAATATGTCTTAGTGTGGGTGTCTTTGACTTCATCTTATTTTGAGTTCATTGAGCTTCTTTGATATTTATATTCAAGTCTTTAATCAAATTTGGAAAATTTTGCTGATTATTTCTTCAAATAATGTCTCCACCCCTTCCTTTCTCTTTCTTCTTTCTGGGACTCCCATTATGCCTAAGTTGGCCTGTTTGATAGTATGTCATGAGTCCCTTAGGCTCTCTTCACTTTTTTCAATTATTTTTTTCTTTCTGTTTCTCAGGCTCAATAATTTCAATTATCTTACCTTCATATTCACTGATTCTTCCTTCTGTCTGCTCAAATCTGCCTTTGACTCCTTTTATTGACTTTATCAGTTATCATACTTTTCAGGCTCAGAAATTTTTTTGTTTCATTTTAGGTTTTCTATCATTTTACTGGTATTTCTATTGTGTTTGTTTGTCATTTACTTTCTCCACATCTTTCTTCAGTTCTGCAAGCATGTTTCAAACAGTTGTTTTAAATATTTTGTCTGGTAAATTTTTCCTTTTACTCAGTGACAATTTAGTTTATATTTTTTCTTTGACTGGGACATAATTTTCTATTTCTTCATGTCTTATTATATTTTGATTTTTATTGACAACTGGGTATGTTAATCTAGTAATGTGGAAATCTGAAAATTAAATTCTTTCCCTTACCCAGCATTTGCTGTTTTGTTCTTTAATTTATATATTTTTTTTAATTTCTGCAGGCTGTCTTTGTGCTGAGGATCAGTCTAACATGTAAACTTAATACCTTTTCGGGTCTTTTCTGTGCCTGTGCTTTCCCTGGGCATGCACAGTGAATTTCTATTTTTTTCTGTATGTGTGATTACTTTTGAGTGTTCTGGTGTTTAATGTCTAGCTCCTAGAAAGAGTAAAAGGTAAAAATGAAGGGGAGAATCACAAGCCCTTTAATTCCTTGGAAGCCACTTCAGCTAGAGGGTTGAGGGGGTTTCAATGGGGAAAGTGCAAAAATAATGGCTGTCTGCCTCTGTATCTGTACTCTGTGATCAAACAGAGCAATCAGTGAACAGAGAACAGTTACCTAATATTTGTAGGTCAGGTCCTCTTTGCCTACTCTTGTTTCTGCAAGCTGTATGCAAGCTGCTCTATGAACATGAGCTTGACTGATTGCCACAAGGCTGAGGGTGGAGGATGGGAAGCCACTGCAAAGATAAGAGCTGAAATGGACTGAAATTACCTGTAATTTATTGACCAAGTCTTCCCTTGGAGTGGCAAGCCTTCTTCAATAGACTACAGAGTTTTAATAGTTACACAAAACAGATTCTGCTAGAGTAATTGCTGTCTGTGTATGCAGATGGACTCCTGTGATTCCTACTCCACCATCTTCCCACAATCCTGTTCCTCTGGTGTTTTTTAATTAAACTTAAATTTAAGTTTAGTTCCCTAACCCCCTAAAACCTGTGAAGGTTATATAGGAAGTCAGCATCCTTCCATTTTCTGAGTGAGAATGATAATTTAGCAATAAAAACACCCTCAGTTGTTGTGTCCTGCTTACCAGGATCTGGCAAATTGAAAGATGCTCTTCAGTCAATAGACCACACAGCTTGAGGTCAGTTTGAATCCTGTAAGGAGCTCAGTGCCTATTTGCTTCCTAGAAGTTGTATTGAAAAGATGAAGAAAATTACAACCCAGTGCTCTATTTTGGTCCCTTTCTTATTAGTAATTTAACAAGTAAAAATGAATCAGGATCATATGCAGTGCATTTCATTGGAATTTCCCCAGATTTAAAATTGAAGGGAGAGAAATGTTTGGCAAAATTCACTTGAATTTCTTTTTATGAATACAATTATTTTAAAATTTGAAAGTTACAAAACAGTTGTCTTCACACATTCTAAATAATTGTTTTAGATATATTTTTAAAAACTTCCATATGAACATATGATCCAGGTACATCCTTCTCCTTATCTTGTATTAATTGTCTTAAAAGTCTTTGCTTAAGCCATTAGTGCTGCTGAATCATCCATGTGATTCTAAAAGTTTCTTATCCTTCTTTATTTCAGTGGATAAACTTTTGAAGGTAGCAATTTTTAGTTCTGCAAAATTTTAAAGTTTAGCATATAGTGCCAAGCTCTGAGGATAGCTATGTACTATGAATCAATGGTGATGACAAATCACTTTTATTAAATTTATCCTGGGGATCAGCTGCTTTAAAATGAAGCAAATAATCCTTTCCAAAATATTTTATACACTGTTTCCACATACCAAAGGGAAATGGAGATTTGGGACAATTATCTCGATGAGTTTGGTTTTAAAAATTCCCTTGCTTGAATCATGATGGATAACTGAGCCAAAGTGTGCTTCAGTATTCACTTATTTTAGAAACAGTATAAATCAGTAAGTATTTATTGACTAGTATGCTGGAAAATAATTTTGCATAGCCCATAGAGGAAAGTAGAAATTTGAAAGAAAGGAAGCTCCCATAATACTTAATTTCCAAATGAAACTATTCTGTTAAATCCAACATGATCTATTGCCCAGTTCTGTCTTAAAGCATCTACATTCTCAGTGTAGTATCAATGCTAATAATAAAGACCCTGATTCTCACAAGATTTTTGTTAATAACAAAATTTGCATTGGTATTTTTGCTTAGTAAGACAGGAAATTTCTCCAAAGTTTTTTGGAAAATACATTTAACAAGAATAAGAGAAGAAAAAGAGGAAGAGAACTTCCTAAATTTTTAATGACTGAATTTTTCCCAATTACATTTGTAAATGTTTCATTTTTATACTTAATAAAACATATCTCATACATGTTTTGAAAATTTGAACAAGGATGTTAATGTTATAAGAATGCAGGACCTCAATGAAAAATATTTGAAGAAAACTGAGACTAAGATCTGGTGTCTAAGAAAGCAAAAAGCATAAAATAAGAGGATATGACTCAATAAAAGACCTGCCAAGTAGTGTAGGTTGACAGAAAGAAAAGAAAAACAAATAAAATCAAAGAAAAAATGGAGGAATGAATGAAGGTAACAAATAAAAATAAGCTTGTGCACATAAGGATGTATAAAAAGACGTTCCAAAGATCCTGAGTTTATCCACCATAGAAGCAGCCAATTTGGAAGAGTTACCTGCAGCTTTAACCCAGGAGTTGTATTTGGTACCCTGCCAAGAATAATAGCTAAGAAAGGTTGCCAAACTTGCTGTGGGTGGGGTTCAAACAGGAGAGCAATGTAAAGCCAGCTTATATTAAACCAGAATTTTTAACTCTAATGAAAGTAAATTCACAAATTAATATTCCTGAAGAGTTTGCATTTCATGATTTTTCATAATTTATATAACTAATCCATGCTCAGTGAATGGTTGGCTGGTTGTATAATACAGTATTCCAATAATGATTAGGGAGGAAATGTCACAGCAAAGATAGAAGGACTAGCCCTAGTCCTGATTACTACCCGGGTCAACAGGCTAGGTATAATGGGATCACAAGTGATGGTGATAAAATGCATTTGTCTAGCTCATCATAACCAATAAATTGTAGGATACAAACCATAGTCCTATCTTTTTTTTCTTTCATTTATTTTATCATATTCATTTATTCATTCACTAATTCATTTCCCATATATGTATTGAGTACCTACTCAATGTGCCAGGCATTATGTTAGGCACTGACAATAGAAAGGTGAGCAAAAAATGATTCATGTTACCTCATGTTTTAGACACATAATTTCAAAGAGGGAGAGTGATGAAGAGCAAAGAAATAGATTATTTTATAACTGTGATAAATACTTTGTTGGGTGGTGGCAAGGAGCTGAGAGAGAATAACAAAAAGGGACTATTTTAGGCAGTTGTTCATGGGGATGTTCAATTTGAGATCTCTGAGACTATCAATTGTTTTATTTTTTATCAACATTTATTTCAACTTTGGCATATATTAATGTATAATAATAAACACAAGATTACTAAAGAGACAAATAGGTTCATGGTAAATATATTGAGCTACTATTTCTGAATAGTATTCACCTATATTTTTATAAGGCATTAGCAAATTTTCATCATTTGTACTGCCATTCTTGTTTCTGAGATCTTGTATGTATTTACATACATTTAAAAAAAAATTTAAAATATGATATTAAAGAATGAGACTATCAATTTGAATAAATAACAGTGAAACTAAAAAGAAACTGGAAATATACAATTTGGGTTATAAACAGTGTTATATCCTTTGTGTTGTATTTTCTTTGAAAATATGTCAGCATAAGTCATGGGATGTAATCCTAAATCCACTTAAATGCAACTATTTGCCTATTCCATGTGTGCATCCATACAGTTGAATGTGTTTGAAGAAAAATGGATCACCAAAGTGATCAACCTTGAAATCATTATTAGGAATTCAAATGGGCTTCCAATGCTGCAAAGCAATAAGCTTCATTTCCTAATCCATCCATGCTACCGCTACCATATATGATGGTTTCATACACCCCCTCTCTTCTCCACCTCCAATCCTTCTCTTCCCCATATCCACTCAGAATTGATGGCCTTCTTACATCACTGAGAAAATTAAAATAATTAGAATAGAATTTTGATAAAGTCCAAGTACATCAGTCTAGCATCTTTGCCTCTAAAGGATGTTAGAAGTAATGTTCACTGATGAAAGTGACAATATTCATGACAGGTTTAATAGAGGTGATATAAGCCTTATTTTTTATGTAGGAGTCAAGGTCTAGCAGCTATTTGTTCCTGCAAAGCATTGATTCTTAGCAGATTCTGTCACCTAAACCAAGCACATGACTGGATTCTCCAAGTGCTCAGAATTGAGGGTCTTCCATCCTGGTATGCTGGAGGGCAGATAGAGCGACTTTCTTCATGCTACATGAAGACGCTGAATCACCTTATATACCTGAGTGCTTAAAGATAGTCTTAATATAATCATGCCACTATTTCAAAATATCATAAGCTAGGTGGCTTAGAAACAGAAATGTATTTTCACAGATCTTATGGTTGGAAAGTCCAAGATCAAGGTGCCAACAGATTCTGTGTCTGGCAATGATTGACTTTCTGATTTATAGAGGGTACCTCCTCACTGTGTCCACACATAGTGGAAGGAAAGAGGTCTTTATTGTGCCTTTTCTATATGAAAAATTATGCCATTTATGAGGGCTTTGCCCTCAGGACCTAATCATCTCCAACAGGATCACCTCCTAATACCATCACCTTGTGGGTTAGGATTGCAACATACGAATTTTGGAGGGACACAAACATTCAGACCATAATATAGATCCTGAAGATCATTAAGTTCAACACTTGGTTGCATTATAAAATCTGACTTGGTGGCCAGATAATGTCCAAAAAACATAATGCCCGAATTATTCTAATTTCCAGAGGCTGTTTGCCTAAAGTCCCAGATAATCATAGGAATGTCAAATAGGTTGGCAATACTTTACAACAAGCAGTTAGATTTGTTTTGGGGGTTTTAAAAATCATAATAGCTGCTCATATAGAACAAAACTGTAGAGAGAAAAGAGAGTCCTGTGGGAAAAACAATGTGATTCTAATATTGGGAAGCTGTTAGAAGAAATGGATCTCAGAGATTACAAGACTCTACCTAACTTCATATGTGCAGCTCATGGAAAGGAGCCCTAACAGCTGCTACAGTGCTATCCAAAGGCCGGTCGACTTCTTGAAGAAAATACATGTCAGGTTTCCTCGGTATTAACAAGTAGGTAACAAAATACTGTGCTCTTTTAATTACATACAGAATTTCCAGCAACACAGTTTATATTATTCTATTCTCTGTTCTCCTTCTCCCCGACACACACACACACACACACACACACACGCTTGCCTTTCAGAACAAACAGGAATTGTATTATAAGCCTATCTGGGTTTCACCTCATTAATATGCACAGATAGTCCTTACTTAACAGACCGTTTCCATATGAGGTTGGTGCTCATATCTGCATGAGAACATTTCTCAACCAGCACAGAGATTTAAAGGGTGACTCGTGTTCCAGAAACCATATAGCTGGCTATTTAGTTATATTCCATCTGTTCCAGCTTTTGATTCTTCAAGTAATTAGATCCACCTTGAGCCCAAGACTTCAGGTCTACCATCGTGCTCATACAGGTCTGAGCTGGCTGACACTTTATGTTAGACGGGCTTTCTAGGCACTCAGTATATGAAGGGCTGGAGTGAGGAAAAGCTGAAGCACTGGATCCAGCTGTGATCATGGGCTATTCCTGTGTTGAGTATTCCTGTGTGAGCAGGAATCATATTCCTTTTGAAACAAACAAAAATGACTCCATCTATTTCCATAGTATAGTTCTTTGGGGAAATCTGGACAAAAAGAATATTTTTCTACAACTGTCAATTCAACCTTTGTTATCTTTTCTATGGAAAAGCACATTCTATATAACACATTCTTCATACTATTTGCAGGTCATATTATTTTTTATATTTGCCCAACTAATCCACCTGCATTTATCTGCCAGTTCTGGTGTTTGTTTACTCATGATGTGTCAATAAGGAAAACTAAAAACTCAGAGGAAAAAAATAGCAAAGTGACAGGGAATGAGGATAAAGGGATTCTTAGACTGACCTGTAATAACCCATAATGGAGCATTGAACATGGCACTGACGTTGATTTCCTAAGAATGCCAGGGTCTCTTTCTTTCTCGACACTGACAAACTGGGGAGCTCTGGGTTCATGGGCAGGAGTTGCTACTTGCATACTAAGTTTATTGCCTGTCTCTGGTGCAGTTTTTATCAGAGGTGTTAGACAGAAAAAGTGCTCTCTCATTGTGTTTATCTCTATTGTATTCCCACATGTGCTGTTAGTAGAGAAAATATAATTATTTATCATCGTAATTTCGCTTTCAGCAAGTTCTAATTATAACATTTCAACACAGTGAATACTGACAGGATTTTGTTGTTGAACAACCCATACAAGGGACTGAGTTACTCTTGTTTCCTCAGCTATTGTATAAAAGTTATGAGGAGAGCGGGCTGAAATCTCTCCCAGCAAGTACAATGAGTTAGTAGTTAAAGTCATGCATTTTACTTTTTCTTACTTCTTTATTTTACATAGTATCACATTGCATTCATTCCAGGCTTATGTATGATTATTCCTTTTAAATAATAATATAAACTCTGAACATTATTCTTTATTTATCCATTGAAGTTAAAGGTTAAAACAATTTACTTTAAGGCATAGAAATTTTTATTTCGAAGATTGAATTACTTGGAAAGAAAATCAACTTGACATTTTCCTGATGATGTTTAATTGTCTGCTTCTCGTTACCATATTTATTTTGTAAAATCATTGTATGTGCTACAGTAATTTCTGCTAAAGGCTAAAGATCATGGTCGGGACTATGCCACTATTTCTTGAGATTATTATACCAAATTACATACCATATACAAGATAGACTGATATGAAAGCAACTCAATTACAAAATAATAATTATAATGTAGATTGAGCCTGCATTTGGAATATTGAATATGAAATATGACCTATCTGAACAAATTAGAACTTTTTAAGAGAAACGTCACCTAAAATGGGGACTACTGTTATTTCTTCTGGGTTTTGTATATATTCTTATGTTTTCTTTTCAAATTGCTTCTTGAAATTTACTTTTGTCTTTTAATGCAATCTTATAGATAACTTAGATGGTTTTGGGGGCCATGAAAATAATATACATTTTTTGGTTTCAAATGAATGCATTTTGAGGGTTTCAAATGAATGTATTCAAATAAATGAATAAAGTAACACCATTTGGGATTGATAGAGAAATCATAGATAGCCCAAGGGTGTGAGAATTAAGGTTTCAATGAGCAAGAAATTCAGTGATGGCCTTTTGGTAGAGATGTCAAGACATGCAACCATCAAAACTTTTAGTCACTTATTCTCACTAAGGTTTTTTTCTGAGAACCAGAGTTAATTAGGCACTGGAATTCCTGAGAGACTTGGTCCTTTTTGGTGTAAAAGCAATCATTTTCTTAGCACATATTTGTTTTTATTGCAAAATTATTAGATTAAGATGTTTTATTTTTCAAGTTTTCCTGGTATTTGTCCACCTTTCCTAGCTCTGTGAAATTCACCAATTGATGCTGCTGTTGTAAACACCAGTTTAACATACTCCATATGAACTTCTCAATTAAATTAAATTTTCTGCTATTACACATAAAAGTCAAAGATAATACTTTGTAAACTATATTCTGGCTTTAATCATGAAGGTAGTCCCTATTATTCATGTATGAATTCCAAGAATATTTTTTTGCTCATTCAATGTGCACTATTTTTAAATGCATACTCCATATCCTGGGTATTTACAAACTAATAAAGGATATTAAAAAGTATACAAATATTAAAATACAATATTATAGTTTCTATAAATTATTAAGGTTATTTTGAGTGTACAAAGAAGAAGAAATCATATCTTATTTGTGATATAGTATTAGGAATCTGGGAAGTCCTGGAGGACAAATTACATATTTCAGTTATGCCTTAAAGTATGAATGGCATTTCAATACATAAATAGAGATGGCGATTGTAGGAAATGAAGAGAGGTTAGGTGGAATTGTATTCTAGTCAGAGTAAATAAAGTGAAAAACTGTGACATTGAAAAAACAGGTCATGTGTGGAAAATGGGAGCAGCCTATTTTGGCTAGAGTTTTCAATATCTGCATCAGAATAGGCTAAGATAACTTTGAAAGGTGCCAGATCTAAATCTTGAACTACACAGAGTTTAAAATTGATTTAAGAGGTCATGAGAGGAATGTGAATGTTTTTATTTTATTTTATTTTTTTTTCATTTTTATTTTTTTTTTAATTTTTTTTATTTTATTTTTTTTTATTCCATCTTGTAATGGGGGTACAAATATTGTTTGGGTTACATACATTGCCCCTCCCCCCCTCCCCCCCACATGCCAGCGCTTCAAGCGAGTCCAATCCCCAGGTGGTGCGGATGGCACACATTATGTAACTCTAATGTTTTTGTTTTGTTTTGTTTTTGTTTTTTTATTTCAGCATATTATGGGGGTACAAATATTAAGGTTACATATATTGCCCATGCTCCCCTCCCCCCTGGAGTCAGAGCTTCAAGCGTGACCATGCCCCAAACGTGACACATCTCACTCATTATGTTTGTATATACTCATCCCCTCCTCCCACCTGCCGGACACCCAATAAATGTTATTCCTATATGTCCACTTAGGTGTTGATCTGTTAATACCAATTTGCTGGAGAGTACATGTGGTGCTTGTTTTTCCATTCTTGAGATACTTCACTTAGTAGAATGGGTTCCAGCTCTTTCCAGGAAAATACAAGAGGTGCTATATCACTGTTTGTTTCTTAAAGCTGAATAGTACTCCATGGTATACATATACCACATTTTATTAATCCACTCATGTATTGATGGGCACCTGGGTTGTTTCCACAACTTTGCAACTGTGAACTGTGCTGCTATACTACACTTGATCTTAGCCAAAAGGCCGAGAAGCGATGAACTGTGCTGCTATAAACATTGGAGTGCAGGTGTCCCTGTTGTAGAGTGTCATTTGATCTTTGGGTAGATGGCCAGCAGTGGAATTGCTGGATCCAATGGTAGATCTACTTGTATCGCTTTAAGGTATCTCCATATCACTTTCCACAGAGGCTTTTAGAGCAGTAGTGTCACAATTCTGTGAGCAAAAGTTGCTAATAGAGCACAGTCTGCGAAATTTATGGAGATTAGAGATCAAGTCTTTGCATTTGGAAATACAATGTTCTTCCTGTTTTGTAATGTGGCTCCTTAGCCTCTATATCACTATTTTCTAAATGAGCAGAGTTATCATTAACCAAGAACATGAAATAGTTTCTCTTGCATATACATACACTTTCATTCATTGAGCCTTGCTGTCTGTGCTCAGATCCCGCTCTTCCTGCCCCCTCACTCCAAGTTCCTCATGGGTCTTCTATTCTACTAGATTATTCTTTTTACTTCTCAATTCCTTCTCATTTAAAAATATTAATTGTTGTGACACAGTAATCTAATCCAAAAGAAGGATTAAGGGATTCATTTAATTTCATTATGCTAGGTACTCCCTAGCATAATGTGTCAAAAGATGATGGAAACAAAGCTATAATGGCATACATAGAGATAAACTAAAACAAAGACAAAATTTCCGTAACATCTATTTATCTGTCTTATAGAAATTGCCATATATATGGTTATATATGTTACTGCACATATATGGTATATATACACACATGCACACACATGTGGAGTGAGAGAGAGAGACATGGAATTCAGAGGAGAAAAGAAGGATCACTTTTCTCAGGATAACAAGGGAAACCTTTATATAGGACATCACAATTGGCCTGGATTATGAGGGATGCATAGAATTCTGTCAAACTGACATAGGCGGGAGTTGGGTTGTTTTGGATGGAGATGTTATTCCATATAGAAAGTTTGGTTAAATAAGAGGATGTATGACCACTCAAGACATATTTAGAGAGAGGAAAGAGCTTAATTTTGGCTAAAATATAAGGTACATGTTTAGGAATATCTGGAAATAAGGGTTATGAATTTTTGAACAAAATGCTGTAGGGGAAAGGGTATTTAGATATATTAGAGAGGATATGAATAGCCTTTAAAGATATTTATACAGAGAATTTTAAGATCACTACTGAACTTTATAATATTAATAATAGTGATATTAAAATAATTACAGAGGACAGGGTTATAGCAATATACATATAAAACGATTTGAAAATCTGAAATTGCAGGTAATAAGAATACAAAAGAATTAATACAAGAGGTATTTAATATAAAGGTCCTCACAATATACAAGGAATTAACTTTTATCTGTTGTCACATGAAAACTGTATTTGAGAGCTCTCAAAGTACGTTTTGTATATTTCAAAAGGTTGCTGATGATTAGCAGATAAGAAAGTAAGTTATTTTCACAGCTACTTGCAAACCAATGTAATTGATATTTTTAATGTCCCGTTAGTTTCTGTGTTACACTTTGAGTGGATATTTGTTTTTTAAATGAGAAAGGACTAACATTTATGGGACACTACTAGACATTTTGCCTTCTCATATATTATTTCATTTTATTCTTAAAATACATGAAAAACATACTATTCACTAATTTTCTAGATGAAGAAACAGAAACTGCAGGGCGTAGAGTAAATAGCCATGCTAACACAATAGCTAATTGATCTTAAAAAATGCCATTACCAGGAGGTTGATGGCAGTATTGCTTGATGCAAAAAAAGGAATGTCTAAGCATGCAAATTTTTGTCCTTAGGAAAAATACTGTGAAAAAGAAAGTGTGAGGCCTCTTGGATTTAATTTCTGTGCTGGCATTATGAATTAGTGTTCAAATGTAAATATTGGAAATCGAATAAATTTAAATTAAGCATAATGTTTCTATGACATAATAGCAAGCATTTTAGGAATTCAAATTGTCTCCAAAATTTTTCATAACTTTTCAAAACTTTCATAACTTTTCCCTTTTACCCTGTCTCTCCTCTGAGACTCTTCCAGAATTTTTAAGCATCTCTTGGCCTCTTTACTGAGTAACTGGAAAAAAAAATATTGGTTCTGTTTTGATAGAATGAAAACCAGAAGAAAATGTTTTATCTGTTGTCAAATGGATACCACAAAGCCCTTCTTTGCTACTCTAGTGAGAATTTCTGTTCTAATTTCAAAATTTTCATAGTAAAATGATGATTCCAATCCCATCATAACCAACCCAAAAATCTTACTATAATAGCATGAGAAAAAAAGATAAACATCTCTGGTGTCAGTATTGTTTCTATGTGAAAGAAAAGAAAGAACATTCTTAGTAATATGTATTGAAATACCTAAAGGCAGTACATAAATGCAAACCCAATTTCTAAGGTAAGCAATGAACCACTTGATCATTTCCAGGCATGTGGCAGACTTTCAGCATTCTTCACCTCAATATAATAGGAGTAAAGTGTCTACATTATTTGGCTGCTTCTGGAAGATGGTACAAAAAGGAGGACTCATAGCCCAGCATTTTAACAGGATGCTTTTTAGCTAATCATTTCAGTGTGCTCTTTGCAGGGAGAGCTAATATTGTTAACACCAAACTAAAAAGGAACCTGACGATTTACAGCTCACAATTAAAAGATTTATCAAATTATCAAGCTTTCAAGCATAATTTCAGTTCAGAGAATGCCAGTGTCTCAAAGGAATGCAGAACAATTGCCTCAGGCAGGACATTAACAACATGTGCTGCTTTGCAGAGTGAATCACGGTAATATTTTGTGCACCTGAAGTTTACACATACTGTTTTCTAACAAGGAGACTGAGCAAGAGTGAGGGAACTTGTGGTTAAGAAAGTAATACCTCCCTGTAGACAAACTCCAAATTATTATGCATTTTTGAATAACTGTAAAAAATTGATTTTTTTTAAAGAGATTTGCTTTAGGGATTTGGTTGTTACCCAACCTAACTACCCCCTGAGGTTTGAGGATGATGGTAACTTGGAAAAAGCAAGAATATGTGTGACTGGAAAAAATAGTTTTTCTGCAATAGAATCATCAGGATACAAGTCAAAACTAAATTCAAAATTCATCCAGAATCTTTACAAAAGAGATTTAGTCAGAAGCAGAGGTTGGCATCATCACAACATATAAAACCTTCTTCGGTGTTATTTAAGGAAATTTTGAAGAGTTTTATGCCAATCAAGATCTAATGCCAAAGCCTACATCAGGAATGTCTGTATCTCACTGGCATCCCTCTGTGGAAAAGTGGCAGTTCATCCATCTTACCTCTGGTCTTATCCTATGGGGAAAATACAAGAAAAATGACTGGGATGACTAGACATAGATTCATTCCTCTGCTCAAACATGTAATGTTATAGTTATACAAAGTATAATTGAGGGCTAGAATATAAGATTTTATGGATTAATACATAATCCATTTTCTACTTGAAATTGAAAACTTTTTCCTCTTAAAACCACATAATTTGATCCCTTGAAAATAATTTTAAGGATACATTTTAGGCTATAGAGCCAGTAACCTATCTGCACACCAAATAAAAAGATAGCAACACCAATACATGCTGACTGAAGAGAATCAGCTGGCATCTGTAGGGTAAGCACAATTCCATTGCCCCTTTTGAATCACATCGAACATCATGAAACTTTTGTGGTTTGTTTCTTGAGTTTCATAAAACTCCTTCTTGATCCAATGCAATTATTAATTTGTATTGTCAACCAGAAGTTATTATTTCTCAGAATGTCTTACTGAAATGAAGTTGAAATTTTTCAGAGTATTTGTTCTAAAAGTCATAATTTTCCAGATAAAACATGGTTTCTACAAAATTATTATCTCTGGTAGTGATGGCAAACCAATTATGTTCATTAAACTATATTCTCAATCAAGGTTAATCATCCAAACCCAAACTGATATATATGCAGCATAGTCCACAACAATTTTAATTTGTATTTTTGTTACATTGGCTGTTCCTCAAAATATATTGCAAATGTTAACTGGTTGAGACTAAATAACAGGTACTTTGAATTACCTGAATTACAGAGAGAAAAGTAAACCAAAAATTTACTAATGATCTTGGATAATTACTATTACAGTATTCACCCCTTATCCTTGGGGGATATGTTCTAACCCAGTTGGTGCCTGAAACTGCAGATAATACCAAACCATATATATACTATGTTTTTGTTCTGTACATGCATATCTTTGACAAAGTTTAATTTATAAATTACACACAGTAAGAGATTAATAAAAATAGCTAAAAATAAAATAAAATAGGTTGGGTTCAGTGGCTCATGCTTGTAATCCCAGCACTTTAGAAAGCCACGATGGGAGACTGTATGAGGCCAGAAGTTCAAAACCAGGCTGGGCAATATATTGAGACTCTGTCTCTCCCCCATCCCAAAAAATGTTAGCCAGGAATGGTGGTGTGTGCCTGTAGACTTAGCTAATTGAGAGGCTAAGGCAAGAGGATTACATAAGCTCAGGAATCTGAGGTTACAATGAGCTATGATCGTGCCGCTGCACTCCAGCCTGAGAAACAGAGAAAGACCCTGTATCTAAAAAAAAAAAAAAAAAAAGGACAGTGAAACAATTATGACAATATACTGTAATAAAAATAATAAAAGTTATGTGCATGTAGTCTCTTTCTCTCAAAACATCTTATTGTATTATATTCACCCTTCTTGTAATGATGTGAAATAGTAAAATGCCTAAGTGATGAGATGAAGTGAGGTGAATGATGTAGGCATTGTGACTTGACATGAGGCTACTATTGACATTCTAAGGATACCTGCTTTGATGATCCTGGATGATCATCGGACCATGACAATGTTGATGGTCAGATGTCAGGGGCAGACAATGTAAATAACTAAGGGATGGGTAGCATACACAGCATAGATACATTTAACTAAGGGACCATTAGCATCCCTGGCAGGATGAAGTAGAACAGTGCAAGATTTTATCACACTGCTCAGAACAGTGCCCAATTTAAAACTTACTAAGTGTTTATTTCGGAAATTTTCCTTTTAATATTTCCAGACAGCAGTTGCCTGTGAGTAACTGAAACCATGGAAAGCAAAACTGCAGATAAGGGGAAACTGCTGTACATGTGCGGACTCTGCTTTTAAATATTTGCAGCACAAATGAGTAGGTTGATTGTAACCATGTCTAAAAATAATAATTCTCACCCAGACAGAAAAATTATATATGTGTGGTATAATGTTACATATTGATTCATTAACATAGATTATTTGCTTTCAAATCACTGATTGAAACATTAAAAATTAAAAATAAAACAAAAATTAAAACATTGGACCAAATTAAAAGCCTACATATAAACAGACTTATTTTTGTGTGAGATGTCAAAATCAAAATGTAAACAGGCTCAGTTTTGCTTGAGAGGTTGTTTGGTTTAGAAAATAACCTTTCAAAGGGAAGGTTTTGCTCCTCATAGTAGTGCAAAATGGGGACAGATTTGGATATATGTAGAGGAAGAACATTTTAATATTAAAAAAATAAAATGGAAGTGAAAATCTTTAAAAAATTAATTGTTGGCCTTTAATTGTATTTTTACCTGTTTTGCCAATCTTATTGTTTTTTTCTTTTCTGTCAAAACATCTTTGGAGAAAAGTACTATTTTTTAGATCTACTGTGTCCATGAAAGAAAGGTGCTTCCAAAAGTGTTTATATTGAGCACTGATGAAGTTACAGTTTCTAACAGAAGCCTCCTAGCATTGCTATCTTTGGGATGTGAAGATTTAAATTAATATTAAAACTAGTTAAAATTGATTCTGCAGCGATGGTCAAATAAGCTGCCTTCATTGCTCCACTGCCACAAACAACACCATAATGACTATTTTCATAGAGGTTCACCTAGGGAG
The DNA here is from genome assembly GCA_008086735.1 of Cheirogaleus medius. Classification (NCBI taxonomy): domain Eukaryota; kingdom Metazoa; phylum Chordata; class Mammalia; order Primates; family Cheirogaleidae; genus Cheirogaleus; species Cheirogaleus medius. Next base: position 76,437,095 of record VBSM01000272.1, read on the forward strand.
ATTTTCAAGAATATCTCTGGAATGTATAACCATGAATTTTAGATCAGAGAGCAAATACTATTTTATTTCTCTGTATCAACAGAGTCCTCACAAAATTTAAATTGCCAATATATCGAAAAGCATTAAGATTTCTGCTTTCTCACATCCTTATCAATCCTATTCATATTTTGTGGCTTTTACCAATTTGATGAGTGAGAAGTGATATACCATTACTGTTTTAATATTTTTGCAGCTAATTGATGTTGCAGTTAAACATAATCACAAGCCCTTGACCATTCCTGGCTTCAAGAGACTGAGACTATTTCTCTTCCTCTCATCTGGTTTTGTGACTTGCTTTAAACCAATAAATTGTGGCAGAAATGATGCTATGTCAGTTTGAGCTTCTGTTTTTGCTCTCTGAGATCCCTGAACCACCATATAAAGAGGTGATGTACTTCAATGGAAGAACTACTCAGATAAAGCAAGATGGGTGGCCAGCCCTCAGCTGTTCAAGCCATCCCAGCTGAGGTTCCAAATACGTGAGAGACACCATGTTTGACATTGCAATTCCAGACAAGCTCCAAGATAAATGCAGCTGAGTAAAAAGCCAGTCATTATTATATAAGGTAAAGAATAAATCATTTTTGTTTCAAGCCTCTACGTTTTGGGTACTGTTTTATGTGACAATGTCTAAGTGAGTTTGATTATATCTTTATCTACTTCTTAGGCATTCTAATTTTCCTTTATATAACAGCCCTGTTCTTAATTTGTAGTCCTTTATCCATAGAGTTTTCTACATTTTGCTTTTTGATTTTCAGAATTTCCTTTTACATAGCTGTTAAACTTTGATATGTTTTAGATATTATAAATATTTTCTCCTGGTTTGTAAATTAGCTGGTGATTTTGTCTGTAGTGTCCTACATTGAACAGAATACTTTGATTCTACACTTTCTGGGGGATGGGCATGCTTGTAGCTCTGACTAGAGAGGTGTAAAGGCAATATATGCAACCCAAGTGTTTGTAACCCCATAATATTTTAAAATAATAAAAATACTTACTTTGATGAAATAAAATACACAGATTTTTTTCTTATGATTTTTGATAAAAGTGAATTAGTTGGTAGGAACAGGTGAGGTGGAGACTATTACATTCTCTTATAAACTTTTCTGAAATTTATGATTTTTAACATGTATAACATTACTTAGATAAATATTTAAATCAAATAATAAAATTTAAATAGAAATCTTTGCCTTGGAGATGGTAAAATATGCACATTTAGGTAGTATTGACTTCTTGTCTCAACCAATAACTTCCCGTTAGCCAAGACTGCTAGACGGATAAGATAATTTCTATAATGTAGAACAACCATAGTACATTGTCTGCTAAGTAATGGGGTGGGTCATATTTCTATTATTTATAATAATAAGATTATATTAAGATGAAATTAGGAAAAAGATGTTTGTGCTCTTTCCTTTTCAGGAAGTTGATTTTATGCAATATTTATATATAAAACAACTGATTCAATAAATTGGACTTGGGTATGCTCTAACTATACAAGTGTACATCTGCTATGGCAGGATTTGTCTTGCAATAGCAATCACACACATATAAACAAACTTCACATCTAATATTTTCATCAACTAATACCTGTATCATTCATGCTCTCAAAATTTTTTTTCCAAACTATCACTTTCGACACAGAACATATTAGTAAAATCTGAGTCTATGGCTTACTCTTAAAGATTTTTTCAAGTCATTTTTATTGTTTTCCAGAGCACTCATTGGAACATTCCTGCGTGGATGAGGAATTAATTCCAAACCAAGAAAGATGACATTTTGGTGGTTATAAGATGATTTATCAAGGTTTCAATGTTTCCTTCTTTACCTCCTCCCTAATTTGGATAGCAATGGAGCTGTAAGAATGTTGTCTGGAAATGATGAGCTGATTTAATTTTGGAAGACTTCTCTTCCCACCCAATCTGTTTGTGTAGGACATGGTACAAAACTTGTTGATGTCAGCTATTCAGTCAGTGTGGGTTTCAGCTATGTTTATCTTCCACAGACCTCACAGCAGCAACTAATGCCCCCTGACCACAAAGATTTGATTATTGTAATTCTCAGTCTCTAGATCTTCATATATAACCTTCCCTTCCTTTGAAGATAGCTTTAAGGTTTATTGTGTGCCAATTGCACAATAATCAATTCTAGTAATTCAGCAAAATTTTTAAAATACGGCATCTAACGTATACATTTGTTATTATCAATAATAAGTAATAATGTGCTATATAGGATAGGAAATTCGTCTGGTAAAAATTCCCTGAGGTTAAAATTATGGATTTATGGGTGAGAAAGGATGCCAAAAAGTTATTTGTACAAGCATCCTGGCTTCATTTGAACCAATCCAAACAGATGTGATTAATTGCATTGAAAGAGAGCTTTGCTTTTATAACTGGTAGGCCAATGCTTTATCATTATAAGCATCCAAAATTTGAACAAATTTGTTTTTAATCCAATTATTATGACTTAAATCCCAGAAGCTTGACAAAAAGAAACTTTTGTCAAAAGTTTCTTTTTGTCAAGGATACCTCAATGGAATGGCTCATTATTTTTTTTTAAAGAAATCAATCTGTTAATGTCTCAAGCAAGGTACACCATGTTCTTCTTTCTAGAGAGCTCCCCTTAGCAGATGTCTCCTGATCTTGAAACTGCCTGAAGGAGCCTTACTTTTGTTAATGCTCTCAAGACCTTGATGAGTTTGCCAGATCTATTTTAAGAATGTGATTTACTGATGCACTCAGAATCACCAGTTCCTGAGAAGCCAGAGCAGTGTTGGTTCTCATGAGACATTAACACTAGGATTTAATAATCACTCAAGAAAACCCTCTGTATCAGTTGACTATTGGTATGTAAAAAGCCAATCTAAATTTTAATGGCTTAAAATAATTAGTATTTTTGATATGCATGAGTCTATGGGGTCAGGCGGGCAATAATGTTTTGGTCTCAATTGTGCTTTCTTGTATGTTATGACTACACACAGCAAAAAGTGTTGGATTTCCTAGTCTGGGCTATCACATAAACTTGGGGTGATTTTGTCATAGGGTGGTCCAGGATGGCCTTGAATGAGAAAACTGGTATCTGCCTGCTTCACATCTTCACATGGTGTTTTGTCTTCTAGTAGCTAGTCCAGGCTTGTTTTCCTGCAAGTGGCAGTGTCCAAAGAAGAAAAAGAAAAATGGGGAAGGCAGGCAAGACCTTTTGAAATTTAGGACTGTAGTTAGCACACCATGAATCCTGTGGCATTCTCTTGGTCAAAGTGAGTCACAAATCCAGCTCACAGTCAGGTCAGGAGGGAACTATAATGTTACAGGGTCAATAGTTGGGCGACATGGAGGCCATTAATTTATTGATTGAGGCCAAGAATGCAGTCAATTAAAATACCACATTATCACATCAGCCTTGCCTTTTGTTCTTCAGTGCACTAGTCTTCCAAAGCCTGTGATGTAATGCAAGCATGTATTATTATTATGAATAATAATGTAATTGGCCTCCAATCTTTTTACATAGGCATGAGACCCTGGACAAAACAAGTCTGGATTGGAACTATTATATTTTTATACAGCATTTGTAAGGCACATATATCAGTTGATCAAATTTAATATAAGAGTGGTACTTTGGGGTCTTTTACTCTAGGGGAAAGAATGTGAACCTTGGAGTTAAATGAAACTGTGTTTAATCCTGGCTGCATCCCTCACTAATATGTTGAATTTGCATGAATTATTTAATCTCTCTGAGCTTCAGTTTTCTCAGTGGTAAAAATTAGAATTGTTGTTTTAATTTAAACCTTTTTAATTTAAAAAGTATTAAATGTTACCTACATTTGTATTTAAAACAAATTAGACGCTTTGTCCATGCTTATTTCTCTTCCTTCCCACATCCCCTAACAAAGCCATCATATCTCCTTGTTTTCAACACTATATATTCAATTGCATAAACTGTAGGGTTTCCTTGCCTACTCCCTTCACTGCTCCAACCAATTTACATTCTCCAGTGTTTCCCTACAGGGGCAGTATTAGCATTTTAGGAGGAATTTTTTTTTTAATTGCAGGATTTCCCTCACTCTTGAAGAATATTCAAGATACTTATCTCCATCCACTAGTGCTAGCACCCACCCACAGTGTCTGTTACTTCTAAAATACCTTCCCACATTTCCAAACATTTCTGCAGAAATTGCTAATAATCCTAATTGAGAATAATACCCCCATAATCTAAATTTTGTACCATCAATCCATTAAAACTCTTACATCCAGACTGTTGGAGATTTTTATCCCTACTAAATTATATTGCAGTTCAGATTTCTACGAGTGAGAGAAAGAGAAAAAGATTGAAGAGGAAAGTATTTTCTAGTGAAAGAAAACTAGGGAGTACTGCCTTTATGTTCTAGCCATAGCTGTGATTTGAAGCACAAATGGTTTCTAAAATATCTCCTACCTATTATTATCCACTATATCCATTTCAATTAAGAATGCATAAGATTCCTGTAAAATTATGGCATATTAATAAAAACATAATTATAAAATTCTTTTCTATATATACTTTTGTACAAAATAATATTAAATTATTACTGGAACCTAGCATGGGCCTAAGAGATGTGTCTACAAGGGTGATAGTTAAAGAAGAGATTCAAAATCTTCAAAGCCTAGGGCAATTTGGATGGGGAACTGATCATCATGAGAGACCCAGGTAACAAAAGCATTAGGTACCTGGAGATTGTAGAAGAGAAAGCCATCAAAAGACATCTAAAATAAACATTGATTAATATAAATTATGGCCAAGGGTAGCACTTTCTATATTTCACAGCAAATAAATCAATAGCTTTTCTAGAAAGCCAGCTGGATAGGAAGGCAATCTTTTATGCTTTTGATCACTAAGATTGACCATTGGCTATTTTGGTTGATAAACTGAGTGAAGCCTTCCTTTCTCAATCCTTTATAAGCCTGTGTCCGTTTTCTTCTCAAATCTAACTTCTATTTAATGAAAGACATCTTTCCCAGAAAATAAAGGATGCCCTATTTTAGCTAGTTAGAAAGCCAAGTGTTAAGGGTACAGAACCGAGCGGGCAGAACACAGAGGAATGCATAATAGCTTGCATTTACCTAGAACTGGTCATAATATAAGGAAGAAATCAATTTGCATGATAATTTTTAATACATAGCAGCAACTAAAAGCTACCATTAGAGATATTTAAAGAGAGAAACCAAATATTTTTCTAATATTGATTAATAAAGTATACCACTATTTTATAGAATAGTTAATAAGCACATATTAATATTTTGTAAGGAATGTTTAATATCTCAAAACTTCACACTTGTGTTAAAACTTAACATTAAGACAGAGGCGATCTGAACAGCAGAACATTTTTGCTCAAATATCATTTCAACAGGGTGTACTTTACATGCCCCATTTAAAATTGTACCCCAGCTGCCCTATGATCTCCATTACCCTTCCTCACATTTTCTCTCTCCTCACAGGATTCAACAACTTCTAATAGTCTATAAGATTTACTTTTTTTTACGATTCTTTACTTTGTGTCTCTCTTTATACTGTTTGCTCTCTTAATAGTATGTGTCTCTTTATTATATTTATTGTTTACTGTTTAAACTCCTTGAGGGCAGAGATCTTTGCTAGATAGAGAGTCCTGCTTCTTTCATTCACAGCTACATCCTGGTCACCAAGAGGAATATTTGTTAAATGTATGGCAGAATGAAGAATAGGGAAACGACTGCATGTAATACATGAAACTGTAGCAACCATCTTCTCATCATGTTGGAAGTTAAGCCATCATACTGAACATGGCGAGGTACTTCATCATATGTTTAGATTACTCAATTAAGCAACCATGGAGCTGCCTTACCTCAGGACTTTTTGTTTTAAGAGATAATATACTTTTTTTTTGCTGCTGAGTCAAAATGTTCTATCATTTGCAGTTTAAAATTTCTTAATAAATAATCACCAATAGCCTGGGAGTGGTGGCTCATGCCTGTAATCCTAGCACTCTGGGAGGCCAAGGTGGGAGGATCGCTTGAGGTCAGGAGTTCGAGTCCAGCCTGAGCAAGAGCGAGACCCCATCTCTACTAAAAACAGAAAGAAATTAGCTGGACAACTAAAATATATAGAAAAAAATAGCCAGGCATGGTACCGTATCCCTGTAGTCCCAGCTACTTGGGAAGCTGAGGCAGGAGGATTGCTTGAACCCTGGAGTTTGATGTTGCTGTGAGCTTGGCTGATGCCACAGCACTCTAGCCTGGGCAACAGAGTGAAACTCTGTCTCAAAAAAACAAAAACAAACAAACAAAAAAACACCAATATCAGGTAATTCTAGAGTTTGTAAAAAACTTCTAATGACATACATTTTAACAGAGACATTCTGGAGAACTCTTTTGCTTTTTAATCTATGTTTCAGACTTATTGGAAGGAAAAAGTATATGTAGTGATCTTCAACTATTTTCATAGCACTTAATCTGGAAGACTGTCTATAATTTTATGGGGCTAGTTTGATTCTGAGCTACAAAATCAGTCTCTTTCCTATATTCTTGCCTGGATGTAGATAAGTTTTAAGAAAGAAAACGTGTTGATAGCTAGCAGTAACCAGATATACTGGACAATAAAATGAGCAATAAAATGATTTAAAGTACTCAATAATAGCTTTAAAATGAATATTCCTATTATGTAACTTAGTAAATAATTATCTTTCCATATTATTTAATTAAATGCAGAGTCATGAACTAGATATTCTCCTTTTGAGGGGTTCCCAACTCAAGGTAAATAGCCAGGATATGATATTATTCAAATATTTATATCCAGAAAAATAGGCCCTGGACAGAAAAGAAGATACGATAGATACAGGGAGAATCTGGCAAAGAAGCTAAACAAGAACTGTCATAGAGGGAAGAAAGGAAACTAAGCTTCAGTTGAAATTTTAAAGCTGGGGAGAGTCTCTTAATATATGAATTATTTGTGCTGAAAAAGGAGCAGAAGGTTTGAAAAGTGGAATAAAATTTAGAGTGCTTTAAGTTGTACAGCACTGACTTTTTGCTATAAGAAGAATATGAGACCAAACACAAGCAAGTAGATCATATATTGTTTCTACATACTGCTGTGCTAGTGAATTCATTCCTGATCTGAATGGTAAGCGTAAATTCATGGGGAATGAATAATAGCGTGACATAGCTAATTAATGCCAGTTCAATCCAAGCCTCTTAGGCAATCATGCCAAATTGTACAGTGCGATGAGGTGTTTTTTATGTGACAGTGGTGTATGGGGGATTGATCTGAGAATGTAAAGATGGCATCAAACTACAGGGCCAGAACTAACTGCTCAGCATTATTGTCCTCACTGAATTACGGCTTTTTGATCTGGCAAAACTGCCACAAGACTTAACATTTCTGAAATACTATCATAAAATGGAATTCTGAAATAACTAGCTCATCAATCACTGACATTCCATGCTGCTTCCCAGAATTTGAAGCACACATGCAAGTATTTGAATCTTCTTAGTGGAAATAATCCTTTTTAAATGCTTCATTTTATACAATCACACACACCTGGTCTAAATGACCAGGTAAGAATGTCCTAATTATTAAGGCATTAATATGATAATTGAGTGAAATAATTATGACTATGAAGTAGACAAGTAAGGGCATTCTTTTAGAGTAGTTGTTTAGGTAACAACTACTATTGGGAAGACATCTCAGTTACATATTCATTAACTAAATCTGAGCAGATTCTTTATCTACCCTGCAAATTTCAAGCTAAACCTATTTAGCAACTGTTTCAAGGATCCGCGAGAAGATATATTCTCTGTAATTTGCCTGTAGAGTTTTTTATATTTCTTTTAAATCAACAATATTAATTATATTATTCAGATCATTATTTTTGTATGTTTGTTCCAAGAACCAATAGAAATGTATTCCTACATATACAGTCATCCTCCAGTATCCATGGGGGATTTGTTTCAGGACCCCTCATGGATAACACAAAATCTTAAGTGCTTAAGTCCCTTTTATAAAATGGTGTAGCATTTGCATATAACCTATTCACCTCCTCCCATATTCTTTAAGTCATCTCTAGATTATGCATTATACCTAATACAATGCGTACACATCACTTCATTTGTGTGAATTCAATGTATACTAGGTGCATGGAAAATCCAAGTTTTTCTTTTAGAACTCTGTGAAATTTTCACCCCTGGAATTTTTGATCCAGGATTGGTTGAGTGCAATGATATGGAACCCATGGATATGGACGGGTTGACGGGATATAGAACATATATTTACTTTTGTATACAGTAGTCCCTCCCTATCTGCAGGAGATACATTCCGAGACCATGAGTGGATGCTTGAAATCACAGATTGTACTGAACCCTATATATACTGCATTTATTCCTATATATACATACCTATAACAAAGTTTAATTTATAAATTAAACAATAACTAATAATAATAAAATCAAACAATTATAAGAATATACTGTAATAACAGTTATGTGAATATGGTCTCTCTCTCTCTCTCACTCTCTCTCTCTCAAAATATGTAATTGTACTATACTCATCTATTTTTGGACCCTGGTTGACAGTGGATTACTGAAACCACAGAAAGAAAACCTCAGATAAGGGAGGACTACTGTATCTGATAATTTTCTTTGGATTTCCAAGATTTTAAAAAGTTGATATTATATAATTTGGTACATATTAATGACAGTAGTATGTTCTTTCCAAACATTATCTCTCATCAAAGTACTAGTCTTTACTCCAATTAATAAAAACATATCTTCTTGAATGAAACTTTGTCAGATCTTAACATTATTTCCTGGTTCATATTTGTATGCATTATATTTATCTGATAAACTCTTGTCTGTCCATTTATTTTATTTTTGAATTACTTCAAACATGTCATTTGTATACAACTTTTTTTGATAAAACAAATTTTCTTGATAACTGGTGAGTTTGTCTCATTTATACAGTTCTATTTTGTTTAGTTCTAATAGTTGTAGTATCAGAATTTCATTGTTTTGATTAGTATCTTAGTTAGATAAATTGTATGAATATTTGCTTACAGGTAATTTGTCTTTCAAATCCCCAGGCAATCGGAGAACATCTTTTTGTTCTTTTACACATTAACGGTGACTTAGCAAGGAATGAATTTCAATTCATTCTGTTTTTCCTTGGAAACATTGTAGACTTGAATCCAATTCACAATGAGTGACTTAAAGAAGTCTGTGGCTCTCCTTATTATTTTTTTTCTTTATAGGCAAGTTGATTCTTTTGCCTGAATGTCTTTGGCATTATTGTGTTTTTTTTTTAATTTTTAAAATCTCTATTATTCAATAATTTCAACAGGATATATTTGTTTTTGAATGTTCTCTATTAAATTTTCTGGGAACAAAGTAAACCTTATCAATGTGTAAATTCAGCTATTTTCTCATTTCAGAAAAGTATTTATCTTTGCTTTCTTTTTTCTATTCTGTTTGTTCTGTTTTCTGCATCAAAAAGGGTAAGTTTTCCATGTGTTTCTGTTCTAATAATCTAGCATTTATTTCACAACCCCTTTTACCTGCTTTGTCTTTTCTCTCTTCCCTCTATGTGATAATCTCTGGCCAGATATCTTATCATTAGAAATGATTTTTCAATTCTCTCTTCTTTTTTCTAATGTATCCATTATAGCTGCAATGGCACCATTCTCTTCACTTTGTTTTTTACTAGCTCTCCTACAACTTCATCAGTTTTCTGATGATCTCATCACTGATCTATTTCTTTCATAGATCCCATGGTCTACTTGGTTTCCTTAGCACTGGATGTTTTTGTCTCCTAAATTTCCTTAAGTACTTCATGAATTTGTTTTCTAAATTTTTCTCCTGTTTCTATTTACTGAGATTGTGTTCTCTGTGTGTCTATTGATTGCTACACTCCTTTCTTTGATTTCTTTCTCTGTAAAATAACTATATGAAATCCATGTGAATTCTCTTTTCTCTTCCCTGACTGGAGACAATTTTATTTAAAGGTAGTTTTCAGAAATAGAGTGAGTAGATTCTCTGAGTGCTTCTTTACTTATCTGGATGGACAGATGTGGATAATTGATATTACTGTTTTCTATATTGTTTTCTATATTTCAGGCACCTAAGTGGAGTGGGGTAAGAGCTTAAGCTGTTTTCATTAATAAATTTTTAAAATTTTTTATTTTTAATTATTATGAGCAGATAATAGTTGTATATATTTATAGGGTACATGTAATATTTTTATACAGGCATGCAATGTATATTAATCAAATCAGGATAATTGGGGTATCCATCACCTCAAACATTTATCATTTCTATGTGTTAGAAACATTCCAATTCTACCCTTCTAGTTATTTCAAAGTATACCATAACTTATTGTTGACTATAGTAACTTTGTTGTGCTATCAGATATTGTTCATTCTATCGAACTATCTAACTATATTTTTGGACTCATTAACCTTCACTGCTTTATTTCCCCCCATACCCCACAGTTTTTAAGAGACTTTTCTTTGATATCTTTTCAATCTTTTTGTTATCCAGGGATACACTCTCTATTTAGCTCTATCCTAGCCTTTAACCACTTCGGTACTGCGCTCACCGGCCATGAAACCTTGCCCACAGCCGGCACTCAGAGTCGGCACGATAGTTTGTGCTTTGCATTGACGGCGAATCCATTTTGCTCTTGTGTGATGAGGAAAGTTTTAAAGCACAGAAAGCTTGTTTTACTTTATAGGCAGCTTTACTTGTAAAGTAAATCAGAATAGGTAACATATACATATATGTTTTCATTACATTATTTTTAAATGTTCACAATTTTATTTTGATAAATGAAAAATTAGAAAAGTCATATCATGGCTGTCGGCTCAAGTCACTGTGCGCGTTCATCTGTGGCTGTCGACTAGAGTCGATGCTGGTACCAAAGTGGTTAAAGGGCCTTTGAACTTCAGTGCATACATCCAATGCAAGAATAGCCTTAGTAGGCTTTGGTAAAAGGACTTTGGATTTAGTTTTGTTTTGCTTTTTTTTTAATTTAGTATGAACTCGAATTTCTTTCTTTCTTCATCCTCCTCTTCCTCGTCTTTTTCTTCTTCTTTCTCCTTGAGTCAACTGATTTTTTCTGGCCCCAAAATTAGACACTAGAAAATTATGCCTGATGTCTTTTCTATAATTTTTGGACAGAAGAGAAAGTCAACAATCATAAAAATCGAAAGAGTAAATCAAGGTTTATCCTTTAATACTTGGAAAATATCAGCAAGATATTTCACAACTATGTTAATTTTAGGAAGGAGATATCTGCAATTGCCTGCTAGGAAGTGTATGAAGCACATGTAGTATCATGATTAAGAATGTCAATTCTACCCTATATCACTCAGTTCAAATCCAAGGTCCGCTCTTTACGCTGTCTGTTTGAAAATGGGCAAGCTATTTAACCACTTGCCTTACTTTTGTTTATAAAATTCTATGTAACCATTGTACCCTACTTCTTAGGATTTTTGTTAGGCCAAGATTCTTAGGAAACCTTATATTGTTAGGTCAAGTAAGTAACTAATATCCATATAACATTTGGAAATAATCAATCAAAAAACTAAAATAATTTTCTTTGTAATGTATGTTTATATACTAAGAAAGCTAGAGAATTACTTTCCCAGGTAACACCTCTAAAATACTCTTTATATATACATGCATATTCAGTGTGTTAGATCACATTATGAAAACTAAAAGTTATATTGAATTTAATTTGAAAAGGCATAACAGGACACAAAATAATGAAACATTCCAGAGAATAGTAGTGGAATCTCACTGAATTTCTTTGGGTTATTTTTAATCTAAGCTACGAATACCCAGGTGCATCTAACAGAAATGTTCATTGTTCTGCCTATTATTCAGCACCTGCTAAGGTGTATCTATTTTGCTGAATAGCATAAAATGAATTCTAAAAACATGAAAACAGTGCTATTTCTACCATATAATTCCACTTTTAGTGTATTTGAAATGACTATGTATCATTTATGTTCCTTTTGTTTATGGATGATTGTTATAATGACACCATTGTTTAAGATGCGGTTTTTATAAATTGTTCCTTGGATGCGTGATTACTATTATTTAGCACCAGTTTTCCATGGAGAAAAAATATAATATAGATATTTTCCTGTGCCAGAATTGATTTTTACAAATGAATTTGATCTAAGACCAATCAGCTTTGTGACTATTTCACTTTGTAACTGTTCAATGGGAAATCTATTTAACTAAACTGCTGTAATCAAGCATGACATAAAGATTTCACTTTAGTAAATGAAATGGAAAAAAATGTTACATTCTGTTAACAAGGGCACACCAATCTTTTCATCGTCCCTCTTAGGAAACTTGGTCTTTCTGGGCTAAGTGTTTATCACCAGCCTCCTTTGTTTGTTAGTGATTATGGTTGGAGTGAATTCTCTTAATTATATGGCCAAATATTTAAGTTCTTTCTGTACTTTTTTAACATGATGTAGATAACTTATGATTATTGAAATGCACTGTACTCACATGTAGATAGGCAGAACATGAACTTCAGTGTGATTTTATAAATCAGTAATTTAATCATGTGTAAAACTTGCTATTGCACACCTCATTGTTTAATTCTCCCCTGAGGCTGCTATTTATTTTAAACCACAAGATCTTCTGACCTAACTCACTATACACTGTTGGGAAGAGGTGAAGACAACAGCTCAGAAGTAACCCAAGAAGTACACCTAACCTGGTAGAACATCCCATAGGCAACTCAAAACCAGCACTCCTCTCCCTGGTATGCTCAGGGATCAACCTTCAGGTACCTGGAGCCAGGCTTGTAGGCCAGGGCTAGCACTCCCTGTTCTTGATTGAAAGGCCAGACAATAAGGAATCAGTGAAAGAATTCCACAGACATGAAAAGTCAGAGCAAAAGGACACCCCAAAAGAAAACAAAAGCCCCTTATTAATGGATACCAAACAAAATGAAAAGATTGAAATGACAGATGCAGAATTTTGAACATGGATTATAAGGAAGCTCAGTGAAATACAAGAGAAAATAGAAACCCAACACAAAGAAACTACAAATGCAATGCAGGGAATGAATAAAAATATTACTAATGAAATCAAATCATTAAAAAAATCAAACAGACTTCTTGAAATGAAAAATTCATTCAAGGAATTATAAAACACAGTGGAAAGCCTTAAGAATAGGCTAGATCAGAGAGAAGAAAGAATCTTAGAGCTTGAAGACAACAAATTGGAGTTAAACAAGTCAGATAAAGAGAAAGATATGAGAAACAAGAGTAATGAACAAAACCTACAAGAAATATGGGATTATGTAAAGAGGCCTAACATAAGAATAATAGGCATCCCTGAGGTCGAAGGTTTGGAAAACCTATTTGAGAGAATAGTTGTGGAAAATTTCCCTGGCCTTGCTAGAAATCTAGATATGCAGGTATAAGAAGCTCAAAGGACCCCTGGGAGATCATCACTAAGAGGCAATCACCATGACATATAGTCATCAGACTGGCCAAAGTAAGCATGAAAGAGGCACTCCTACCAGTTGTAAGGCAAAGCAGCAGGCAACTTACAAATGGAAACTCATCAGACTAACTTCAGACTTCTCAACAGAGACCTTACAATCCAAAAAGGATGAGGGCCCCATTCTCAGGTTTCTCAAACAGAATAATGGCCAGCCTAGAATTTTGTATACTGAAAAACTAAGTTTCTTATATGAGAGAGAAATAAAAACTTTCTCAGAAAAGCAAACACTGAAGGAATTTGTCAACCAGGCCTGCCCTGCAGGAAGTACTCAGGACTGCATTATACATGGATCAGTACAATAAACAACCCCCAGAGTAAAATCGCCTAAAAGCTAAAGGTCAGGGCCCAGTCAGAACCACAATGGCTCAAGAGGAAAAACAAAGCAATAAAGTCCTACTAACAGGATGAACAGAAATCTACCCTACTCATCAATTCCTTCAATAAATGTGAAGGACTTGAACTCCCCACTCGAGAGACATAGGCTGACTGAATGGATAAAAAAATAAAAGCCAAATATCTGCTGTCTCCAGGAAATACATCTAACCCACAAAGACTCATTCAAATTCAAGGTGAAGAGATGGAAAAAATATTCCATGCAAATGGAAAACAAAAGTAAGTTGGTATGGCCATTCTCATTCTCATATCAGATAGCATAGACTTCAAATCAGCAAAAGTAAAGAAAGACAAAGATGGTCATTATGTAAAAGTGAAGGGAACAAATCAACAAGAAGACATAACAATTCTAAATATTTATGCACCTAGCACAGGTGCATCTAGATTCATAAAGCAAACCTTACTTGATATAAAAAAGTATAAACAGTAGCACTGTAATAGCGAGAGACTTCAACACCCTACTGACATAATGAGACAGATCCCAAGCAGAAAACAAGCAAAGAAACAAAGGACTTAAATGAAATCCTAGAGCAAATGGGACTAACAGACATTTACAGAACATTCTGCTCCCTGAATATACATTCTTCTCATTGGTTCATGGAACATTTCCTAAGATTGATCACATCTTAGGCCACAAAATATGTCTCAACAAATTAAAAAACATAGAAATTATACCATGTATCTTTTCAAAGCACGGTGGAATAAAATTAGAAATCAATTCCAACAGAAACACTCAACTCTACACAAAGTCATGGAAATTAAATAATCTACTGCTGAGTACTTATCAGATCAAAGAGGAAATTAAGATGGAAATCAAAAGATTCTTAGAACTAAATGACAAAAGGGACACAAGTTATCAAAATCTGTGGGTTTCAGCAAAAGCAATCATAAAAGAAAAGTTCATAGCCATAAATACCTCTACATCCCAAAGACAAAAAGATTACAAATCAACAATCTAATGAATCATCTCAAGGAACTAGAAAAGGAAGAGCAAATCATCCCAAACCTAGCAGAAGAAAAGAAATAACAATGATCAGAACAGAACTAAATGAAATCAATAACAAATGAATTATACAGAAGATTAATGAAAGAAAAAGTCGGTTCTTTGAAAAGGTGAACAAAGTAAGTAGGCTAGACAAATCAGAAATAGAAAAGAAAAGATCCTAATAGGTTCAATCAGAAATGAAAAAGGAGATATTACAATTGATATCACAAAATACAGAATATCATCTCCAAATACTATAAAAATCTCTATGTACGTAAATGTTTAGGAAATGGATAGATTCTTGGAAACACACAACCTCTGTATGTTTCATCAGGAAGAAACAGAACTCCTCAACAGACCAATATCAAGTAACAAAATTAAAGCAGCAATAAAAAAATCTCTCAAGAAAGAAAAGTCCCAGTTCAGATAGTTTCATAGCTGAATTTTACCAGTCTTACAAAGAAAAGCTTGTACTTATACTGCAGAAATTATTTCATAACATGGAGAAGGAAAAAATCCTGCCAAGCTTGTTCTACAAAGCCGATATCAACTTGATGCCAAAGGCAGGAAAGGGCATAACAAAAAAAGAAAACTACAGACCAATGTTCCCTATAAATATAGGTGCAAAAATTCTCAATAAAATCCTAGCAAACCGGTTTTAGCTGCACATTAAAAACAAAATGACCATGATCACATGGGCTTCCCTCCAGAGATGAAAGAATGGTTTGACATACACAAATCTATAAATGTGATTCACCATATAAATAGAAGCAAAAACAAAGACCATATGATACACTCAATAGATGCAGAGAAAGCATTTGACAAAATTCAGCACCTTTTTATGATAAGAAATCTTAACAAAATAGGCATACATGGAATATATCTCAATATTACAAAAGCCATATAAGACAAACCCAAAACCAACATCATACTGAATGGGGAATAATTGAAAGCATTCCTGCTTAGAACTGGAACCAGAAAAGCCTGCCCTGTATCACCACTTCTGTTCAACATAATGCTAGAAGTCCTAGCCAGAGTGATCAGGCAACAGAAGGAAATCAAGGATATCCAAATGGGGGCAGAAATGATCAACTATAGCACTTTGCTGACAATGTGATCTGATATCTGGAAAACCCCAAAGATTTAGCCAAGAGACTCCTGGAACTGATAAGGAAATTCAGCAAAATCTCAGGTTTCAGAATCAATGTACACAAATCAGTAGCATTCCTATACATCAACAACAGTAAAGCTGAGAATCAAATCAAAGACTTGACACTTTTTACAATAGCAACAAAGAAAATAAAATACACAGGAATATAGTTAACCAGGGAGGGTAAAGACCTTTATAGGGAAAAGTACAAAATATTGAGGAAGGAAATCATAGAGGATGTAAACAAATAAAAAAAATCATGTTCATGGATTAGCAGAATCAACATTGTTAAAATGTCTATACTACCCAAAGTGATTCACAGATTCAGTGCAATCCCCATTAATATATCAACGTCATTTTTGGCAGATCTAGAAAAAATAAACCTATGCTTTGTATGAAACCAGAAAACATGAAAACACCCCGAATAGTCAGAGCAACCTTAAGCAAAAAGAACAAATCAATAGGCATCACTTTACCAGACTTTAAGCTATATAATAAGCCTATAGTAACCAAAACAGTATTGTACTAGCAGAAGAACAGAGATAGACCAACGGATCAGAATAGAGGACTCAGATATAAAACCATCCTCATATTGCCATCTGACCTTTGACAAAGCAGAAAAAAAAATACACTGGGGAAAAGGTTCCCTATTCAATAAATGGTGCTGGGAAAATTGGATAGCCATATGTAGATGAATGAAATGGGATCCGCATCTCTTCCAACTCACAAAAATTAATTCATGATGGATAACAGACTTAAACCTAAGGCATGAAAGCATAAGATTTCAAGAAGAAGACATTGGATATCAACCCTTCTGGATATCAGCTGATGCACAGAATTTATGAAGCCCAAAGGCAATCATAGCAGCAACAAGAAATAAATGAGACCTAATCAAATTAAAAAGCTTCTGTACAACCAAGGAAACAGTCAATAGAGCAAATAGAAAACCTATAGAATGGGAGAAATATTTGCCTGCTACACATCTGATAAAGGGCTAATAACCAGAATTTACAGAGAACTCTAGCAAATCAGCAAGAAAACATCAAACAACCCCATTAAAAAGTGGACAAAAGACATTAACAGAAGTTTTTCAAAAGAAGATGGACTAATGGCCAACAAACACATGAAAAAATGCTCAATGTCTCTAACCATTGGGGAAATGCACATCAAAAGCCCAATGGGATATCATTAACTCCAGTGATATTGGCTTTTATCAAAACGTACCAAACCACAGATGTGGAGAGAAAGGGAGAGAAAGGCACACTTATATATTGTTGGTGGGACTGCAAACTAGTTCAACCTCTATGAAAAGTAGTATGTAAATACCTCAAAGAACTAAAAGTAGACCTACCATTTGATCCATCAGTCCCATTACTGGGCATTTACCCAAAGGAAAAAAAAGACATTTTATTAAAAAAGACACTTGCACTCAAGTGTTTATAGCAGCACAATTCACAATTGCAAAGATGTGGAAACAACCCAGGTGCCCATCAATACATGAGTGAATTAATAAAATGTGGTATATATACCCCATGGAGTATTACTCAGCCATAAAAAATAGTGAACTAATACCTTTTGTAACAACCTGGATGGAACCGGAGACCATCCTTCTAAGTGAAATATCTCAATAGCAGCTCTTGTATTTTCCTGGATAGAGCTGGAACCCATTCTCCTAAGTGGAGTATTCCAAGAATGGAAAAATAAGTACCACATGTACTCACCAGCAAACTGGTATTAACTGATCAACACCTAAGTGGACATATAGGAATAACATTTATCGGGTGTTGGGCAGATGGGAGGGGGGAAGAGGGGATGGGTATATACATACAAAATGAGTGTGATGCGCACCATTTGAGGGATGGAAACACTTGAAGCTCTGACTCCCCGGGTGGGGGGGAAGGCAACACACATAACCTAAACATTTGTACCCCCATAATATGCTTAAAAAAAAGAATGGAAAAACAAACACCATATGTACTTACTATTAAATTGGAACTAAATAATCAATACTTATGTGTACATATAGTGGTAAAATTCAACGGAAATCAAACAGGTGGTCGAGGGAGGAAGGGATGGGTAAATTCACACCTAAAGGGTACAATGCACACTATCTGGGTGATGGACACATTTATAACTTTGACTCAAACTGTACAAAAGTAATTAGTGTAACCAACATGATATTACTATCCCAGTAATATCATCTCCCAAAAAAACAAAAACAAGCAAAAAAACTGCAAGAACTTCAAGAATTTTTTTATTTGATTCTCTAATATCATCTTGCTACATTTGATTGGAAACTGTTTTAAATTATATGTAACTATTTTATTTTGAACTGTATGTATATAAAATATATGAACCAATTTTCTAAAACTTTAATTCTCAAACTGGCAAAGCTGCTGTTTTATATTTTCTACTTAGAACTTTCATTTCAAGTATGTTTTAGCAAATATAATACATGTTTAAGAATAATTAAAACTTTTATCTTAAAGAAATCTCAGATGAATTATTTTATGCTTATTTAGTTAAACTAAATGGTCAGCTTAGATTCTCTAAGAACATATTTTAAAAGCTATGTAATGTTTTGAAGCCACAAGTTATAAAAATAGCATATAATAATTCACTATATTAGCATAAATATGTTATAAATTATAATGTAAATGCATTCTATTATTTAAATAGTCAATTTGGATTTAAATTAAACATAATGGAAATTATAGACAGGATAATTTGTTTCCATCTCCCAAAGCCGGCAACCTGTATGTTATTAAACACATGCCCAATCAAAACTCACTCACACATACAAACATTTAGATGTAATTATAAATATAAGGAAATATATATAAGAAAAATAACACTACATATGTATCTTCACTTGTATTGCTTAATGTCATTGTTCCATTGGAAAAATATTAAGTTTTAAGCTTTTGGGTGTAATGTATTTTGAAAATCCTTAAGAGTTGCAGCCTTTCTAATAGATGGCACTTTCAAAAAAATAAAAGGAGCATCTGAGACACGTCGGGGATTTTGTCTTATACCTCTGAGATGCTGATTGAAACACCACCAACTTCAAAGGAAACCTTAAGCCCAGTCCAAATCACTGGAAGAGAAAAGAGAAATTGACCCCTTCCCGTAATGGCCTTCACATAATCACTTGTATCTTTTCAGGGTGCTGTCTACAATTTGTCACTAAGAACATAGAATAAGCAACAAAAGATAAAGATTATTGTAATTCACTTTATGAATATGGACATATATGAAATTTTCTAAAGCTTACCAGAGCCAAGAAAAAAACAACTCCTTATTTTTATCCCTGTTCAATTTTCTACAGTGTACTAGGTTTATTTTAATTATTTCTTTTGTGTTTTAGTTAACAGGATTTTAATGAAGTCTATTTTAGTTAATTGCTTCTGCATTAATCTCCCCCACTAAGTTGTGAATAATTTGAGAAAAAGAATTCTGTCTAATTCATATTTGAATCATCTCACACAGAGCTTTGCAAGTATTAAGTGTTCAAACTAAGCGAAGAATGAATTGAGGTAAATATAAGAGATCTCTTCTTCGTCACTTGTTATTTTGCCTTTTTATGCCATGTTCTCTTTACTCTTTAGTGGGTTATGGACAGTCTTAGGCAGAATGTGCCTCCATTTGTAAGATTGTTTGAGCAAGTAGACATCACCTTGTTACTGGATTGAGTTTGAACAGTTGTCATTTGCTTTCAACCTGGAAAACAGAGGGAAAAAGATTCCTTACTTAAAGTTCCTGAGCATTTTCTCTCTTGAGTCCTAGTTGATCCCAAGACAAGATATTAATTTTGGTTGGTATAATAAGTGATTCTATTTTTATTGGCCTTGATTCACATTTTAGCACCTGAATATTACTATAAATTTTAGTAATATATTCTAAAACTTTGCTTGGGATTTTAAATGTTTTCTTTTATTCAGCAAAATATAAGATTGCATTGTTTTTGGAAATATTATTTTTCCCCCAGTCACTTAGGTAGTTTTTCATTCAGGTTAAAAAATTAAATTTTACAAAAGGTACATATTTCTTCATTTCTTGGAACATTTATACTCAGTATTTGATCAAGTATTGAGTTGCTACTGGAAATGTAAATTTCTAAACTAAATACCTGCCATTCTCCTGGACTTCTCACAGTGCCATTCTAACCTCATTATGGCCATTGAATTACTCCAGTGATTCCTCACATGGGGACTTGCTATGGTAGAATTGCATGTTTGCAGTTTTTATAGACATATCCCCAAATGATCTAAGTAACACTTCTCTAAGTAACACTTCTCACTATATACTTTTAAGAAAGTGTGGCTACATTTTGACTTTTAGTTTGCAGTGTAAAAATGCAGCAGGAAAGATGAAATAACAAAGCTCACCCCTGTGTCCTCAGATGAATGAGCCAAAGAGAGATATTGTGCCATACAAACTTAGTGCCAACTGTTGCTTCATGCTAATATAGATATAAATGTTATATGACACCTGACTTTAAAGATCTGGATTTGCCTGATAGTTTTTTTTAAGCATGATGCTCTACTAGTAACATCAGTTTTCATCTTCAGAGTTACTTCTTATGTTTTTCCTCACCAAAGTGTGAAAGTTCAGGTCACTTTTTTAGCCACCCTCATTCTAATTTCATCATGGCTAATATTCTCATTACTTCTTCCTGACATTTTAGATTATCCTTCAGAAAAAACTACAAGGAGTGGCCTAATCAATTAATGACAAATTTATTCTCAAATATATTACTAAATGAAACATTTTGAAACCATAGACAATCAAAAAACATCCCCAAGCCTTCCATATAAAGCTCACTGGTAGTATTTTCTGATCTTTCCTTTTTGAAAAAAATGTAAGATCCCTGGGAGTATATGGTACACATTCTATTCTTCCTTGAGCCCCCAATATTCATTACTTGGCAAAAAGATAAAATTCAAAATATTTATTAATTAAATCAGTGGTTTCCAATCTGGGGTGATTTTTCCCTTAAAGGGATACTTGGAAATGTCTAGAAACATTTTTGGTTGTCACAATTGAGGAGGGTTACCACTGGCATCTAGTGGGTAGAAGCCAGTGATGGTCCTAAATATCCTACAATGCATAGGACAGTCTCCTATAACAAAGAATTATCTAACCCAAAATGTGCCTAGATGGGGAAACCATGAATTAAATTATGTGTTTGTATTCTCAAGAAATTCAACAATTGTTTTTCAGCTATAGTTAACCAACTTTCACAAATTACCTAATCAACTCAATGACAATATCTGAAACAGTATAGAATAGATTTTGTGACATTAAAAAATACTAACTTTCTGAACTGGAATTTTAAAATAATTATCAATGTATGGAGTGATAGAATTCATATTTAAGCAGTTTAGAACTAGCAGAAAATGCCTTCCTGAACTTGTTTGTGGTCTGAGCAGTTGGTATTAATATTAATAGTAACTATCTGTGTCTGGCTAGTTCAGTTTCTCAGAACAGAATGCATACGAAGTTAGTACTGTTTTTTAGTAACTTGTCTTTAATTTATACTATAGCCACAGAAGTGTCCACTCCTGATCCTGACCTGGCTTAAGTGCCATTGATCACAGAAGCTGGGATCAAAAGAAGGTGAATGATTTTTAAAAGTCATCACCACTTTTCATATACAATAGTTCCAGTGGCAGCTCATCCTGCCAAAGGTCAGCATCAGTATCTTTATTCTAGGAGGACAGTTTATAAATTAAGCAGTTGACCTTTATGTCAGTCAATCAACATTGAACCATCCAGGGCTGCCAAAACCATTAACTTTGAGCAATGGCCACTTCACCAAAACATAAGTGCGGTATTTATAAATTTTACATTGTTGCCTTTGCCAAAATCTCAATGACATTGTCTATTTGTCGATTTCTTCCCATCCATTAAAAGGCAGGAAATGATAATCAATTGCCTAGAACATTACCTGTAAAAAATACAATGACTCAGAGGTTAAAGGGCATATGAAATAAAAATTTCAAGCAATATGCACATTTTACAACTTTTGGCATCAGGGAACTACAAAAGTTGAGAACTGCAAAGTATTCGGTGATACTTTTTCCCACTTTCTTGTCCAACAGATGAAAAAACAAGGTCCTGAGAAATCCAGCAACTTCTACCTGGTTATACAAATAGTGGACTGAACTAGCTGGTATGATAAAGCACCATTGCAAAATGAAAGCTTTCACCTGGGATGGTGCACTGGCAAAAGTGATTGCACTAGCAGGTGAAGAGCATCTATAGGGACATATAACTGGGTGGGTGTACTAAGTGTATTTGCCTTAGGAAAAGAAAGGGAAAGATTCAGAGTACTTAATCAATAACTGAAAGCTAAATGTTAAAGCTAGGGGACTTTTAACACACAAAGAGATTTTCACTTCCTATACTTAGATAAAGCTGGGGATGAGGGTCCAGGACATAATGAAAGGAGTTACAGAGCTCCAAAGATGTTTTAACTCTCAATCTAAGCAGGTCTGCTATGCTAAGCTCTAATTAGGAAAGAAAGTGACCTTGACATGTGGTATAGGGAGATTTGGATGTATTAGACCAAATTTATAGAAACCTCAAATTTTCCTAAACCCTGAGAGCTAGAAAAGTGACTCACTCCTGTCTATTTAGGGAAAACAGGCCTCCCTTGTTTGAAGGTGGTGGAGAGGCTTCCCTCATGCACATTAATATGCATCCCATGCTCAGGATTGGTCCCCAATTCCTCTCTTGGTCTCTATGGTTAAGCCATGGTATAACCCAGCTGGAGACATGCAGGAACTGATAAGGGAGGAAATAGATGGATACTTCAAAGGATCTTTAGAACCTAGTCAGCATGAATATGCATGGAATGGGAATCTGAGGGTGCTTGAGCAAGGGGAGGTTTGGGGGAAGTAAAGAAGCAAGAAGGTGAATCACCATTTTGGCAGGGTTAATCGAATCTGATTATTAGAAATACACAGCAGGTCTGTTGTTACATAAGGCCTCAGATTTCTCAGAGGTAGAATATGCATCATGACATTGAGGTCAGCAAAACTGCTAATTGATGTTGAGGGGGATACAAAATGGAGAGTATGTGTAGAGACAGGAACACTCTTACACTGTTGGTGGGACTGCAAATTAGTGCAACCTTTGTGGAAAAGAATTTGGAGATACCTCAAAGAGCTAAAAATAGAAATACCATTCCATCCAGCAATAGCACTATTAGGCATCTACCCAAAAGAGCAAAAAACATTCTATCATAAAGACATCTGTACCTGGATGTTTATGGCAGCACAATTCACTATTGCAAGGAGGTGGAAACAACCCAAG
>VBSM01000272.1:76471789-76529173 GCA_008086735.1 Cheirogaleus medius
ATTCACAATTGCAAAGTTGTGGAAACAACCCAAGTTCCCATCAATTCATGCAATGCTTTTTGATAGCGTTTTACCCACAGTAGAACCTCTTTCAAAATGGAAGGCAATCTTCTCAAACCCTGATGTTATTTTATCAACTAAGTTATGTAAAATTCTAAATCCAATTTTGGTAGTTCAACTATCTTTGTTCATCTATAAGAAGCAACCCTTCATCCATTCAAGTTTTATCATGAGATTGAATCAATTCAGTCACATCTTCAGACTTCACTTATAATTCTAGTTCTCTTGCTCTTTCCAACATATGTGCAGTTATTTTCCCCACTTAAGTCTTGAATCCCTCAAAGTCAACCAGGAGAGTTGGAATCAACTTCTTTAAAACTCCTGATAATGTTGATATTTTGACCTTCTTCCGTGAATTATGAATGTTCTTAATGTCATCTAGAATGGTGAATCCTTTCCAAAAGGTTTTCAACTTACTTCACCCAGATCTATTAGAGGAATTAATATCTATAGCATCTATACCCTTATGAAATGTATTTCTTAAACTATAAGACTTGAAAGTCAAAATTACTCCTTGATCCATGAACTGCACAATGGATGTTGTATTAGTAGACATGAAAACAACATTAATCTTCTCATACATCTCCATCAAAGCTCATGACTGACCAGGCATATCTCTCCACATCCACACCAACATTTACCATTTAGGGACCTTTTGATAAAAGCCATTCTAACTGAAGTTAAGTGATATCTCATTGTGGTTTTGATTTGCATTTCCCTGATGATTAGAGATATTGAGGATTTTTTCATATGTTTGTTGGCCATTTATCTTCTTTTGAAAAGTTTCTGTTCACGTCCTTTGCTGACTTTTTAATGAGGTTGTTTGATTCTTTCTTGCTGAGTTTACTGAGTTCTTAAACCTAGTGCATGAAACCATAAGAATTCTAGATGAAAATTTTGGAAAAACACTTATAGACATGGATCTAGGCAAAGAATTTATGAAAAAGACTCCAAAAGCAATTACAGCAACAAGAAAAAATAAATAATGGGACCTAATCAAATTAAAAAGCTTCTGCACAGCCAAGGAAATAATCACTAGACTGAATAGACTACTTACAGAATGGGAGAAAATATTTGCACGCTATATATTTGACAAAGGGATGATAACTGGAATCTATGAAGAAAAGATTTTCAATGTAGATGAAACAGCCTTATATTTTTAATGTAGACAAAACAGCCTTATATAAATAGCCATCTAGTACTTTTATAGTTAGGAAAATACAATGCCTAGATTCAAAGCTTCAAAGAACAGCCTGATTCTCTTGTTAGAGGTTAGTGCAACTGATGCCTTAAAGTTGAAACCAATGCTTATTTTCCATTGTGAAAATCTTAGGGCACTTAACAATTATGCTAAATCTACTCTGCCTCTGTTCTATAAATGGGACAACAAAGCCTGGATGCTAGCACATGTGTTTACAGCATAGTTTACTGAATATTTTAAGCCCACTGTTGAGACCTACTACTCAGAAAAAAAGAGATACCTTTCATACACTGCTGGTGGAACTGCAAACTAGTACAACCTCTATAGAAAGCAGTACAGAGATATCTCAAAGAACTGAAAGTAGAACTACCATTTGCTCCAGTAATCCCACTACTGGGTATTTAACCAAAAGAAAAAAAAAGACATTCTATAAAAAATCTGCACTGGAGTGTTTATAGCAGCACAATTCACAATTGAAAAAATTTGGAAACCATCCACTTGTCATCGATATATGAGTGGATTAATAAAATGTGGTATATGTATACCATGGAGTACTACTTAGCCATAAAAATGGTGAATTAAAACCTCTTGTATTAACCTGGATGGAGCTGGAGCCAATTCTTAGAAATGAAATATCACAAGAATGAAAAACAAATACCACATGTACTCACCATTAAATTGGTACTAATCCATCAACAGTTACGTGACAGATGGAAGTAATATTCACTGGGGATCCAGAAGGTAGGACGGGTGAGTAGGGGATGGGTAAATTTACACCTAATGGATGCAGTGGACTTTGTCTGGTGGATGGGCACGCTTGTAGCTTTGACTTGGGTGGTGCAAAGGCAATTTATGTAACCAAAGCGTTTATACCCGCATAGTATTCTGAAAAAAAGAAATAGTAGAAATAAACAAACAAAAGAAACCCATAACCATGGTTAAGTTAGAAATTCATCAAAAATCTGTCTTTTCTGGTATCTACTAAAGTTGAATACACACACATTCTATGGCTCAGTAAGTCGAGTCTTAGGTATAAACCAAGAGAAATGCACTCTTTTGTGCAGCAAAAGATATGTGAGAATGTCCTTAGAAAAATTATTTTTAATAGCCCAAAATAGGATATTACCAAAATGTTTATTCAGATTAGGAAAGAAAAGAGATATTTGTGGTATATTCTAAAAATGAAATTCTATACAACAATGAGAATGAAAGAACTGGAATTACATGCAACAATCTCATAAATAGAATGTTGGGCCAAAAAAGACAAACAAAAAAGAAAATATATGGCATGATTATATTCATATGTTAAAATAACAGGCAAAAAGAATCTATGGCTTGAGACGTGAGGGTGGTTGGTGGAAGATATTGACTAGAAGACGGTGTGTGTGGGGTGGGGTGTGGGGTATTCTGGGTGTTGATGACCTGGATGATCAGTTTGTACAGAGCCATAAAGCAGTATATTTAATATTTGTAAAAAAGAAAAAAGAAAGAAAGAAAATCTGTTATTTAATTTATTCACCTTCCTCAGTTATCTTAGGAAGATCTGGAGAGCGTGCTACAGCTTCCCTATCAGCACTTACTACTTCACCTTAGACTTTCATGTTACAGAGATGGTTTATTTCATTAAACCTCATGAACCAACCTCTGATAGCTTCACATTTTTTTCCTGCAGCTTTCTTACCTCTCTCAGCCTTCACAGAATTAAAGTGAGTTAGGGCTTTGCACTGGATTAGGCTTTGGCTTAAGGGATGTTATGGCTGGTTTCATCGTCTATCTAGAACACTAAAACATTGTCCGTGTCACCAATAAGGCTATTGCTTTCTTATCACTAGTATGTTTACTGGAGTAGCACTTTTAATTTCCTTCATGAACTTTTTCTTCCCATTCACAACTTGGTTAACTATTTGGCACAAGAGGCCTAGATTTTTTTGCCTATCTCAGCTTTTGAGATGCCATCCTCATTAAACGTAATCATTTCTAGCCTTAATCATTAAACGTAATTATTAAACGTAATCATTTCTAGCCTTTGATTTAAAGTGATAGATGTGCAACTATTTCTTTAACTTGAATATTTAAAGGTCATTATAGTGTTATTAATTGGCCTAACATTTCAATATTGCTCTGTCTCAGAAAATAGGGAGTTCCAAGGAAAGGGAGGGAAATGGGGGAACCGTGGTCAGTGGAATAGTTGGAACACATATATCATTTATGGATGAAGTTCTCTGTTTTGTATGGGCACAGTCCATGGCAACCCAGAACAATTGTAATGGTAACATCAAAGATCATCGATCACAGATCACCATAACATATGTAGTTATAACGAAAAAGTTTGTAATATTGCACAAATTACCAAAATGTGACACAGAGACATGAAGTGAACACAAGCTGTTAGAAAAATGGTTCCTATGGGATTGTTTGACACAGGGTTAACACAAACCTTCAATTTGGAGAAAACACAGTATCTGTGAGGCACAATAAAGTGAACTGCAATAAAACAAAGTATGCCTGTATTAGGAAGAAGCATTCAAGGGGAGAAAATGACCCCCTAAGTCTTTTTGAGGTTGATTTAATGTAGCAAATACATTATGTTTCATCATAATGGTTGTTGAATTAACTACTAAAAGATTTTATAGATGTATAAAAATTTTAATATGATGTAATAGCCTTTGAAATAATCATATAATTTCAAGCTGTTAAGAAAAATATTAAATTAATTCTATGAAAGTAATAATTATCATCTGAAATATAAAGTAAAATATTTAATTTTAAGCCCTTAGATCCAACAAACTTATAGAAGCTTTCCTTTTCATAATGAAGATTAAAGATATGATTCTAGTGTCTATATGAGTTAGAGAATTTAATGTTATCTGTTCTGAGAAGAATATGATATAATGAAATGGACATTTTCAAAATATTCAAATAAGATGAAGCAATCCAGAATAATTTGTTTTGTTTGTGACTGATATCATAACATAGTAATTCTACTAGTGATAGGTATGAGATGAGAGAAGCTCCTAAATGTCAACATTGCTTAAAATTTTTGTTAGTTGATCTATCTTCTCCTTTGGATCTGTACAATGCTCATTGATATTTAAAAGCTTCATATAAAAATGTATTGAGTGAGTTTCTTCGGATGTCTGTGGGAACCTGCTACAAAAACCATTGATCTTTCCTCTTGCAATGCACAACTCCATTTGATTCACTGTTTTTGTTTTTTTTTTTTAATATCTAGGGAGCATTGTAGCACACAGAGTGCAGAAGTACACATGAAAGGTTAGTGATTTGCTTTTATAAGACATGACCTACTTAATCTGTTATACTAATGCCATTCATTGCATTACCCTGTAAGATAAGAAACTTAAAGCCATGTTTTAAAAATGCAGCCTCATTGAGAATTCTAAGGAAAACTCCAGTTGGAGTCCTATAGTGAAAACTAAATAATGCCTGGGGTCAATAATATCTGAGGTAATTATTTCAAAATATAGTTTGAATCAACAGCTTTCTGTAGCACGTGTGTGTGCCTTGCTTCCCATTATAGCTGAAGAATGAGGAAGGCTTTTTTGTATTCAAGTCAAGTCAATATCAACTTATATACATTCATGGATACAAAGGTAATTATCATGGGTTGCATTGACAGTATCATTTGTTACTGGTGGCTGCTGTCATAAGTCATTTACATTTGGCAACATCGTTAAATAGTTTTTACATAAGTCTTTTTTGTGGTCTAAAAACATTGACCCAGTGAGTCATTTTGGAAATAATAAACATCCTTCTCTGTTTATTATTTCCAATGGCATATGGCAAGCTATGATTTAAAATGGTGTAGGATTTTATTATTATAATTATCTTCTAATGTTACACCGTGTATCACAGGATTGATGCGAGCAACTACCGCTTGACATGACTGCATTTTAGAACTGTAAGAGACCCTCATGAACAGGAACAGTTGTTTACAGATCACCTAAACTCATACAGCTTGATGGTGCCTTAGGATCAAATCTAGGGTTTCTATGTAAGGAAAATGTTTGCTATAGGTATGGGTGTGTGTGCGTGTGTGTGAGTGTGAGAGAGAGAGAGACAGAGAAAGAGAGAAAGAGATAGGAATTCAGAAATATATAGAGGGGAAAAGTAACACAAAGAGGTAGAGGAATGAGGAATGAAGAGAGACACATTTTGGGCTCACCTATTGGAAACGTTGCTCTGTGGAGAGCAGGTCAGCCTACCAAGCACATATGTGCTCTTCTTTAATGCAACGCTGCTGCTGCACCATTATAGCTGCTTTTCAAAGAATGCAGATGGATGTGTTTTCATCTATTCTCATTTATCCAGGCCTTTTTCATTTACTGATTTCCAAAATGATCAGGTGGGATCACAGGTACCCTGAATAGACGTCACAGAGGTAACAGTTACAGTGTTGAGACAGCGCTTGGCATATAATAGGGATTTGACAAATGTTTGTAATTAGTATTATCCATCTTTCTGATGCCCTATTGTGTTCCAGAAGCAGTATGTTTTATAATAATAACAATAACAACCATAAAATTCACAGCTAATATTTATTTAGCTTGGTATTATATTAAACATATAGGTGTGTATATACTTATATGATATAGGTATATAATTAATACAATGACCTATAAAGCAAGTACTGTTACAAAGAGTTTCTGGACACTGAATACATATATTACTTATAAGAAAACTGAGGCACCAAAAGATTAGATCTTTTTGCCTAAAGCTTAATAAATTATGAGTATGGTTATTTAAACCTCAAAGAATTAGAATTATTTTACTTCTATATTCCTTAATCTATAATTAATTAGTTTTCATGTACTATAATTTTATTTCAAATTGGTAGAGCTGCTCATATCAATCTCTACCTGAAAGTTTTTTAATTTCTACTATAAATTCTGCCCACACTCTTACAGCAAATTATTGCCATGCACTTATATTTCTACAATAAAAAAAACAAACTTAGATTTTCCTATCATACTCTCACAACACACTTCTAACACCCAGATGTATGAGGGTTTCTCCCCATATATCAAGCAAGCCATCAATTCTACAGTAGACGCCAGCTGGATGTCCTCTAATTCAACTCAATTCTGATACTACGTACCTGAAGATAGCATCGTATCCCACAGGTTGCGAGCTCAGCCTCACAAGACCACTCCCACACTTCTGATGCCAGTTGCAAGCCACAGATTGCTTTACCTGTGCTTCTGACAAACTGGCTATAAATCGGGGTTCGATTAATTTGCTAGAGTAGTTCACAGAACTCAGGGAAACACACACTTACTTTCACTAGTTCATTATAAAGGCTATTACAAAAGATATAGATGAAGAAATGTACAGGGTAAGGTCTGGGGGAAGGAACACAGAGCTTCCAAGCCTCTTTGGTGTGCCTCCCTTCAGGAACCTCCACATGGTCAGCTATCTTGAAGCTCCCCAAACCCAGTTCTTCAGGGTTTTTATGAAAACTTGATTACATAGCCATGATTGGTTAAATCACTGGCTACTGGAGATCAATTTAGCCATCAGCCCCTCTCTCTCCTCCCAGGAGGTGGAGCTGGAAGTCCCAACCCTCTAATCCTGCTTTGCTTTTTCCAGTGATCAGCTCGCAACTGGAAGCTATCTAGGGGCTGCCAGCCACCAATCATCTTATTCATGTACAAGAATACAATTATCACTTAGCAGATTCCAGAGATTTTAGGAGTTATATGTCCAGAGACGGGGCCAAATATATGTTTCACAATATCATACTGGCTAACTAGTTTTTCTACCCTCTGTTGCTCTAATCTATTTCTCTCACCATTAATGGATTTATCTTCCTAAAATCACTACTTTTAGTTTACCTCCTAAGACCGACAAAGGTAAGTGAAACTTGTAACTTGTACAGCTTGCTCACAGAACTGCAAATGTAATGGACATAGCCTTTTGGAGTCTCATTTAGGAAATAATACATCAATGTTTTAAATGTTTGTAAGGAGAAACTCAACTTCTAGGAATCTACCATAACACCATTTTCCTGTAAAGCTTTATGCATGACCATGTCCATTGTGTTATCCATGTGACTCAAGTGACAGCTTAATGAAGGTTCCTCCCACTTGAGTGGATCTTTAATATAAAGCGTCCCATTTCGTATACCATGAGAAACTCATCTGTCCCTCCGTGTTGGTCAATGATACTGAGGAGGTTTATATGTCTCTTGAGCACATATTGTTCTAATGGACTATTTGCATTCTCAGTTTCTACTCTGCATCTTGTTTCATAAACGGTTTCTTTTTTCTGTGCCATTTTCCTGTATTCTCAACCCCACCCCTATTTTCTCTTCATTGTAAAGTTCTACTTCTCTAAAAGGCATCACTTAATATTAAAGTACCACTGTTAGGAAAACCATTTTAACTGATATCTGGGTGTAATGAAGAGGGATACACACTACAGTTAGTACTAATGATAACTTTAATTATAATTTTAGATATCACAGCACAAAAATTGTCAGCCATTTCCTATGATGTGAGCATCTCCCCAGAGCCTTGAGCCTCTTGCTATAATTTTGAAACCCCCTTCAGAAAATTCCTTCTCCTCTCCAGACTTTCTTCCTTTTCTGAAAGCATCTTGAAAATATCAAATTTTTTCTACTTATTTAAGCAAAGAATTTGTTCTGATTTATTATATCTAGAGTAGGAACCAGGACTCTGCACTTTAACTAAGGTGAAAATAAAGTATTCCTGGCTTAAGTTTGCACTCCTGGTATAATCGGCAAAGTTCTCTGTTTTTCTCTCAAAAACTTCCTGGATTGAAAGATGCATTATATGGTCATTTTAAATTAACAAATATCCCTGGTGATTCTAACACAGTTAGTTCATGAATGTGTTCTGCTTTAACGCATCTCCTTTAGGAAGGAGAAGAACTAATATAGTCACCACCTTTCTTCCTCATGTGAAGCCATGTGTGGCTATCATATAAGATAGAAAAATTGCATAAAAGAAAATATGAATATGGAACTAGAAGTTTCACAATATGTTCTCTATCTGACTAGTATTTTTCTTATTTCCTTGCATTTCAATCTTTGATTCATCCATTCACCAGCAAGCAGTACAAACATTCATTTCATTTGTAACCCTGATGTTCGCAAAGGGCTTTATAGGTTGGAAAGCCATTACTATTACCTAAGGCCATGAGATTGGGTGAGGACTCATAGGAAAGATCTAAACCTTATCCAGGTGAAGCTGCCATGTTCACTGCCTTTGAGTGTGTGAAACACAGGTGTTCAGAG
Organism: Cheirogaleus medius; assembly: GCA_008086735.1. Classification (NCBI taxonomy): domain Eukaryota; kingdom Metazoa; phylum Chordata; class Mammalia; order Primates; family Cheirogaleidae; genus Cheirogaleus; species Cheirogaleus medius. The sequence continues at coordinate 76,480,327 of VBSM01000272.1, forward strand.
ATAATTTTCATGACCATAAGCAAGCACTTAAATTTCAAATGATCTCTAAATATGTGTTAACAACATAACATATGTGTTAACACATATGTGTTAACAAGGAACTACTTTATATTACCTTCTTTTTTCTCCAATTTGTTAACTGGTTGCAAAAACAGGAAATTCTAAAATTAAAAGTAATTTGAAAGTTTCTAAGATTAATCTTCCTTCAAGAGTTTCAAGGAAAGAAATTATACACATATGGGAAGGGTAAGACACATTTTTATCAAATATCTTGTTATGGATTTTCATATAAATTGAATGATGTAGTTAATATATTTCCAGTAAACCTAACTTGACCTACTAAAGTGGTTAATAAACCTTGGAAGTTAATGCTGATGTTCATAATGATTACCTTAACCATGTGTGGAGTGAGACGAAAACATCAATTTTAAGTGATATTTTCATAAATAGCACCTTGACATCTTTATTTAAAAATGTGTTTTTGTGATTCATCTTAATAATAAATTTTAATAAATATCTCTTTTTTATAAACTTAGATAAAATGTTAACTATCAAGAATGTACAATTAAATAATAGTTGGGGGAGTGTTCATTGGAAAATATTCCATACCACTCCTAAAACCAATTCACCATACATAATTTCATAAGCATAGGGCTGTTCCTTATATGGATGTGATACAATTCTGGAACATGTAATTGCATAAATACTAAATATCCAGGGGATAATATTACCATTTACTGCCTTTCTTTTCTTTTAGAGTTCATTTCAATGCTCAGGATGACACTGATTTGCTGCCTGGTGCCTGGCCTGTCTCTATCTTCAGCTGCTGATCTGTGGGTTAATAACACCCAGGGGAAATCTGGCCCAGCGTTAAGCTTGTATAGTTCTTTATATTTTCACATCTATTGAAAATCATTATTGGCATTTTCAATTTATTTATTAGGCAAACATTTAATGTCAACCAGCAAGTTTAGTTAGAGCATTGTCTGTAAATCATCTCTATAGCCATGCCTTATAGCACGTGTCCATGGGTGGACCGATTTTTTAGACGACAGAGTACAGCTATTTACTATATTAATAGCTTCTATACTGCCTGTGGCATAAATACCCATACCCTGTTGTATTTAAATAAGAAATAAATGTATGTCCAGAAGTCATGGTAAGACTAATTTTGTAGGATTCATGGAGAGAAAGTAGATATTAGAACTAAAACGTGCAGTTGAAATTCTGAATTCTCTATTTAGATATGTAACCTTCTCAAGGTGCTTAATATGTCTAAAGTTTTTTCATCTCTGAATTGTACAGTGTTATACCTATTACAAAATATTATGGCAATTATCTATATACTCCATCAAAAGGGGATCAGTTTGAGAGGGTACCTGAACACTCTAGAAGCAGACCTGGCTAGAAGCAGATCTCTTTGCCTAGGTCAATAAGAACAAGTGGGGGCCACAGGCACTAGATCTAGGACTATTCTTCCCCATACCTTCCACTGTTCATCAGCAGGCACCAAAAGGGTAGCCCAGATGCTTAGAGTAAAACGCTTCTTCCCTAGCCACCAAGTTTCTATCTGCAGCATAAAGAGATTTTTAAACATTTATTCTCCAACCCCTTTGATACTCAAATCCTCACCAAAATTATGTGCCTTAAATTCATCAGGAGTCATATCATTGACAGCTTTTATCTCTGCATCAGTCAATAAAAGAGACTTTAAACTTTCAAATCATCCCTCATCTCCTACATTATAACTTCCATCTAATTATGCACATCTGTTTTGTTATCCCTACCTCTCACTGTACCCAAACCCCTAACTTTCTCCAATATCCTCTGAAACTTATAGTCTGCCATCAGCAAAAATCCTTATATTATCAATATCTTCTCTGAAAGTTCCTTTAACTTCCATTCTCTAACTGAAATGTGGATTCCCCCACATTTCGCTGAAAAATTCTGGCTTTGTTTTCTTCCATATCCTTGTAACTCTGGTCCTAGAGTCAAGTTGGTTCCACTCCTCTGCTCCTTAAAATCATCACACCTTGAGTCTCACCTCATAAGATTATATCTCCCCCAATCTATCATCATTGCAGTCATCTACCAAGTCTCACTTTACTCCTCATTATTTCTTAAAGATATTAACTTCGTAACCCCTCACTGTTCTTAATTACTGGTGCTTTCCATAAACAGATCAATAATACTTGCAATGCATTAGCCTTTGTAATTGCTTTAATTCTATTTTTCTGATAATGCTGTACTCCAATCTATTTCAGTTTCTCACAGACAGACTGGACATAGTTTTGTCATTTGTACTCATCATGATTCGGCAGGTTTGAGGCAATAACAAGCAATCCCTAAATCTCATGCTATTAAACAACAAATGTGTATTTATTGCTCAAATAAATTCTGTCATATCTCCAAGCAACTATATGTACTGGCTTCGTGTTGTATTTTCATTGACTTGTGCTACCATATTTTCTATATCACAGGGAGATTGATGCTCACACTGGAAATATTGGAAATTAAATTCTCTCTTCTGTATAGTGTTGCTCAACCAGAATCACAATGCCATGTCTCCATCTCTATAAATGCCTCACCTCTCAGTTTTGAAAGCTTACTCTCTCTAACACTCAAACCCCATTATTCCTTCAAATCCATTGGTACTAGAATTCATGACATTTTAACTGCCTCTTTCACCTTCGAGATACCTCTTCTTCCCCACCAAAACTCGGCTTAAATTCCATGGTAAATTATCACCACTTCCCATAATAAACCCTCATCTCCTTTGTCACTTCTTCTCCTCTCTATAATTATTTGACTATGTTCTCAATTCTACTGAAATATGGCTCTTTATATGCTTCATATTTTTTCCAGGTCTAAAGGAAACGACCATTTTTATTGGCTTAACTTTGCATTTATCACCAGAAAGATCAAGTTCACTTATACTGCTGTATTGCAATAAAACTACATTTCCTTAACTTATTAACTTTGCTATATTTTTAGAAGAATATTTCACCCTTTTTTTCTTTTCTCAAGGTACAACATATTATTTCCCTTGCTCACTGTCAAATAATAACTATTTCTATTTCTCTAAGCAAAGTGACCTTATCAGAAGAGAATTTTCTCAAATTCATACCGTTCCACCTATCCGCCTGCCCTCACCAATATCCACATCTTTGCCTTTTTATCCATTTCTACAGATGACACTTATCTGCCTCTAAGAAAAGACTCTCTAAGAAAAAATCTCTTCTTGTGCATTAGATTCTCTTCTCTGAATATCAGATTTAGTTCTTTACTGCATTGTCACACTAGTATACAAAGTTTCTATTGGATGTCCAATGTAGCTATAAATCCTGTTGGCTTTATTTTCAAAATATACCCAGAATAGAACTAATTTTCACCTTTTCCACCTGCTACTACCATTGTTATGTTGCAAGGCAGAAACAACTCTTGCCTAGAAATTTTCTCTTGTCTTCCTGGAATAGGGCAATTAGATCTTAACTGGGATTTTTTTTTGGGGGGGTGGTAGGGGAATATTTGCCTTTCTTAGTTTATTTATGACAAAACAGGCATTATGTTCCTTTTAAAATTGAGGTATATTCAGGTCACTATTTGGCACAAATATGCCCGTAACTAGAAACAATCCAAAATACTCCCAAGTTCCTAGAAGGTCCTACTTTGTCTTGCTCTTGCCTGCCTCTCTGGCTCACCTCATCTCAATCTGTTCCTCTCTCCCCAATTCCTGTCCACACTTTCCTCCAAGCTATACTTGAACATACCAAATATGCTATGCTTCAAAGTCTTTACATAGTTTCTTCTTTCTGCCTAATATTATTTTGGATGTGCTATAGATCACTCCCTCATCTGCTTCAAGTATTTGCTCAGTTGCTACCTTTTAATAAAACCTACCCTGACGACCCTATTGAAATTTAACCTCTTTAACCAGCAGCAACCTTCCTTTCCCTTCTCTATGTTCTAAAATACTTGTAACCTTCTGATTACATAATTTGCTTGTTTATGTTTAGTTCCCACTAAACCTGATATAAGCTCCATGCAGGCTGAAATTTTTTTCTATTTTTGTTTATCCATATGTTTCTTGACTCTACATTAATTCTGCAGTATAAGATTATTAGTAGGAACTTGATAAAGAGATGTTTGAATAAATAATCAAATGAATGAAATTTACCACCTAAGACTCCTCTATCACACCTTACTGACTGTACATAATCACCTCCTTTAGGTTCTCTTTTTTTGAAATAACTTTATCCTTAATAGCTTAATACACATAATTCACTTCTTGGATTCTTGCAATTGTCTCCTAATACATTTCTAGTCCTCCAGTAGTATCTCCTTTCAATTCATTCTTTTCATGGGTATTGCTTGCTATTGTTGCCCACTGGGTAGAGTATAAGTCCCTTATATGGAAAATCAAGCTTTTGTATTCCTGTACCGGGCACCTCCACAGCTTCATCTCTTCCCAGGCTCCAGTCTTCACACTGATCCCCAGCAGTATTTGCTGTGAGCTGCAATGGTGCTTCCTGAGCATTGAGCTGTACTTTCTTCAATGGCAGAGAAAATTTGCCTTATAAATTATTGCATAACTAGAATATATAACGATCAATAAATATTTGTTGTAAAATAAGGAATGAATTTTCTATTCTTCTTTATGTATCACACTCCCTTGCTTTCATGGTTTAGCATACTCTGTTCCCTTTGTCTGGGATTCTATTCTTTGCTTTGTTTACTTTGGTAATGACTTGTGTCTTATAAATCTCAGATCATGAGCCAGTCTCTCTCCAAGGATTTTTTTATCCCAAATATGTTTCCTATTTTTCATAAGTCTTTTCATGGCATGTACTATTCTATTATGTGTTTCTATGCACTAATGGTAAAACCTCAATAATACCACAATGTCTGTGTTATTAATAATTTGCTTACTTGTCTATCTTCTCCACCAGGCTCTGAGCAACTGATTTCTTTGAATGCAGCAATCATCTCCTTTGTGTTATCACACCATGGAGCATAGTGCTTGGTATATTATATAATTAATGAGTGTTTTTAGGATAAATTAAATAATACTAAATTATAAGTCTTATGTAAATAATGCAATAGTCATGGATAGTATTGGTTCCACCCTTGAACCCAACCCTCTCTGGAAACTGAAGACCAGAGATAGTCAATGACTTGCCCAGCTCACAAAGTGAGTCAGCAGCATAGGAAAAAATTCATCCCAAATCATCTGACTCCAAGGCCATTAGTGGCAAGGAGGATGCTTACCTCTATATCCTCCATGCCAGGAAGTCCACTACATAGCTCATTCTTTAGGGAACCAATTACACAAGTGAAGGTCAAATAGGATTACCCCCAATGAGGACAAGGTATTGTTACATAGCTTCCTCCCTCAACATAACCAGCCAATTTTCCCCAACAAGTGGAAATAAGGATTTTGTGTGTTTCTGTTTTCCAAGAGTGTTGGTGTATTCATTTTTATGACAAGCAGTTAGGATCCAAGTCAAAGACATGGATACAGCACAATTCTGTTTGACTTTACTAGAGAATACGCCCAATCTACCTTATTCATCTGATTCCAGGAATATGTGCAAGGCATGAAGATAACACTAAGGATTTAATTTCTTTGTAATTCAGGATAATTCACAACATCTCAAAATGAAAGAACCAGATCAGAGTCCTAAAGAAGAATGTTTAGGATCCTGATAGACATAGACAAGTTGCATTTAAAGTTGACGACCTGGAAGACTCTAACTAAACATAAAGATGATCCCAGGAATCAGCCCAAGGGGTAAGTATGAAGAGAACTCAATCATATAGGGAATCCAGTGGTCATGAATAAAAATCACAGATAGGGAGTGCTTTGGATAAAAGGTCCAAAAATGGATGTATGGCTTCAAGAGGAAAATTGATACTTTCAATTCATCCTTTAATCACTTATTTATGTAACATTATGTAAAAGGAATTATGTTGGTGCTGGAAAAAATGTGTCACTACAACTTATTTCCTTAGTTAATTTAAAGTCTAGTTAGACTTGACTGAAAAATTGGCTTTTTAACAATTCATGCATGTTAATAGAATATGAACATTAAATGATGGAAAGGACACTGAGAGCTAAATGAATAGTTTAAAAAGAATTCATGGTGCACAAATGCAGGGCTTATATAGGGAATTCCAGGTGGTTCATTGCAATGATCAAAGGGTGTACAAAAGAGAATACTTAGATAAGTTTTGAAGTTATGAAGGTAAATATGTGTTAATTAACATATTTATCTTCACATTTACTAAATTCTCTCCATAAACTTGACATGATGGGAGGTCCAGATGTTCTCTTGCCTCAGCACCATGGCAATGGTGCTGGGGATAAAGCATCCTTAGTTTTTTAGTCTGTTAACTTAGACATTGTGGATGAACAGTGGCCACCTTCAAAAGATATATCCAAATCCCAGTCACCAAACCTGTGGATATCATCTTATATGGTAAAATAGTATATATTACTTTATACAGCAAATTATGTGATTAAGTTAAGGATTTTGAAAGGAGACTTTATCTTAGATTATCTGTGGAGCTGCAAAAATGATTGTAAGTGTCCTTATAAGAGGCAAGCAGTGGGAGACAAGAAGAACACACAAAGCAGGACATAGTTTCACCAAGAAAAAAGTGGTATGAGAGTGCAGAAGGAGATGCAGCCATAAGCCAAGAAATGCTGACAGCCACAAGAAACAAAGAGACAAGAAAAACAATCTCTCCTTGAGCCTCCAGAGGGAATTCAGCAGCACTGCTGACACTTGGATTTCTCGCATCCAGAACTGTGAGAAAATAAATGTCTGTTGTTTTAAGCCACCAAACTTGTGGTAAGTTCTTGCAACAGCCTTAGAAAACTAATATATAAGAGAAATGGTAATTTTTTTACCCTTATATTGGAAGCTTTGGGGAACAAGAGAATATTTCATTTTGCTAAATGCTGTATGAATATGTTTGTGGCATAGCATTAATATTCATCAGGATGTCTCCCGGGCAAGAATATTCCCTAAATTTGAAAGAAAAATGAAGGACTTTTCTGTCTGCAAAGGATAATAGTCTATTATCTAGACATCATCTATCATTTATAATTATTGAAAACGTCTACCTACTTCTGATCATTGGATTTTTCTTACAAGTTTTTGTCTCTGTTGTAGCCACTTTGTAGAATTGGGATAGAATTTCATCCAACATGTGGTTGGAAGTCAAGAATGATGCTGCACATACACCAAGAGTATATGAAAAAGGTTTTTTACTTAACTAATGAGGGTTTTAGGGAGAACTAGGCAGGCCTGCTAACCTGGTCCAAAAGTGTATTGAGAGGTCAAAGAAAGGATATTGGCTTTAGGGTTTTTATGGTGATTAGGAGTTGGGCTCTTGGTCAGGATTCCCACATGAGGCAGAAGCTTATGTTGTTCCAACCTCCTGCCAATCACCAACAAAGGAAGTACCAGTCTCTTTCATCAGGCTTCCCCGATATTGGGCAGAAGAGGAAGAGAGAGGGCTGAGGGTTCAAAGCTGTTAGCAGTCAAGTATGAAAAAATTGAGTCAGACCATTGCAATCTGTCACCATAAAATTAATTATTAAATATAGTAAAGATTGATTATTATACTTTCTCCATGCCTTCTCTATAGCAGCTGCATTTTTCCCCTCTCCGGTTCATCCTCCTTGGTATATTTTTTTCTGTTTTCCTCTGGCTATAAGCTAAGTCATCCATGACAACCACTGGCATTCTATTTGAGTAACTGAGGCTGAAGGACATCTTGACTTTGCTTATAAATGACTAACATTACCTCCTCCAAATCAGGGGATCTTTGGCTTTTTCATGTTTACACATGAATGTTTACACTCATACTCAAGCACTTAACAAAAACACGAATAATCTGGTAATCTGTAATTATCTGGCAGACTAAAGCTTTCTGTCCTATCTTGAAAGTAAGTATTTCAAGAAGGCATAAATATGTACCTGATCAAGTGAGAGGTCTCCGGGGTGTAGGATTCCAATTTTATATAATGATACTCAGCCACTATCTGATGCCACTCTATGTTTTATCAGCCTCAAAAGATACCCTAGCCACTTCGCTATCTTCTCTAATAGTCATCCTATCAGACAAAAGATTGTATCTCATTGGCAAAGTAGAAATGAAGGAAATGATTTTGTATTCCTCGAATATTCTGAAATTGTCTGATATAGAAAGAACTAGGTGGTAAGGCTATCTTGCTCACTATAACGATGCTTCAAGGAAGAGCTGCTAGTACAACTTTGTCAGGAGAAGAATTAAATGGATTGCTTGTGGCGTAGCTTCTGTGATTACAAGATGTGCATATCACAATGGGTGTATACATTGCATTTCATATCACCATTCTTGTTCTTGTAAAACCATTTTATTAACCTAAAAGCAAATAACTGACATTTTAATGTACAACATCAGAGGCAAATGACATTTATACTAATGCCCAGTAAATCTATAAAACTTTTCACTACAATAACATAATTAAATTGGATGTGATAGCAACAGTGCAATACAGGGTGCTTGTATGTTTCATCCAATTAAAGGCAAGGTTACTTTCCAATTTTAGGAAAGGAACCAAAGAAAATATAAATGCACATTTAAGTAAATATAGTTAATTTGCACATCTTTTTTCTTTTACCACATTTTTATAGTAAAAAAGTTACATTTAAATATAACTTAATATTCAGAAAAAAGAGGGAAGGAGATAAAAAGCAATTTAGAAATTGTCTATCTGCCCCTTTTTTAGACATATATGTATAATCTGTATATGGGTAAAACCTCCATTGTGTTTTTTTTCTTAATGTTATATATGTTTTGGTTATTTTATCTTATAGCACTTGTATTCTCATTTTCATGCTTCTTGAGGTTTATTCCTAATATTTTTCCCCACAAAAGGAAAATTAGAAGAGAAGAATAAGAGGGATATATAGTGGATATTCAGAGAGCTTTACAATTACACATAACTTGAAAAAAGTCACAGAAATTTTATAAATGAAACTGAAGATATAGGAAAATGAATTCACAGGCATTAAAATTACAAACTATTACAATTCAAAGTAGGTGCAACCACTTTGAAAATCACATATAAATATAAATCAATAGTGTCTGTGATATATACATAGTATCCTTACTCTTCTATTTCTTACTGATAATAATTTGAATGATAACATAAATTAAGTACTGAATGTTTGATTACATTTTATTTAAGCACATGTAAGATGAAAAAACACTGTCAATATATTGAGAAGTCTAGATTCACATAATCTTTAAATTTTAGAACTGGAAAGAAATTATGTAAGTTAAGAAAATAATGTACAGAAAAATGTAGTGACTTGATCAAAGTCACAAACTGATTAGGTGGTATGGCTAGGACTTTAAATTTTATGGTTTGACTTAATTGTTCTTTCAATGACCTAGAGCTATCTATTTAAACATGTTCAAATACTATGCTATTTAAAACAATGGTGGACTAGAAGCAGCTTGCCAGCTTGCTGCTCCAAAGGAAAGCTGTGAAAGATGCACACAGCTACCTACATACAAATCGCTTGTCCCTAAAGCAGCATTGTGAATTCACAGAGAAGCAACACGAGGCACTCAGTGTGGAAAACGGTGACGGAGTGATACATATAACAAGATCAGAGAATGTGAGGGGGACAACAGGAGAACAGAGCACGGGAGCCCCATGCTCACCCTGCTGGCACGCTGCTGACTGAACTGCAAGACAGCTCCCCCCACCCCCGCAGACCTCCTACCTGCTTAGAGAGGGACCTGCCTGGAGTCTGTATCGAGTCATTGCACTAGACAACAGGCATTATGGGGATCAGGCAACAGCTAAATCATCCTGAATTGTCAGGTGCTCCATGCTGAGGGAATACGCCAAGTCCAGACCTGCCCTACTGGAAGTACTCAGACCTGCAGTATACATGGATCAGCACGATAGACGCCCACCAGTGTAAGAACCTCCCAAAGTAAAGGTCACAGCCCAGGCACCACAATGGCTCAAGAGGTAAATCAAGCAATAAAGCGCTACTCAATGGAAGGAACAGAAATCCACCCTACTTATCAATTTTTTCAACAAATGTGAATAGTTTGAATTTCCCACTCAAGAGCCATGAGGTGTCTGAATGGATAAAAAATACAAGCCAAGCATCTGCTATCTCCAGGAAACACAACTAATTCACAAGGACTCATTCAGACTCAAGATGAAGGTATGGAAAACAATATTCCACACAAATGGAAACCAAAAGCAAGCTGGTATAGCAGTTTTCATATCAGGTAACATAGACTTCAAATCAGCAAAAGTAAAGAAAGACAAAGATGGTCATTATATAATGTGAAGGGAACAATTCAACAAGAAGGCATAACAATTATAAATATTTATGCTCCTAACACAAATGCACCCAACTTCATAAAGTATTGATTTGTAATGTTTGCCAATTTAATTGGTATAAATACTCCCAACCACAGCTGATTTCTAGCTACCAAAATAACATCACTGAGCACAGTTTGGAAGAGATGCCCACACTTGGTTCTTGGAAGAAGTTGTGTGAAGGATTCAACATAGGACTGGGAAAAGAGGCAAGAAGAAAGGAAGGAAGGGAAAGAGAAAGGAAGGTAGAGTAAGGAAAGAGGAAAGGAGTGCAAGAAGAAAAAGTTTTAGTGGCACTCCTTTGTAAATGGTTCTTCTTTCCTAGTCAAAATTTCAGTTACCTCTTACCAGGACCTCTACACTCAGTTGTCTCTCAAGAGGCCTTTGATAATTCCTTCTTTCCCCATTGTTGTTAGGTGAATTTCTTTAAAGAAAAACTATAATCTAGTGGTTGCTAATCTTCTCGTTTCACAAACACCTTTGAGAATATGTGGAAGTCCTAAACTCTATCTCCAGAAAAACATTCGCATGCATGTAGCCACACATACAAATTTTTGAATAGAAATTAAGACAATTCACATACCCATAAATTGCAGATTAAGAGACTCTTTTATTTTTTTCCTTTGATAAAAAATCTTAATGGCCCAAGCATCTAATTTTTATGATAATTTAGTGTATATGCCATTTTCCAAACTACTTAAGTCTAAATCCCTTATTTCAGTATTCAGCATCCTTTATCTTTTATCCCGATGTTTTTCTGCCCAATCCTCTCTGCAGTTGTGTAGTTTTTCAATATATTATTTAAAAAGTGAGATCCCAAAATAATGCTTCTCTGTCCCATTGTATCCTTGCTATCTTTAACCTGAACATTTCTCAGTGTTTAGAGTACTTGACACATAATACATTACCGGAACAATTTACTTAACGTCTTTGGATTTCTGTTTTCTCATCTATAAACTGGAGATAATTTTCCAGTGGATTATTTTAATAATTAAACCAAACAAATAAAAATAAAAATACACATTTCAAATTGTAAATTTATGATTTACAATGTTAATCATGTCTGTGCCTTTTACTACAGAGGCCGTAATGGTGGCACAGACATGCTTTTGTTGTATTTTTGGCTTTGTTTTATTTTGGGTGGCCACACTAAAAAATAAATAAGTTGTGCTAACATTTAAGAATTGGAATATTTCCATAAAAATTCCTATTCTAGTTTCTTTTTTAAAAACACATAATGCTTAGTGACATTTCAGGCAGGAAGAAAGAAGCGTACTCTGTCTCACTGTCATTCCCATCGTCCATTTTACATTTGCAAACTTCAATCACACTTGCTTTTAGGAGCTTGAAAAGTAACGTGAAAATGTTATCTCTCTTGATCTCTTAATTAAACTTTCAAAACATGATCTGATTTATTCATTTGCACATCAGCCTGGCTCCTGTAGATATGTGACTTTGCAATCTCTCTTTTTTGTAGTAATTTTCCTAATACTTATGTGCTCAATATGAATCTGATACAATTGAAGGGCCACAGGGGGACTTTTCTGTGCCATGAAATCCTGCACAAACAGGTAACAGGGAATCCGGCTAACTATAGACTCATTCTTTTAGTTTAATGTTTTGATTCCCATTAAATTTTGAATATCGCTAGGAAAAATAGTACTTAATTTTCAATAATTTGTACAGTAATACTATCAATAAGTATTGAGTTTGCATTCATTGTTGCATTTGATACATAATTTCTAGCTAATACCTAGAACATTGTTATTACTTCATTTTACTTTTTAATCATCTGACTTCTGTCATATTTAGATGCAGGTCAAATAATATCATCAAAATATGGTCTCTTTTCATCTTTCAATTCAACTTTCCTCTCTGTAGGTACCGTGCTCAGGCAGACACACTCAGGAAGCAAAAGGCTTACAATATTTTAGATTTCAACCTCCTATGGGAGGAACATGCCATTTTCCTAATAACTCACAGAGTAATTATGAGGATTAAAAAGTTGAATGTATGGATAAAACTTAAAGCAGAGCCTGGCATATAATAAATATGTACTTGTTATTATTATCATGCTAGCAAAAGTTCTGGGCCTTACTTGCACTGATCTGTCTGGGACCATGCATATCTATCCCTGAATCAACATTCCTAATGGTCAGTTTTCTCTCTAGTTGTTGAGGAGTGGAATCCAGTACTCTAAGACTTGAAGAATAGGAGCAAGGGAGGATTGGAAGTCAGGGTTTTATTATTAACAAAGAGGAGAAAAGGAAATTATTCAGGGAGAAAATATACATATAGCCTCCAACATGGAGGGGAAACAATTCAAATAATTTTGTGCAATATTAAAAATTAGATTCCATACAAGAGAAACTTATTACCAATGTGAAATATTGACACAAATATTAATGTATATAGACATCTATTTAGAGCACTAGCTTTTGTTGCAACACTGTACTTCCTTTTCTGCTATTTCACTTTAAGAAGACTATCATTACGTTTGCAAGTAATGAGATTTCAGGGGATTCCATTATCTTTTGGCAGCCAAAATGAGATACACATTTCTTTTCCATCTTAAATCTGGAGGAAACTAATGTCTTGATCCTGACCTTTTGTGCTTATATGGAGATAAGCAACATCGTTTACACACATGGATTAGTATTTTGGGGAATATATGTAGTGGTAACAAGAATCAGAACACATACTTTATAGGTCTGTTTGGGTGCAGAGTTATGCTATGATTCAATAATGATTTATGAAACAGAAGCAGAAGTTTCCCTAAGGATGGAACCATATCCTTCATTGGCATAAACTATGTCTTATTCTTTTCCAGATACTGGAAAATAGTTACTATTTTTTCATAAAGTAAGTATTTAATAATTGGTAGAAATATGGACGGATTGATTCTGAATTAGTATGGTCAGAAGAAAAAGTGAGACAAAATGTGATCCATTTGGATCTTGGTTTAAACTGTTAAATGGCTTTCTATATGTCATCATGGGAAATGATTGGCTTTTAATGGATCTTAAATAATGCCAGCAGTTTTATTTGAATTTATTTTAACATTTTAACTCTTATCTTTATATGTCACTTTTTATCGTTCAGAGTTGCTATCTAATTTAAGAGTAGTTATTACTATGATATTATAATAAAATATGTACTAACTATACAAAATAAAAATATGTTTAATGAATTAAAAAGATGGTCAATAAAAGTGGCTGCTTGATACTAAAGATATAAGTTGTAAAAATCAAAATTCCCTCATTTTAAAAGAAATCAAAATAGCATCTTGTCATAGACACTAGTTCCTATTTCAAGTAGCATTAGGACAAGATATAGTTTATCATTTTATTCTTTCTTGTAAGCACATATTGTGCTGAGGATACACTTGCATATTAGGGAAATGTAATCTGTCATAGATGCTCTTTGATTAAAAAGTTATGTTATTTAAAATACCATTTCCTTTTTTCTTTGCTCTAAAATACTTTCAAGTATACAATATATGATTATTAACATTTTAATTTTCTCCAAAGCAAGTCAAAACCACGTTTTTAAATTTTTGAAATAAAACTTTCATCATCAACTTCTGCCAAATCTGACATATGAACACTCAGCATAAACATTTTTACTAACAATTTGTAAAGCTCCTATATCTACTAATTTTAGTCCTTTTAACAGCTTTCATCTCTATAGTTCTTTATAGATTATAAAACTCTTTAATATGTGTGTTCCTTCCAGCACTTGTACCATTTCTGTGAAATTAGGTAAGTATTTGAGGGAGTATATGACTGGCCTCATATTCTACATTACAGATTGCTGCCAGCCACGTACTAAAGACTAAAAGAATCCATGCGTCTGTTTAAACATCTACCACATTGCCGTAAGACAGTGATTTAAGTTGGGACTCAACCATTCACAAATACACCTGTGAGACATTAATATTCTATTATTTCAATCATACAGTTTAGTTTTCAGTATTCGATAGTAAAAACTTACAAGTTTACAGGATTTTTCTAGGATGACTATTTAGGATGACTGAGTAAAGGCAGTAAAACTTACATAGAAATTATTCATGAGGGAACATTGTTTTTCAAAACTTACTCATGCGTCTGTTAAACATTAATTGATGTGACTATAATCTTCACATCACTGTATCAAGTGCCTACTGCTGTTTACAAGTAAACTATCATCTTCACATAGTTCTTGTAAATATTTTCAACAATTTTGATTATTTGGTTCCGCTAGGATACTGAAAGTTAGGAAAATGTGTGTCCATTTCCTCCATGATACAGAGATGAAAGAGCTTGCTTATATTTGGCAACATAAACATTGCCAGATTTTTCTCTTTTCCCTTCATTAATAATATAAAATATATATCTGTAGATAAATGTACATCAACAATATATGAGTCATATTTGAGCTTCAATATTAAAATGATCAAATAGAAAAAAGGAAAAACCTTGGAAGCTAAACTCATCTGCCATTAATAAACCCCATCTGCCATTTTATGGCACATATACAAACTGCTATAGGAAGATGCCAAGACAATTTAGAATTTTCTTCTACAAGGGCCTAAGCCAGAACTAATTTCATTCAAAGGATAAATGAGCAAAGTATTCCTTTGCCAACTGACAAAATGTAATGATTCATGATTAATGGGTCCTTGTTCTTTTCTTCGAAGACCTCTCCTCTAGGCATGGCAATACTGTAATCAGTGCAGGAGGAGAACCTGAAACTTTAAATGTGAGGGCAGCAAATCTGATCTATATTTTATGGTTAGGATTGGCTCATTATTAGCAAAGAGAATGATTGATGATAGAAAATGCTGTCTTTGAACCTTACAGGGCACATGCTAAAAATATTTTAAAATGTTTGTCAGCCCTAGATGAGACAGTATTAAGTTTTCTTAGGAAGCAAGCTTCTGCCGTTAAAATGTTTTTCCTCTAGTGATCACATCTAATTACTTAAATACCATTAAGTTTTGTTGACTCAATCACTTATCACTTGCTTTTTAATTATAAAATTAGAATCATTCTTTGATAGAATTAGCAGTCTTTTTAGTGTTAGCTGTAGAGTAAAATAGTAGCTTATATATTTTTAAAAGACTGAAAAAACAAAAACCACACATGCTAGCAAACAAGAAAGGTTCTATTTTTATCCCTAATAATAAAGTTAAGAAATATATGATTGAAAAAAAAACCTAATCAGCATCTATTTCTTCACCATCTTTATTGTCAATGATGTTAGTGCCCACAGTGTGCGAGCCTGTTTTCCAGTACTGCGTCAGGACAACAAGGTAATTCTCATTGTTAATCTATTTGGGTTTCTTTTTTAACTCTAGGCATCTGTTTACTGACATAATAAACTACTACTAGCTTTTAGCCAACATAATTTATAATTATCTTGCTGCTAAGTAGTGGGGAGATTTTGTAAACATGAGATCAATAAAAATGTGAAAACGTGTTGATCACATTTGAAAGGATGATAAGTTGGTTGAATAAAAGTCATTAATAAGCGGTGTATGCAAACTGACTAAAAGCCATTAAAATGGCTGCATTTTAAAATACCTCATGAAATGAAATTATAAGATACAAACAAACTTTATTGGTCAGTAAAACTCTTGGCTAAATAAATTTTCATGGTTATAAAATTTTACAGGGATATATCTATTTGCCTATTATGTACTTAAATGTTATCATCTTTAAAAGTCAAATAAAACCAACACATACACTATGATGAAACACATGAAATTGACTAATTCCAACTTTTTTCACTACAAAAATGACAATTGGTTTATTCATGTCATAAAAGGACCAATAAGATTTCTAGTTGTCTCTTCAGTTTCTAAGGAGAAGACTTACATATATAAAGTGCTTATAACAGTAACGGGCACAAACTACAATTCACATTGTTAATACTTATTATTTTGTCATCATCAGCAAAGAAGTAACAGGAACATGTGGCAGAGTTTCCAACATAAGTACCAATGAAATTGATGGGAAATCTCATAGGATGCTCAGTGGCAATAAAGAAATGGTTATCTACTCCTGGTAGATTTAGAGAGAAATATGTGGGTGAATGCTGAGTTGCCCCTCAGTAATATAGGGTAGTCGTGTTTAGTTTTGAAACTATTATGTTGATAAATTGAGATCAGTTATAAAAAGCTATCAGAGCAGTGCTTGACACATTATAATCCCTAAGAAAGATTTTCAAAAAAATATAATTTATCAAAGACATTCATTAAGTTACCTTTTTCTCAAGACACAGATACTTGCTATGCTTTTATTTATAATAAGCCACATTCCAACTTAATTAAAATATTTTGAAAATTGAAGGTGATCTCATTATAAAAATAATAAAATGTATTCATATTAAGTTTCCTATTGGGAGACCATTTTGAAAGATTTTGTGTTGGTTGCTAGCATTGATAATTATCATTATATTGATGTTAGGATGTGTATCAGTAAAAGTTTCATTAAAGTTTATAAGTTAAAATAGACACTACTGGGAAATCAACCATTAGGTCAGTTCAGATACAATTAATTCTTTTGCTGTGTTTGGATAGTTGTGTTCTAATTTGAGGCAGGAAGTGGATAGACTTTCAATACTTTTTAATGATCATTTTGGCAGGGAATGTATTTAATGTGAATATAAGAGAAACAGGAAATAAGGGCTAACTGATCTGATAATTACATTTTAAATATCAAGGTTCTCAAGACCTATAATTCCATTTAGTTCATGAAGCAAATAAGTCAGCCTTTCAGTCCCAAGTGTATTTGTTAAATGAGAATCTATTAAGATGCATTACATATCACTGTGATTCACAACATTTCAAAGAGTTAATTTTGTTTTTTCAACTACAAGTGGGATAAACATTGACTGTTTTGTCTAGTAAACAAATTTTCCCCTTTCTTGGTAGGCTGTGGTATTTCATTTTTCCACATTTTTGTCTTACTTTTTGTTCCATAGTAAATGTAAAGTGAACATGTTGGTATAATGTTGATTTAATTTAATATTATCTCATCTTTTAAATTTTTAAATATTTTACTAGCAAATATATTGCCCTTATTTCTTCTCATAGTAGCTAAAGGCAAAGGCTCAACCAGCTACCATTCAGAGCCATGATGCTTCATTTGAAGATGTCATGTCCTTTGGCTGGATGGAGAGTTGGATAGCTGATTTCTGTAGAGTCACATTATACTGTGTGAGATGAGAAAAGCATCCAATATGTAGCCCCAGAATTTCAGACTAAGTAGTTAATGACAAAGTAAGTCAAAGTAAGTCTTCCTCTTAAAACCTTTTTCCCTCCAGAAAATGCTTCCAAAATGTGTTCTTAAATACAGCCTCCCCAGGGACTCTTCTTTCCCACAGACATCAAAAATATACAAAACTTTCCTTTACAAGAGATTCCGGGATTGGGCCTAATGCATTCTGAAAAAGAAGGGTGGAGATTAAGACGAAAAGAATTGCTGCAAAGAGCATGGGGGCGTCTACCCGTTTAGCAAAACCCACAAGGCCTTGACACCCATCTTCTTGCTTTTTTTTTTTTTTCAAACGATATTCTTTTTTTCTCTGTGATTTCCATCAGAAGCCCCTCCTCTCTCCTGAGAATGTCTCTTTTGTTCACATGCGTGGTTGATCACATAACTGAGATTTAGGCTGAAGCCAAGTGACAGAGCAACCAAGGCCGGATTTTCCATCTTCCATTTTCTACCCCCTGTTGCTAGGTCTTTGATATTTAGACACTTGGTCAGAGAAATGAATTGCTTTTCAAAATTTAGTTTATTCTTCACTCTATCATACCAAAGGTAAAGTATTAAACTAAGGAGGATAACTAATTGTGGATATAAAATAAAACCACAATATCTGAAGAAAAATTCAATTTGTGCAAAACCTCATGTACATTTTATGTTACTTCTTAATCCTTCAGCAACTGCTGAGTTAAGTACTCATTTACTCTGAATGTATCACATGACAGGATACTTATGCTAATTCTAAAATATACAAGTTAAGCCTCTTTGCAGAACTAATAGTACTCAAGGAACACCTTTATTATCATAATTTAATAACATAATTATGATAACCATAGTTATCGTAATTTTAATAACCAATATGCTAATTATTATTAATACACAGAACTTGCATTTGTTTACTTCAACAGAACTCCTTCACTAAAAGCACTTAGGTGAATTTAGAATCTGTAAAAAATATTCTCTACACAGCCCTGGAGAGAGGAATTGGCTTTTTTATTTTTAAAACTAAGCTTGTACTGAAAGACCAGTCATTCAACAAGCAGGTCATCAAATAATGGTGTAAATTGTACTGTTATAAATCATGCTGAACGTTTGTTTTTCTTCATTAATTTCTTCATTCAAGAGAGATGTGTAGCGTACCCACTGAATGCAGGCATTGTGCTAAAGTCCTGGGCAAGGTACATAGTTCTTCATTTTTTAAAAAAATTGCCTTAGACGTTCTATCATTTGATATGAATAACACTTCCGAGTAGTCAGGGAAGATGATACTAATTACCATTTACTTTTTCAATGCCGTTTAGTGAGGTGCATGACTACAAAAGGATCAGAAAGACAACAGTGATGTTCAAGTTAGAAACTAGATCTTGCTCTCAGTCCAATGTCAGTTTTGTTTACTTGGTAACCTTGAGAAATTATGAATTTGGCCTTTCTGATTATATCCATTCAAGGTCACCAAGCAAATTATTTTGTTTTAAAAAAAGGTCAGAAGTTCTGAAAATTTGTTAAAGAGCAGGCACATCAATAAATGATCAAAATATATTGAAGTGCCCTGCGTTTCCAAATCTTGGTTGATATTAATAGTGATGTTTGTATGCATGGCAATTTATGTCCTCTCCTACACCCACAATATAAGTAAGCTCTAGAACATCAGGGCTATTTGTATATTGTTCAACGATATATCCCAATTGACTAGAACAATAGCTGGCTCATAGAAAGCACTCAATAAATATTTGTGGTATAAAAGTTGAATAAAACTCATCTGCAAGCTTTGGTGTATATGGCAGGTAATGTATATGGTAGGTAATTTATTCTCTCAACAGAGCACAAATAAGAACTAATTCTTTTCTCTACACCAAGTGAAGTTGATTGTAAAAATATCCTAACAATGCCAATGTAATAAAATCAAACTAGTTCATCGTTAACTATTAATATCTCCTTTAATAATAGAACAGAAAAAGGAAACACAATCCGTTTACCAAGACAATTCCAAAACCTTATTATAAGCTATGTTATTAAAGTCTCCTTAGTCAATTATTTTACTATTTACACAAATAACTCAAACTGGCTGTAGTTTATCACTTTACATAACCCATTGCCTATTCTTTGGGACAGATGATTAAGATAGAGAAATAATTATAGATCAAGTCAGAGGAGAAGAATCAAAGAATTTTTTAAAATCTACAATTTTATCATTGGCTGTTGATTAAGTTTTATATCAAACTCTAGAAAGGGAGGTTGTTCAGATGAATCAATTAATTTACCTTGGCACTGTGTGTGTGTGTGCATTGCATGTGTGCACCTTTCTCTGTAGACATTCCTTATACATTTGATCTAACTATTTTGGAATTTTCTCTATGCTTTAAGCTGACAGAGGCGAGTATTTTTGCTTACTTTTCTTGCTACAGATAGTACATTCCATTTGGCAAACAAAAAGTGGAAATTCAAAGCAAATATTACTAAGAGGACAGCTTAGCCAGAAAAATCTAGAAACATACCAACAAGACAAGATTATCATTTACTTTTTACTTCCTCCCCACACTTTTTTGTGGCCACTATTTTATTATACATAATGTTTCTCATAACAAAATAGTATATATTTTTGCTGCTCCCCTGGGCTTCAACTTCTAGGCTCAACTAAAATGCAAAGGCTTAGATATATCAACACATCATACTTAGAAACTTAAATAAGCCTTCCAACAAAGGGTATATAAATTTTTCAAGATTATTCCTTCTTATTTCAAGATTTCAAGATTTCAAGATTATTCCTTCTTGAGAAATGTAAAAGATACACATATTTCATCCCTATTTTATATATGTTTAAATAAATCCATTTTTACACCTATAAATAGCCCCTGATAACATCTTTCATAAGAACTAATGGACCTCTAGTATCGTTTTTCCATATGTTATTAACAGAATAACTTTAGGAATCTGTTAATTAGATTTTAAAAGCAGAAACAAAAATATAAAAAAGACAGTATTTTTGTACTGTAGAACTTTTCAAGTAATTCTTTGTGAATGTACAAGATAGATAATATAACAAAAAATAACAATCTTTACGGCATTAAGATATAAGATGTTCTGTTATTCATTTTATATTTTGTGTTTATTTCTTAATATTTTCTTTGCTTTTGGTATTGTATGATTATGAGTCCCTATTTCATGCAGATATTTTCCATTTTCAGTACCCATACCTTTGAATGTGTTTATACTGTGACAGTGATTTTAAATGTGTTCCCTGGCATTTTAGTCATCATTTGATGGACAGGGGACACTTCATAATTTTTTCAAAGGATACCTGAAGTTCAGAACTCTAATAGAGGTACTGTGCCTGAAAAATTATTCAAAGAAGAAAGCAATTATATAAACCCTCAGTTATTTATAACTCACTTTTGGAATAAAATAATTGATCTATGTTTTTAAATATGGGGGGAAGGGGAAAAACAATTTTCTAGGTGACCAAAGAATGCAATGTCTGTGAAAGAGGTTTAAGTAGACACTTAAGTAGACACTTTGTGCTTACCCTTCTCACATTCGAACAAGTATTTCAGAAAGTTTCCAGGTTGGTTTTTATTAAAATGGAAAAAAAAACCCATAGTGCTTAAAAATATATATCCAGACTTCAATTCCTGAATCCAATATGTGAATTTAGGTTTCTTCTCTTCCTTCCTTTCTCTGTTCCTTCATCTCTTCCTCTCTTCATTACTCCATTAGTCTCACATTTCTGTCTATCCACAGACATTTATTGACCTTGATAGTTGTCTATTCTACAAGCTGAGAAATATATACCTGAAAGAGTCAATTAGGCTTACTGCAGTAATGGAACTTAACAACTTTTAGCCTCTTTGAGTCAAGTATGGGAAATAACATATATCTTTTATAGTTCTTTTACAGGATAAAATAAACATAATGTTTGAAATGATTTAGCTAACTATCTATCATCTAGAAGAAGGACTGAAGGAAAAGTAATTCCTTTCTAATAAATTTGTTTTCAGTTTTCTAGATGGCCTATTATGTCACCTCCTAACAACCTCTATCCCTACTTTTTAAAATCCGGGAAACTAGATGGATTCTTGACCACTCTCTGATCCACAGGCCAGTTCAAACAACGCTCTTTATAATTCTCAGTCCTTAGATCTACTGAGCATGGCTGACTTACTATATGAATGAAATATGGTTGGATCCCCCTTCCTGTTCAGTTCTCAGGCTCCACAATGCTCAGCAGGCAGTAGTCAATTTAGTAAGGTCTTATCCATCACAACAGAAAAGATACCAGGCATTGACTTGGTGAATGGGAGATAAATCATGAGAGGGTTATCCATTCAGGCAAAGCTGAATGACACTGACAGAGCCCTGCGTGAAAGCTCATTTTGTGTTTGCCTGTACAATATCTCATTTGTCGTGAGTTTCTCTTGCCAATGATATCGGTGGCCTCCCCTCTATGAAGCCTTCTCTCTTTATTCCCTTCAACAAGTCAGCCAGTTGGTAAAATGAAAGAAACACCAAGGAGACGATGCTATTATGATCTGAAAATTCAAGTTCAGAAATATATTTCGTCTTTGTTCTTTGCTACGACAAAAACTAAATGCACAATTTTTGTTGTTTTTATGTGGGAACAAAGGAGACAGCCCTAGTAGGTGGAACTTAAAATGTTAATTGGGTCACACAACATTACTCCATATCCAGTCTTGAAATTCTCACTAAAATACATTTGATCACCATGCCATTCTATTTGTAATATGAGTAATATATTCTCTTATATTTTGGAGTTCTCAGAAACCTAAGACTAATTTTGGAAAATAAAACATTTGAAGCATTTCATTAAGTGTTATAATTTTAATGTAAACTGTTAAAATGAAATGAAAAAGCTATCTGTGTTTTTATCTTAAGTTTTCATAGCAGTCTGTTGAATATTGAAAATTAGTCGACTATTTCAAATGTGTGAAAGTCACGTCAAAAATCAAGTTAGTTTTGTATAGAATCATGTAACTTAGCGCTAAAATATTTTCACGTCACGAGACAAGAATTTTAAAAGACAAAAGATATCACAGGTGTTGAAGTCAAATACACTGCAGGCCTGTTATTTTGCATTCCTGATAATATTCAAAAAAAGTTGAAATGATTTAAAATAGCCAGTTACTAGTCATTCTCATATATTTGTTAATGATGTAATAGGAAAATTGAGCTATACTGTATAAGATTTTAGTCATTTTCTCTAAGACATTGATAAATTGACACCAGTATATTTACTCTAAAATTTCAAAGAATAACAGAAACTATATAGTCCATTCTTTCTATTTTTTTTAATCGTTTGATACAGTGCACAAATTACCAAGGAAAATTAAGAAATATGCCATTCTAAGGTATGTTTAGATGGGATCAAGTCTTGAGATTTCCTTTAAAATTTGTATTGTATTCACTAGAATAAAAGAAAATTTTAAAAAGGTAAAAATAAAATAAGCAAATTGACACTGCATTTTAGAGTTATGTTTAGTATCTTACAGTCATTTAAAGAGATATTTAATATATACTCCAGTTTACAAAGTGTAAGTATAACAAACACAATAAGATCCATCTTCTCTGAATTTGGGAAAGAAGGGAAAATGTTAAAAAACATCCTATAGCCTCATCTAAAATATCTCAACAATTACTTAATTTCAACATAGAAAGAATTATTGAAAGCCATTTTAAAATATCAATGTGATGAGAATATTGAGAATCTTTATTTATATGCTAACATCCTGAATAAAGGAACTTAAAATAGCAGCGTTTCAGTCGGTAGAATTAAATAAGAAACATCAAAAGTTCTATCAAAGTGTTCATTAAAAAAATGAACCTTCTTTCTATTCCAGGATGTCCATAATACTTTCTCCATAGAATGTTTTAGGCTAATCAATCTCTCTGATCTCACAGTATGCTATTTCTCATTGTGTTATAAATTTTAGTTTTTATAAATTTCATTATGATGTTAAATGTTGTATTGATCTGATATATTATTGTAAGATATGTCATATCCTGTAATATATCAAAATAGAAGTATTTTGTCATGGAAAAACTATACATGGAAAACTCATTTGTAAAGATATATCTCAAATGCTTAATTATATAACCTGCATGTATATTTCTAGTACAGACATAATTAAAATCTGCAAAATATATTTCATTTTATGATTTTAAATATATTTATTTGGAAATAAATCTCTCAACATGATAAATTGTATGCATTATTGAAAATGACCAATTTATTTAAATATACACTGTATTTTTTGTCAATAAAGGCAACATAACCACTTTTAATATTTTTTAAAAAGTGGTTAAAGGCTGGGCGTGGTGGCTCACACCTGTAATCCTAGCACTCTGGGAGGCCAAGACGGGAGGATCCTTTGAGCTCAGGAGTTCGAGACTATCCTGAGCAAGAGCGAGACACTGTCTCTACTAAAAATATAGAAGGAAATTAGCTGGACAACTAAAATGTGTGTGTGTGTGTGTATATATATATATATATATAAATTAGCTGGGCATGGTAGCGCATGCCTGTAGTCCCAGCTACTCAGGAGGCTGAGGCAGGAGGATTGCTTGAGCCCAGGAGTTTGAGGTTGCTGTGAGCTAGGCTGATGATGCCATGGCACTCTAGTCCCGACAACAGAGTGAGACTCTGTCTCAAAAAAAAAAAAAAAGTGGTTAAAACCATTTTCACTTGATAACCTAATCTGTGGACATTATTAAAATACTTTCATATTTAATTTTTGTTTTTTAAGCCTCAAGAGTACTTAATAAATTTCCATCCTATACATACCATTCATCAACATGGAATGAATTGAATATGTAGAAATTGAGAGAGGGATGTCAAGTATTTTTACATTAACAAAAAAACAACAAAAAAGATATTTATAAAGTACAGGCTTGTTAGTGTAGGGAACAATGACACTTCGTAGGCACTGCTCGCAGGTGAGATCTGGGCAGACGTCATAAAGGTAGTCACGTTTGAAAGTTGATATGTAGAGATGCAGAGAGAAAGAGGAAACTTCAGGTAGAACAAAACGGCCAGATCTGGAATATATTCATGGTGCTGACATAATCATGAAATAGCAGTTTTCTTTTGTAAGGATGCTGTTTTTGTGTAGAAAAATAAAGTGAGAATAACTTTGGAATGAAAGTTTGCTTTAGATTTTAGGGAGCTTTAAATACTTGCTTGAGGAGGGCACTGAGTGAATTCTCTTCTCAGAAGACAATAGGGAGATTGGAAAGTTTTGAGCATGTGTATGACATAATTGGATCTGAACATTAGGATAATTAATGTGACAGGTCTATACTGAGTGGAAATGCGGAGAAAGGGAGAGGAGATTCAGAGGCTGCAGCAGTGGTCCGATCAAAGATATTTCAATGAAACTGAAATAACATACACAAGATACATAATAGGGAGAATTTACAGGAATTAATATCTTACAGTAGAGGGAGGAAGGGAAACAAAGGCCCTAAAGGGAGCAGCATTTTCAAAACTGGACAAAATAGTAGCACATGATAAACAGAATTAAATGATTAAGAACTCCATTTGAGTATCAGTATGAAGGTCTCAGCATGCTCCCATTTTCAGTAGCTGGTCTCATCTGGTGATCATTTCACAGCTTCCAAATTATATGTAAAAAAATTTATATACAGCATATACACACTCACATGCACGCAGGCACACACATATATAAAATCTTGGACACATACTTTTGCAGAATAAGTATTTGATATCAATTTCCACATTCTCCTCCATAACTCTCTGTCATATACTTTAAAATAATAATGCATGGCTTAAGGAATATAATAAGCTATCAAATTTGTTTGCATGGTTTTAAGTTTGTATTCTTTCTCCATAGAAATGTATTAACAGAGTTTTGAAAAGATCATATTTTCTTAAAATCTATTTTTAACTACTGGTTTTCCCTGTGATGAAACAAAACACCTTAGAACAGTTTTTAGACAAAGTCTAAAGAATTCCTTACTATAGTATATCACATAATGATCCTCATCATTTTATAAAGATTGAAAATTAAATTAAAATTTTTTACCACGTATTAATCAACTTTCACAGAATGTACTTCACTAATTATAAACAGCTTTGCTTGAACAATCTTATTTTTCTTGAAAGACTTTAAACCCATATTTGGTCTAGTTCAAGGGGGAACAGCCCTTTACAAGTAGTAGGCTATTATGTGTTTATTATATTTAATAATTACAGGAATTATTTGATTAAAGTTATTGATCATCATAGTGGAGACGAGTCAGCAGTAAGCCACATACAAAGATATTTTTTAAAAATTTATATTATAATATAGTTTAAGCAAGCATCATAATAAAAGAAAAGGAATGTTTAAGATTTTGCAAAATCACAAGAATAGAAAAATAGCTAATTCTAGGTAGGAATTAATTGAATATAGGGATAGTGCAAATTTAGTTAATAAAGTAGTAGTAAAGTTCTTTAAAACTATCTCGAGTTAATGTCATAAATTTAATATGCAAGTTTTTACTTTCCTTTATCTTTAACTTTTGTATTTTTCAGTTTTTATCTAAGGAAAAGTTAAGATGTAATCTGTTGGTTAACATAAAGTTTTCAAACACTATTTTCACTCTCCTGGTTGCTGAGTGAATGGCTTAACTCTAACACGTGTCATTAATCCTTCAGATATGAACAATCAACATTTTGCTGCATGAAGGACATTGTAGGCTTAAAATTCTAGTAACTATAAAACATAATAGAGTTATATAACTAAATACGTGTATTTAAGAATGAATAGTTAGACAATTGTGTAACTTCTTGGCTTTATTATGTTGCTCAACATTTTAAACATGTATTTTAAGTTTTCTGCAAAAACAATCATATTATAAAAATATAGATTAAGTATTCATGCTAACTCTTAAAATAATAAAGTTGCATAACATCTCAATATTGCCACATTCCCAATGTAATTAGGCTGCAGAAAAATAAATTACTGAAAATATTCAAAAAGTACATTCAAGCGATGAACTAATGGAGTATTAAGAAGTGGAAGCTATAATGAAGAGTTTGAAATTAAGTGAATTGTACCCTTTTAGGTTCACAGTAGCACATGATACTACTTCACTGAAATGAGTTTATACTTATTATTTCTGTAGGTTGCTACCCAATAGAGGTGCCATTTATATCATGGAGTCAATTGTAATACTGAAAAATTTGGTGAAAATATTAATGTTTAGAAGATTATCGATATGCCAAATAGTTCAAGTAGAATTCACATCAAAATGCTGAATTAAGCATTTACTTTTTGTGCAATTATTGCTGCACACAAGAAATACTCATCTTTTAACAAATGCTGTGTCCTAAATAGAGAAGAAAAGGTCTTTTCCTGCATGCAGTAAATACAGTAACAAATGAAATACATTTCTGAGACTTCTTTTGTTTTCATCTTAGTTTTACTCATGAAAATATGAGTTTACTCTCAAATAAAGCATAATATATTAATATGACAATTAACAGATGCTAAACTTGTATGTGATCACTTTCCCATGGTAATTAAAGCAAATTTAAAGTTGATGAAGAAATTAATGTTGCTATGTCAAACCACACCAAATTTAATTTGAAATCAGGATCATGAATAAGTCATAAAAATGTTCTGGCGACATACTTTGAGCAAGATTTTGTTGCTTTGTTTAGATTATAAGTATTTGTTTACCTTTTTTATCTTCCAGAGAAAAATGTTTTGCCAGGTTATCTGCTGGGCATCAAGTATGAAAGGTTTCCCCAGTGGTCCTTAGCATGAAGTAGAAGATTAAGTACCCACAATATTTTGTTTGGAACCAAGAGTACATGTTTAGGAAACCAAGGATGTTCATGATTACAGTTGCTTAGGATTAGGGCACTGGCCTGAATTAAATCCAAGAAGGATTTTAAATATTGCAGCACCATTTTTTCTGTTTTACTGAATAATTGGTAACACTAGATTACAAGATTTGCAAGCCCCCAAGTTGCCTTATTTTCATAAGGAAAAGGTTCCTTTCATTCAAGCTTAATAAGCTTGGCCTATATCAGCTTTTCTCACATCAGCCCAAGTGTCACATTTGGGCTGGGGAAGCTTGTTAGCAGTAATTACCAGCAGTAGGTTCTATTATTTGCCAAAGTAATTTTCACTGCTAAGTACCACCAAAACTGCCTCAAGCCTTTAATTTTTTCCCTTCCTCTTGCCTTCCTTTGCTTTCTTTTAAGTTAGTGCATTTTCCCATGATACTGCTCTCTGTGGTGTGGGACAAGGCAAAGGCAAGGCGCTGGGTATCAATGTGCTCCTGAGACATGGGGTCAGGCCTAGCGAAAGGCTTTCACAAACAGAGCCTGAACTCTATTAGAGATGCAAATCCACTCTCTGAGTAAGGATTGTTTCAGCACATAATGGGGGCCAAGGAATTCCAGAGCAGCTCTCCTTTCAGCATGGGCCCTTTGTCTGCGTCTTAGCAAATTTCAGCAGCCTGTTTAAACTCCTGCTATTGTCCCCTTGGCTTCATTGATTTCTCTGCCTGCCACCAACTCACAATGGACTGATATGAACATCTTTGTTACTGCTTTTGTACTGTATATCAGAGTAATGTTTCAGCAGATTGAGGCCTAGGAGGAAGAATTAAACCTGTACTACACAGAGCATGATGAATTGCAGGATTTACATATCATTTTGAGACTTGGGGATGGGAGTCCTTGCTGAATGCTGTTGTGTCTCAAAGGATGTTGTCCAAAGACAGAGTGACAGAATAGGAAGTGATTTAGATAGTCCCTGACAGCTTAATACACAAAATACAGACAAATTGTGGAAATTCACAGGCATCTTATAATTTTCTTATACATAGCATAGTTGATTTGGAATCTTAGTGTGGTTCACATGAAGGAATATGATGTGATAACCTAATTTTACTGTTTCAGAATTTAGGAGGTAGAATGAGGAATATTGGTATTTTAGATACTTTTATTTTCAGCTGAAAACACCTTCCACTAATTGGGGGCTTCTTCTTGGAAGTAAATTTTTCAATGTTAACATTAGTATTCATTTTCAAAACACATCATCACCTTATTTATAAAATCAAGAGTTCCTTACTTAGTATTAGGTTTTTCCATGTATATATTTTTAAAGACATATTGATCTATAAACTATAAACTATGAAATAATTTTCCTCCCAATATTGAAAGATTATCACAAAGAAATTCAGTATTATGGTAATAAATGTTTAATAACTGTTTGCCCCAGGGGAAAAACAAAACTGATATGTTGCAGTTGCTGATTTCCATTTTGTACATACTTCTACCATGGCCAATTTCAGCCTGGCAATATGAGGCCACTGAATGTGGAGTTGGGAATGGAACATACCCAGTTGGCTTCTGCAAATCTAACTAGCCAGCTCCAGCCTAAAACTGAGCATATCTGATTGAATTTTATAATATTTTGTTATAAAACAGCAGCCTTCTCAATGATTTTACAAACTTTGGTGAACAATACTATAGAAATGCATAAATATACAGATAATGGTGCTTCAAATAATTATAGTGGGTTATCAGCTAAGAAATGTCATTTTTATGGTTGACATAATTTATGTGTAAACTATGGGGGTTTTCTTCCCCTTTATTTTTTTAACCAGTGTCTCTGGGCTCTATATGGTATGTGATCGGAATCAAAATGAATGGGTAAGAATGAACCTGAATAGACTCATTCTATATGCTTCAAGTTTCCAAGAAGTAGACAGTAGAGAAAGAAGGATTTTTTTTTCATTTCTTGGTTAAAAAAGGAGAATCATTTGTTTGATGAGTTCTAGTAAATATACTTAAAGAATAATGTGTCATAACTTCTATTCGTGTGCACATTAAGATGACAAGACCTCTAATGAATATCTACTTGTCAAAGAATATGACATTTTAAAAAAATGGTTTTAAAAAATCTGCTATGGTTTTTAAAAATCTGCTATTTCTTGATTAAAAAAGAAGAATTATTTGATGAGTTCTAGTAAATATACTTAAGGAATAATGTGTCATAACTTCTCTTCATGTGCACATTAAGATGATGAGACCCCTCATGAATATCTATTTGTAAAGAATATGAGATTAAGAAAAATGGTTTTTAAAAATGTTATGTTTTATAAACCAAAAATCATTGAATTGCCTATAATTCTCTGAATATACAGTGCAGTTTCATACTTGCATACCATTGCATCTGTTGTTCTCTGTATTGAGTGCCCTATTACACTTATAAATTCTGTAGTGAGCTGTCTCCTTTCTTATAGAGAAGTCTATTTTGATATACATCTTACATTATTTGAACACATGTCTTCTCCCCTATTAGTTGGTGAGCTCCTGTGGGTGAAGTCAAATGTGCTATTGAGCTTTCTATCACCAAACCGTAGCAACATTTCTTAACAAATAGTGGCTGAACTGAAATAAATTGAATCATAAAATATTGGCCTCTTTCTCTTGTATCTGTGACTTAACATTTTTTGTATTGATTCTTGGTTTATTTTATCTTTGCAATTTCAGTATTTTAAACATTGCCACCAAATTCACTGTCAAAGTGATATCATCTGAATAAATTATAACAGAGATAGCTTACCTATTTTTATCATCTGTGTTTCCAATTTTCTCAATTTGAATTTTTTTATGACAGGGTATATTAACTGCACTCAGAGCCTAAAAACAGCTTTCCTAATTTTTTCAATTTGTGTCTTTAACCATGTCATTTATTGAGAATCAAGATATGATTCCTTTTGGAATTCAATGTTCATATACTCTTGTATACTTTCCATAGTTTAAAAAATATAACATCCGATCATATTTTTGTCATTTTTGGCTTGTTTTAAAATTTCTTTAAAGCATACCAAATCATATGTGACAAGATTCACACATTTTATTCCTTTCCATGGTCAGGTACTGAAGAAAAATCTCTACACAGATCTTATAACTAGAGTTTAATAATTTCAGTGATGAGTAATTGATTATCTTTCCTGTTACCTTTTAAAAATTTCATTGAGAATCAACGTGTTGATCACTTTACCATTATATCATAGGCCATTTACAATTAGTATTCTAAAGGAATCTAGGCACAGGCCTTACACATTATGCAAAAATTAGCTCAATAAGCTTGAATGTAAAATGAAAAGCTATAAATCATCTAGAAGAAAACATATGAGAAAATCTAATTGACCCTTGGCCTGTGAATATATTTTTAGATAAAATACCAAAACAATGATCCATGAAAAAAATAGATCTTATACTTTATTAAAATGTAAAACTTGTGCTTAATAAAAATACTGTTAAAAAAATGAAAAGGCAAGCCACAGATTAGGATAATATATTTGGAAAAGAATGTGAAAAGGAACTTGCATCTAAAGTAGATAAAACACCATTAAAACTCAACAATAAGAAAACAAGTAGGTTAAAAATGGACAAAAATTTTGAAGAAACAACTATTATGTGACATATAAGCATACAAAAAGATATGAAACACAATTTTTCATTAGGAAAAGGCAAATTAAAAGAAAATATAATACTATAGATCTATTAAAGTATTTAAAATCCAAAAAATATGATGACACAAGTTGCTGGTGAGAGTGCAGAGCAACAGAAACTCTCATTCATTGCTAGTGGAAATATAAAATGGTACAGTCACTTTGAAGGACAGGGTGGTAGTTTCTTACAACCCTAAACATAATCTTACTATGCAAAGTAGCAATTGTACTGGTAGATATTTACCATCTGATTTGAAAAATTACAGCTATACACACACACATACACACACACACAATTGGAACATAAAAGTTATAGAGGATTTATTCACAATAGCTCCAAACTGGAAGCGACCAAGATGTTCTTGAA
Organism: Cheirogaleus medius; assembly: GCA_008086735.1. Lineage (NCBI taxonomy): Eukaryota > Metazoa > Chordata > Mammalia > Primates > Cheirogaleidae > Cheirogaleus > Cheirogaleus medius. The sequence goes on from VBSM01000272.1 coordinate 76,511,846, forward strand.
TAAATGTCTGAATAAATAAAGTATAGCACATATTTACCATGGAATACTATTCAGTGATAAAAGGAATAAGCCATAGTCATGGTCAAAAAATGTGGATGAATCTTAAATGCATGTTGCTAAATAAAGAAAGCCACTCTGAAAAGGCTGAATGTTGTATGATTTCAAGTACATGATATTCTAGAAAACAGAAAACTCTAGAAAGATTTAAAATATCCATGGTACAGTATTTTAGAGAGTGGAAAGGATTGAGTAGTTATAGTAAAGGAAATTTGTAAGGTGATGAAGTTATTCTGCCTGATATGGTAATGGTAGTACACAACATAATGCATTTGTTAAAACCTTAAACATTTATAGCACAAACACGTAATGCAAAATTTTTTAAATGTATGCAATTTTTAAAAAAATCATGTAGAAGTTTGAGAGATTCTCAAGATGGGATGCAGACTGAGATAAAAAAATGCAATTGTACAATTGCAATTGTGCAAATATATTAAATAACCTTACTGATTGGGTTGGAGTATAAAATTGCTAACCTAAGTAATTCTGGAAATGAATGGAGACTGTAAGATGAAAGGTAAACATAAATGTACATAAGGACTGTACTCTAGTTGGTGAAACTGTTTCCCATGGAGTAAGGTTAACATCACTATACATGTATACTGAATAACTATGTAAACGAATGAAATGATGAGAGTCAGGTTTGTCACTGTTGGAGTAAGAGGTTACAGACAAGCAAGGAAAGAGGCTATAGTGGTTCAGGAAGTACTAAATTAAAGTTGGAGACATTAGTATTGTAGGAGAAGAAAAATAACTTTTTCTTCAGCTCTTATAAGTTCTTAGTTCAAATAGACATCTGCAACAAAACATAGATTAATACAAGAAAAACAGAAGTTTATTAATGTGTATATTTCTCATATACATGAAAGACACCCAGGGAATGAGCAGTTCTTAAAAAAGTGGCTTTGAATTCCAGCTTATATATCATCTTCAGGAATGACCAGTAAATTTTTTAAAAAGTGACAAAACAAAGGAAAAGGATTTTAAGCCTATAGGGGAAGCAATTTGTGGGAAGAAAAATAAATGGCAGATAAAGGCTTGTTGGTAAAGCTTGTTAATGTAGATTCCTCCGGTGCCATCTGCAGTCCCATAAGGGTCTACAGTTGGCTTCATGGCTAACCTTTGTTCCTCCTGGTAGAGCTTGGCGGCAGGATATCTTTCATCTTTGTAAATCTATGTCCTTCTTTTAGGCAAATACAGGGAGGGCAGACAGCTTTTCTGCATCTGCTGCTTCTTAATTGCCTGCAGCTCAACAATCTTTCATATTTTGGTGGTGGCATATTCTGGTGCCTCACAGTATGAACTCATGTTTAGCTTAATATAGGTACATACAAAATATTTAGGATATTTGTATATGCATGGGTTAGTCTACACACATATATTTCCTTGCTCTATCAGCTGAGAGGGCCAAGAGGCATCTTCAGTACCAATGGACACACCTGGGTTACAGATCTTGGTTTCTAATATCAGTCCTTTAGAATAAGAACAAAGACATTTTTGAGAAATAGCTGATTCTCAGAGCATATAAGAGAAACCTGGATCATCTGATAGTGTCAGAAAGTAAGAAAGTGCAAAAAAAAAAAAAAAAAACAACCCACAAACAGAAAAACCCCATAAAAATACAATAATGGGAGTACATCAAATAGACACCTATGCCAACTGAAAGAGCTCCCCGTGGCGAAAGCTGAAACAACTTGAGCAGCAACATAAATAATGTAATATTGAATTATAATCCAAACTGTATAATAAATATGTGTCATCTCATACTGACATAAATAAATGAGCAAATAATCAAATGGGTTGAGGAGAAAAGACAAATATCTGGTACGAAGAATTCCAAATAATTTATTTAGAAACTCTGCTTCAAAGAGGGGTAGTATTACTCCTCACTCCTTACCGGTGATCTGTGCATAGTGACTCTTTCCGAGTACATTATGGAAAGAGAGAGAAAAAACATAACATTGCAGCAGAGAAACCTGACAAACGCTACCTCATCAAGGTGATCAAGGTCAATGTCAAAAGTAGTTAGTCATGTGTACATTGTATATATTCTTTTATAAGTTTCATTTTATTTTTGATCAACAAATAATAATTGTATATATTTATGGGGTAGAATATGATATTTCAATACATGCATATATTGTGGGATGAGCAAATCAGACTAATTAGCATGTACTCTTTATATGATGTGATTTAAATGGCACTTTACTTCTGTGGTCTTCCTTTTAAAAACCTATAACTGCAGTTTATGCAAAATCTATCATACAAACCCAATGGAGTTGCAGTCTATAGAATGCCTAATCAGTACTCCTCAAAACTGTCAAGGTCATACACGACAAGAAAACTCTAAAAATTGTCACAGCAAATAAAAGGCTTAAGAGACATCAAGATTAAATTTGATGTGGTGCTGTGGATGAGATCTGGAAACAGAAAAAGGAAATTAGCTATAAACTATGGAAATCTGAATAAATGATGAGCTTATATTAATAGTAACTTAGCAATATTGGCTCATTAATTGTGACAAACTACAGTGATTTATGATGTTTCAATATCATAACTTAGTGTGGGATATATAGAAATTCTCTAGTATCTTCTTTTCTGTAAATCTGAAACTATTCTAAACTTAAAAGTTTATTTTAAAGACACAAAGAAATTGTTCCTAAGTGTTCATCCAGGCCAATGTACAAAATCTTGTAAAAGTTAATATGAAGCTATATGAAGCTAAAATATAGACATTCGTGTCTCACTTTCTCTGACCCCTCTTAAAATAACTATTTTGCTAAATTTTGAACTATGACAATTATAATATTCTCCCACTACATTTTTCCCTCTTAGATACAATTCTATAATGAACTCCCTGGTTTTATTCTTTTTCTTTGCATTTCCTAAGGGCAAATTTCAAAAAATCTCCAGAGAACTTGTTGATTAAAAAAGCAGAATTTCAGGACCTACCCAAGCTATTTTTATATAGTAGTCTGGGGTGACACCCAGTAATCTGGATTTTGATAGACATTTCAGGATAGACAGCTATCTTAACACTGTGTCTTTACGTGGTCTTCCTCTGTGTCTATCTGTGTCCTAATCTCTTCTTTTTCTAGGGCACCAATCATATTGGATTAGAGCCCACCCTAAGGACCACATTTTAACTTTATTACAGCTTTTAAGACCCTGTCTTTAAATACAGCCACATTCCGAGGCACTGGGTGTAAAGACTGTAACATATGAATTTTGGAGGGACAGAATTCAGCTCGTACTATCTATCTATCTATCTATCTATCCATCCATCCATCCGTCTATCTTACATTTCATAAGCAGGGAGGAATGAATGGCTTTGCCTAAAGGGAGGATAAAATTATTTATTGTTTTGATCTTGTTAAGCACTTAGGAAATCTAGTTGAAAATGGAAATAAGTCATGGTCCAATGATGAAAGACATGTATGTACCTTTGAGTTGCAAGTAACTTTTATAGGCACTATCATGGAGGTAAGTATAGATGTCATGGGACAGAGAAGTGTGGTGACTAACTGAGGAATTCAGGCAAGGTCGTCCTCTCTCCAATCTGTTGGTCTTCATCTTTCTGCAGGGCTTTTGCAGAAGCTATTAACAATGAAACCCTTCACTAGTCTAATCACATTTTGCCTCACTCCTACTTAGCTTAGACATCCCCATCTCTGGTAATGCACCTCCTTGTCCTCCCGTGGCACCAAACTTTTCCTTTGTCTATCAAAACTCTCACTAAACTTTATTGTAATTAAAAAAAAATCACCATCCTGGTTGGAAGGTAAAATTCACTGTTATAATAATGTATTTTTATTAATTTATTTTATTAATGACTTTAGTTCCCCAACAGCTGACCATGAATGTGGCAGAAGTGGTGCTTAATACCACTTTTCACAGTTCATATTTGTGAAATAAATATGAACAAATGTGAGTGGATTAATGGAAACCTCTACTGTATAGCAAATTAGCCACTTTGTATTAATCAGAACTTTATGTCGAGTTATCATAAAGTTTAAAACTCACTTAACAAAAAGTGTTCACAATGTTTTCCTCCCTTGAACAAACTTCATGATGACTTCTTCAATACTATAATCTCCTTTGCTGTTCTAAGGAAATACTGTGACTCCTTTTCTTTTCAAATATGTATTTGTATTTATGTGTATGCATCTATTTTCATAAATGTATCCTACTTGCTTTTCAAAATGTATATTAGAAAAGGTTTTTCAAATGTATAGTATTGACCTTGGGAAGTTTGTTTACTTCTGGGTTCATGGGCCTTCCTTCCCAGCATATCCCAAAACATTCTGTGCAAAGTGGAGTTAGGGGAATTGTGAAGTCCAGTGACTCGGGAGGCTAAAGTGGGAGGATCACTTGAGCCCAGAAGTTTAGGTTACAGTGAACTATGATAGCACCACTGCACTCTAGCCTGGGCAACAGAGTGAAACCCCATCTATTAAAAAAAACAAAACAAAACAAAACTGATGTGTTAACAGATATGTGTGGGCTCCCAGCTCTTCTGGCTGTGGCAAACCCTCTTCATTTCTCCCAGATTTTAAGTAAATAAGGCATGCTTCAAAATTTTTGAGTATGTGGTCTTGATCCACAACACACTCATCACGAATGCCTTATCTTTTAATTTTAATTTTAAATTTGCATAGCTCCAATTATTAAATTCCCATATATATTGTCTCCTAGAAAATGAATATCTAGGTAATGGAACTATGTTCTAATGCCTTCAGGTTGGCCCTAGTTTCCTGTAGTATCTCTTGGGTTAAATATTTCTTGGTAATCAGATCACCAATTTCAAAGTACTTGTAACTAAGGGTCTCGAGGTGAGATCTAGTCCATTGAAGAAAGCAATCCTTCCCCAGAAAGAAGTTTGATTTATTCATTAATATGAAAGTTCATGGAAGAAAAGTTAGAAAAATGTTTCATTTCAAAAATATTTTCTTACATGCTTACAATGGAATTTGCACTACTTCAATTGTAACTCAAAAATACATTATATCATAAATATATTATAGATAATTGTTATAGATAATAAATACAAAATAGAAATATATAGCATTATGAATACTCTACGATGGCTTATTATTAACATTAGCTTTTTAAAAAATCTGTAAAGTTCATTACAATGGAGCCACTTCTTAAATATTTGTGTACTCCTCCAACCTGTACCCCACCTCATGGCTACTAACCACAGCACATATAAAATATTGGTTAAATTTTTTCAAATTCTGAATATAAAAATGCTTATTTTTACTACATAAAACTAGATAAATTGTGGGCATTTGGTTTGGAATAGTTCTTATGTTGAGAAGGAAGTTACTGATTACCTTTTGCTTTAGATAGTTTTAAAGGATTTGAACAACCTGTAAAACTTAACTCTACAGACATTGCTAATATTTGCATTACTTGACGTTTTAATGAAAATCTCCTCACTCTTTGTCTTTTGATTTCATTCTCCTTATTGCTAGCATTTCCTAATGCTGCCTATTTAGCAGTATTTTATGTGGCTGACTTGGCACTTAATCTGAAGAGGAAGACATAAAATTTATACAATTCTCTAACCTCGTTCTCATTCCAGAGACAGATCTCCCCTTAAGGATCAATTTCTGAGAATCCAGACACCTGATTTCTTGAAGAGAACCCTAGAAGAGAGCTCCTAATCATCTTGTAGTATTCACATAAAAACGCAATACAATTTTAAACTTTTAAAAATGATATTAGTGTTCCTCATACTCACATTTGAATCTTTATATATATTATTCTCAAGAAACCAAGACTCTTTTTGAATCAGAATAAAATGGAACTGACAGAAAGCAAAATATCGCATTTCTAATAAGAGTGTGAATTTTAATGTTGTTCCTGCTTCAGGAACAAGTAGACCATGAATTGCATAGGATTATATAAAATACCTTTATCACATTTGTATATTTCATTATTTCTCTTTTGATCAACTATATTCAGACTGAAAGTATATATCATTCTTAACAGAGACATAAATCCTGATATCATTTCATTCACCCTAAATAGTTTCCCTGTCTGTAATGTCCTCAGCTTTTCCTAGAAGCCCTCACAGGTAGTGGGTTATTATGAATATGCCTCCTGAGTTGAATTACTGGTCTCCTATAAAAACAAATTCAGTGTCCTATACGTTGACAGGGGATTTAACCATTCATATCTTTATGTGAGGTTATAAAAAGAGGGAAAGAGGGAAGAGGTCTGAGAAAATTTAATTTTTAGCCTTTGAGCCCACAGCTAAATGCATCTTTGACCTATTCAGAGATGTTAGACACCTTCTTAGCTCTGTGGCAGAAAACTTAAAAGCAAAATTTTAAGGCCAATAAAGTTTGTTTTCCGTTTGAAATAAGTACATTTTCTACCTGGTTTGCTGTTCCTTGGACAAACGTATTTTCTGTGATGCTAACTGCAATGGATTATTTAGTTGAGATTTTTAAATGTCTTTGATCTCTTCAGATAGGTGGGGCTGAATAAGAACACTATTATAATAATTAGCAATATCTTCATCATATTGTAATTATACAAAGGATCAAATAAGAAGGAACCAATCTTTTAAATGCAAGACATTTAAGTCCACTTCAATTCTTTGTGAATATATTCCTGCACTATACTGGCTTTCCTCAATAAGGGTCACTTTCAATTACAGGCATGAATATATTTATTCATCAGTTCACAAAAAGCTACCAGATAGGTTAACCAGTAAAAGATATTTTCCTTCTTGGAATATGTAAATAAGCCTCTCATTAAAAGACCAGTTCAACCCTTAATGATGAATTGCCTTGTCATTTTGCAGCTATATCATCATCTTGTTATGAATTTGATGTATGTACATATAGTACACTATCATTGGAGACTCATTCTTTGTAGAGAAGACTGTCACAGAGTTGGCCCCATCAGTTTATGCCCACAGATTGTAACCTCAAAATTCCCAAATTAAAATAATTTATGTCCTGCTAAATATTGTATAGCTATGAGGAAATAATTGATAAATATTTTTCCTGAGCTATAAACAAAAACCAAAAAGATCCTGGGAGAACCAAGATCTCCCTTAGAAATGATTTTAGGAGAATCTAGCCTTTAGTGTCACATACTTACTACTAATCGGTTTGAAACTCCAATAAGTAAAATCCTTTTCTTTTATGTATTACATTAGGTAATGTGATACATAACTGGTGTGAAAAATTAAAATGTTATATACTTATATTTACTAATATTTATGAGTTCTCAATCCATTTAATATTAGATTTTAGTTTATCTACACATGACTAAAGTAATATGTTTAATTTATTATTTCACCTATGTGCACTACTAAAGTAAGTGTGAAATAATCATTTGATTAAATTAAACTGCTTCTTACACTATACTTAGACAACAGCCCCAGTTTTTAAGCCCTAAATGTGTAAAGCTAATATTTCTTTCTGAAAAACTGCTCTATAATTTCCTATTTAATTCCTTGCCATTAAATGTAGATGTTTTCCTATCTTTTCAACTCCTTGCCCTAGGGCACTGACATATTCCTATTTTTGTCAACAAAGTTTTTCCTAGGCATTTTGTGATTTTTGCAATTAGTTTTAGATGAGAAGTATTTCATTTTAGAAGGTATGAAAGAATGAAATGAAAGGAAAAGGGAAATTGTTTCTCTTTTCTTTAAACACATATGAGTATATCTTAAAAGTTACTTATAATTTTAAATTTAATCTTGCTAAAACGGAGATAATCTACTGTACACTTTATAAAGTCAGACACAATATTTTAAAAGTAGCTCTGGAAAATTACCGTGTTTCCCCGAAAATAAGACCTACCCATAAAATAAGCCCTAGCAGGATTTCTAAGCATTTGCACAATATAATCCCTACCCCGAAAATAAGACTTAGTGATGGGCGTGGCTACGCAGCATATCTGTACAACCCATGCATTTCGTCGCGGAGCAGTGAAGAAGAGGAGCAGCCATTCTCACCTGCCCCATGAGAGCTCTATTGCTTGACATGAGAGATTGAGACCAATGGTTCTAAAGGAAATAGAGTCACAAGAAATTCAGGATGGAATTCGGGGTTTGGAGAGTTATGATGAGTTATGAGTTCCAGAGGAAGACGACTTAACTATATTTGAATAAATGTAGATTGTTGTACCATACTTAAAAAAAATAACACATCCCTTGAAAATAAGCTCTAGGGTGTCTTCTTGAGGAAAAATAAATATAAGACCCTGTCTTATTTTAGGGGAAACATGTTATGTTATTTTATATTGTTTTTTATACACAGTATAATATGTATATTTTATAGTTTTATGCAAAGTATAAAGTATAATAGCAATGATTTTAATCATCAGATTTAAAAATGAAATATAGGCACAACTATCTTGTAATGAGATAAGAACATTTTAATACCACCATACATACATTAATATTTTATCAGTAATTAAAACATCAAAGGCCTTTGTGAGAAACAAATGTGACAGCTTAAACAGACATCCTTGTAACAGATATTTCTTTTTATAAGGTACAGTGAAGATGACTGAGTAATTAAGAGAAGCTATTCTCTGTGCCGAGAGGGGCTCCTCACTCACGCCACGGCACATGACTGTGATGTGTTGGTATAAGGTCCACCTGGGCTGCAGAGGGAAATCTGATGCTGTCTGCACATGACAGACCTCAGGCAGTATCTCTCCAAACCTTCTTATTTTATTGGTGAAAAAGCCAAAGATCCTGGAGGTTAAATGTCTTAGAGAACATACTCTTAGTTAATGGTGAAGAGTAGAGGAAGGGGGCCAGGGGACAAACTATCTTTTATTGAACACCTACGTATGTTAGGCATTGTGCCAAGGACTATATCAGTTTTATCTTATGTAATGTTTACAACTTTAAGAGGCAGGGCTTTGATGCTGATTTTACAGATGAGAAAAATGTATAAACAGCGTCAGCTACAAAATTTGTGAAGCCCAGTGCAAAACTAACACGCTAAGCCCTTTGTTCAAAAAAAAGAGGAACAAGTTTTCCCTTTCTCCTGTAATTTCTTTCTTCACCTGTCATGGTGTTTCTTATTCTCTGTTTAATGTCACCCTACCTTAGGAACGGGGGTTGATGTCTCTTTGGTTTAATTATGTAATATCTGCCTTATTGTCCTAGAATATAAGCTCTAGGAAATCACAGACCAAGTTAACTGAAATGGGAAATTATGATTTTTATAAATATTCCTGGGAGAGAGTCAGAATGAACACATTTAGGGTTCTGGATATATTTGCACCTAACTTAGGCATTGCCTTTCTGGTGGCTAATGTTGGCACTCTTCACTTAAGACAAAGATTCTCAGTGTATCTGATCATAAGGCTCACTTAAGTTGCTTGTGAAAAAAAAAAAAATTCTGCTTTCCCATTCTTTACTTCCAGGCGATTTAAATTCAGTTGGTCAACTAGGGGTGTAGTTTTCAAGTGTAAATCATATATTATTCTTCTGCATAAGCCACTCCAATGGATTCCCATTTCACACAAAACAAAATTTAAATTTTTTGCTCTTGCCAACAAACCCCATATGTCAGTTCTCTTTAACCTTCTCTCCCACCACTCTCTCTTGTTCTTGCATGCTCAATCTACAGGTTTTTAAAATGTCCTGTTCCTTGTAAATGTCAAGTTTATTTCTGCCTTTGTATTTGCAATTCCACGTGGCTTGAATATCCTTCCTCTGATCTCTTCATGGAAGCTATTTTCTGGTCATTTAGGTCCCCTTCCCTTATTATCTCTTACAGAGGCTATTCCTGACCACACAAGTTCAAGTTGCCCCTTTCCTGTGATTCCTTACCACATCACTTTGTCATTTTGCTCTGTGAACATGTTAACAAATAACCATTTGAATTTATCTTATTTGTTTATTAATTAATTAATTAATATTTTATCATCTTTCTAGAACACAAACTCCAGATGATTATGAACCTAATTAGTCTTTTCTCTTGTTATGGCCCTGGTGTCTAGGTCAGTGTCTGTCACTCAATAAATATGAATTCACACTTTCCCTCACTTTTGACTTCCGCTCTATGCTTGACACTCATCTTAATAATTTTCCTGAGTTTATCTTAAAGAGAAAGATCATGGTACTTCCTGAACATCATCTCACCCCAATATGGCTCTGGTCAGAAAATGTTATCACAAATGGTGTAAAATATTGGTACTTATGCTACTAAAACTACTATCACATTCAGGGTAAAATGTTCAGTGTTGTCTGTGATCATGACTGAGCTAAGAAAGAGATGGGTTGGAGAGTAAGAATAGAATGAAGGTCAGCTATATGATAGGAATATCCACTGGATAAATTGCTTTTTCATAATTATAATAGTAAGTTTAACTTTAATTACTCCTCTAAAGGCCTTATCTCTAAATATAGGCATTCTGCAAAAATATTAGGAGTTTGTTTCAAGACCACCCCAAAAAAGCAAATATTGCAATAAAGCAAGTCCCAAACTTTTGATTTCCCAGTGCATATAAAAGTTATGTTTATACTGTACTACAGTCTATTAAGTGTGCAATAGCAGTTTTCTCAAAAAAATGTACACACCTTAATTAAAAATAATTAATTGCTAAAACTGCTAATGATTATTTGAGCCTTCAGCTAGTTGTAATCGTTTTGTTGATGGAGGGTCTTGCTTCAATGTGGATGGCTGCTGACAGATCAGTGGGATGTTTGCTGAAAGGGTGAGGTGGCTATGACAATTTCTTAAGATGACAAAGAAGTTTGCCACTTTGATTGACTCTCACTTTTGTGAAAAATTTCTCTGTAGCGTGCAGTGCTGTTTGATAGAACTTACCCCAAAGTAAAACTTTCAAAATTGGACGCAGTCTTCTCAAACATGCTCCTGCTTTAGAACTAAGTTGATACTCTAATTTTTTTGTTGTCATTTCAACAATATTCACAGCATCTTTACTGTGATTTCATTTTAAGAAGCTACTTTCTTTGTTCATCCATAAGAAAAGTTCCTCATCCATTAAAGTTTGATCATGAGATTGCAACAATTGAGTCACATCTTCATGCCCCACTTCTAATTCAGGTTCTCTTAGTATTTCTACTACTTCTGTAGTTATTTCCTCCACTGATGTCTTATTTTTTTTTTAATTTCAGTATATTATGGCGTACAATGTTTTGGTTACATAGATTGCTTTTGTACTGCTTGAATCAAAGTTGCATGTGTACCTATCACCCAGAGAGTGTGCCTTGTAACCATTAAGTATGATTTCTTAAACCCCTCAAAATGATTCATAAGAATTGGGATCGACTTCTTCCAAACATCTGTTAATATTGGTATTTTGACCTCCTACCATGATTCAGGAATGTTCTTAGTGGAATCTAGAATGGTAAATACTTTCCAGGTGGTTTTCAATTTAGTTTTCCCATATCTATCAGAGGAATCACTCTTCATAGGAGCTATTGCCTTACAAAATGTGTTTCATAAATTAAAAGACTTAAAAGCCTGAATTAATCCTTGATCCCTGGGATGCAGAATGGATGTTGGGTCAGTAGGCCTGAAAACACATTCATCTCCTTGTAAATTTCCATCAGAGCTCCTGGGTGACTAGGTGCATTGTCAATGAGCAGTAATGTTTTGAGAAAGATTTTTTTTTTCTGAGCAGTAGGTCTCAATAGTGGGCTTAAAATATTCAGCAAACCACACTATAAACAGAGGTGCTGTCATCTGGACTTTGTCGTTTAATTTATAAAACACAGGCAGAGTAGATTTTGGGTAATTGTTAAAGATTCTAAGATTTTCAGAAAGGTAAATGAACATTGATTTGAACTTCAAGTCACCATATTTATTAGCCTAAAACAAGAGAGTCAGCCTGTCCTTTCAGGCTTTGAAGTCAGGCATTGACTTCTCTCTAGCTATGGAAGTTCTAGATGGCATCTTCTTCTAGTAGAAGGCTGTTTTATCTACAGTGAAAATCTGTTTAGTGTAGCCACCTGCACCAATTATGTTAGCCAGATCTTTTGGATAATTTGCTTCAGATTCTACATCAGTATTTGCTTATTCACCTTGCACTTTTATATAATAGAGACAGTGTCTTCCTTAAACCTCAGGAACCAACCTCTGCTAGCTTCAAACTTTTCTTCTATAGCTTCCTCACCTCTTTCAGCCTTCATAGAATTAAAGAGAGCTAAGGCCCTCGTTTGGATTAGGCTTCAGCTTAAGGGAATGTTGTGGCTTTTTTGATCTTCTATGGAAGGTACTAAATTTTTCTCCATATTAGCAATGAGGCTGTTTCATTTTGTTATCATTCTTATGTTTATTGGAGTAGGTCTTTTAATTTCCTTCATGAACTTTTTCTTTGCATTCACAACTTGACTAACTGGCACAAGAGGCCTAGTTTTCTGCTTATCTTGGCTTTTGACATGTCTTCTTCATTAAACTTAATCATTTTAGATTTGATTTAAAGTGAGATGCATGTGACTCTTGCTTTCACTTGAACACTTTGGAGGCCATTATAGGTTTATTAATTGGCCTAATTTTAATACTGTGTGTCACAGTGAATGTGGAGGCCTGAGGAGAGGGAGAGAGATGGGGAAATGGCAGGTTGGTTGATCAGTCAGAACACACACATTTATGAATTAAACTTGCCATCTGTTATGGGCAAATTTTGTGGCACCTCCAAAAAAATACTATAGTAACATCAAAGATCACTGACTATAGATCACTATAATAGATATAATAATGAAAAGATTTGAAATATAGCAAGATTTACCAAAATGTGACACAGAGACGAAGTAAGCACAAGCTGTTGAGAGAACTTGCTGGATGCAGGGTCACCACAAACCTTCCATTTGTAAAAAAACCCCATATCTGTGAAATACAATGAAGTAAAGTGCAATAAAACAAAATATAGTAAAATTTGGATAGTAAAATTGAGGGTTAGGACTTTAAAATGTGAATTTTATGGGGACACAATTTAGTCCACAGTATTCTTATAATGAGCAAAACTAAACTAATACATCTGGATACTATTTTTTAAAATTTCATAAACTTTATTTCTGTACTTTATTTTCTAATAGTTTTGTAAGCATAGAAAAGTAGATTTATGAATTATCTAATAAGGAACAAGAAATATTTTAGAAGGCTTTGCAGTGAAAATGGAGGCTCACAGAGCCACAGAGGCTTGCCCAAAGTCACCCGTTGTTAGTGGACAAATACATAGGCTCAGGTATTCTAAATCCAAGGTACACATAGTAATATCTAGTTTTCACACCTGTAAAATGGGTCAATAACAATGAAGGCACAAAATGAAGTAAAATAAAATAAAATAATCTTATATGCTTTTATGGAATATTACTTTGGTTTAAAATTAAATTATATTTTTGCCAAAATATTTATTCTATCCTGGAGGTTATTATTCAAATGTGCAAAGGTTTTTTCAGTTAGTTTTCCATCTGATATTAATATATTCTGTTGATTCACAATTTCCAACTTTGCTAACAGAAAATATTCTTTGGATGTATACATGTTATACCTCATTTAAATTGATAAAGAGAATTATTTTATCTCAAAACAATTGCAATTTCAGAATATTGTGCAGGTTTAATAAAATATTCTGCAAACTCTGTCCTATATCCTCTTGTATCTTTATCTCCCTAGGCCAGAGATTAGAATGCAAAAATTTCCAAATAACACTCCCCTTATCTCAGCAAATGTTGGACTACTGAGGGTAAGGAAGTTTGCTGACACATCACTAGGGTGTCAGAGGGCTGAAAGTTTTACATCAAAGGTGTGTGATACAACTTGGTCTATGTGTCTCATAGTTTAAAAAATAAAAGTTTTCCCTATTAGTCTGCAGTAATATTCTTGATGCTATAATTCCTAAATGACATAAAATGAAATACGTGATTTCCTCATGGAAAATAATTTTCAAAAAAATTAAATGGGCCTTCTTAAAACGCTCTAAATTTAGTAAGCTCAAATACCATGGTAGTCGATTATTGGTTCTGCCCTGAAGAAGATTGAGTGTACTTTTAGGGAAGATATAATCCTCTTATGATGTTTGCTATGTGGAATTCTAAATATATTTAAATGAAATTATTTTAAAGTAGATAGCAACTGAGAATTTAAGTAGATTTTATTCTAGTATCTTTTCTTTAAAGAATAAAACTTCAAGTTGAAATTAGAAAAACTTTGTATAAGCATGAATAGTAAAAGAAATAGAAACAAGCATAATTAGACCACTCTTTGAGGATCACATTCCTTGTAATTGTTTTCTTTTTCATGAAAATGCTATTATGATTTTATTTATTTTTCTTAAGTAGAGGGCTTAATTATACCTATGAACATTCATAACAAACGATATTGAGTTTATGTAGCAGCATTTATACAGATTTCTTAAAATGATTAAAGGATGAACACTTCTATTGTTCCTTTATCTCTTAAAAATAAAAGTGTTTGATGTTTAATTATCCTATATAAGTCACTAAGTGTACAGAACAGTGAAAGAACATAAATGAAAGATACATATTCCCTATTTGTGGATATTCTAGGATAGTCAGAGACCTATTACATCCTTAATTAATCATATGACATGGAAAATGTGCCTGCCATAAGAAATTTAAGGGTTGAAAGAAGTGAGATATAGAGGGAGGAGAAAGAGCAACTAGCTTGCAGAGTAGGACAGCTTGTGGAGTAAGAGACATTAGTGTATGGTCCTGAAATTTGAAGGAAATGTGGACATCTAGAGATTGTGGAGGATATGATACATGAATGTGAGGAATAAAAGTGGGAAAAATGAAAGTAGTCAGTTATCCCAGATGAAATAAAACTTGAAAAGTTCATAGTTCCTTGTTGCTTGAATTTATGGTGAGTATAGAGTTTGAGTAATGAAGTGAATTGTTGGGTCAGAAAAGGTAATTTGGGGCCTGAGCTAAGGAAATATTGGCTGTTCTGGGTCTTGTGCACAGCATTATTACAGTTGTGTATTAAGAAAATTAAGTGGTAAACATAGTGCTTATGTTATTTGAGGATAAAAAGGCATAGCATAATTGGTAGAAAACTATGCAGTCATCCAGGGCAAAGGTAATGATAATCTATTCTCTTGTGGAGCAATAAAATTACAGGAAAAACACAACTGTGACAGACAGTGCAATCCCAGAAATGACAACACTTAACCTCTCACTGAATATGAGGGCTAATAAAGAAAAAGGTAAAGATAATCACAAATGGTAGTTCTATTTGTAGCTCTTTGAGGTATCTCCATATTGCTTTCAACAGAGGTTGTTCTAGTTTTCAGTTCCACTGGCAGTGTAGGAGTGTTCCTATCTCTCCATATCCACGCCAACCTTTATTGTTTTGGGACTTTTTAATAAAGGCCATTCTCACTGCAGATAAGTGATATCTCATTGTGGTTTTGATTTGCATTTCCCTGATGATTAAAGATATTGAGCATTTTTTCATATATTTGTTAACTATTTAGTCTATCTTGTTTTGAAAAGTTTTTGTTCATGTCCTTTGCCCACTTTTTGATAGGGTTGTTTGAGATTTTACATCTTAAAATGAGAAGGATACAAATCTCTTTAACAGGGAATAAAGAAAGAAGAACATGTTTGGTAGAAAAATGACAGATTATTTTTAGAGAATGTTATCTATATGCATTTGCTATGCCAAACAGAAGTCACCATATATAAATAGAAGAATGAATATTATATTTATTAATGTCATTCTCTTAAAAATAGATGGAAGAACAAAAGAGTAATTATGTTCAAAACTGTTAATGACTCATGGGTTAACATATTATAAGTAGTTCTCATATCCAGTTAACCTTGATAACTGAACTTGAACATAGAGGAACAGTGTCTTTGCTTTTCATGACTCCGATATGCATGACTCTCACTTAACACAGCACTGTGCAAAGTGAGGTCTGCTAGCATAAAGATACATAATAGCAATGAAGGACATTTCTTTGCTTATTTTAAGCAAATATATAGTGACTTTCTATTAAATAATAACTTAATTTTCCAAAGGGAAGTTACCTAGTGGCTAGGAAGTATGAATTTCCCTACCAAAATCAAGGGGGAAATAAGTAAGGGTAAGCTTATATAATTTTTTTCCATTGTAGAATTTGTGTACATTCAGAATGTCCTAATACTATTTATTGGGTATTTACTATGTGCTATACATTAAGTCATGTGTTTTTCAGAGCAATCTTATACAGCAAGTATTGTTATTGCTAACAAACATGAATGCTTTGTTACAGAGAGGTAAAGTGAGTTACCTAATGCCACACAGCTATAAAATGGATGGACCATGATTCAATTCATTTATAATCATTTCATTCCACAATTAAACATTGATTGCCTTGAATCCTTTTTGGTTTCTAGAGGGACAATATAATTTCACTGCTGAGAGGAAAAACTGATCTATCGAGACTAAGTTAACTACCATTTAATTTGACATCATATTTGAAGTTATTTTCCTACCTAAGGCATCAGCAGTGTCCAGATTTTGTCACTCAAAACAATGGCTAGTAGGCTGACTCCAAAGAGCTCTTAGCTCTCATTTATTAATTTGATGAAATCCGATTCCTGATCTGGCCTTGAGGCTTGGATGTTATGCAGTTGGATTTTGTTAATATAATGTGACCTGGGTTAATATCTTTATTAGTAATGGGAGAGTGGGGTACACTCACATTAACTAAGTCCAAGAGATTTTTATATGAAGCCAGGATCCCAAATCATTAACTTATAATGAGGTATTGCTTTTATATGATCTTACTTTCCTGATAGACCAATGTGAAAAAATGTCATAAGACAATTAACTTTGTAAGTATGGAATCAGAAATAAGGGAGTTTGATGAATCCAATATTTAATAGTATCTGCTAACATAAATATATATGTGTATACATACACACACACACACACATATATATATATATTTCACAGATAAAATATCAAATGGATACTGGGTCCTTTTATTTCTGTAATTTTTCCCTTTTCTCTGTTTTCATAACTGACCAATCTTCTTTCAAGCATTACCTTTATGACATATTAATCTCTTCAATCATCTCTTAATAGAGTTTTAAGCAATATATGTTGATTTTACAGTATAACTATCAGGTTTCAACTCGTTAGGATGTTATAGAATGGCTTTCACAAACTGATTTAAACTGTACTTCGACTTGCAACTTTCCATTACCTGCATTAAATTTTATACTGTAATATTTTGTTTATTAAAAAAGGGCACACTGCTGGTGGGACTGAAAACTAGTTCAGCCTCTGTGGAAAGCAATATGGA
>VBSM01000272.1:76542390-76643263 GCA_008086735.1 Cheirogaleus medius
TGTCAAGATAATTCTAGATTATCTCAAACACCTGTGAGAATTATCTCATGGAGAATAAGGTAAAGATTCAGAAGAGGATAATGAAAAAGATAGCAAGAAAAGTGAATGGTTGAGGTTTTTATCTTGCCTTTACCAACCTTGCCATTACCTTACCTTTACCAACATGCTAGCCTGACACAGTTTCATGGATGCCAGAGAAGACACCAGACTATTAGATCAGAAAAACAGAACTTTACAACTCATGGTACAGCAAGATTGAGCTTCAGACTCTTGTAAATTCCTCTTGCCTCTGAAGTCCTATGAGAGTGAAGAAAACTGGCTCAGACAGATGATAATACAAGGAGTTTACCTCACAACTGATGAAAGCTCAGCTTAGGAAACCTGAATCTTTTATAATAGGCTGAAAGAAAACCTGCACAATCTTTGTCATGGTAGAAAGTATTATCTTCATTACACTTGCTGGCAAAAATATCTTTCCTCTTCTCCCAAAACAGGCATCATTCTATCTTCCAGGGATATTCTCTATACAAATAATCTTGAAAAGATAGTCCAGGATAAATATTGCCAATATCTTTATTTGCTACATGCAGAAACATAAGAAACACATGGGGAATTTTTTTTAACAGAGTTCTATGATGGCAATAAGGCATATGGAGGGAATATGCTTTTCAAGAAGAACGGACATTTCTTCTGTTTCAAAGGTAGGGAGATGGACAGGATCTGTGTAGATGCAGGTAAGTTTATGAATTGATTGGTTGAATATGTGTTCTATTTTCTCAATGAATTAAAAGGTAAAGTCATAAATGAGACCGAATGGGGGAGGTTAAAAGAAAATGGAAACATACAAATTCATAATTGTAGAATGTTCGAAGGTAAATTTAGTAAGAAAATTACATGATGGAAAGATTATTGTGTTGACTATACAAACATGAATTCATGGTGGTGCCAATTCATCTGGATATATGATTTTCTTCAGAAGTCACTTTTATCCCAAAAAGGCTGATGTTTCTCAGGCTGGATGAAGAGAAGGAAAGAGGTCAGGCAAATTTAAAATATTACATGGAAATAATTACATTGATGAATTATAGAATCTGACTTTTTAGGATAAGGAGGGAAGTGTTGACAGAGAGTGACAAATTGATTGACAGTATGTGAATGGTCAATGGATAAAGTCTTCATAAGTTTAAAGAATCACTTTACTAAAGGCCTAGAGCAAACAAACCTTAGAGTGTTTCCACAAGAGAGTGGAACGTTTTAATTAATTATTTTAGAAATGGTTGCAATACTGATAATAAAAAAATACGGTTGTAGAGGTCGGTGAATTAGATGTAGTGAAGTGGGCCATCATTGGAATAAGGAAGTTAAGTCAAGAGGTGAAAATGATGGATGAATTTTTTTGTTGGTTATTGAAATGATCAGTAGTAGGTATGGACAGGGAGTCCTATCAAGGAGTCTAAGCCTTCACTGATTGAAGTGGGATGAACAAGAAGTTGGAATATGAGGAGAGGAAATAGTGATGTAGCATCATGTTGTGAGCTCAATGGAATAGGAAGTTTTAATGATGCTAAAGTAAAAATACTTTTTATACTATAATATTAGGATTCCTCATCTCTGTTCATAATATTTTAATTAATTTTCAATGTTTTTATTTTAAACAGAGCTTTGTTAGTTTCAAGCATCTAGAAGCAAATGGCAACCAACAAGTCAAGGATAAAGTAAAAATGTCCTTGGTATACTTATTTCAAAGTGCAAACATGACTATAGTCTTTTTATCAGTACTTAACTTTGCAGTCAGACCATATTCTGACTACTGTGTTTAATTCTTGTTGCTGTATTTATAGGAAGGACATTACAAAGATTGAAAAGGTCAGGCAAAATGACAGTAACTAATTCAGAAATGAGATGTCAAGAATTGAAGTTATAAAGCAGGGATTAAGCTGTAAGCAATTCAATTAGGTTTTAGAGAGAGAAACACACACACACATAGGCACACACTCAAAAGCTAGTTAAAACAGTCTTTAAAAGAACTTGACAAACTCAACAAAAAAAGAAAATTATGGTAGCTGAAGAGTGAACTTTCATAAAAAAGGAAAAGTGAAGGTGAACTGTAAGACTAGAAATTTTCTGTATGTTTTAGAAATAAAAAATTTATACTATATGCACTACTATTGAGCTATATCTATATATAGGAGAAAGAAATATTTACAATATTAATACAAATTTGAAAAGAAATTAATCGCATGGTTAACTTATTAGCTTATTATTCTATGTTTATGATAATTACTGTTCTGAATGCCTGAATATGTTGCAGTTGGGCTTTTTAAATAAAGGATCTTAACCATATTGAAAACACATTTGTAATATATTCTAATATCATTTGATTATGATTTAGAAAAAGAGTGGAAAGGAAGTCAAATTAATATATCTTCAATGATTCATAGACTCATAATAATGTATTGAGCATTTTCTGCATTCCAAGCATTGCATAAGCAACTTATCCCCATCTTCAATCCTCAACCTATCTAGTTAGCTATTATTATCTTCCAATTATACAAAAAGAAATTGGGGTATGCACAAATCAAGCTCAAAATTACATGTTATTAAATTCTGAATTTGATATTCTAACTCATTTACTAAGCTTCATACCATATCTTGAATTTTGATGGAACACTGAGAATAAAATATAGTCCAGCCTCTTTCTTAAAACATGAACCTGCTATACTGGAAAGAACTTATAGTTAAACAAATTCCACTAGTGTCCCATTTCCCATCCATACAGAAATCATGAATCAATAATTTATTATAAATTTAAGTACTAGTAAAATTACTAGGCTCACACCCAGAATATACTTCAACACAGAGCTCAGGAATCATCAACAGATAAAAGTTAGTCCTTAAGATTGAACCAATTTATTTAACTGTAAGCTTCACAAAGATGATTCCACGCTTTCTATTTCCAGTCAAACACAATTCTTAGCACACCTTTAATATTCATTAGTATATCTATTGTGATTATATTTGGTGACCACATTAGAGACATATAAATAATATGCACAGAAAATCAACCACTATGTGTTTATATCAACCAATATGTGTTTAAAGTATCTATGTAGAAATGCTTGTGTAATAGGTAAATCATTGCAACCATACACCAAATGTGGAAGAATTATTAAATTTATTGATTCCCTCAAATCAACATAAATCCGATTCTGAGTAAGAATTTTATTGTGTTGGAAGGAAAGTTATTTAATCTTAAACATAATCAGAGTAACCCTGTAGTGTTGTGGAGATGTCTCAAGATTTTGCCCAATGACAAGCATTGGAGGGATGACTCTGACCTTAGGATACACTGCTGAGATGACGTGGGTCTCTAGCTCTGATCTTCTGGGCTCTTGGGTCATGAGAATCTTGGGTGAGGTTGAGATACCCTGGATTTAGGGTCTAGCTTCTCTAGGTCTTACTGTCTCCTTTCACTTCTTTGAACTTCTCTGGGACTCTGTAGTGGAAGAATCCCTTCTAGGATGCCCTGACTGAACAGACCTTTAAGTCTGGTCCTTCTCATCCTTTCCTGGAACTCACAGTACATTGTTGTTGCTCCTCCCTATGAAGTTGTCTGGAACAAAGTCTTCAGTCAGCTTAGACATTTCTAAAAGGTACCAAGTGACTTTGATTTCAAGCAGCTTTTTAAAAAATTTTTTTCTGCTAAATTTTCTAAGGAGAGGAAATTAAAAATGCCTGCTTACCTACTTGTGTCTCTTTTTTTCAGCAGGTCTTTGATAAAATGACTACACTACATCAACAGTGCTTGAAAGTTGGAGTTCCAAGATACTGAAAGAGGAGGGCATTTGACTTGACTATTCCTCAAATAATATGGTTAAGAATTCTGAATGGCTTTAACTATTAGATTTGAGTATCATTACTAATTAAACCTGATTAAATTAAACCATATAATTTTTAAAGTCCCTTTGGGATGAACTCATATGAATTCAAATAAATGAGTAAAGAAACAAATAAACCTAAAGAAAGAGAGTGGACATAATTTATAGCTGGAAGGGATTGTAGAGATTAGATTCAATTCCAGAAGTTTGAACTTCTGCCTTCTACCCTAAGTTAGCAGTTCTTTCTGCTAACTGTCACTGCCTTTGAATTACAAAAGTTGGTCTTTAGAGAGTACATCAAAATAGTTTTCAAATATTTCTTGTAATTCCTTTGATGTATTTGTTAAACAACCCAATTCCTTTTTTAGCATATCAAAAGTTTAGGCTTAAAGCAGCTAATTCAAAAATCTCTTGAATCAATCAACAGGTTTGTATTAGGAACAATCTTTCCCCTCATTTAGAATTTCAGATTCTGGATGGGAAATATTTTCCACTGTGATTTCTGTTTTACAGCTACAAGAGAATCTCAATTCCCACACCATCCTGTGTGGAAGATAAGTGGACACTCCTTGCATTGTGAGCAACATCTGGAAATCATTATGAGACTACTATTAGTTAATCATTTGAAGATCACTGGTAGGAAAAAGGGAGAGAGATTTTTATTACCAAACTAAGCATACTGTCCAAACCTATGTGAGCAATGGATGAAATTCTTAATAATGAGAAACAGGTTTTATTATTACTAAAGGGTTATGTAAGTATTCAATTGAGCATACTTATAAATAAGGAAGCAGGTTTTCTTTTTCTTACTCTCTCTCTCCTGTTTGCTTTTGTTTTAAGGTCAACATATTAAAAAGTGAATATAAATATTAATAATTAAAGGTATACACAATTGCACATCACAATGTCTTTTTTAAGTTATGCAATGCTCAGTAAATTTTCTTGTATCTGTGTTAAGGTTGAATTTTATTATCAGAATAAACACACTTTGAAATTCAATAGGTAGTGGTAAGCATAAAAACAATAAAATATGTCTGATAGTTTTCTGTGAATTGTATAGGATAACTGAGTGTGTTTCTCCACACTATTTTTTCTATTAAATCTCTTGATTTCATCCATGTTTATAGTTAATAAGACACTGTCAGAAATAGTATGATTATTGAGGTTTTATAGTTTTGCCAGTGACTCATAAATCATAACCATCAATCTTTTGATAAGTGCTTTCATTTTTTACATTAGATGTTGTGTTAAACTTTAAACTACCAGAGTTGTAACTATATAATCTAAGGAGGTCAATGTAAAAATAACAATCATACATAATGTGTTGATTTGCTTCATAAATACAAGTACGTCAGTCATTCTATAATTCAGGGTTTCTAGGTCCATTAGAATTATTTCTACATAGATCTTAAGAAGTACAAGTAAGTAAATGTGATATGTGGGAAATTGCTTCACTCAACAAAATTGGAAAATAAAGATTTCGATTTATAAGTAGTTTGTTTAGTAAAACAATGAAATCCTCAATACCTAAATCATCTGACATTGTGAACATTTTGAAACATTTGCAAAAGAACTAAAATCTGCTTGATTTTACACATTTTAATCTAGAAATACTGCACCATAATTGTTTATATCTGGGGGAATAAATTTTTTCATACATACAGAACATGCTGATATTCATTTCTAATAGGCATAGAACTCATATAACCACTGGAAAATGGCAAAAATATCAAGTTTAAAAATCAACCAAGTATTTATTAAATTGAACCATAAAGAGTCAAATGTTTAGCATAGTAACCATGTTTATAATCTTCAAATATTATTTTGGGCTAAACAATTATATATAAGCTACTTTATTATAACTATCATACTTATTTAATGTTATCAGAAATATAGTCAGTGAGAAGTAAATCAGAGTAATTGCCTTGGGAAATGTAAGTTTTTGCTGAACAATGATGTAGAAAGGCAACCAGTGGAAAGGTAGGGATTTTTCTGCCTACTGTTGGTATAACTGAATGATCATATATAATGTAGGCATTATATATGCATATGTACACTCACACACACACAAGCACATACCTTTCTCATCTGTACCAGTGCAGATCTAAACAAATGTCTATATTCTTCCATTTAATCATCAGTCTTTATGTTTTGTTGTGCTGTTTTTTTAATCTGTTTTTGACCTAATGTCATCCTATTCAAATAACAAATTTCAATATATCTCAGCTTTGCTACCTTCTTAAGCACTGTCCTTTTTGTGATATCTCTTGGGTGCTGGAGTGCTGTGGCTTGGCTAAAGTATTTTTTTTCTTCCTTCATATGCATTAAGGGTAATCAAAATTCTACAACTTTTCACTCCATAAGTGTGTGATTTCATTATTATATAATTAGTTCATGGTCTGCCTTCTAGAAGCAAAGACTCAGTCCTTCCCTGCTTCTGATTATGTCTGAAAACTAATGATATGATCACACTCAGGTACATTAGTTCAATTATCCAAATGACCAGGTGATTTCCAATTCTTTATCTCCAGGAGCTCAAACTTGAGTTCCTGTTTTATTTTTAATAACCCTTAGAATTTATTCAGTTAAATGCTACAGGCACTTAAAACTGAAATCACCATCTACCTGTGTCACTTTCCCTTCTAGATCTGCTATTTCTTTTGTTATCTATATCAATAAACAGAACCACTTTCCACCTAGTTGTCCAAGTAGTGAGGCTGTTTTATTGTTTACTACTTTATGTTCTTCTTTGTCCATATACCATCGATTGTTCAATGCCTTTTAATCCTATATTGGAAAAGTTTTAAAAAAATTACTCTTCTCCATTCCAATTACCACTATCATTGAGTGAAGTATAAAACAATTTCATGTTTAATTTCTTGACAATGGTTTCTATTTCTATATTGTGATAGGAATGGTATTTTTAAAACACAAATCTGATCATTAACCTTTAAGTATTTTCTTTTTTTTTTCTAGTCTGTAGAATTTGTTCCAGATTTCTTATCACATAAAGTGATTCAGAGTGTTCTGCACTCTGAATTAGAAATTCAAATATGTAATTTTTACAATTTTCTATAATAAATTTATTTCTTACTAGGAGTATTATCACTTAGCACCTTAGCCTAATGAGTATGTAAACTCAGGTAAACTCAGTCATGTTAGGATTTAAAGTTGGTCAACCAAGTATTTCAACTTTATGAATTTTCAATATGGATTTCTGAAAAAAGATTTTGTGGCAAGAACAAAGCCATCCAGAATATATATTGACTATCACTTTTAATGGATATTCAAAAAAACTGTTTTTGAGAACAATAAATTCAGATTATGGCTCATTTTTGTCCTGTAAGGAAGGTAAAAACTCATCCGATAGTTAAACATATTAAATATGTAAAAATGTTTTTTAGTCTATGTTTATTAAGTATATTTGTAACCAGCGTATAAAGTTCCATCTTTTGCTTAGAACAAATATTTGCTTCAGTAGTCAGGCAATAAATATTTGTGAGAGTTGTTTTAATGGCAAATAAGTAGATTTAATATTTTATCAAGCTGCTGGAATCTAGTATTTAGAGAAAGATCAGTTCCAGCTGGGATGGTCAGAAAAATTTCACTAAACATGCAGCATTTGAGCTGAACTTTGGAATTTAAGTTAGAATTGGGCAAATAGGTATGCCGGAAAAAGGCATTTTGTATTTTTAAGAATGTGAAAAGAAAACTAAAACAATCCATTGAAAGAGTAGAAGGAAAGGCCACACAAGGTGGTGAAGAGTTAAAAAAGATAATGTCAGATGCAAGAGGAAAAGAGAGCTTTGGTAAGTACAGATTCTAACTTGATACTGAGAAAACTTTAAATCGGGACTGCCTCCTGTCTTTGACTCTTCTAGATATTGCATGAACATACCAGAAGAATTACTAACTCTAAACCTTCATCATTTTCATTTCTTCCACTGAAATATTTTCTCCCTTCTATGTCCTTCAATACTACACACACACATATGTATATACACACACACATACGTATGTATATAGACACATACTACAATTCAAGGACTCCTTTAGCTTTAAGTAAACACTGTTGTGGCAGCCACTGTCCTGGGCAAGGACATAATAAATTACAAAAAGTTAAGTGCTTTGCAATGTCCTTGGAATTTAATATATATATTCTAAAAGATATTAAATGGATAATAATGAGAGAATTCTGTTCTCAAGGAACTTGTCTCATTTGGAAAAAAGTAAGCAAATGCATGAAATCTATGCAAGCTAATATTGTTATTATCTCAAAATACTGCATCTTCTGTGGCATCTTCCTCATACCCACATGCAGATGTGATGCCCATTCATATCCCTTTATATTATAGATTATGCCAGCAGCAGAACTTCTCAAGCCTTTGCCCTATCCTTCTCTATCAGGCAAAGAATATGCTTATTTGTCTTTCTATCCCCTGTAAATTTAAATATAGGCTGGACATATAAAAGATTTCCAGTAATATATTGGTTAAAAAAACTGAAGGAAGCTCTCAGCAGTGCCAAATAATGTTGAAAAGTTTAGGGACTAAGAACATTGACAAGACAATTAGAATTAATTAGCATGCCCACTGCTAACCTTAAATATCAATTTCAATAAAATGGCAATCACCTGTACCAATCAAAAGAGCCTAAGACAAAGTGAAATCCATTCTGCCATGATCTGATCCATGCATCCCTAAAAATTATTACACAACACAAAACATAACAATAAATTCCACAGCACTTATAGAGAAATGGAGTTAGGGACATAATACTCACAAACAGTGAATGACACATAAATGAAACAAAACAAAACAAAAGAAATACAAAACATAGAAATTTTATAAACACTATAGCAAATTTTTTAATCTATTAAATAGTTCAGAAATATATAAAATGTAGAATACATAAATAGATACATAATATGCAAATAGTTAAGTAATGCATGATATATAACATATACTACAATAAATATGACACTTAACCTTGAAAAAAACCTGAGGTGTGCTTGTGGACGTGAGCTTCAGAAGGGTTGCAAGTTATGGGGAAGGGATGGAAGGAAGGTTATCTGAAATTGGATGGAAAGTTGTAGCACCATATGAAGATGAGTGTGCTCATAACACACACGATGAACTCGATGAACTGAAGTACCTGTGGATCTTGAGTTATATGCATGTGTGTTATGTGTGCATTGTTCTGTGGCTAGGTGCAGTTTTCTGCATTAACCTACTGATTCACATGAACAAAAATCATGCACAAACACAATATCTGCATTTTGCTCAAACCATTCCTTAATATATCAAGCTTGTTGGAAAATATTCCCATTTTCAAAACAAGTATTATAGCAGAACTGACTGTAGGTGGTAAGAAAGTATGGTGACTTTGACAGTGGAAGGAAGAAATGAGAAAGAGTTGCAAAAGTGTCAAGAGAATCAGAAAGTTAGTGTTTAGAACCAGATGAGATCAAATTTAAAAGTATATGATTGATAAGGTCTTAACCTATCCAGGGGAATTTGTGTTCTGCTAAAAATCACAATTTAAATTGTAGAAACCAAGCTCTAGTGACTACATATAAAACACAGGGAAAAATATGCACAGAGACTTTATCACGGTTCGTTCTTTCTGGGTGCCCTATAATTCCATTTTAACCTGGCACCCTAGTGTAACTACAAGTAAAACCATTCCTACAGCAGGAAAGCGCCTATGTTAAAAATATTAGAAATTTTTCCCCAATTTTTTTTCATTCTCTTTATGGGAATATTTCTTTTTTATTTTCTCATCCTGTTTCAAAGGTGCTAAATATTGACAAGTTTAGAATATCTTATCTAGCAGGAAAAGCTACGGTATATTCAGTTTTCTTCTGACTCTGCTTCCAGATTCATTAAGGCAGAAAAATAATGCAATTCTAACCACACCTAGTGCTCTGATGATTTCTACTTTAACAAGGTTAAAATATTTAATCTAAGTGGATAAAATGTAGATGGAATTTCAGGCATTGTGTTTCAGAAGAATTGAAAATCGCTGAGTCTTCTGGGATAAAGAATTTCCTTCTTACCAAGGCCAATGCAAGAACATTCCTTTTTAGCTCCACATAGGAACCTATTTATCTGGAACTAAGTAGCATAGAAAAAAGAAACAGAGTGAGATTGACAAACTTGACTGAGTCATTCTCAAGAACATATTTTGAGTTTTAAAGAAGTTAAGAAAAGATCAAATCTCCATATTAAGTTAATGGGTTCATTTATTTCTCTTACTAAAAATATCTTCTTTAACAAATGTCACTTAGAGTTGTGATGTATATATTTTGAGATCAAATCAGTATTTTTATGTAGGAAAATTATGAAAACTGACAGATTTAATTCCAGCAAATGAAGAAAGGCACAGGATCAAATAAATTTTAATTTCTTAAAACAAGGGACTCTGTATTATTAGTGCCTTTAATAACCAGCTAGAGAGATTCTCTGACCTGGTCTGATTTTGCTTATGAAAGTTTTACGGGAAAGACAGTCAAATTCACCTCTAGTTCAGTTCATAATGTTCTGCTAAGAAGCCTTCATTCATTTATTCATGAAAGCTATGGATCTTTTTCCTTTTATAGCAATAATTGGGCATTTATTCTCTGCTCTATTTTCTTTTTCATTTGAATATTTTAAGTGCCAAGTTTGGTTTAGCAATCTCCTGGCATATTTTTATATATATATATATATATATATAAATTTTAGACCATATTACTAGAAAATATAAAAATGGGATAAAAATAAATAAATAAAATAAAAATTTAAAAAATCACCATAAAAAAAAAAATTGGGACCACAAAGCCCAGTAACTATTGTGTTTAGTTATATAAAGACAAACTTCTGCTCCTGTGAAATTTAGTAAAGCTTTGGGCAGGCAGATTTACATGTCTAAATCCTTTGGCAATATAATTCAACTGCCACTATACTTATTAGAAATGAACTAGGTCATATGCTTATCAGATTATGTTAAATTCTTTTATATTGATAGTCTTTTTCAACACAGCTTAATTTCAGATTACTATAAAATTGCACATAGAATGTTTCTGGTGGTGTATTAAAGTAATGACAGAATAAGAGAAATATGCAAAGAAACATTTCTCATAAACAGAAAGTCATCATGAATGATAGGTACTCTTTTCAATTGAAATGTATTTTTACTAAGACCAAAATTTTGTTTTATTATTTCTTTAAAACCTCATGCTATTTAGTAGAAAAACATCAGATTATCACTGCTGGGGAACTACTGCTAATTCAAAAAATGACATTATTTTCAAATGGTTTTTTATATGAAACTGGAATTAGGGTTTATTGTATATCACTAAGTGACAGAAAGGACCTTATCGTAGACATCAGAGCTACATCACAAAAATGTTATAATAATTAAACATATTTTAAATCTGAGAAATGGTACGTAACATCCAATGCTGAGTTCCACATAATGAAAGTTAGCAAATCATATTATGAAAATAACTGCTAACAGTTGCCCTCAAGATAGTTGCTTCCTATCCCTCAAATAGTTCAGAGTTAGCCTACTTCACATTATAACCCTCTTTTAAAAATCTCATCTCTAATACTTTATATGAATACAAAGAATTAGATCAGGTTTTGCTATTATTCATCTTATATTTATACTGGATTCCTGATGGATCCAGTTTTATTCTGTGGTGTACTAAGCATTTTTATGAACTCCCAAGTAGGAATGAAAAAACTGGAGGTATTTGAGGCTGGAAAAATGTTTGCATTGAGGAGAATCTGAAACATAAATCTGCAAACCATAGTTCCTCTTCATTTTATATCTATTTCAAGGAAAATTTAATTCAGATGTTTCTGATTAATGTACACTTAGCTCATCAAACTTATTGTGCAATAGTCATTTTATTTCCAGGAAACCTTTTTCTTTGTGAGACATTTCCCTTTGTACAAGGAAGTCTAGTTTGCCTGCACTAGATGGTATGCAAAACTGGAAACACTTCTGGGGTTTTTTTTTTTTTTTTCCATTTTGTTTTTACTGTGGCTGAGCTCATTTTAAAGCAAACTATGTCCTTTGCCTTCTTATAAAAGCAGTAAAAGAAAGCAATTGATATACTAGAAGTGACTTAATAAAAGTCCCCAAATTAGAAAAATAATTTGTGAATTTGCATTACACTAAACTGTACAATCTTTGACTGCAAAATGTCTAACATATGTTAGAAGCAGTAATGGAAAAAAAATTGAACCAAAAATCAAAGGATCTGGTTTCTAACCTCAATTTTGCCACATACCTTCTAGGTGATTTTAGAAGAATCATATTGTTTTATGTTTATCTATAAAAGAAGGGGTTGGATAAAATGAATACTCCAGAAGCAATTCTTAAAAGTCTAATTTCTGAATTCATTACACATTCTATCAATAGTAGATATTTCAAATAAATATTTGAAAAAAGATATTTCCAAAATAATCAGTTTTTACCTCAACAAATGATCTTGATTCACTTAAATAAAATTATAGAAAAATACATATTGGTCGAAGTCAACTAACTAAAGTTCCAGAGAAATAGTTTCCTTTAATTTTTCCTGTGAATTACTTTTATGAATAAGAGGCAAAAAACCTGACACAGACTGAATTGTAAATTGTTATTAACGTAGTTTCCAGATTGGATTATAGTGTTTACGTGTAATTGTATACAGCTATGATATCAATGGTCTTTATATGAGAATAATATAATAATGATGATCCTAAGACACTGAAAACACTGAGATTATTTTATTAGTCATATTAGGTTGTGCTATGCTGCAGTAAGAAACAATCTCCTTATCTCAGTGGCTGAAAACAATCATAGGTTATTTCTCATTCACATTGCATGTCCTTGTGGGTGGCCTGGGGGGTGTGTTCCATGTAATCACTCAGGGATCCAAACTGATGGATACTTCATCTCAAGGTTTATTTCATAATTATGATATCAGTGGCAGGTACATGGCAACTCATTAACTCATTTTCAAACATTTATAGAAGTTAACACATAACTTCTGCTTACATATTAGTGACCAAAGCAAGTTATCTAGCTATACATGAAGTCAAAAGAGTGAGAAAGCTCAAATTTGTCATATGCCCAGGAAGCAAATGAGTAATAAATGGGAGACTCTGTTAATGATATCCACAGCCACATGCACTCAGAACAAATTAGATGATATTTAGTATAGCTCGCTAGTTAAGAAAAAAAGTTGGCTGACTAATCTTAGAAAGATTTTTGAAATTAAAAAGTGAAAGATTAGTTTCTAGTTGAAATAACTGAAATGCCATATAATTAGATATCCCACAATGCTTATTTATTTAAAATTTAATTTTTATTAGCATAATAATTTAAAAATATAAAATTTTATTATCCTGAATGCTAAAAATTACTTTTTAATCCCAAAATTTTATAAGATTCTTTTCTCATTTGATGGTGACGTAAATAGGTTTAGGAAAATGTATTATAATTTTAAATAATAATTAGTATGTAATTAATTTTATACATATTATATGTGCTATATGCCAACAATTAACAAAAATTATTCCCAATCTTTGTCCCACAAAGGAAACAGTTTATTCATATAGTCTTTACAAACAAATTTTAGAAGTATTGTTTTCTTGCCATCATAGATCTGTCAATTTAAGACATGACCAACTGGAGTCTTCCTCTGATAGATGAAGAATTGCTAACTCATGTCACCCTTCATTTCCCACTCAAGCTTTCCCAAAACATTTAGACCTCAATTTTTAGTACGCTCTTTGTAACTCTAAATAATATACTTACATTTTAATTTCTTGTTACATTAAAAACAGTCAATCTCTTTATTTTCCTTATTGTAAGATACGGTTTTCAAGCACTTATCTATCCTTTTTTTCAGCTTTCCTCTCTCATTTATTCTACATTGGTACTTATTTTTCATAATTTGATTTTTTCTTTTGAAAAATTAAGATATTTATATTTTGACTTTATTAAAAATAAGTCTTTCAACTATTTTGTTTAATTATTATATCTCAAATTCAAGAGTATTTATATTTTTTAAATGCTTTAAATACTATTTACTGTGAAGCCAAATAGTATAATAATTTTATTGTATTTTATTTTTATAGTCTATGAAGTCTCAGTTTGGGTAGCTATAGTGTATTATATAGAAGTTATTTAATTTTTACAACATTGAGCATTCTAAAATGAATTCCTTCAGTCTGTTGAATTTTTTGAAAGGAAGGAAGTACTTCCTAGAACTTTGGTTTTTTTTGTAATGGAGAGGAGGATCCTGATTCAATCACATATGGACTGATGGTATAAAAAAGAAGTAATTTGAATATTACTTCAAAGGTTTTCCCTCATGCATGTTTTATTGCTGCCTCTTCTGTACTACCATAGTGCATGCAGATCCATGATAAAATACTATTTATTGAATTGAAATTAGAGCTTCTTTACTAGGCTGCAAACTCCTTAAAGACAGGCAGCATGTCTCATACATCTCAATAACTCTAGAACCCAACCCCGGATTAAGTAAAATCTAAACTTCATTGAACATGAAGCATGTGCCATGCACTGTATGAAGTAGTTTCATATATTTCCTCTCATTTAAACTTCTCAAATGTGCTGGGAAAATGATACTATTTCCATTTTATACATAGGAATAATAAAACTCAGATGATATAATTGAAAATACCCAGGACTGCAGCAGAAAGAGAGATAGGATTTAAATCTGGTTATTCTTGCACTAGCAAGATGCTCAGAGGAAATAAAAATAATTAAATCTTGACATCAAATCTGATAAGTTTTCCTATATCCTACAGTTTCACATATGAGGAGTACGGTACAGAATAGTCAATAAATATTGTTAAATGCATCAGTATAGTAGTCATCATAGAAAGTTTCTGGGAGGGCTCCAAGGCACTAGGAACATAGAGCATGGGAAATTTTTCTAGTCAACAGTAGAAGGTTCTAAAAATAGGGAAAGCTACCCACTATCTACTAAAAATGAGGATTGTTAAAAGGACAAAGCAGCTACATGCTATTGGAAAACTAAAGGTCAAAAGAGCTACATATCATTGTGCAATTTATTATGAAACAGAAGTCAAAGTGACTGTAAGAATGGAATGACTCTGATAACTCAAAACTGTTTAAATGATAACTGTCTCTTTTATTTACTGATAAATAATATTTGTACATACTTATGGGGTACATGTTATATCTTGTTACATACATAGAATGTGTAATGATCAAGTCAGGGTATTTAGGGTGTCTAGCACCTCGAGTATTCATCAATTTTATGTTTTGGGAATATTTCAAGTCTGCTCCTCTTTTGAAATATACAATATCTCATTGTTAACTATAGTCACCCTACTCTTCTTTAGAACATTAGAACTTATTTCTTCTATCTAACTGTATGTTTGTGCCAATTAACCAATCTCTTTCCATCTCCCAAGAAAATATACACCTTTCTCAGTCTTTGGTATCTATCATTCTCTCTGTCTTCTTGAGATCTACTTTTGTAACTCCCACATATAAGTGAGAACACGAGCTATTTATCTTTTTGTGCCTGGCTGATTTTACCTAACTTAGTGACTTCCAGTTCTACCCATGTTGCTGCAAAAGAGATGACTTCATTGTTTTTATGACTGTATAATATCCCATTATATAAATATACCACATTTTCTTTATCCATACATACACTTATGGACACTTAGGTTGATTTCATATCTTTTTTATTGTGAATAATGCTGCAATAAACATGGGGGTGCGGGTGTCTCTTTTTCATACAGATTTCCTTTCTTTTGGACAAATATTCAGTAGTGGGATTGTGAATGATATATTGCTCTGACATTCCTTTTTTTTTTTTTTTTTTTGCATAGCTATTGAACAAAATGCTGATGTAATTACTATCACTTTTCTAACCCAGCATGAAAATAAATATATGCCTATTACTTAAAGATAATCAGAATATGTCTAATAGAAATGAGAGAACATAAAAGAAACTCATTGTATTACTCATAATTAGAATTGTTTTCTGCTATTTCTGGTTTGTTTTTCATGAAAGTCAGCTTTTTGGAGGCAAACAATGGCTTCCGACTAATATTTACTTTTTCTTAAATTTAGTAAAGAGCTTAAAATAGACATAAAAAGGAGCTAGAGAGGCAAATAAAAAATGGATGCCTCTTTCAAATTTTGGAGCTCTAATGTATTTTGGTATTTATTTTCTTCTGGTTGAAATATCCTGATATTTCCTATAGCGTGAGTTATGACAGCATGTCATTCCTCTACATATTCTCATCTTATTAAGTTCTAGTAGAGCCTGGTGTGCTTTCTATCTAGCTCCTTTATATGCCCTGCTCCCTAAATCTTCTTATGTATATTCTTTTGCATTTAAATATATTTTTCTTCTCACTTAAATCACATTTAGCATTTTCATCAGTGATCTAAGTGATGTCTTAGAAGCAACCTTATTACATTTGCTGTTGACAGAAGCTTAAGAGGACGTTTCTGAGAGGAGGTCACTGATGAAAATGCTAAATAGCTTGTTGTATTGTTGATGCTGGAAGCATTATAGAATCAATTCTGCAAGGTAGTATTTCTGTCAATTGAGGCTCCTCATTGTGACTCTCAGAAGACACTTAATTGACTTTACTAGGTGAAGACAGGTACATCTGTTTATCACATAACACAAATGTGATCATACTTTAGGTCACGGCAACTATTTCTGGAATGATGTCAAAGGTACCAATATTCCTCAAGCCATTCATTTTATAATTAATAAAATATAACTAATAATAGAAAAGGTGATTATCTACACAAATTCAGCATTTTTCAATTATACTTGAAAATATATTTCGATAGTCTTTAAAGGAACTAAAGAAATATTGCAGACCCAAATTATAAATGAGATAAGTGAAATCTATCTTAATTTGTCCGAAATAGTAGTTCTGATTTCTCCATTTTGCATAGAACTTTATGATTTTGTTATAGACTGAAATGTATACTAAGAGAAATGCAGGACTTCAATGAATGGAACTGTTTTAAATATGTTCTGATTTAAATGAAAATTTAAGTAACATGGTATAGTGAAAAGAGCCTTGATAAAGGAGACAGCTGACTTGAATTTTTTTTAACCATATAAATAACTTTATTTTTCACTGTAGAATGATAGTTGTATAAATTAAAACACAACTGATTATATGATTATTCGACATGGTTGAGTATAAAATGGTGAAAACTGCACAGATTCTCCTGAGAAGCACAGAAGGCAGAGAGGGCCAGTCCATCTCATTTGCTCCAGTCTCACTTTGTCGTCAGTGTAGCTCCTCTGCCACTTCCTTCTGCACTAATTGATCCAAAGTATGGGTGCCTCCTACCACACAAAAGCCAAAAGCTTTGAATTTTGCTATTTCTTTTTGCCATTAATAAGCCAGGTGATCTTGCATCAAAATGTTTTACTTATCTCTATCTTAATTTCCTTATCTATAAAATAAAGTGGCAGGAGGAAATAATTTTTAATTTTTTTTAGTACAAAAATCTTATACTGCAAAAGGTTAAAAGTAGACCACTAAATTGTATGCATCTATATACATACACACAGAGATATACATACATCTTTAAATACTTAAATGTATATATGTTTTATAGGTATATACTACAATGTACAATATCTTGCTTTCTCCTCCATAAATAAAATACAAAGATAAATAGTAAGAGAGAAATATATATTTTATGTGATTGATATGAAATGAATTTCTGATCAAATAGAAATGCATTTCTTGCCTAATAGAAATGAAAGACCACGCTCAAAAAAGAAATACAATACATTGCACTTAATTAGAAATCAAGAATCAAGAATTTATATGATTAGCCAATGGCATAAATCTAAATTAAGAACTTAAATAAATCTTCAGACACACTAGAATGGACCTGTTGAGATAGACTTAGAGGTACGGGCTTGAGGAGGAAAATATACTACCATAAATAAATTCTGCAAAACTGATTGCTTATCATATAATCTCACTCTAGCTTAACTATCCATTATTTTTACCCTGAAATAAAGATCTCTTGTTAAAAGACTGCACAGCTACCTTTTCCTCACAAAAGTATATATTTAATAAGTCTGTGAACTGGAAGATAATTTTTAATAAATACGTATCTGTCCCTCAAATCATCAGGGTGTGGCTGCAGCATTTTGAGGCACATCGCCTGCTAAAATGGCACATGTATCGTATCACACACTTGCTTCTCTGCTTTGGCATCTATTGAATGAATGGCTAAAATTGAATTGTCTTCTTTTATGTTAATATTTTCATGGCACTGGCCACAAATTTTTTTTAATATATATCATTTACAATTTTACCACTGGAACCTCCTCATCCCCCCCAGTTTCTAAGCTCATATATTCGAGTGGCAGAAAAATATTAGCTTTTTATTTTTTACAAAATCTCTTAAATCTGTTTGCCAGTTTTAAAGATAAGAGATAGAGTATGAGAGAGAAAGAGAGAAAAAAATAAAGCAAATGAAAGAAAGAGAGAAGGCAGGAAGGAAGGAGGGCAGGGAGGAAAGAAAGGAGGAAGGAAGGAAGTTAGGGAGTTAGGTCAGGAGCTAGACATAGTGTTTTGTATGGAGATGATAATGAATATTACTGTCATAAATATACCGGGACAAGATTGGTTCTTCAAACCACAGAAAGCATGGTATTGGCATACTCATCAAATGGGTTATAATTTTTAGTTTAATGAAGAAAAATTATCTGAAAAAATCATGGCATATATACATGATTTTTATTTCAACTTTTTTGCCTATAAGCATCATTTTGTGTGTGAAATGTATTTCCCTACTGAGTGATTTTCCACATTTTCCACAGAACGCCCCCATCCCCCAGAACCTGTGTGTATTTTTCTTTTATAAACTTTGACAGAAAAATTGGGGACTTTTTACCAATTAGATAATAAAAATAACTTCCCCTATTTCTCCATTATTACTCAGGGAAATCTCAATTGTGCTGTTTTCTTATTTCCTCAAGTTATATGTGATCTTAATATATGCTCATTAATTCAGACACACTGAACATTTGTTTTATTTACAATTTTTGCTCCCTGGTATTCTCAGGAGA
Source organism: Cheirogaleus medius (assembly GCA_008086735.1). NCBI lineage: Eukaryota > Metazoa > Chordata > Mammalia > Primates > Cheirogaleidae > Cheirogaleus > Cheirogaleus medius. The sequence goes on from VBSM01000272.1 coordinate 76,561,381, forward strand.
GACACATCTCAGTTTTATGAGTGACTTGGGGGTAAGTAGTTATGCAGTCATGCTCCAGCCTGCTTCAATGTCACACATTCATAATGTTGAACACTCAATCTACAACCCACCACAACACATCACAGTCACAATTCCAGTCACACAATGTCCTATTGCAGTATTTCATGTCATACCTTTGAGACAGGCAATTCCTGATTAGCCCTGGATTTCCCCTGCTTTTAATGTCTGGGCCCATTTGGCTGCTGACCTAGTATAAATGGGGATGGCGAGTATGTCTTTGGTCTCCTGTAGCTGCAGAGGGCTCAGAGCAGACATAAAACAGGCCTACAGACCTACAACATCTGAATAGTGTTTCCTGTCTGTAGTTCTCATTTTTACACTTGGCATGAGCTGCAGTGACCTTTACCCTGTTCTTTAAAGGGATGCCTTTTATGGAGGTTAAGAGTGACTTGGCCCCCAAGCTAACAAAGTCCTAGGCCCCCACTGAACTCCAACTGTGCCATATGTGCATAGTGCTGTGGATGCTGATTTAGTGGTATGTATGGGCAATGGTCCACCAGAACTGAGCATACTGAGATCACCACAATTATGCAACTTGAAGATACTTGTGTACCCCACTGATCATTACCAGAGTTATGAAAGTTAGGCTTTGGGCTGCACTTATCTGCCAACTCAGCAGCATTTTGACCACATGAATTAATGATAGAACAGAATGTACATTCTACAGCTACTTGTAACTGTTATTATTAAAGTCAAACATGGGACTTGTCTTGAAAATAATGTCTCAACCGCTTGACTCTGAATAGAGCCATACGCACTTACTATATGCTGTTCTACACATGGTTTTGACTCCACATGTATTGCTATGCATGAGGGACTATTTGGCCCTAAAACTTAATACATTAAATGCATGTATCTGCAATTAATTACGTAGGAATTCCATCCATAAGAGATGGTGAGAAAAAGAAACGTTTCCCTTTGCATTCCATAAATATGATAATTTGGGTATTCCTGAAAATTTTGTAGAAAAAATCCCTGGGAAATAAATGTAATGTTTATTAAGTGAAGAATTCCCATGTCGGCAAAGTAGTGAAAGTTTAATGTTTCTTTTTGTAACATCTATGTTGAGATTTTAAGTATTTTTTTTAAATCATAAACTTTCTTAATTCTATTTTTAATATAATTCTATGGGATAGATATAAAACTTTCATTTATTCATCTTACAGATATCTTTTCATTTTTGGTTATTTTCAAGATGATATTTTAAATGTGCCATCTCAGAAAAGAATAGAGACCTCATTACTTACTATGATGTCTCTAGAACTATAGATCATAAAAAAGATCATTTTTGTTGACCTTATTAGTCCTCATATCCTTCAAGCAAAGGATTTGAAATAATAATAAAAAAGTAACTTGAGCTAATTAATCCATCATGGCCAAATGCAGCTGTCTGTGGCAAATGAGTAGGCTAGGGCATATACTATGTTTCTTCAGTTTATCTGGTCCATTGACTGTTTTATTTTTCAGTTCTTTTAATTAATATCCTTACCCAATCATGAATAGCAGAAAGGACAGAACTGAGGGTGCAGCTTCATCGTTTTCTGACATACTGTGTCAAAAAAGATCCCAAATCCCAAACATCATTGAGATTAAAATATGAATAATTCACATGTAATTTTTATTTCTGAACATAGATTTCTGAAATCTACTATACACAGCAGGGCTAAATTTTATTTAACTGGAAGGGTGAGGAAAAATAATTACAAAAGACTAAAAGTTGGTAACTTGATGTCAAAGGTATATTACCACAGTACTCAAATTAGTTTTTGAGGTAGACTGTGAGCAACTAGAAGGCAGTCTGTGTTTTATTGGTTCTTCTATTTCCAGTCTTTACCTAAGAAAGTATCTAGCACAAGTAAGTTATTCAGTACGTATTTGTTGAATTAAATGAATATAATAGGAATATTAATTGCTAACTCCCTAAAATGAAGACAAAATAAGCTACATTTTCTTTCTGCATAAGCCTTTGTCTTGAAAAACTTTCTTTTTTTTATTTCAGGATATTATGGGAGTACAAACATTTTGGTTACATGTTATGATTTTGCCTCACCCAAGCCAGGATTAGAGGCATGCCCTTCCCCCATACAATGCTCATCACATCCGTTAGTTGTGAGTTTATCCACCCACACCCCTCAACCCCCAATGAATATACCACCACATGAGCACCTTAGTATTGATCAGTTAGTGCCAATTTGATGGTGAGTACATGTGGTGCTTATTCTTCCATTCTTGTGATAGCTCACATTGGAGGATGGGCTCTTTCTTGAATATTTTTTGTCATTCTTTTTACATTTTTACACTTTCCCTTATAGTTTCTCTTCCTTAGAAATATATTTCATGGGCATTGAATTGATACCTGAATTCTTCTTTGCTATTCCAGAATAAATTATTAATAGTTATAGTTAAGTGAAGTTTCTAAGTCCAGATATATTTTCATGAAGAAAATAAAAACCAGATTTTTATTCTAAGATTTGATTTACTAGATCATTCTTGCTATTCCTAAAAATATATATTTTTCTACAAGGAAAATATGTGTTTTATGTGTGTGTATGTGTATGTGATCTATGACCTAAAAGAAAGATTTAAACATTACTTTTATTTTCACATTTTGTCAGTATAATATGAGAGATTTTTAGTGTGGTAAAAATAATTAAAAAATGTTTTCTTTACCCTTAATTTACTTAAAATCAAATGGCTGAAAAATCCAAATTAAAAATGACTAGAATCTATATGTAGTAATATTTTTAAAAAACTTATACTAATTGCCTAAATATAGGGAAGCAGTAAGCAGATTCTGGCAATGTGAATTCAAAATTGAATTGCTTTGCATTATTGGAAAAATCTAACTCTTCCTTCAACTATTAACTTCAACATTTGAAGTTTCAACATATAGATTCTGTAGGCACTTTGTTACTTTCAGAAACCCAGAGAAGAAAATGGAAAACAGTTTAGTCAATATGCTCAATAAACTTTTTGTTCACCTAAATGAGGGGAGGGCAAAAATAACTTTCAGCCATTTCATTTCATTGATAGAAAGTCTTGGATACATTGTCTACTTGCCTTTTTAAAGTAGAGCATCCTATATGGTTTCTCCTGAATTGTCTTTTCAGGACATATAAATAGGCTTTTGTCCTAATCCTTAACCCCAACTAAAGTGTGAGAATAAATGAGAAACCATTTGCTGCTTTTTAAATTCTAAAACAGTGATATATAAATTCATGATTTTCTAATGAGAAGTCCTAAGCATTGCTTCCGCTTAAGTGAAATAGCATAATTCTTTCATGTTGTATAATTTTACATTTTCTTTATGAGCATAGCTTACTAAAGAACAGGAGCAGGGAAAATTATCCCATGACACCCTGTTCCACTGATACTAGGATTGATTAATGAGCATGTTTTTATATCTATCATAGCTTATTATGGGAACAAGTATTGTGTGTTATTGAATGTCCTTGGATAAGATCCTGCCATCTCAGTTATTCACTGTCATAAGGCATGGAAAAAAGCAATCATCATATTTTTTCCCCACAGATATAAAACAATGGGACATAGAAGGCCTTACTTCTAGGTCATTAATAAAGCTGCAGTAGATCCTCAATGCTTGTTTTATTTTGGCTTCATTTGACCATAGAAATGTACCTTCCATGTGTTTAATAAATTTGCATGCAGAAACCTCACCTGTATTGGCACCATTTTATGTCATTGTACTCAAACAGAATGAATACGGTGGTTCCTAGAATATGTTTCAGATTGATTTGGTGGATAATGAAGCAAAATAGTCATTTCAAGACATGCTGTAACAACTGGACATCCACATGTAAGGTCTAGACACAGACCTATACCATTCATAAAAATTAACTCAAAATGAATTATAGGCCTAAATGTAAAATGCAAAACTAAAAATCTTATAGAAGATAACACAGGAAAAAACCTAGATGACCTTGTATAAGGCAATGACTAAATGTAATACCAAAGGCACAATCCACAAAAAAAATAAATGCTACCCTGGACTTCATTCAAATTAAAAACTTTTGCTCTGTAGAAAAGAATATCAACAAAATGAAAAGACAAGCCACATAATGGTGGAAAATTATTTGTAAAAGGCACATCTGATAAATGACTGTTATCCAAAATATATAGACAACTCTTAAAAATCAACAGAAGAAAGCAAAAACCCCCATTTTTAAAAAATGGGTCAACGATCTTAACAAACACCTCACTAAAGAAGATATACTAATGGAAAAAAACATATGAAAAGATGTTTTACCAATCACATCCAGGATTCTGTGGAGTTTGTGGAGCACTCCCTTCCCTCCAAAAAGCCAAAGCAAGTGTTTTCCTATTCCCAAAGACTAAAGTGGCAGGAATAGCAGTCCTCTCCCTAAGCTCCCTGTCTCTTCTAAAAGGAGCCTACTCTCCCTGGGAAGGCAAGTGCCTGGCACAACCACACCTCCCCTGCTTGAGTATTTCAGCCACAGCCTAAAGCCAGCCTGGTAGCCCTTCACAAAGAGGGTCAAGCTACCCCTACCACCTCTGCTGTAGCTGATTCAGGTAGAAGCTGAGTATCTGAGTGCTTTTGTGCCCCTAAGGAACAGACCACTGTCATTGCCAAGACAAGGAAATGTGAGCTGCTTGTGTGTCCCAGAATTGCCTACCACTGCTGATCTCATGAAAAAGGTCACGCTCCTCTTATCTCAGACTCACAATGCCTCTGCCCTCCTGGAGAAGAAGATCACACTGCCTCTCATTATCAAATCCAGCACCTGAACCCAGGGAGGCTTGACAGCAAGTTCACCAGCCCAGTGTCATTCTGTTCCTCTCAGGACTTAAGCACACCATCTAAAGGCCTGACACCTGGAGGGTACTTAACCTAGTCTACCACCACTGGAACCTACACACTCTCCCAGAGGTCTGAGGTCAAACTGACAGAAATTGCTAGCAACACTACAGTGGGTGCCTACTTATATGAGTTGAAACGCAGTGTACCCCTTGCTCTCCATACCGAACAGCAGAGTTCCCAACAGAATAGAACAGGTGAGTTGCAAAATTGTCTGTTTCTAGCTGAGGAAAGAGGTTCCAGATGAGAAGGAACCAGAATAAGAACTCCCGCAATATGAACAAAGGCTCTCTCAACACCCACAAAGGATCACAATGGCTCTCCAGCAATGGACTCCAACCAAAAGGAAATTTTTGAAATGGCAGATATGGAATTCAAAATATGGATCACAAGTAAGCTCAGTAGGATCAATGAAAAAGCTGAAAACAAACATAAAAAACCAATAATTCAGGACATGAATGAAAAAATTGAATAAATAGATAGATAATTTAAAAAGCAGAACTTATGGAAATGAAAGAGTCATTTAGGGAATTTCAAAATATAGTGGAAAGTCTTGACAACAGACTAGACCAAGCAGAAGAAAGAATTTCAGAGCTTGACAGTAAGACTTTTAAAGTAACCCAGTCAGAAAAAGAAAAAGATAGAAAGAGAGAAATAAAGAAAGAAAGAAAAATAATCAAGAGAAATGAACAAACTATCTAAAAAATATGGGATTATTTAAAATGTCCAAACCTAATAATCATAAGTATCCCTGAGGGAGAAGCAGAAAAAACAAAAAGCATGAGAAACCTATTTGGGGGAATAATGAAGGAAAACTTCCCTAGTATTGCTATAGATTTAGACATCCAGCTACAAGAAGGTCAATGAACTCCTGGAAGATTCATTCCAAATCGGACATCCTCAAGTCATCAGTCTGGCCAAAGTAAAAATGAAGGAGAAAATCCTACAAGTTGCAAATGAAAGCATGAAGTAACTTACCGAGGAAAACTCATCAAACTAACAACAGAATTCTTAACAGAAACCTTACAAGCCAGAAGGGATTGGGGTCACATCATTAGTCTTCTTTAATGTAATAACTGTCAGCAAAGAATTTTGTATCATAAACAGCTAAGTTTCATAAATGAAGGAGAAATGAAATCTTTCCCAGACAAGCAGACATTAAGATAATTTGTCACCACAGACCTGCCCTACAAGAAGTGCTCAATAGTGCCCTAAACACTGAAAAGAGCAGTCAATACTCACCAGTGTAAAACCAATCAAAACAAGTAAAATCAGGAAGTATTCAAAATAAGTGGGTAACAATCAACATGAAGACAGGAACAGTATCTCACTTATCAATATTAACATAAAATAAAAAGTCTAAATGCATCAATTAAAAGATATAGATTGATAGAATGGATAAGAAAACACAACTACAATATCTGCTCTCTCCATGAAACCCACTTAACTTGTAAAGAGTTACATGGACTCAGGGTAAAAGAATGAAAAACAAATATTTCATGCAAATGTAAATCAAAATGGAGCAGAAATAGCTATTCTCATACCAGATGAAACAGACTTTAAATCAACAACAGTTAACAAAAGACAAAGATGGTCATTATATAATGATAAAGGGATCAATTCAACAAGAAGGTACAACAATCCTAAATATATATACACCTAACACCAGAGCTCCAGATTCATAAAACAAATACTACTAGACCTAAGAAATTAAATAAGCAGCAACATAATAATAGTGGGGAGCTTCAGAAATCCACTAACAGAACTAGACAAATCATTGAGGTAGAAAATCAACAAAGAAATATTGGACTGATATGAGACTCTGGAACAGATGGACCTAACTTAAATTTACAGAGCATTCTACCCCAAAATTACAGAATATACATTCTTCTCATCAGCGCATGGAACATCTTCCAAGATAGCCCATATGTTAGGCCACAAAACAAGTCTCAGAAAATTCAGAACAATCAAAATCCTGCTGTGTGTTTTCCCAGATCCTAGTGAAACAACTCTAGAGATCAATTCCAAGAGGAACTCTCAAAATGGCACAAATATATGGAAATGTATCACCCTGCTCCTGAACAATCTTTGGTTCAATGATAAAATCAATAAGGAAATTAAATTTTTTTTAATTGAATGACGATGGTGACAAAAGCTACCAAAATCTCCCATATACGGCAACAGCAGCGGCAAGACGAAGTCCGTAGTACTAAATGCCTACTTCAAAAACACAGAAAGAACACAAATTAATTATGTAATGTCACACTTCAGGAAACTGGAAAAACAAGAACAAAACAAACTCAAATCTAGCAGAAGATAAGAAATAACAAAGATCAAAGCTTAACTTAATGAAATGGAAACAAACAAAAAAAATATAAAAGACCAATGGAAAAGAGTTGGTTCTTTGCAAAGATAAACAGAATCGACATACCATTGGCTACATTGACCATGAAGAGACAAGATTCAAATAATCTCAATCAGAAATAGAAAAGGAGACATTACAACTTATATTATAGCAATACAAAAGACAATCTGAGGCTATTATGAACACCTCTATGCATAAAACCCAGAAATTCTAGAGGAAATGGATAAATTTGTGGGAACACATGACTTCCTAAGCTTGAATCAGGAAGATATAGAAATACTGAACAGACTAACAATGAGTAGTGAGATTAAATCAATAATCAAAAAAAATCTCTCAACAACAACAACACAAAGACCCAAACGAGACAGATTAATAGTCAAATTCTAGTAAATCTATAAAGAAAACTGATACCTATCCTAATGAAATTGTTCCATAACATTTAGGAGGAGAGAATCCTCCTCAACTCATTCTATGAAGGCAATATCAGCCTGATACGACAGCCAGGAAATGACATAATGAGAAAAGAAAAGTGAGCAATATTCTTCATGAACATAGAAGCAAAAAGCCTTAACAAAATAATAGCAAGCCATATCTAACAGTACACCAAAAAAATAATTCGCTATGATCAAGTGGGTTTCATCTCAGGGATGCAAGGATAGTTCAACATATGCAAATTAATAAATATGATTTCCCACATAAACAGAATTAAAACCAAAAACCATATGATTAACTCATTAGATGCAGAAAAAGCATTTGATAAAATCCAGCACCACTTCATGATAAAAATTCTTAACAAACTAGGCCTAGAAGGAACATACCTCAAAATAATAAAAGCCATATATGACAAACCCACAGCCAACATCATACTGAATGTGGAAAAGTTGAAAGCATTCCTCTTAAGAACTGGAGCAAGACAAGGATGGCTACTTCCACCACTTTTATTCAACATAGTAGTGAAAGTTCTAACCAGGCAAGAGAAAGAAATAAAGAGCATCCAAATTGGAAAAAAGAAAATCAGACTATCTCTGTTTGCCATGATATAATCTTAAACCTCAAAAACCCTAAAGACTCCTCCAAAAGACTCCTAGAATTGATATATGAATTCAGTGAAGTCTCTGGTTATAAAATCAATGTGCACAAATCAGTAGCATTTCTATACACTAATAACAACAAACCTGAGAATCAAATCAAGTTCTCAATCCCATTTACAATAGCTTCCAAAAAAAAAGAAATACTTTAGAATATCTTTGGAATATACTTAATGAAGAAGGTAAAAGATCTCTACAAGGAGAACTACAAAACACTGACGAAAGAAATCATAGATGACATAAGCAAATGGAAAATCATTCCATTTTCAGGGATTGGAAGAATCAATATTGTTAAAATATCCATACTGACCAAAGTAATCTACAGATTCAATGCAATTTCTATAAAAATATAATACCAATGTCATTTTTTCATAGCATCTGAAAAAAAAAATCCTAAAATTCATATGAAAAGAGTATGTATAGCCAAAGCAATCCTAAGCAAAAAGAACAAATCTCAAGATATCATATTAGCCAACTTCGAATTATATTTTAAGGCTATAGTAACCCAAACAATATGATATTAATATAAAAGTGGACACAAAGACCAATGGAACGGAATAGAGAGCTTGGAATAAAGTCAAATACCTACAACCAACTGATCCTTGATTTGACAGGCAAAAGCATACACAGGGAAAAGAAACCCTATTCAATAAATAGTGATTGGGAAATTAGATATCCGCATGCAAAATGAAATTGGATCTCTCTCACTATACACAGAAATTAACCCAAGATGGATTAAAGACTTAAATGTAACCGTAAAATTATTAGAAGAAAACCTAGGTAAAACTACCCTTGACATTGGCGTAGGCAAAGAATTTATGACTGAGACCCCCAAAAGCAAATAGAACAAAAATAAAAACAAATAAATGGGACTTAATTAAACTAAAAAGCTCCTGCATGGCAAAAGATATAATTAATAGAGTAAATAGACAACCTACAGAATGAGAGAAAATATTTGTAAGCTATACATCTGACAAAGGACTAATAACCAGAATCTATAAAAAACTAAAACAAATCACCAAGGATAAAACAAATAACCCCATTAAAATGTGGGCAAAAAACATGAGCAGACATTTTTCAAAAGAAGAGATACAAATGGCCAACAAACATATGAAAAGATATGTTTTACTAATCATTAGGAAAATGTAAATCAAAACCACCTTGAAATATTACCTTACCTTTTCAGAATGGCCATTATCCAAAAGTCAGAAAACATAGATGGTGGTGTCCCTGTAGTAAAGATGGAACATTTATACACTATTAGTGGGAATGTAAATTAGTACAACCTCTATGGAAAACAGTATGGAGATTTTTGAAAGGACTAAAAGTAGATCTAACATTGGATCTAGCAATCCCACTACTGGGGATCTACCAACAGGAAAAGAAGTCATTTTATTAAAAAAGCCCCCCATACTAGTATGTTTACTGTCATACAATTCACAATTGGTAGATAATTAAAATGTGAAATACATGTGCATGTATATATATACACGCACACATGCACACACACCATGGAATACTAGTCAGCCATCAAAAAGAATGGAATAATGTCTTTTACATCAACTTGAATGAAACTGGAGGCCACTGTTTTAAATGGAGTAACCCAGGAACAAAAAAACAAATACCACATGCTCTCACTTATAAGTAGGAGCTAATCAATGGGTATGCATGGGCATATAGAGTGACGTAATGGACATTGGAGACTCATAATGGGGAGGATAGGAGAGGAATGCATAATGAAAAATTACCTATTGGGTACAATGTATACTATTCACTGTACGCTATTTTTTGTTTGTTTTTGCTTCTTTTTAATGTAAACAGAATACACAAACACATTAAAAATCCCAACATGACACAAGAGAATACACATGGATTTTTATGTAGATATTTACAGGCCCTCACAAACCAGTCAGAAAAATGGCACCTCTGGTTAAGGGAAGCTTCTCTTCCTACCTTTTAAGGTGTATTAAAAACCCTGACTTCTCCACTATGCAATTCAATCATGTAACAAAAAACCACTTATATCTCCTAAATCTATTTAAATAAAAAAATAAATAAAATTTAATGACAAAAAACAGATGTTCCACGTCCCATCACTAGAGAAATGCGAATTAAAACAATGAAATACCACTATACATATGTTAGAACAACCGTATTTCAGAACACTGAAAACACTAAATGCTGACAAGGATGTGGAGCGATAGGAACTCTTACTCATTGCTGGTAGGAATGCAAAGTGATATAGTGATTTTGGATGACAGTTTGGCAGGTTCTTATAAAACTAAACACACTCTTGCCATACACTGCAGCAATTGTGATCCTTGGTATTTAGCCAAAGGAATTGAAAACTTATGTCCACGTAAAAGCCTAAACATGGTTATTTGTAGTAGCTTTATTTATAATTGCCAAAAACTTCAAGGCAACCAAGATGTTCTTCGCTAGGTGAATGGATAAATGAACTGTGGTATATCTATGCAATGAACAATTATTTAGTGGCAAAAATAAATGAGCTAGCAAGCTATGAAGAGACATGGAGGAAATTTAAATGCATATTACTAAGTGAAAGTAGCCAATCTGAAAAGGTTACATACTATTAATATATGATTCCAACTATAGGACATTCTGGAGAAGTAAAAACTATGGAAAAGTAAAAAATCAGTGATTATCAGGAGTTAGGGAAGAGGAAGAGATGAACAGGCAGAACACAGAGGATTTTTAGGATAGTGAAAAGACTCTGTATAGTAATATAATGGTGGATATATGCCATTATACATTTATCTAAATCCATAAAATGTACAACACCCAGAGTGAATCCTAATGTAAACTTTGGACTCTGGGTGATGACATATCAATATAAGTTCATAAATTGTACAAATGTACCACTCTGGTGGGGTAAGTTGATGATTAGGAAGCAAGTGTTATATGGGAAACCTCAGTACCTTCCTCTCAATTTTATTGTAAACCTAAAACTACTCTAAAAATATTGTTTTTAATTTTTAAAATATTAAAATGAATAGTACTCTTACTTAAATTAAAAATTTAAATATACAATTACCTACAGAATCTGATTCAGAATATATGAAACCTCTCTGTATCTCCTAGATGACAGGTGAGGTGATCCTATGATTTCAGATATAAATTAAATTGAGTAACTTAAACACAAACTCCAATTTTCTCCAAGATATTCAGCTTTCTAGGAATTGAAGGTTTCATACTCCTCTGGTTATTTTTCTTCTTAATGTAGTGTCAGTAAGTAATAGTAATATTTCCCTTTAACAATAATTTTCATTTATTTAGTAATTTTTCAGTAATAATTCTTTTATTTTTGATATTGATAATATGAATTTTCTCTTCTTTTCTTAACTATAGTTGCTAGGTGTTTATCATGGCTATGAATATTTTCAATATATCAACATCTGCCCATTTTCTATTTCATTGATTTATGCTCCTATTTTATTGCTTTCCTTCTACTTAGTATTTTTCTTTATTTTGCTTTTCTTCTTTATAATTTCTTAATTATTAATTTAAATTAGGGATGTCAAAAAGACTCCCCTTTTTGAATATGAACAATTAAAGTGTAAATTTTCCCTAAGTACTGTTTTAGCTGAATTCCACAAAATTTAATATGCTTTATTTTCATTATCATTTAACTTGATATATCAAATATTTGATATATATTAATTTTATATAGTCTAACTTAACCTCAGTCTAATCATGAGAAAAACATTAGACAAGTGCCAGTTGAGAGACATTCTACAAAATGCCAGCCCAGTACTCATCAAAACGTACAAGGTCATCTAAAATCAGCAAAGGAAGCTAAGGAGATGATGAATAAATGTTATGTGCTATCTTGGAGGGGAATTTGAAAGAGTAAAAGGACACTGGGTGGAAAAACTAATAAAAATCAAATTAAGCATAGAGTGTAGCTCATAACAGTCTATCAGTATCAGCTCATTAGTTGACACATATGTGCTATAATAATGTAAGATGCTAACAATAAGGGAAACTTAGCATGGGTTATGTAAGAACTTTTATTTAAAAAATCTACTTGGAGTTCATAATTTACCACTTCATAGTCAACATATCACTCCTGATGTTTCATACTTCACATGTTCTACTTCAGAGATATAATAACCTCATAGTAGTATAATTCCATTTATCAATCCTGTCATGTGTGTTATTGTTATAATTTTTCTGCTTTTATATATTTTATTAACTCTATTTATAATATTCATTTGTGCTTAAATAAGAGTTGCTTTTTTGAAATTACAAGATAAAATACATATGTAATATTTTATCTTACCATGACAGTGCTCTTCAAAATGTCCTCTATATTTGAGTATATCTCGCATCATTTCCTTTTGGTCACAAGATTTTATTATTTTTTAGCATTTCTTATGATGTAAGTCAGCTGATAAATTTTCTCTGCTTTTGTTTATCTGAAAATATCTTTCTTTCATCCTCTTTTTTGAAGGATATTTTCATTTGATATGAAGTCTAGAGCTGACAGTTCTCTTGTTTTTTTAGTAATTTAAAGTTGGCATTTCATTTCCTTCTGTCTTTTATTGTTTCTAAAAGAGACACCAGTCATAATTCTCATCATCGTTTTCTGCATACGTAAAGTGTCTGTTTTCCCTGGATGCTTTCATAGTGTTCTTCTCATGCTTGCTTTTCAGCAGCTGCACTATGATGGGCCTAGGCGTGGTTTTCTTTATATTTCTAATGCTTGAGGCTTTCCAAGATTATTGAAACTTGTAAATTGTCAGATATTATTTCATCTGATTCTTCTTTCTACTTCGTCTTCTTATTCCAGGACTCCAGTTTCATTTATGTTAAATCATTTGACATTGACCCTTAGGCTTTATTCATTTTTTTCCCCATTTTTTCACTCTTCTTTAGACTGGATTATTCATTTTAATTTCTTTCAAAATTCTCTGACTCTTTATTCTAAAATTTCCAATGTACTGTTAAACATATCCAATGACTTTTATTTCAGTTTCTTTCCCTTTAGAATTTTCATTTGATTATTTTTAATAGTTTCTAATTGTCTGCTGAGATCCCTCTCTGTTCACTCATTAATTTGTTGACTGTATCTTCTTTAATTATGTAGATGTATTTATAGTAGTTTTTTGTTAAGTTTTAGTCTTTTAAATTGAACATCGAAGCCAACTCAGGCTTAGTTTCTCTTAAATACTATTTTTCTTGAACATGGGTCACATTTTTTATTGTTTATTGGCTATTGTGGATTATATAGAGACTCCAGATTTTGTTACCTTCTTTCTGAAGAGTGATTTTTCCAACAGTCCAATTTCTAGATGTTCACCTTGAAATTATTAATATATGGGCTCGTTTTAATGCTTCATGAAGTCCAATCTGTCGAAATCCGAATATAGTAAGTCATTGAGGAATAACAACAAATTTGGTAAGTCTCAAATTCTGAAGTATAGATCTCTCTAGGTCTTGGTGTTAGACTTTGTTAAGGAAGGTTTAGATTATATGGTTTAATCTTTACACATAAGTTGTCATCTTTTTGTGTCTTCGTGGAATGCTTGAGGTCCTAATAGTGTGTTAATGATGTCTTTGCACTCTGGCTTGGCCAGATCCCCCAAACCCCCAGTTGTCCTTACCTCCAGAAACAAAATTCCACTCTCGACCCAGAAGCAACTATTTTCTGAGAAGTCCATCCTGCACATACACAGCACAACACTCAACCAAGGATGCATGAGGGACTTTCATATTTCCTCCTGCACAATTCCTTTTCCTCCAGTGCACTATCAAGACATGCCAGCTACATCAGATGTTCCAAAATCTGGTCTAAACTTAGCAGGATGCATCTGCCCTTTATGGACTCTAGCATCATGCACTGCAAATGTTGATCTGGCCAGGGCAGACTGAGGATTTCTTTGTGATTTATTCTGTCAAAAATCAGAGACTTGTGCTGCTTGTTGTCAGCACATGCACAGTGTCTAGCACAGAAAAAGTGCTCGATAATTATATTTTGAATGAATAAAGTAACAACTTGCCTCAAATGTTTTGCCCAGTTTTATGGTTGTTTGCAATAAGATGGTTGGTCCAGTACCAATAACTCCCTAGTATCCAGGGCTGGAAAACCCTTTGATAAGCCCTTAATCTTAGCTACATCTCATTGAATGTGGTCATACTCTTCTCTCCTCTGAACTAAGTCATAACTAAAACTCAGACAATTTAACATGTGCTCTCAAAAGATAAGATTTTTGCATACGTCATAGCATTTATTGATCTCTGGCAATAGATGGGATTTCACATTACAGAAATGCAAATATTTTAAATTACTTATTAGACATTCTTGTGATTTAGCACATTTTGATCACTCTGCCACTGAAAAATTCCACCTGGTTATTTATTTGCCTACTCTTCAGCCTCTTAACATGTGACCTACCCCAACTCTCCTACCTCTACCCCTTGCTCTCCACTTTCCCATTCAAAATTTTGTTTTCATTTTTTTTATGTCTGCTTAAAAGTTTAGCTATTAGTTTTCTTTTGCTGTTTATTTCACAGTACAGCCTTGGGGTCTCATTTTCCACATCAAAGAAGCTTAATTTCCTAAATAATATTCCCTTCCTAAGAAGAACTTTGGTGCTAGTTGATAAAATAATGATATCTATAAATACAGATTTATAGAAATTCAAAAACATGAATATTCAAATATATTATACAAGTACACATTTAAGTCATTTATTCCTTTGATGGGCATTTATTGAAGGCTCTCTGTATTTCACGGGGTTAAAAACACTGAAAATGAATAGTCCATCCTCCCCAAGAGTTCCCTGTTCTGGAAGTCAAATCAACAGAAAACAATACATCAATTTCTAGGACTAATGTGTACACATGGTTTGCTATGAGAACATTGAGCAGATAGTAACTCAGACAGGAAGAATGATTGTCACTCAATTTTGTGGAGTGCAAAGTGATCTGAGCTCTACTGTCTCTTTCTCTCACATGCTTTCCTTGACCCTTAGACTATTTAGCTATGATATTTGCTGTCATTCCTCTTTGTATGTTTTTTTCATATTTTTAATGACATTAATATTTGTGTCTCTGCCACTAGATAGTAAGTTCTGGGGAACTGACTCTGTGTTCTCAATATTTACATAATGTCTAGCATGAACTATGTGCTCAATAATTATACTTTGAGTGAATAAATAAATGAATAAAACAACTTACAATTTATGTGTCTTTTGATTCTTAAAACATAGATTTAATTGGGTATTTATTTTTGGTAAATTATTAATATCTTCAAAATGTAATATTTCATGAATTTTTAAGTGTTTATGATTGATTCTCCTAAGAATTAAATATAATTTATTTACCTTTAATATTTGTATAGATAACATTTAGACCTTAAATTTTATGCACTCTTGTAAAAAGATATGCATGCTTTTGTTGGTTTTTAGTGCTTTGTGTATATTATTTGAGGAAAATGTTTCATTTTTGTACTATTCACTCTTTTTCAATAAGGGCAGTGTGGTTAGGTCTTTGAAGATGATACTCATTGATATATTCAGAAAATAGTTTATGTGCTCTCTTGATTGACTTAATGCTTGTGATTGTAGCAGCAGAGGAAGAAAAGTATTTTTAGGTATGCTAGAAGAAAGTGTCAAAGCACCTCAGGCTGAGCAGACAGTCCAAGTTAACACTATTGCCTGATGTTAAAGACAATCTGTTCCTGCCTTCTCTCCACTCTGATTATTGCTCACGAACTTCTAAGTTTCTACTTGAGAAATTTTAATGCTGATAGCTACATATTTAGATAAGTGAATAAGGTGACAGGAAAGCTTTCAATTTTGAAAATTATGATACTGAGGATTTACTGTCTGCTTCTGTAATAAATTTAATGTTTAATTGTTCAAAATCTGTTTGGGGGACTGCATATCTTGAAAGATTTATAATGGCATATAGAATTGTCAGCAGGAAGAAACACCAGGACTCATTAGTTCATTCCCTAACTTCTAGGCAGGACTGGATCTAAGCCTACGCCAACATATGGATAGCCTTAGGAAAGAAGAATCCTCCATATTTAGTTCAGTGCCTTGAAATGTTGTGTTGTCACAAGAAGCCTCTATAGGAAGTCACGAGGTCTGACTTCTATTTTTAATATAGCAATTTGCCCATGGTTTTGTACTTACAAAACCTACCTGCATTTTTCTTTATTTCTATGATGACAGTGGTGATACACAAGCTTATGATAAATTACCTTGATGAAAGGTGAGTTTGGAAGAATAACATCACTTTCTACCTTGGGAAAAACAACTCTGAAAATTATAAACCACGAACAGCATGTCCTTTTAATAGTAGGATACCACAATAATCTATTGATTTCACTTTCATAATCCTTCTCAATGTTAATGTTAAAAGGTTTTTAAAAAAATTTTCTAAAATTATGGATTCTAAGATTGAGAGTAATTTCAGAATGTAAATATTATTCCTATTCCTTATAGAAGGGGATTCATTATACATCTGGGCATCTAGAAGGAGGAAAAATGTCTTGAAACTTTTAGAAGGAAGAAATTAACATACAAATTATTGTTGGTGCCTAACTATTTTCAGAAATAAAAGTGGGTTATGAACCGCTACATACCTTTGCTCTATGGAGCTGTGTTTCTTATTCCTAGAAGAATTTGAGATGCTTACTACAGATTGCATTACTCAGTACCACCCTAGTCTCTCTGAGTCAAACATTTCTGAGAGTAAGACTTAGGAAGCTGTCTTTGTGAAAAGCATCTCAGGTTGTACCATTGCAACTGGTTCAAAGACAGCATTCAGAAAATACTTTATCTGAGTGGTATGAGTAAGAAAGGGATGTTAGTATTTTGCAGCTATAGCAGAAAGCTTATAGAATACAATGAATGCATTTAAGGAATCTAGTCACCTCAAGATCCCTCATACTACTTTCGCCTTCTATGATACCTCAATTCTGACATTCCTGTTTACTAATTATGCTTCCTGACATTTACACTTCACTTATATCTATAAAGCTTGTTTATACTTGTTTTTCTTCACTTCAAATCTTGGAAGTGTGTACCTGTTTTTCCAACTTTATTGAGGTATGATTGATAAATAAATATATATATATACACATTTTCAAGAAGTACAAGTTGATGTTTTGATATATGCATACATTGTAAAATGATTTCCAACAACTCATTAAAATACCCATCACCTCACATACTTACCTTTTTTTTTTGAGACTTATCACAAGAGCTTATTCATCTTGCTTAATGAAAACTTTATACCCATTGATTAGTAACTCTAGATTTCATGCTCTCCCCAGCCCCCAAAGTCAATGGTGATATATTCTACAGTTAAAACTTTGTTAAGGGGGTAGATCTCATGTTAAATGTGCTTACCACAATAAAATAAAACATATCAAAACAGAAGAAACAAACAAATGCTTGGGGCTTAGAAAAGGTAGCCCCTTCAGAAGGATGTAAGCCTGTAGGATCCTTGGGGGATCCTTTGTGGAAAGCAGAATTTAAAAGCGATGAACTAGGATATCTGGAACAAAGACCACAAATTATTCTCTTCACGGCATCCATGCTCATTACAAGGCCATCCCACTCTGAGTCCAGCCTTAGTGATATGACTTGGTTTTGCCAATGGCTCATTAGCAAATGAGATTCAAGCAGGGACTTCAAAAGCACTTTTACCCTTGCTGCGATTGGAATCCTGTGACCACCATGTGGAACGCCCAAGAGAGACAACAGTGGAATGAGAGACATGTGTCCCAGCCAATCCCTTGCCTTATACCAACAGCTAAAAGTGCTATACATGTGAATTAAGCCATTTTAGGCCACTGAGCTGCTAGGAGATTCATGAGCAAAGTTGCTTTGTATCTTTAGGGTGAAATCTCAATACTGTGGCATTAGATTCATTCATTAATAGATTTAAATAATTAAGATGTTAAAGCAATGAAAGTTGCATGAAACGAATTATTGAGGTATTTTCAAAATCCAGAAACAATGGTTTATTTTGGCTTCTGGTTGTGAAATATTTTGACAACCTGCTGTGATTATGTTTGTAATTAAATAATTTATATACTTAAATTAAATAATTGATCATCCTGTAGCAAAATTCCTAAATCTCCAACCAGGGAATATGAATGCCTATAAAACAAATAACGTGTATGACAAAGATGCCTACTTATGCCTATTTCCTTAAATACCTGCATAAAAAGTTTATGCATACATATATGAGATGAACACATTAGAAAATGAGCACATTTATGGTTAATAAAGGTTCTTAAGTGTGCTAAAGGATATAATTACTAAAATAATTCAAGAGAAGATATTTTCTATACTGTGTAAATATTATGGCATATATACATATATATAGTATTAATATGTATGTGTGTATATATGTATATCAGAACTTTTAACATGACCTTACAGTTAATAATACATCATTGCCAACCCCTAAATTTAGTAGTAAGAACAATGTAACCCCACTTAATGCATCTCACAATGCCTAAATGATTGTGCTGCTGTTTTAAATTAGGCACTGTGGGCATTTCATTTGCTGAAATGTTTTAAATACAGGTGCCTGATATGCTTAATGTGCAAACAGGGCATTCTTAGGTGCTTGGGGAAATTAGTTAATTAGAAGAAAATGTGTGTTTACACAAATGGTTGTGTGTCTGTATACTCTAATGTATTAGACATATTCACAATAAATAGTTGGCAATATTTATTTTATTTACTTACACACCTATTTCAGTACATATATTTTATACATAAAACCATAACTATGTGTTATGGCCTATCTTTGGTACTTACTAAAAAACGCACCAGTCCATAAACATTACTTACATTGACCATAGTTTAAGAGTTCTCCAGACACATGTCAAATCTGTATCCTTTAATATAAAACTCCTACTGTAAATCTCATGGAAATATGATGTGAATATGGACAATAATATATGTATAGAAGTGAATTATAGAACAGATATTACTTCTACATACCAAAGAAAAGTATTATGACAACTGTTTGTTTTTTTTTTAATAAATCGGGTCATGAAATTTTAATTCACACTGGGACATGTGAACACCTGTTTATTTACAAAGATTTCAGTCATGGAAACACAGATTCAGAGAGTTGAGGCAAGAATAAAATAAACTGGATGGCTCCTTTTAAATCCAACTGTGACTTTCATCTTTGTCACAAAATAAGCACAACATTTGGCAAGACTGGAAGCTACCATTGCAGACAGGTCCAAGTTGGCATAGAATCACCTTGACAGGCTCTCAGATCAGCAAGAGCTCTCAGCTCTGAAAGGGTCTTTTTGCTAAATTTAACTTTTTCTGTGTAAAATGAATGAGATGCTCCTAAGGAGAAGAAATAGTCTCAGGATCAAGGAAAAGAAGCATCGAGTTCAGTTGGCTCATCAGGTATATGTTAATAACATGTCAAGGTAGGTTAACACCAGCCTGTACAAAAGAAATACAGAGCGTGTACAAAACTCCTGAAAATGTGGAAAGATAAATGATTTACTATGCTTTGCTTTCACTCTCTGACCATATCACTTCCATTTTCTTTGGAGGCAATTGAGTCTAACAGTAACAGTAGTGGAGACTGATAATTATGTTGTGTTCTGATGTTTGCAATTCTGGGTCTGAAGGCTATTCTCAATGTTAGGTTTTATGATTAGAAGGGACTCCAACTTTCTTCTGCTTAAATTAAATATCTTCCTAAAACAGGGTCCGAAGAAATAGATGCAATGAAAAAGTTGCCGTGCTATCAAGCTGTGACACTACCAGGCTGAGTCATGCACACAGCTTGAACTTTGAAGTCAAGAATGTTTTTGTCTTTATTTAGGTTCACGATTTTCACAGAGGGCTATATCTTTTCCCACGTCACACAAAACATGTTGGCAAAACCTTGATGAGATGCTGTAGCATAAGTGTGGTTATTTTAGGAATCGCCTTGGCTCACTGTAGAGTGAACCAAGCTGTCAAGCGGTATAGAAAGTTACTTAAACTAAAGAGTGTCTTAGTAAATTAAATATTGATGAAAAAGAGCCCTTAATCTCCTTCTGCCTCTGGACAGACATTCCTTAATTTCAGCTTTATTTACTTAAATTCTCAGTCCCTTGTTCTTTATTAGATAGCAGGAACCAAGAAGTTTATTATCCTGACAGAGACATAATTGTGTGCCATTAAATCAGTCCATATCGACAGAATATTTTTCCATACTTCATTCCTATACCAATGCAATATAAAATGCTGTTTTGCTAAGTTGAAATGTTGTGGGGTTCTATAGTGAAAATCTTATGTATTCGGTCATTAAATGTGAAATGTCCAATTTTGGGTCAAAAGTTTAATTTATTATATCTCGAACAAGAGACAGTACAATAAATCAAAATTATGCACCTAAATTATTGACACGATTTTGCCATCTTAATGGTAGCTTGCTTATGCCAGCAGCCAAGAAGCCTGAAGAGTGAGTGGCAATGAAATCACAAAAAGTGTTTTCCACATCTTGTTGAGAATTGAATATTTTTCCTTGTAAGAAGTGGTCCAAAGTCTGAAAGAAGTGATATTCAGTTGGTGCAAGGTCTGGTTAATATGGTGGATGACAGAGAGTTTCCAAATCCAGCCTCCATAGTTTGAGCAGCATTGTTTGTATGACATGTGGTCCAGCTTTTTCTGCAAGAGGGTTGGCCTATTTCTGTTGACCAATCTTGGCTGCTTAATCACAAGCATCCTCATCATTTCATCCAATTGCATATAGTAGACATCTACTCTAATGGATTGACCACGTTTCATGAAGTGGATAGTACCAGCACTGGAACACCAAATAGACACCATTAACATTTTGATGAATATTCAGTTTTTGACTGTGTTTTGGCACTTCATCTTTATCCAACTATTGTGCCAAACACTTGCCATTGTCAAAAAGAATCCGTTTTTCATCACATGTAACAATACAGTGTAGAAATGGTTCACCTTTATGTCATGACAGCAAAGAAAGGCAATCTTTGAGATGACTTTTTTTTCTGACACTTGTTTAATTCATATGGTACCCATCTATCTAGCTTCTTTATTTTTCCTGTTTGTTTCAAATGGTCCAATATCATTGGAATAATAACATCAAACCTTGCTGCTAATTCAGGCATAGGTTGAGATTGATTCACTTCCACTATAGCTTTCAGCTCATCATTATCCACCTTGGTTTCAGGTCACCCATGTTGCTCATTTTCAAGATTAAAATCACCAGAACAGAGCAGCTGGAACCATCCATGAACTGTGCATTCATTAGCCACATCCTTCCCAAACACTTTCCTGATATTTTGAGCTGTCTGTGCAGCACTGGTTCTACTACAGAACTCATATTAAAAAATAACACTAATATTTTACTTATCCATGCTTTCACAAAAATTGCTCTAAAAATTTTTAAGAGATAATAAAACAAGAAATGTCAAGGTGAAAACATCAGAGATAGCAACTGTCAAGCTTAGCACTTAAGGAAATCAGACATTCATACTTAATGACCTATTTTCCCCTTGTTCATTTTACTCTTCAGAATATAATAGTCAAAAACCTTAGGAAACACCTGTGCTAAGCTGCTCATTTTACATTTGAGGAAATTAAACACTCAAAATGTAGAGAAATTTATCCTAACTCATACAACTAATCCATAAAAGACTTCAAATCACAAATCAAGTTTCCTGGAGTCTGGTGCTTTTTTTTTGATAAACGTGTTCCCTAGAAACTCCCAGGGCTTTTGGTTCCTTTCTATACCCCAAATCAAAAAAATGGAGGCTTTATTTATCATTCCCTTACAGTATGTGAAACCCTCTGCTAAAAAGAGGAAATGTTAAAGAATGATAAATACTTAATATTACTATTTCTAGGCCTATTGCCTTTCAGCAGGTAACGTAGACACTGACATTACAGTTTTATATTTTCACATTTTTCATTTGAGAGTCCTAATTAAAAGGAGAAAAAAGAGAAAACAATGAAATATGAATGCTTAGTATTATTTTAAAACCTATTATTCATCTCAATAATTCATTTTCTATTTTTTAAAAACTCATTTTTAAATTTTTTTATATTTTTCATTATTATGTATACATAGTTGTATATATTTATAGGATACATGTGATGTTTTGATACAGGTATGCAATGTGAATTAATCAAATCAGAGTAATTGGGTCAGCCATCACTTCAGGTATTCATCATTTCTTTGTGTTAGGAACATTTCAAGTCTACTCTTTTAGTTATTTTAAAGTATAACCTAACTTATTGTCGATTATAGTCATTTTGTTGTGCTATCAAATATTGTTCACTCTATCTAACTATTTAACCCTATTTTTGCACCCATTAATCATCCCCACTTTATCCTCCACTCCCACTACCCTTCCTAGCCTCTAGTAACCATTATTCTACTCTCTGTTTTCATGATGCCAATTGTTTTTAATATTTACCTCCCACATATGAATGAGATTATGTGAGATTTGTCTTTGTATGCTTGGCTTATTTCACTTAACATAATGTTATTCAGTCCCATCCATGTTGCTGCAATGGTAAGTTTCCATTCTTTTTTATAGCTATGTAATATTCCATTGAGTATGTATACCACAATTTCTTTATGCATTCATCAATTGATGGACACTTAGGTTGATTCCAAATCTTGATTATTGTGAATAGTGCTGCAATAAACATGGAAGTGTAGATACTTTTTTGATATATTGAATTCCCTTTCTTTGGATCTATACCCAGCAGTGCAATTGCTGGCTCAAATGGTAGTTCTATTTTTAGTTTTTGAGAAACCTCTATACTGTTCTCCATAGTGGCTATACTAATTTACATTTCCATCAACAGTGTTCACTTTCTCCCTATCCTCACCAGCATTCCTTATTGCCTGTCTTTTGGATAAAAGCCTTTTTAATTAGAGTGAGAAGATATCTCATTTTAGCTTTGATTTGCATTTCTCTGATGACTAGTGATGTTGAGCATTTTTTCATATGCTGGTTGGCCTATTTGCATGTCTTTTGGGAAATGTCTATTCAGATCCTTTGCCCATCTTTTATTTAGATTATTTGATTTTTTTTCCTATTGAGTTGTTGATGCTCCTTATATATTCTAGTCATTAATCTCTTGTCAGATGGGTAGTTTGCAAACATTTTCTCCCATTCTTTCTGTTGTCTCTTCACTTTGTTGATTGTTACCTTTGTTGTGCAGAAGTGTTTTAGTTTAATGTGATCTCATTTGTACAATTTTGCTTTGATTTGGGGGTATTAATCATGAAGTCCTTGCTAAAATACATAGTTTTAAAAAATTCATTTTAAAATGGATAAAAATCCCTAAATCTGTTGAAAAGACATTATAGAAAATATATTCTACCAGATATTTTTATTCCATGAAGATATAGCACTCCTAAAGGCCTGGGAATTCCCTCGAGACTGTAAAGTAGTCTGATAATTATACTTATGATATACAGTTTTTTGTTTTCTTGAAGAGAAGAAAGCCTCAACTTCAATGTTTTCCTGCACTATTAAATTCTAACTTTCTGAGACTCTACATCTCAAAATCATTAGATAGTCAAAGACTCTATATCCTAATGTTGGAAAATACTAAATATTTGGAAGTACAGATGTGGCAGAGAATCCAGGGAACATCCTCTCTACTTTACACATACTAATCACCACAGATGGGCCTACGTGGAACTTAATCCTTGGACCAGATAGAATTAAGTCAACCACAGTATCTGATCCACCTTAGATATTTTATGGATTTTAAGCCATGTGAATGATTTGTATGTAAAGTTTCTCAGGGTGTAGAGGAATTTTTTTCTCTACTCCCAAAACCACATTATGAGTAGTGTCAAAATTATGGATTTGAGAGCCAAATAAACCTGAGCTTCAATCATTAATTTTGGTATTTTTCAAGAGTGAGGTTTTAAGAAAATGACTTTATATCACTGATTTTAAAGCACTTTCTTTGCCAAAAAGTGTAACAATAGCTTATATGTCAGAGTAGTTGTGAGGAATGATACAACACCTGCACTCTTCTTATTTTAATATCCATGTCATAAAATGCAATTAATGAAATTATGTGATGCTACTCTGCTTACATGAAAAACCATTTGTATAGATTTATAAATATTGTACTGATCGCAGTCATTTTGGGAAAACTATACAGATTTAAATGACCAGGCCCTAAACTCTTTTTTTTTTTTAATTTTTATTTTTTTATTTCAGCATATTATGGGGGTACAAATATTACGGTTATGTATATTGCCCATGTCCCCCTCCCCCCTCGAGGCAGAGCCTCAAGCATGACCATACCCCATACGTTGCACATCTCACTCATTATGTTTGTATATACCCATCCCCTCCTCCCCCCTCCCACCAGCCCAACACCCGACAAATGTTATTCCTACATGTCCACTTAGGTGTTGATCCGTTAATACCAATTTATGTACATATTTTTAGAAATCTAATCCTAATGTGCCTTCTTTCTCCTTTTCTTCCATGCGTTTCAGTCTTAATAACTGATACTCAGCCCACCCTGACAACAGGCTGCTCCTCAGCCTTGTCCTATTTTAGACATTCTTTTGTCTGTGATCAGGAACTTTCAGAAGGTGTGGCTGTCAGGCTTGCTGTTCATAATAATTTTGCAGCATTGTCACTGGACCAATTCAGTAGACAAGGTTAAATGTCACTCTCAGGCCCACAAACAGTAGACTCAGTATGCAACAAACTAGGCTTAAGGGGAAAGCACCAGCACATGTAATAGAGAGAATTAAGTTTACTGGAAGTATTATGCCTGCATTCTAGGCCAGCACTGTCCAATCAATAGAAGATGGAAATGTTATCTGTGCTGTTCAATACAATAGCCATGGCTATTAAGCATTTGGCTATAACATATGGCTATTAAGCACTTGCAATATAGCTAGCACAACTAAAAACTAAATTCTAAATTTAATTTATTGATGTTTAAATCTAGATAGCCATATGTGGGTAGTTCTACCATATTGGACATTATAGTCTCAAACAATATATTTTTATAATAGTAATATGTATGTTTAAAACTTTAAAAGACTTTTGTTTATTAAGACATTGGGCTGTATTCCAGAGATAATAATTGAAACAAATTTCAATATTAGATCTAATATATACATTATTTTATATTTTTATAATTCATCTTCTTTTTTTTTCTGAACTTTTCTTTGCCTGAAAATAAAATCATCTATTCTCTCTTGCTTTTTTTTTCTCTTCTTTCCTTCCTGTCTAGGATGCTACTGTCTGCAGTAGTGAAGGAATTGAGAACCTCTAATTTAGGCATTTCAAGTAGCATCTGTCAGAATAAAAGTACTATACATAATAACCAGGGCAACATGAATTATGTGCCAAATTAAACTGGAAATTGTCTAAGAGTAAAGGGTCAGCTCTAATAAACTCAACATAATCTCTTGTATTCTATCCACAAAGAAAATTAAATTTTAATGATCCTGAGAGCTCACTGTTCAGGAATGTCACTCTAAGTAATCATGTAAATGACAGTTAAACTCCGGAATTGAGTTAAAAGTTGGACATTCTCTACAATTGCTATTTAAGTCCAGACAGTGCTACTTGCTTCAGGCAAGCCCTTAGGAATATCAGAATATTGACAGGTTAAAACAAGATGCAAGAGGAAGCCTCAAGATCTGCAAAATTAGTCACTGCTAAATGCCTTATTGAGTCATATCCTGGCAAAATATTATACTAAGAAGTGTTTTAGACACTTCAGAATTTATATTGTCTCTAGTTGTATAAGTTTCAGGCAACATCCTTCCCACTGGAAAAATTTGTATCAAAGGCTTAAATTATTTGTTCAGAGATAAACTTATGAAGCTTTTACTTTCTCTCTGTGGGCATGTGAGAGAACGTTTGAGAGAAAAACAAGAGCCAGTAAGAGAGGGAGGGCAAAAATGAGGGAAAGAGAGCATGTGCTAGCAAAGTGATGAGATGATTATCTCTGGGATTGAACTCTTAGAACTAGAATTGCCAAGCTTCCCTAGCCTGGACATTGTGGTGGGCTCAATATGCCCTCCATACATTAGCACATACTAGAAACTTGGACTTTTCAGATGGAAGGTGGGTAAAGGTGAGAAAAAATACATGCTCTGGGATTGATTATTGCAATTTTTCACCAAATCTTTTGGCTAACTTGGAAAGTTTTTTTTCTGGAGCTGCGGTTTTATGTGTTTAAAAGAAGGAGAGCAGATACGAGATAGTATTTTATCATTGAGCTTTATAAGAGGAATTAATTGAAAAGTAATTGGTAGATCAAAAATAAAGGAAAGATAGGTGTTTTTGGCAAGAATACATAAGCGAGAGACTGATAAGGTAACAAGTCCAATGAAATTCTTTTATAAATGATGAAAATTAAATGAATTTAGAATAATTTACTGAACTAAATGCAAAGTTTCATAAAGTTATAAATTAAAAATAAGTAATGAGAGAAAACATTTGAAAATGTAATTAGTGAAATAAACATTGGTTTGCCTTGGAATTGGTGACTATGTTTCAAAGGTGAATACAAATAATGGAGAATATTTGATAATATAAAAAATAAAAGGCACTCTACATAATACTGCATTGCTATCAGCAGAGCATTGGAGACATGAACTTGGGAGAAGAGAAACTCTGCAGTGCGAAACAAGTGAAGGGCTCCATCACTGGCCTCCTGATCACCTGCCAGCAGCAGCAGGCGGTATCTGTACTCAGCATGAAGTCCTCACATTAGCTATAATTTCAGATTGCCAGTTGTCTGACAAAAAAACTTCAAGAAAAAAGAACTAAGTTACAAAATAACAAGTTGGACTATCTCAAATAACTAGGACATCTTTAAAAAATACATGAAATGAAGGAAATAGGAGCATCATATGCTCTTCAACTAAACGTGTATGTCATTTGACTAAGATTCTATTGTTCTACAATGAAATGTACATCTGTTGGAAAAGACTTTTTAAAAGTTAATTATAGTTATCATAAAGAAAATGTTTTGTATGTCTAAATAGTCCATTATTTCTGGGTACTGAATTTTATCTTTCCTTTCGACTGAATTTGTAGGAACCATTTTACTCTCTACATCAAGAACTCTGTAATATTTGATCAAAGTACATGTTATAGAAATTATTTTACTATACATATTCAAAGGATGCAAAAGAAGACTTTTAAAAAGTTTGTTTAGCTTCAAATTGAGAAAAGCCACTACAGAGAGGACCGCCCTCAGTGTAATGTTGTATGAATTATTTGGTAAATTAGAATATAACTCTATTCTTTCCAGTAATTTCTACTTCAGGTTAGGAGTTGAAATAGGAATGGGCAAGTAATATTCACATTTTGATTCAAATGAGCAAAACTTGCCTTTCAAAAGCACAGTGGTGAGCAACTTAAACTCTGTGTTGGGTTCAATACAGACTGTATCCAGTCCAAACTCTGGCTCTTCCTGTTAGCTTCCAGAGGGTCATAGACAGAATATTTACCATTCTGTGCCACAGTTACCTCACCTTAATTTGGGGATAATAATTGCACTCTTCCCATAGAATTGTTCTGAGCTTTAAATGAGTTGACATTTCTAAAGCCCTGAACTCAGTTTCTTGCACACAGTATTTGCTATGTAACTGTAATTTTCTTAATCTATCTCTTTTCTTTTTCTCTTCTTTTTTTTTAACCAGATATTTACCTCACTACATTATCTGACCAGAAAAGCAAACCTGAACTTCACTTTTATAATATGTAGCTCCACAACTGTATCCCAAATGTCATAGTTAGGAAGATAATCTAAATTGATTGACCAAAGTTCAAAACCAGGTATACTATTTAGTTACAAGCTTGATAGCACTTCAAGTCTGAGCCTACTAAAGTAGCCCGATCATACATGACTCTTTAATATATCTAGCTGTTTTCTTCTCTTTAAAACCACTGACATTAGTATCCTGTCAAAGTGAGGGCCACCACTGATCAACAGCCTAAGTGTAAACAATTCCTATGATATTTCCTGATAATAATGTACTTATTTATCTGGGTCCCAAATTTTGTCATTATTTTGTTTTAATGGCTTCCTGAAATGGGTACTATCAATTGGATCAAAACAAATTAAATTGGCATATTACCTTTGAAGTCAGAATTTCACTTAACATAATGGTTTTGCCAAACATCACTAAATAGTATTTACAATTGAAATTTACTTCCTTACATTGATTTCTAACAATGAGGCCATGTTTTTGCTTTAATTATGGTTTTTTAAAGCCATGATAGATGAAATATTATATTTGCTCATGTCACTTTCTTGTTTCAGATACTTACAACCAATTAAAATAACTGAGCTAAGATCTAAATTTATCTTACTGACAAAGCATGGCACACAGTGAAGACAAAGTTCTAAACATCAGGTTCACGTCTTTCTGAGATGCATTAGAGCAACTGTTTTCTTTTTCTTTTTTAAAAGTAATACTCAAATACCCAAATAATTTGAGAGTTTTCCTTCAGAACTGAAGTAGCAGCATTGTTTAGTACATAAACAGGGAAATTTTGCCATTAAGGCCAAATCAATAGCTTATCCTAAATTCATTCAATTTTCGGGAATTTTACTGTCCATCCTTATGTGCTCTCATTAAGAGTAACAGATTTAACAAAGCTCATCTGTGAAAGTCAGACTTCAGTTTTGCAACCTTGCTCTGATTCTTAACCATAATAATCTACTAGTATTTTTCAGAAGATTTCAGAAGAAAAATTTTCTGAATATTCCTCTTCTGCAGCTTGATTTTTTTTCAGCATCTTCCCCTTGTGTAATGTATTATATAGTATGTGCATGTAAGAAAATGAAGAAAACAAACCCTTGGAAAGAGTAAATAATATAAAAGAATAATATATTTATTGGTGACAGAAAAATTTATTGAAAAGAAACCACAACTAAAAAAGTAGGTAGGAGATTTTTTTAATTGATAATGTGAAAAATCTGGGAGGTAATAACTCAGGAATGACTGGATTGAGAGGTCCAAATTTTGTGTCTGGCACTCACTTTTTAATCTCTCAGCTATATATTTGTTTGTGACGCTTTGATTGCTAGGCAAGCTTTAAATCCTGTTGCCTTGGTTTGTCCTTTTAGGCTTGATACATTAGTTTTCCTTTTGAACATGGCAGTTGAGTCCCTTTTCAGGAATTGTGCTCAACCAAGGATTCCACCTTCCCAAGGACAATACCTTTCACTGGGGAAACCTACTCAAAGGGGAGTAGAAGGGTCCTGCCTCTTTGTCCCCAGTAGAGATCTCTATAGAGTCACCAAGTTTCAGAGCACTGAAGAATCAACTGAGTTCGCTGTGACTCATCCCAACTCACTTCTCCCTCTGCGTGTTTCCACTTCCTTTTCTCCCTTTCAGCTATTGATCTTGAGAGTACTTGCCAGTAAACTTCCTGAACAACTATCTTAGCTCAAAATCTGTTTTCCAGGTAATCCAACCCGGGACAGAGTTCTAGATTTTTATCTTCCTAGTTTCAACATCAGCAGATAGACAGAACTTTTCTTTCATATTACATCAAATAAAACCTAGAAAGGGACCCCTGTTAGCCTGGCTTGGGCCACATGCCCACCGTGAAGCCAGTCATATTGGACAGCAGGATGACAGGACCAAGCAGACCATGTGTTCTCCTTTAGCATCTCAGGGGTGGGGATTGGGGGATGAGAATTAGACAACTCTATCCAAAGGCATGGACTGAAAGTAAGGAAATGATGGTTCCTGGAAGAAAATTGTTACCAGAAGATGAAATGGATGGGGCAGAAGAAAAAAACAACATATATACACTACTAAAGAGGAGTTATGTATGTTTTTAATAATTTCAATTTAACTGTGTTTTGCTACTTTATTCTTACAATAAAATAATGAAATAAAAATAAAGATAGTAACAGGTAACAATTATTGAGCCTTATCCAAGCTCTGATCACTGTGATATACATTTTAATTTTATTATAATATTTTATTTTAACAACAATTCTACAAGGACTAAAATTCTCATTTTACAGACAAGTGAGCTGAGACTCAGCAAAGTTAAATAAATTACCCAAGATTACCTAATTAGTATTTAATATTACTTTACTGCTCCTTCCTTCTCCCCAACATGCCTCCACAACTAAATTAACTTTCCCTATAAATATACTTGAGTTTCTGTGGTAGATTTTATTATGCTTTGCTGAATATATGTGTCTTTGTCTGACATGATTCTTCTTGTAGAAGTTTTACATGTTAGCTCCACACTAAACTCAGGACTATACACATAATTTGGCCAATAAAATATAGGGATCACTTCTGGGAAAGGACTGTGCTTTTTCTATTTGCCATAATATTCCTAATATCCCACCTACCTGTGTTCTATAATGAAGGCAACATGTTACAGACCCAGAAATAGATACTTGGTATTATTAAGAAATAATATTTATTTATAGAGCTTTGGAATCAAAGATCCAGTAAGTAATAAACATTGCTCATTTTTTCTGGAGAGACCTTTCTTTACAACTTATTTGTGGAGTTCTAGAAACAAGTGACAATTATTCAGATATTTGGAAATGCGACCTAAAACAGGTAGATGTCACAACTTTTAAAAGGGTCAGTTTATATAACTATATGATAAATTTGTCACTATAAACATGTTTCATTTACATTTAGAAGAGTAGGACCTGAGCATTATGAACCAGAATAAATTTATTAAGAACACATCATTCCAAAATAAATACATTTCCTTTTTATTGACGTAACTATACTGATTGATCAAAGTAACACAATGTACATAATGTATTTGAATTCTGCATGAACACAAATACATGGACTCTTCTTCTATGTGCAAGGAATTCTAATGTGTTTTTATACTGTGAAATAGATATTATCTCTTTCAGAGATGAGTAAATTGAAGCTCTGTGATATTAAATAAATTTCCCAGTTTCACACAGTGGATAAAATTAGTTTTAATACCAAGTCTTTCTGCTTGTGAACTGAGAGCTTTTCAGTATGTATTTTAACTCTACATAGAGAAGATGGAAAAACAAATGTTTGGTTAATATAGTATAGTTAAGCAAATTCATAGATAACAGAAAACTTTACCTCCAAATTAATGATTAAGCTGAGGACAAATTTATTCAGTCTGAGAACATGGTTTCTTTTAAAAACAAAAGATTTTCCAAAATTCCTTTTCTATATGCATTGTCTGCAGTATGGTTAATGATTCAAAAATAGAAATTGTGTGTTCTCTACACATATTACAATATTTTTATTTTATAAAAAACATAACTAATCTGTCCTCTAAAATAAATGCAATATATGTTTTTAAAGTTATATATGCCAGAATTAAATCAACTGGCTATTTTTGTGTTAATTAAGAAGGTCATATCCTCCATTTGTTGTTATCAACAGATATAGAAATATTTGATTCTCTCTGAAACTTAGTCCCTGTAGGTGACAGAAAATGACATTATACTTTTTAAACCATCTCCCTTCACAAATTCCCGAAGTCTGCCAGAGGATCTGTTATTTTGCTGATATCTCAGAAATGGAAGTTGTCTTTGATTTTTTCTTCTTTTTCACTCTTGTTCATTCCATCTGATGAAATGTCCTATATCCTGTCAATACTTCCTTGACAATATATTTTAAGTTTGACAATTTCTCTTTAGTTTTGAAGTCCCTACTCATACCAGGATAAACGACCTGACTAGAACAAGCAACCTCAACATCTTTATGGCTTCACAAAATAAAAGTTTATGCTTTGATCATGTCCCAGTCTGATGTAGGTGGGGTGGATCTTCCGGGAAGTTATTCTTCAGCGGGGTATATGAGGAATCAGACTTGTATCATTTTATGACTCTTTCATCTAGAGTCTTTCAAACACTGCTACATTGATACAAGAGAGAAAAAAGTGAATGATCAAGTGAAACATTTTGTGATCAGGCTGACAATCATGTCTTCACTTATATCAAATATTCTACTACCCAGAAGTCTGTCACATGGTCCAAGAATAATTAAAATTTGGCCTGGAAAATTATAGTTGATTGTTTCCAGTTGACACAGAAGGAGAAAACAAGTTTGCTGAACACATGACATTATCTGGGACATACTACCCTTAGAAATGTTTGCTTCTTTCTGGATTGCTACAGTCCTATGTTATAATTTTAATTCTTTAATTAACCACCTATTTTTATGCAGACATGTTCTAATAATTTGTTTCCTCATTCAAACGTTCTTCTGGTCATCTATTATCTATTTATGAAGTATATGCAATAAAACATATTATATTGGCCTACTATAAATATTACATCCAATTAACAGACAATTGAGATTAATGCATATGTAAATGGCTTAGCTGCTATTATAATAATAATTATGGCAACATGTAAAGTATAATAGTTGAAAAAGGAAAATAAATTATATATATAAAACATTTGTTAAATGAAGTGGCAAAAAATACTATTTTTGGCGGGAGGGGGGAATAAGTGTGTCCACATCTAAGTTACCATTCAGAGAGAGAGAGATCAATATTAAGACTATCCAAAGTCTAACAAATGCTCGTTTTGAATTTTCTTAATGTTTTCATGCCAAATGGAAATCTAGGAAAACAGACAAAGTAGGATGTTGCCTGTGTAATTTGATTTAAGACGTAAATGACTCCTTTATCTAACTAAAATATCTTTATATCTAAAATGACATCTAATTCTTACCAGTAAAATATTTATAAGGAAATAGATTTTGTTTCCCAAAATAAACTCTTCTATTTGGAAAGCTAGCGCATTAATTCATTATCACTCATATTTAAATTAGCATGATGCACAAGAATACCGTGCAGTAGTGTGAGGTAATGAAAAGTACAAAGAACTGATTAAGAAATACTGAGAACATGTGACCATACTGTGAACCTATGAACATTCAGGCTTGAGAGTGGCATTTGGTCCAGGGAAATGTGAAGTGAAGATACAAATACAAAGAAATTTCATTTAATTCAAAAATTTTTGATACAACTGAGATTGGTAATGTATATAATAAATTAATAACTGTGTTAGTATTTAACTTTATTTTGCTCTAGATATTTTCACTTTCCTCTAAAAGGATTTATATACAACATACACATAGCAAAAACTTCAGGAAGGTAATATGTTAGGCTGGGTTTCTGAGGAAATAGAATCCATGCCAAACATTGTATATTGATTCTTTATTGGGGCTGGGGAGTGGTGAAAAAATAAAAAGTGACAGATAATGGAAGTGAGAATGGGAAGCAAGAAAATCCAAATACAAGATGCTACTTTACTGAGAAAGAGAGGTGGCTCTTCAGTCTCTATGGATGCCTCCTGAGAAGCTGTAGGGGAGCCATCACCTCTAGAAAAAGTTCATTGATGAAGGTGAAAGGCAAAACTTCAATCTTCTGACTGCCTCACTTTTAAGTTTCTTATTGGGTCAAAATTGGCCACATTTCTAAGTAGTGTTATTGCTAAGGTGGCCAGAGCCTGAGCTCACAGGTAGACACTGCAGCTGCCATCAACCCACATTGGAAGAAGCAAAAGTGGGGTGAGCAGTGCCACCCTCCTACTTTGGAAGAGAAATACAAAGGGTATACTAAAGTAACAAGGTGAGGGTGATAGCAGTCAGGACTTTCCAACCACAAGAAGAGCAGTGTTGGTACCTGGGGCCACTCTGGCCAGAGAATTGTTGGGCTAAAATTCTTCATGGATTTCTCCCATTTCTATTAATACATGGTCTGGACCTTTGGAGCAAAGGCAGGTTGGAATAGTAAACATGCCTCGGGGGCTAGAGAAACTGTTTCATCAAAGATAGAGACTACAGGAGACTCTAAGAAAGTAAGTGGCCTTCCCTACTGTGGAAACATTGGTACATTCCAAGAAAAGAAGTAATCTATATCTCTGGAGAGGTACACTATCTATAATACATTTAAATGTGGGAAAAGTTATTTTGGGAGATTCTAAAGTGTCAGAATTGGCACCTTTTTCACTCCTAACCCTCTCCTCTTCTCAACAACACATAAGGTTCCTTTGTCATCTGTCAACCAATGACTCCTACTGTGCACATTCAGTCCAAAACTCTCTTCCTAATCTACATATTTAGTCAGTTTTCATCTCTTATTTAAAACTTTATGAATGGCTCTTAGGGTAAAAATCAAAACCCTAAAAAGAGCCTACAAGGTCTTATACTTGCCTACTTACTGTGGACTCTTCTCACCTATTGTGGAATTTTCTCAGCCTAGCTTTACAAAATCCAGTGAGTTTATAAACTATTACGCTGCCTTCTAGTACAGCTTACTACATCAGAAAGTCAACATACTCTGCCTATATCCCTCACTGCCAGCACCCCAACACATACACACACATGCACATACAAATATGCACACACATATACACAAATACTCATACACACAAATACACATATACACATTTTCAGATGATTAACTATTATCCTCAGACCACAGTTCTAACATCAAATTCTTATCCTGCCTGATCCACACAAAACTAGGTCAGATCACATTATTATGCAGCATAGTGGCATCAGTAATTTTTTTCAGAGCACTTGTTACTTTATAATTGAGCATGTGATTGTCATACTGAAATGTGAGCTCATGAGAGTTAAGAATCTCTCTTTTGCTCATTATTGTATCCCTTACACTATTCACAAGCTTGAAACATGCCGTAGTGCTTGAATGAATGAATGATTAAAATAAGATAAGAATAATACAAAATGCAATATGATTTCAAAGGTTAGAGAGGTTCACTCACATAACTTGTAAAGTTAGAAACAACTTATGGAAAAGTTGACCATTTAAATGCATCTTTAAATGATGTTGACAATTTTCACAGATGAGATGTGTTTCAGTTTGATCAAGGTTTGGTTTAGCAAAAATTAAAAAGTCCTGCAACAAAATAGTAGAGACAACTTTAGGAGTTATTCTCAGGTTCATGCCATATCTTTCATTCTCTTTAGAGTAATTTTGAAAAGGTAACCCAAGAAAGACAAGAAAGCATAATTTTGTAGTCTAGTAATTGAGTTGATGATGGCCCTCATTGATATAAGATGAATGAATTTGTTAGCAATTTAGAGGTCTTAATCAAATCAATATTCAACTAATATATAGCCATAAACTAGATATAATAGAATATGAGTTGAAATAGGTTGAGAAATTATTTAGAACTACTCTTTAATTGTACATATGAGGATGAGGCATAGCTTGATGATGGGACACACATAAATTTGCAAATGGATGCATGATAAAATTGGGACTGGAAATCAGGTCTCTTTGTTGTCTAAGTTACATTGGGGAAAATGCTGTGTAAGAAAATTGTATTCAAATTCTTGTCAATGATATGCTCATGCAATACTCAGTAATACTCAGCATAAAAATGGGACAACCTACTGCAAAACACAATGTCATAAACAAATCTCAAAACATTATGTTGAATAATAGAACCCAGAAAGTTAAAATAGTCACACATAAGGTTAGAGTGAGGGGATTTACCAGACAGGGGAAGTAAAAAACTTTCCAGGGTAATGAAATGTTGTAAGCTTGATTGGGGTAGTGTTATGTGGGTTTATATATTATTAGAACTTATTGAACTGAAGGATTCAAATCTATGCTTTTTAAAGTATATAAATTATACCTCAATAAAAATACACTATTGTCATAATCATGCAATACACTAAAAGAGTGACAAGAAACACAAAATTCATTTTGTGTTCCTGTTTGGAATACGTGATGACATGTACGACTTTTTTCTTAGATTGTTTTTTCTCTTATGAGATGAAAGGCAGGCAAAATAAAACAGAATCTTCCTGTTTGCTACCATGCCTGATAATATTTGTTTTATTGTGTATTCAATTGAGAAAAGATCTCATCAAAATATTGTGTATATTTCTAGAATGCTTTGAAAATTTCCTTCTACTTCAAATATGATGTCGTCCATTCTCCTCTCCTCATTCTGTCAACTCTACTTGCCCACCCTCAAATGGAAAATCAAGATAGAGGAGACATACCAGGAGAAGAGACGGGCACCTCTTCACCATTTGTAAGTGTAATGAAGCCCTTCATTTGATTTTAATATAATCGTGCCACTTCTGGCAATGGTCTTTAGATCTGCCCTCAGTTATGCCAACTTCAATTTCTGAGCACATTGATGCATTACTAACATTCTCAGCTGGCAAATCTTTACTCTCCAGGCCTTCTGTTTATTGTAATATCCATGAGGTTTGCCTTTCATAGCTTCCTCCCTCCAGAGGTAAACAAATCTAGACTAAAAATAAAAAAGACTATTAATTAGCATCTTTCTAAAAAGAAGGATAATTTGTGCTGGTTTTGAATACTCTGATGTATACCACTCTCTTTCTCCCTCTGTCTCTGTTTTATTTCCATGACTTTTTGTAAAATTAATGCCTGATTACACAGATTATAACAAGAGATAAATATCTTTTGTTTGTTTTTTTTAAAGCCCATTCTGACATTTGAGAATATAGTCTATCAGTCAAGCACGGTTCTTTCTTTTATCAGGCTTAGTATTTGAAATGGTATTTATCAGTTATTAAATCACAGATGTACAGTATATGAATTTAACTACAAAAATGTGTGTTATGAGGCAGAATAATCACAAAGACATCTCAAACTTGGTAAAATGATAGGTAACTGTTGCCTGAAAGTAATACCATTTTCCTCTCTTACATGGTAAGAAAGATAATTTGCCTTCCTTATTTTATTTAAATGAAATAGTGAGGCTAGTCTGTAAGCTTCCTCCCTGAATATGTAAAATAATTTTCCAAAAGCAACAGTTAGGGGGCAAATTTATATAAAAAATAACTATGTGACAGATAGTTCTGTTCATTTTAGTTGTCCTTGATTTGACCTGCCACCCTACTGATCTAATCAATCAGAGAAATATTAGTTGCTCATATCAATAACTGAATTTTATACTTATCCAAAAGCATATTATTGCTTTGCAAATTACAGGAAAAATGTAAATTATTTACTTCTCCTAGGTTATTTTTACTAAATATTTTGTTACTCCAGCTTTAGATTATTTACTAAAAGTAAAAGGAAAATTCCAAAGTTCACTGACTATATTATTCCTTAATATACCAGTAAAGTCATTTATAATGACTTCCCCTCACATTTGGGAATTATAGACATAGTACCTGTCCATTTAGGTATACCTAGGGGAAAATTACATGCAATTTTATAAGTAAGCTAATGTTTCTAAGTTGATACACAATTAGAATCTGTACTTTTCTTTTTCTGTGACAAGCACTGAACAATTAATTCTGACTAAAATAAGCAATATATCCATTCCTCATTTTGATCCATCTTAGAGTTTAATTTGGAAAATAGACCATATTAATTTACCTCTCAGAGATAATTGCTGAATGTATTCCAAGGATTTTAAATCATCCCATTATGTATATTTCTATTTTCTTATTTCCATTTGAGCTAATGAAAGGTAAAATGTTAAGTAGGGTGAACTAATTATTCTAGGAAAACATTTAAAAAATGTTTTTCTGCACTTCATCAAGTGTCTTGCACATAATGCCATGAAAGACTGCTACTGTTGACTTTGATTATTATAATCACATTGAATGGTCAGGTATTAAATATTTCTAAAACATCTCTGTAAAATGATTGGCTTAAAAAATTTAAGTAAAATAAATTATGTTTCAAAAATTATCCTGCTAATAAATTATCATGGGATAACTATTTATTCAAAGATGGGAATTAATTGTTTTTTTCCTTAAATCTTCATAGATTCTTCCTTCTAAAAAAAGAACCTATGAAATTCAATGTTTATCCTGTCATGATAAAATATATTTTATTTGTCATTACTTTGCCTTATTTAGTTAATACTTCATGTTTCTATCATATAATGTTTAAGTTAACATTGCATTCAAATACAAATCAAAATAAAAAAATTTTCACTGATACCTACATCTTTTTAAATAGTTTTATTGAGGGATAATTGATATACAAAAAACTGCACAAATTTAATGTATACAATTTGTTAAGTTTGGACATGTGCCTACACCTGAGAAACTGTCATGACTACCCAGGTAATAGACATATCTATTATCTCCAAAACTTTTATTGTATTCCTGTGTTTCGGAAATATGTGTGTGTGTG
This sequence comes from Cheirogaleus medius, assembly GCA_008086735.1. Taxonomy (NCBI): domain Eukaryota; kingdom Metazoa; phylum Chordata; class Mammalia; order Primates; family Cheirogaleidae; genus Cheirogaleus; species Cheirogaleus medius. The sequence continues at coordinate 76,599,894 of VBSM01000272.1, forward strand.
TGATTGTGTGTGTGTGTATGCTTTAAGAACACTTAATATGAGATGTATCCTCTTAAATTTTTTAAATTGCATAATACAGTATTGTTGATTATAGGCACTATATGGTACAGCAGATCTCTAGAACTAATTGATATTACATAAAATATTAATATAACTTATAACAATTAAATTCACACTTTTTCCTTCCTTTGGCTCCTGGTAGCCACCATTTTATTCTCTATCGATATGAGTTTCACTATTTTATGTATTTCAAGTAGGTAGAATTATGTGATAGTTGTCCTTCTGCGACTGGCTTATTTCACTTAGTATCATAACCTCCAAGTTTATCCATGTTGTCATAATGGTAGGATTGCCTTCTTTTTTAAGGCTGAATGATATTCCATTTTATCTATCTATCTATCTATATATCTATCTTTTCTGCTAGTAAACTAACATACATATCGTATTTAATTTGACATATATATAAAATTAGGTAGATAAATTGATACACACACCACATTTTCTTTATCCATTCTACCTACGGATATTTGAGGTGTTTCCATAATTTGGCTACTGTGAATAATACTGCAGTAAATCTGAGAGTGAAGATCTCTGCAAGGTCCTAATTTCAAGAATCTTATTTTTTTATGTATATACCCAAAAGTAAAATTTCTGTACCATATGGTAGTTCTATTTATAATTTTTTTAGGAATCTCTATACTGTTTTACATGGCAGTTGCACAATTTTAAAATCTCACCAACAGTATTGAAGTGTTCTAATTTTTCCACATGCTTGCTAACATTTATCTTTTAAGTTTTTTATAATTGACATCCTAACTGCTATGAAGTGATAGCTCATTGTGATTTTGATTCACATTTCCCTTGTGATCAGTGATGCTGACCATTTTTTCCACATACCTGTTGGCCACTTGTATGATTTCTTTTGAAGAAATGTTTATTTAAGTCCTTTGATCATTTTTTAAATGATAATTTTTATCTTTTTGCTATAGAGTTGTATGAGTTCTCAATATAGAGACCAGAATTAAACTCATGCATGTACGATCAAGTGGTCTTTGACAAAGTAATGGAGAATACACAATGGGGAGCAAATAGTATCTTCAATAAATGATATTGGGAAAACTGGATATCCAAATGTTAAAATAAAATTGGACTATAACCTTACACTAAACACAAAACTAAACTCAAAATGGTTTAAATACTTAAACTTAACACCTAAAACTGAAAGTCCTAGAAGAAAATATAAGGGAATAGTTTCTTGACTTTAGTCTTGGCAATGAATTTTTGGATATGACACCAAAAGCACAACCAACACAACCAAATTAGACAAATAAGACTACATCAAACTATTAAAATAAAATGCTCTGTACATCAAAGGAAACAATCAACAGAATGAAAAGGCATCCTACAAAGAGGGAAAAATACCTGCAAACCATACATCTGAAAGGGTTACTATACAAAATACATAAGGAGTTGATATGTATATTTTTGCAATGGTTTCTTCTTTCTGCTTTATAAAACAAGCAGGCTCACAAACATAAAAAGGACCATAGGCCCCAGGGATATAAGCAATAAAACAATTAACTTTCTCATTAACAAGTTTCACAAGAGTTGTGAGTTAAAAAACAACAGTAATAACAAATCCTTATTTCTAAAATGTTAAATCATACTGTGTTGCTTGTCACTTCAAGTTATAGCCTGTCCCAAATTCACAGAATCTCAGACATTCCCTGCACATAGAAACTAAAAGTGGCCTTGAGAAAGTAAATTAGATTTCAGATATCTAAGCAATCAGAGTAAAACCTAAAACTCAGGAATAGTAGCTAATATTATCTAGATACTTCCTTGAATCAAATTACATCAAAATCTCTACATTTATGAAAAGTGGTATAGAAGTAAACAGTTGTCTCTAATCCTTACCGAAAATACATCTTAGTGCCGTTGTCAGGTTTAACAAATGGGTGTGGAGTAGGGAAGAGACACGTGTGAACAGTTGGCTGCTCAGTGGAAGGACAGAATGAGAGTGAGGGTAACTGGAAGAAAAAACCTGAAATCTAAGATAGATTTGATGAGCAATTGATGACATAATTGCAGGAAAAATCTAGAGGCTATAGCAGGCAGCAAAAGAAATGCAAGTCATCACATATGGTTACAAGTTGAAAGACAAGAATCAGTTATACACAAGGATCTAGGGGAGAAAAATCAAGTTTCTTATTAAAGGAAGTAACTTGAAATTAAGAGAACAGCTAATCTTCAAATTTAAACTTTTTTTATTATTTTCTATTGAAAAATACTGAGGATAAAAATGAACAAAGTTTCTGTCTTAAAAATATCTCACAACCTAACAGATAACTAATATCTGTATGTATCTCAAAATTCAACTAAGGGGTTTAGTTTTGCTTCCTGTGGTGATAGACCAGGAAATTAGAAACAACCACCTTACTGAAGAGAGCCAGAAAACTTGACTTTTAAAACATGGGTATATTGGAAGGAGACAAGGCTTTTTTAAAACACTTTATAGGCTTTTTATGTTAGAGCAGTTTGAAGTTCACAGAAAAATTGAGCAGAAAGTACATATAGTTCCCTGTGCCCACAAATTCACAACCTTCTGGACTATTGACCTCTCATACTACAGCGGTAAGTTTGTTACAAACTGTAAACCTACAATGATACATCATTATCACTCAAAGTCTACAGTTTACATTAGGGTTAACTCCCGATGTTGTACATTCTATGGGTTTGGTTAAATTTTTATCGTATGTATCTGCCCTTGTGGCATCATACATAATAGTTCCACTCCCTTAATAATCCTGTGTGTCCCTCCTATTCATCCCTCCCTCCTCTCAAACCCTGGAAATTAGTGACTTTTTTACTGTCTCTATATTTTTGCCTTTTCCAGAATGTCATATAATTGGAATCATACAGTAAGTAGCCTTTTATAGTCTTTTCAGATTGGCTTCATTCACTTAATAATATGCATGTAAGTTTCCTCCATGTCTCTTCATGGCTTGATAGCTCATTATTTTTAGCACTGAATAATATTCCTTTGTCTGGATATATCACAGTTTATTTATCCCTTATCTACTGAAGGACATCTTGATTACTTCCAAGTTTTGGTAATTAGGAATTAAACTGCTGTAAACATTTGTGTGAAGGTTTTTGTGTGGACATAAGTTTTCAGTTCTTTTGGATAAATACCAAGGAGCATGATTATGATTGCTGGATAAAAGTACATTTAGTTTTGTAAGAAATTGCCAAACTTTCTTCCAAATTGGCTCTACCATTTTGCATTCCCACCAGCAATGAATGGGAGTTCCTGTTGCTCCACAACCTGGCCAGCATTTGGTATTGACAGTGCTTTGGATTTTGGCCATTCTAATAGGCATGTAGTTGTACCTTGTTGTTTTAATTTCCCATTGTCTAATGACCTATGATGTTGAACATATTTTCATATGTTTATTTGTCATATGTATATCTTCTTTAGTTAAGTGTCTGTTCAGGTCTTTTGTCCATTTTTTAATTGTTTGTTTTCTTATTGAATTTAAACTTGACATGTAAAAAATTGTGCTTGAAGGCCTTGGAGGACTAAAAGGGAGGGGGAAATAACAGGATCAAGATTTAAGGAAACACAAAAAACCAGAGATGTGAACCTAGCATTTGGAGATGATTTTCCCTTAAAATGTCTTTCAATTCCAGAAAAAGGTTTTGAGAGCCTGGTGAGTTTAGAGTTTACAAAGGAGAGAATAATAAACTCTCTTACTCTGGGATGTCACTGCAAAGGGCTATATTATAAAAGTGAACTGAAGAGAAAAGGTCCTTGCAGAAATGTATATCAGCTACAAGTCATTATTTTAGAGTTTCAAGTCATTTACTTTATATATTGTTACTTTGTTATTTTTTATTATTATTTCAAAATATCACAGGAGTACAAGTGTTTTTGATTTACATGGATCACTTTTGTTATACTTGAGTCAGGATTGTAAGTGTGCCCAACACCCAGAGGGTGATCACTGCATCTATTAGGTAGGTTTTTGCCCATCCCCTCTTCCTCTTCCTCCTGCTGATTTCCACTGAATTTTACTTCCCTTTGTGCACATATGTGCTCACTAATTTGGTCCAATTTAATAGTAAGTACATGTAGTGTTTTTTTTTTCCATTCTTCAGATACTTCACTTAGGATAATAGTCTCCAGTGCTATCCAGGTTGTTGCAAAGGCCTTAGTTCATCCTTCCTCATAGCTGAGTAGTATTTCATGGTATATGTATACCACATTTTGTTGATTCACTCGTGAATTGATGGGCACTTGGGTTGATTCCACATCTTTGCAATTGTGAATTGTGAATTGTGCTGCAATGAACATTCAAGTGCAGGTGGGGGTTTTTGTTTTGTTTTGTTTTTTCGATAAGATGACTTCTTTTCCTTTGGATAATTACGGTAGTGGGATTTCTGGATCAAATGTCAGGTCTACTTTTAGTTCTTTGTGGAATCTCCATACTCTTTTCCATAGAAGTTGTATTATACTAATTTGCAGTCACACCAACAGTATATAAGTGTGCTTTTCTCTCTGTATCCACACTGACATCTATTGTTTTTGAGACTTTTTAATAAAAGCCATTCTAACTTGGGTAAGGTGATATTTCATTGTGGTTTTAATTTGCATTTCCCTGATGATTAGTGACGTTGAGCATTTTTTCATGTTATTGATCTATCTTCTTTTGAAAAGCTTATGTTCATGTCTTTTGCCCACTTTCTTGTGGGGTTGTTTGTTTGTTTTTCTTGCTGATTTTCTTGAGTTCTTTATAGATTTTGGTTATTATCCCTTTATCAGATTTATAGCTTGTGAATATTTTCTCCCATTGTGCAGGTTGTGTGTTTACTCTGTTGATTATTTCCTTAGCTGTGCAGAAAATTTTTAATTTAAGCAACTCCCATTTATTTATGTTTGTTATTGTTCTGATTGGTCTTGGGATCTCCTTCATAAATTCTTTGCCTAGGCCGATATCTAGAAGAGTTTTTCAACATTTTCTTCTAGCATTCTTATGGTTACATTCCTTACATTTAAGTCATTTATACATCTTTAATTATTTTTTTGTGGGTGGCAAGAGATATGGATCCTGTTTCAGTCTTCTGCATGTAGCTATATGATTCTCCCAGCACCATTTACTGAATAGGGCTTCTTTTCCCCAGTACAAATTGACGTCTGCTTTGTCAAAGATAAATTGGTAGTATGTGGGTGGTTTTATATGTAGGTTCTGTATTCTATTTTATTGGTCTATGTCTCTATTTTTGTGCCAATACCATGTGCTTTGGTTACTGTATCCTTGTAGTATAGTTGGAAGTGTACTCTGGTACACTTCTGGTAATGTGACTCTAAATTTGTTCTTTTTGCTTAAGATTACTTTGGCTATTCGGGCTCTTTTCTGGTTCCAAACGTAGCATAGAATTATTTTTTCTAGATCTATGAAGTATGGTGTTGGTATTTTGATGGAGATTGCATTGAATCTATAAATCACTTTGGGTATACGGACATTTTAACAATATTGAATCTGTCGATCCATGAGCATGATATGTTTATCTGTTTGTGCCATCTGCTATTTCTTTCCTCCATGTTTTGTAGTTCTCTGTGTAGAGATCTTTCACCTCCTTGGTTAAATATATCCCTAGGTATTTTTTCCTTGTGGCTATTGTGAATGGTAATGAGTATTTGATTTTACTCTCAGCTTGACTGCTGTTGGTGTGTAAGAATGCTACTGATTTGTGTACTTTGATTTTGCAACCTGAGACTTTGCTGAATTTATAAATTCCAAAAGTCTCTTGGTGTAATCTTTGGGGTTTTACATATATAAGATCATATAATCAGCAAAAAGGGATAGTTTGACCCCCTCTTTCCCCATTTGGATTCACTTGATTTCTTTCTCTTGCCTCATTGCCAACTTTGGGTTTGGTTCTCTCTTCTTTTTCTAGTTCCTTGAGACATTTCATTAAAATGTTGATTTTTGATCTTTCTTTTTGATATATGCATTTAAAGCTATAAATTTTCCCCCTAGGACTACTTTTGCTGAATCCCATAAATTTTGATAGTTTATGCCCCTTTCGTTGTTCAGTTCTAGGAATCATTTGATTTCTATCTTAATGTCATTATTGACCCAGTAATCATTCAGCAGCAGATTGTTTAATCTCCATGACTTTGTGTAGCATTGAGTATTTCTCTTGGAGTTGATTTCTAGATTAATTCCACTGTGGTCTGAGAAGAGAAATGGTATGATTTCTACTTTTTAAAAATTTTTGAGACTTGTTTTGTGGCCTAAGATATGATCAATCTTGGAGAATGTTCCATGTACTGATGAAAAGAATGCATAGTCAGTAGTTTTTGGGTAAAATGTTCTGTAAATGTCTGGTAGGCCCATTCATTCTAGAGTTCCATTTAAGTCCAGTATTTATGTATTTATTTTCTGCTTGGATGGTCTGTCCACTTCTGCCAGTGTGGTGCTGAAATCATCAGGAGTTACAAGGCTCCTGTTTATCTATTTGCTTAGATCTAGTAGGGTTTCTTTTATGAATCTGGTTGCTTCTGTGTTAGGTGCATATATTTTTAGGAATGTTATGTATTCTTGTTGAATTGCTCCCTTTATGGTTATTTTGGATCTCATTATTTCTCCATTCAAAAATGAACAAGATAAATACCAAATGCAAGCTGATTTCAGAAAATGGAGGATGGAGTTATCAGACACAATTTTAGTTAGTTCTGATAGATTCAGAGAGATGAATACGTTTGACAATTCTAGCAGAAAATTAGAAATTTAAAAAAATGAAACAAATGGAAAATATAGAGCTGACAAGTATAATAAACAACACAAAAACTTAATAGGTAGAGTTAATAAGAAACAATTAGCAAACTAAAATATACATGGGACTAAAAGGTCCAGAATGAAACAAAGAGAAATAAAAGGGAAAATATAGAAAAGAGAGTAAGATTAATAAAATGTAGTATACGTAAACCATAGAGTTCTACTCAGCCACAAAAAACAACAGTGAACTAGTGCCTCTTGTATTATCCTGGATAGAGCTGGAGCCCATTCTACTAAGTGAAGTATCCCAAGAATGGAAAAACAAGCACCATATATACTCACCATCAATTTGGTATTAACTGATCAACACTTAAGTGCACATATAGTAGTAACATTCATCAAGTATAAGGCAGAGGGAGAGGGGATGAGGGAATGGGTATAAATACACCTAATGGGTGTGGTGCACACTGACTGGGGCATGGACATGCTTGAAACTCTGACACAAGTGGGGCAAAGGCATTATATGTAACCCTAAACATTTGTATCCCCATAATATGCTGAAATAAGAAAAAAGAGAGAGTAAGAGACATAAAGAATAGAGTAAGACAGTCTATGTGAAATTAGAATCTCAAAAGGAAAAAATAAAAAGGACCACAAACAGCTTTTGAAGAAATGATGGCTACTTTTCAAGTTGATGAAAGATAACAAGTCACAGATTCAAGATGTCTGACACCCCAAAGCAGAAAAGAAAAAAATGACCTTACCAATGATAATCACATGATATTATTTTGAACTTTATATAAATGTTTGAATGTGCTTATGATTTTTTACTATTTTACTCTCCCTCATCATTCAAATAAATGACTGAAGTTTTTTTAGCAAGAATATATAAATGCAACAATCACTTAAACATAGGATTCAATTAAATTAAGGATTTATAAAGTTAGAACATTAAATGTATCCCAAAACAAGACTAAAATAGATAGAGGACTAATTATGCGGTAGGTTAAGTAGATTACAATGTTGGAAGCAAGTTTTTAACAGCTAATATATAAAGGGCAACTCGATGAGTTATATTATTTATCTTTTTCTTAAGACAAAACCAGCTCTATATTCAAATTTTACTTTGGAGTACATAGAACAGATTAATTATTTCATCCATGACTGTTCAAAGTGATGCTTCTTTTAATGGGATCCATATAACGACATGGGAATTGGGTGGTCTGGTGACAGCAGATATTCAAGCCCACAAGCCTTCTTTTGGGGAACATGAGGATAGGGTGGATGGGGGGAGGGTGGAAGTATAAAGTGTATGGCTAAATCATATGTGGGTTCCTTTATTGACTTCTATCTGCTGAATAATAATAGTGTAATCAAGAAGGGGTAATATCAGGTGGGGAAGTAGGGTGATGAGTTAGACACAGTGTGGTTGGATTATGGGTTTGTTGCTTTGAGGCTTTCACTAAATGTGCTATTTTCTCTTTCTTAGGGCACATTTTCACTCAGTTTCCAACATTCATAATGCACGGCAAATTCCCATCTCATGATTGCTGTATCCTCATTCTTTAGTTTACTGCATGTTATCTCCAGAAGTCTCCCTTAGCTGAGTGTTAGTTTGTAAACAATTCATAATGGTGTGTCAGTGTGGCTTAACTTTCAGCACTCCATCCATGCTTTTCAACAGTATCACCTGGCTTTTCAAATATACACCTCCGGCTTCACTTTTGGCTTACAATTTAGCAAGATCACTTTGCCTTTATCTTGTCTGAGCAGTAACCTACATTATTTCTTTCTATTCAAGGTCTGAACAAGTATAATTCAGCTCTCCATGTTCTCTATTATTTTGATTCATGAAATACACTTTGTGATTTATGATTGTAGATTGTGACTGATTTCGTATGGAGTGAGCACAACTTTTATAAGTAACAAAATTCAGATTCATCATAACAATAGCTTTATTTTTCTATGACAATTTATAATTCAAGTCCAAGAACCAGATTTGGTTCTTAAAATTAATCTGGTTACTTTCAAGTGTATTCATCATTTATGATTTCACCCAACATTTTCACTGAACTCTTTCTTCTTTTTCCCAGAGTGACATTTAAATTCCTCCTGGCTTATGTATCCCCTTGAATCTAGGAGAGGTAAAACCACATGATGGAGCATCTGTTCATTCTGGTTATCTGTTGAGGTGAACAGTCCCATCAGTGACTTGAATGTATCATCTGAAATGTCTGATTGTCAGCCTTAGTCATGACACTACATGAATATTGTCTGAAGCCTGAAAACCAAGCCAATTTTGTAACAACTTCCCCTTTCACGATCTCTGGCAGATTTTCTACAAAGTTCTTTGCCTTTCTCAGTGCAAGAGAAAATGTGGCTGCTTTCTCACAATACTCTGGGTGACATGTGACTCTTGATGAGAATGCCTTGGCTGTGTACCTCCAGAGGCCCCTTTATGTATGATTTATCCTAGTACCAGAATCTTCTGATGTAGAGTAGCAGCATCAGAGAGTCCGATGCCATCAGGGTCCCATCAGGGTTTTAGTGGAAACTACTACATTACAGCAGTGTACTTTCCACTTTCAGACTCACCTCAAGGTTTCTGGGGAGTCCCCTCAACATTTCCTCCCTCTCTTGTTCCTTCTCTCACCATGTGTCACACCTGCTCCCCCTTCATCTTCCATTGATTAGATGCTCCCTGAAACCCTCACCAGAAGCAGATGCTGATGCCATGCTTGTACAATCTGCAGAACTGTGAGCAGAATAAACCTTTTCTCTTTATAAATACCAGTTTCAGGTATTCCTTTATAGCAACACGAAGCAGCCTAACAAGGATCTTTATCCAGTTCATGGTGGAAAAACTGGCACCTATATCAGTATTCATTATTCTCAAATCTATATTTAGTCTATAGATATTCTGTCCTGCATATTTCAAAAATCGATAACTAAAACATATATAAATATATAATATATAAATAATATATATAATATATAAAAATATATATATTTATAACTAAAAATATGAACTTTGGATAATCAAATGCTTTCAAATTATTATTCATGCTATGCATTTCAGAAAACTATTTTCGAGTTCGAAAATCAAAAGAATTTGACATTTGTTCTATGCTGTTCTTCTGTTCAACCTTTGTTGCTTGGGTTAATATTCCTGGATTTCATATCCATTGCCTGAAACAGGATGGGAGTAAAATAGAATTCCAATAATGAAAAACACATTGATGAATATAAAAAATCACTCTGCTGTACTTGTTTCATTAAATATAGAATTGTTCTCTACTTGTAATTCTTTTGTGTGTTTGCTATTGTTTTTGGTAAGTGTAAAGCTGGGAAATAAAGTAAAATGCCTTCATTATGGTATCTTTAACCACAAGTTCCATCAACTTGGCATACTTGGAAGTATGCTGATGTCTCTGCCAAATGAAAATAATTCTCATCATACTGACAGAACCTTCCAGCTACTGTTTTATTTTCTTTCTTTCACTTCCAGACTTCTTCAAAGAATCCTTAACATGCTTAGTTCATGTCTTCACTGCCCTTATATTTCAAACAAAATATTTACTCTAAAAGCAATGTTAAATAACTAAGCATTTTACTATTGCAAAATTTAAAAACTCAAACATAACCTATATAGATTCATCTGATCTGATTAGTATCTGTCTAGTTATATTTCACATAACGTTTCTTTTTGTGTTAAATGTCTAGTAATACTTCCTTCTTTCATATTTTTACGTTCTTTCCTACCCCTGGGCCTTTGCATATCCAATTTACTCTGCCTGAAATGCTCTCCTTCTCCTTGCTTCTCTATGTTAAATACTATCTGAATTGACACTTGCTTATTGAAGCTTTTTCTAATATATGATCTCTTAAAACTGCATGTCTCTTTTTAATACCACTATCACAAAGCCAATTTTACATGCATTTGTAAGTATTTTATTAAGATCTAGCTTCCTTACTAAATCAAGAGCCGTATCTGTTTAGAGGTTCCCTATTATATTCCTATAAATTGGTGTGATTATTGGTTCACAATGTATACTCAAGAAATATGTATTAAAAGAAAAACGAACATTTTTTTCAGAAAAAAATACATTTTTCAACTAGTTGCTATCTAAAAATTACAGTATAAAATCATTACTATCCTATTTAATTTTATTATTCTTTGTAATAATTCTGAGTAGATTTTCTGAGTGATTGCCCTGATTTGAATTTATATATTTCTATGCACTTCCTTTCTCAAAATATTATAAATCTAAGGCACAAAAAGAGGAATTGCTTAGGTATGAAGGTATGGAGCCTAGTGGTTAGTAGGAATTCTTTTTAATGTAACCCAAATTGATATAGTGGAAAACATCATTATAGCCCTCCATGGTGAATAATTTATAACATTAATTTTACATTAAAATAAAGAGATATATTGTTTAACAATTGCCCAAGTTTTAAGATAAAATAGTCTTCAATGACCACATAAATGTTTATGTATGATCATCTTGTCATTCATCTATTGTTGAGCATTTATTTCCCAGTTTTTATGTATATTAATATGATTTGATCAATATGTGTGTATGTGTAATAAGTACACTGAACAACCAATATCCATGAGATGTAATGAAAAAGCTAAATAGTTACTCCCACACTGCCTCTAATAACATTCATCGGGTGTCGGGCAGGTGGGAGGGTGGAGGAGGGGATGGGTATATACACATCTAATGGATGCAGTGCGCACTGTCTCAGGGGGATGGACATGCTTGAAGCTCTGACTCGGGTGGGGCAAGGGCAATATACGGAACCTGAACATTTGTACCACTGTAATATGCTGAAATAAAAAAAAATAAAGATAAAAGAATTTTGAGATGGAATGATAATGCTGAATTATTGGGACAAGCCTAATATAATTACTAGTGTGCTTGAAAGAGGGAGACGAGAAAGGGTGATAGTTAGAGAAGATATACTAACAGAAGCAGTCAGAAAAGGAGAAAGATTTGAAGATGCTGTGCTACTGGCTTTGAAGATAGAGGAATGGGCCATGAGACAAGCAATATAGGTGGCCTTCAAGGGCTGGAAATGGCAAGGAAATAGATTCTCCCCTAGCACCCTCAGATGAAATACAGCCCTGATGATCCATTTTGAACATCAGACCTTCTGAACTGTCAGAGAATAAATTTGTGCTGTTTTAAGCCACCAATTGGGGTACTTTGTTTCAGCAGCCATAGGAAACTAATGCATAGGGTCACTTGTCTGGTGAGTACTGGAGCAGTGACTTTATCTCTTTTCTCTGATCTTTCTTCTCATATCACCAGCATATCTTTCCAACTACAATTGAAATAAATGACAACGACATGACCATATTAATTTCAAATAGTTTATATCCTTTTTAAATCATGTTTCAAATAATGTACCCCTATAATTTTTTCTAAAGACATGTATCTTACAATACGCCAAATTGTTGCTTCCTGAAATGCTAACTTCAGTGCCTCAAGTGTATTCTGTGTTGACCAATTTTTTAGCTGAGATTCTATCCCTCCACCCCCACACACTCTGGTCATGAGCCATTTTATCAGCACCCAACTCAAATGCTACTTCCCTTGTGAATGCAGTCCTGATCTTTTCAGTATCTATGTCTCCTTGTTGCACTCTATCACTTTTACAATCTTTTCTCCTACTGTGCCATGTGTTATTTATATTTGCCTTCTTTCTCTATTAGATTTTGAGTTGCCTGAATCTGTGGATGTTATTTGCCTCTTTTTTTATAACCATGAGTTCCTAGCCTGGAATATGACTCCAGGTAGGTGATCAGTAAAAATATGTCGAATTGAACTATTACTGCTTAGAACTGTGTCTTTATAAGCCAGCTCTCACCCATTTAATAACTTCTAGTTCTGCCACAAGGCTTTAATAAATATAGTGCAAGCCCTAAAAATGCACTTTTGGGTCAAATATATTGAGTTCAATCCTCTTCTCCACAAATATTGCTGAAATGAGCCTGGATTCCATCCCAGTTTCTGTCAAAAAGAACTTTATAGGCAACTCCTGGCTTTGGCTAAGGCCTTTATACCAGAGACTCAAAGGCCATTACAGCTGAAAATGCTTCAAATCATAACAGAAAAGGAGGTTATATTACTAAATTATGTGAACTTTTAAAAATTCAGAACATCAATCATTCTCCTTAAAACTGTAAATTCTCTGTACAGTACAAACATTTATGAAGTAAAGAGAAATTATTTTTTATCTTGCTAGTTAGCATTAAAAAACTCATAACTTACTTTTAAAATTTTTCTGTCTTGTATTCTTACATTATTAGTTTCCAATTGGAAATGGCTCATAAGCAGATAATATTTTTCTTAGTCGTTATAGGAAATTTTTTACTTCTTTTCAATGTAAATATCTACAGTAGGCCATTTCAGACATTTATTTCAATTCTTCTCATAGGGATTATCATGAAACCCTGGAACAATTATAATATCTGTTTTTTTGTCTTAAATCTTAACTTGTAGGTTCCTGATGCTGCTATAGTAGTTGCTGAAAAAAGTTGCTGAAAATATATATGTTCCTTATGGACTCTTCTAAAAGTTTGTTAGATACAATTGACAAAATTATCTACATGTATATTTTTATTGATCAAGTAGGTATATATGTACATAAATACCTACATGATCAATGTCTATATTTATGTATAATTTATTTCTGCATCCATATTTGAATAGCTCCAAGAGTGTAACTATAGCTGCATAGAAATTTTGTAATTGTGCAAGGGTCTTCTCATTATAATTTTATGTTTTCATACCTCAGGAATTATTTTAAAAACTTACCATTAGTCATTTTATTATGGTTAAAATATCCTATACCAATACTTGTCCCATTCTTGGCTGCTGACAGACTCATTTCTAAAGTCTACTTTGAGTGACCATTTGTGGAATAAAACCTTTAAAAAACAGATCTTCAAAGCCTGTTTTTTCCTAAGAGGTCACTTTAGGAAAGCTTTCTGTTCCTTAACAACCACAAACTTTTCATGGTTAAAGCAATGGGTACCATCTTGGACATTATAGCATTCAGCAATTGGGTAATATTCCTGAATTAACTATTTTCAGCATGTAGATAAATATACCATTTTGGGAGGTTGAGGGGGAGAGAAGATGAGATCAAATATTTGGGGTCCTTAGGGAAGTTTGTTGTTGATATTGTTGTTGGCATGTACTCATATATTCAAAATATACTGCTGTTACTGTTTTGTTTGAAACCACTGAAGAAAAGGAAAGCTTGGGTTAAGTTCTTGTCTAAGTTCTTAATCCTCCTCAGCTGTTATAATAAAGAAGATCTATTCTGGCATTTTTGAGAATCACAAGTGATATTTTACCTGCAGTTGCTGATATGTAACGAGCATTTCACAAATACAATTATTATTATTCCTTGTTGACATCTATAAAGAGAAAAATTAGACTTTTTCCATCATCACTGAGAGTTATATGTATGAATCAAGTCTCCCCACATGGAGCTTGACTGATAACAAAGTCTAAGTTTTAATTAAGGGCAAGGTTTTATTATTGTTCTCTTACTTTTTTGTGCTGCAATAACAAGAATAGCTGATACAAGGTAATTTATAAATAACAGAAATTTATTTATCACAGTTCTGGAGTCTGAGAAGTCCAAGAACAAGGGCAGTTTAAAGACATCCAACTTGATGTAGGTTACATTTCTTGGGACCCACTGAAAATTATTTATTACACGTTCTTACTTAACTAATCATTTACAGTGCACAGTGCAATTGTTAAAATGCATAATGAGAGGTAAAGAGAGAGAAAGGGAGAGATATAAACTTCAGTGATCCACTGCCTATGAAATTTAACTAAACCAATTTATGCTAACTAAAGTCATGAAAAACAAGTTATCCCATTGCAATTGAAATGCCCACTTATGCAGGAAGCCTTCAGCAAATGAAACCAGGCAGAAGCAATGTTTTCTCTTATCTGCCTCTCAATCATAAAGATATCAACAAACACCATGAATTAGAGTTGACTTTTTGCCTTTCTTTCCATTCCTTCATATTTATAAATTTCTTCAATATAGTAAATGTGTCTTACTCATTTTTATATGCTTAGCTCAATGAATATTTGTTGAATTGTTTTAACAAATTTTAGTTAATAAAATAAAATACTACTTTTTTTCACATAGAATACAACTTTTTAACATACTTCTCTAGTGCCTGGAGTAATTATATTTGCACACTGTGGCATCTTTTTCTTACTATAAAAATTTATGCTGAGCACGCAATCCAGGCAAAGGGATCTGTGTGGTCTTGAGGGATATCTCATTCAGGCTATGGTAGAGTCTGGAAAATTATCTTTGCTTTTCTGTAGAGTACAACTGTCTAATGGCTCAAGTGCTGATGCCTCTTAAATATTGTCTTGGTTTCATTTCAATAATACTAGAAAACTATTGATTCATTCTTTTACTTTATTCTCCCAAAATTACAACTATTAATAGAATAGATGCTCCTGAGAGGGTACATATCTGTAAATATATTAAAATTAATTAAATCACAAGCCTCTTGATTAACAACAATGTTACAAAATGTCTCTTTGGGTTACTTCTACAAATTATTAATCTATTCACCCAGAATTTATTCTTGTACTTTAAGAGAGTGTCACTTTATGACCTGGTCCTCACATTCTTTGAGCATATGCTTCTTGGAGCCTGCAGTTGCTACTCTAATCATGAAGACAACTATAAATGTCTTTAGGGCTTTTGCCGCCTTCCATATTTGGAAAATAAATTGATAAGAAATAAAACTCACACTCAGAGAGTCTCTCTGTTTCTCTTCTTGTCTCTCTCTCTCTCTCTCTCTCTCTGTCTGTCTCTGTCTCTCCCTGTCTCTCTCTTTTTTAAAAAAATCAGGCAATGAAACAATCATTTGTCATACATTAAAAAAAAACTAAACTGAATGAATTTACTAGTTATTTTGGTTTCATGTACGTTTAATATGGAGGTTAAGGGGAAATAGAATTTGGGATACCTACTGAGTTAATTTCCATATTCCTGTTAGATCTTGGTCTTATGCCTTCCAGCACTTTTAAAAACATCTGTAACTAGTAAATTGGGACAAAATAGTGAAATGCAGCATCCAAATGGAATATGGAGGTTTTGGATTTCCTAATGGAAAACTGGAATATATATTTTTTTCATACTTAGTGAACTCTCTTTCAATTGGCAGAATATTATACTTTAGGCCATAAATGCAAGAAATTAAATACTGTATCAGCAAATGATGACAGGGAAAAAAACATACAGACATAAACATATTCTTACAAAGAAGCTTTTGGGTGGCCTGAGAAAAAGAGAAAAAAGCGCTCAATTAAAACCAAATGTTTAATGTATATTCAGCGATAAAACTTACCTGTCAAAATTAACCTCATGCTTAGTCATTTTAGTCATTTAAAAAATTCACCTGACAAACAAGAAAATAATTAATTCCAATTTCAAACCATGTGATTGCAAACTACCTAGCTGCTCCAACCTTTTACCCAACTTGGTGATTCTGTAATATCTCTGAACAGCAGCAATATGTATGTCTTTTTTATTACAACAAACTTTGTTTTTTATAACTACTGAATGCCTATGCCGTCACTGCGACTGCGAGAAACACAAAGAGAAAAGAAAAGATTGTTAAATCCCAGTCCTTTCATTTAAGGGACTTACAAGGTAGTAAAGTAGGAGGGAGGTGGTGATGCCATTCAGTTTTTAAATTAATGAGATTGATTGTAGTATCTAATAGCAGTGTTTTTTTTAATTTTTCTCATACTTATTGGGTTTTAATAAGATGTGGAAGAGATTATTTAATGAATAAATTATTTGAAAATGAAATTACTCCCACAGCTAGTCTTAGATTGCGCTTGCATGCATGAGAGAACTGAGCAGATTTGTCACGGGAGCAAAGACCCACTTACCTCTTCCAAAAACACATTGTTAGCAGGAATATACTGTGTACATCTATAACAACCTATTTTTTTGTTTCTCCGTATTTCCAAGGTCTGTCTTTAACTCACACCACTGCTCACCAAATTAAATCTGCAAAGTAAACTGCCCAAACTAAGTCTGCATTTGATGTTAGTGCTTAGATATTTTGTATTCAAATTCTTTATCACTGACTGAGGCATTATATTCCTTTTTTTCCTCTTTTTAAACCACCTTAACAGAAGCTACATTCCAATTGATTTGGTGATATGAATGCCATTTACACTTCAGTTTGCACCTTTTTGAAAATGCTCATAAGGGAATAAATCTACACTTTCCAAAATGATTGTGCATAAGGAAGTCTGGGGCTGCTAAGAAGAGGTGTTAGACACGTATTGGAATGTATTAGGTACAATCACACCTAAATCTCAATGAGTTCCTAAGTGATAGAGCTGAAGTGTACAGGGAAACTGAGATAGTTGGCGAAGATTAATTATACTCAACTTTCCTCTTGCTAATTATAAATGTCTGAACTTCATAACTTCTATTGGCGGAGCATTTGGTTGCAAAGCTTTGTGGAAATAAATACAAGAGATAGCAAACAATTATTTATTAAGCACATTTAAGTTGCTCCTTTGTATAAAGAAGCATATGGGTTACAATATCGTGGTATTAAAATATGACCACTAGCTTATATGTAAGCCAGTTATCTGTATTTTTCATGAATTTGATACGATCCTTCAAACTTTGTAATAGTCACATGGTGTGCCATTTGATTTACAGTGAAGTCCTCAAACAACAACAAGAAAAAATAAATTGGTGAACTTGAAAGACCATGTGCTGTTCAAAACCAAGCATGTGGGGGGCTGAAACATAAGAAATTGAATGGGTGGAACTCAGATTAAGCATTGGTAGAAAGAGCCCTAAAGAAAAAAAGAAAGATAGCTGATATCCCTCTGGTTTTAGCAGGAAAAGAGAGGCAAATATTGGAGCCGGCCTAGTCATGGCCCAGGAAGGCAAGGTGTGTATTGGAAAAAGATTGGCTTTGGAAGCAGACAGATTTGTGTCAAATCCTAGCTGTGCCATTTATTATTTGGTAATGATAAAACATCTTCAGATTCATCATTTATAAACTAGTGAAAATAATACCTGCTCTATTAAGTTGTCATAAGAACTCAAATAATGAAACTCAGGTGTAGGAGAGGGAACAAATGTAAAAGACTGAGAAGTGATGGGCAGGGAGATAGGGGAAAAACCAGCAATGAGTTGTTGCAGAAAGAAAGAGGGTTTTAACACAAGTCACTCTATGAAAAAGACACCTGCTCTCGAATGTTTATAGCAGCACAGTCCATAATTGCAAAGTTGTGGAAACAACAGAAGTGCCCATCAATACACGAGTGGATTAATAGAATGTGGTATATGTATACCATGGAGTACTATTCAGCTTTAAGAAACAATGGTGATATAGCACCTCTTGTATTTTCCTGGATAGAGCCGTAACCCATTCTACTAAGTAAAGTATCTCAAGAATGGAAAAACAAGCACCACATGTACTCACCAGCAAATTGGTATGAACGAATCAACACCTAAGTGGACATATAGGAATAACATTTGTCGGGTGTTGGGAGGGTGGGAGGGGGGAGGAGGGGATGGGTATATACAAACATAATGAGTGAGATGTGCAACGTTTGGGGGATGGTATGCTTGAAGCTCTGCCTCGAGGGGAGGGCATGGGCAATATACGTAACCTTAATATTTGTACCCCCATAATATGCTGAAATAAAAAAAATCTTTTAGAATTTTACATAAAAAAAAGAAAGAGGGTTTTATGATGGCAATGTAATCAACAGGGCTGAGTGTTGTTGAGAGTTTCAGTAGGAAGAAAATGGACAAGCATCTCTAGGATTTGGTATAAGATGAGTGAAATATGCTACAATATAAATCTAACAGAGGAGGTGCAATAGACCCAGTGGAGTTGGGGGAATGGGAAATATGGCAATTAAAGGGAGAGATGCAGATCAGAGTGGGGGAGGGGCTCAAGGGCTAGATGAAGATATGACAGCATGACAGTGAGAATATCATATGACCCAAAATTCTATTCTATTGAATCACCTTTACTTTGAAAGTTCCATTAGGATATATCAACTTTTCATGCATAACAAACCCTCTTAAATAATCTAAACTACAGTGTCAGTGATTATCATATGAAATACTTAGAGATTTCCCTTGAAGATGCATTAATGATATGGCGCTCACACAGACACAATACACTTGGTTAGTGATAAGTTTAACATCGTATTTTAGTGCTCTTGTCATATTCATCTTAGTATTTATCATAGAGCCTAAAATTATTTCTGAAATATTAAGGGCATCCAATTTTTTCAGTGAATAAGTGGAGTTAGTGATAGGCAATAATATAATTCCTTTGAGATAATGTTGATTAAAAAAATTAATCTTCTCTGTTTACTTGTATCACCAATAAACAAATCATATAGCATCAAATAAAATGACTTAATTATAATTAATATTAACTTTTACAGGGTGATTGGGCAAGTGCCATTAATTTATTTGTTTTTCCATATGGAAAATGTATAAAATAGACTCAAAATGGATCATTTTGACATAGGATTGATTGTGATAGCAAACAATGCACAAGGAAAATTACAATGAAATTCAGAATTCTTGAGGCAGGAAGTGATTTGGAACACAGTCTTGCTTGAAGAAGAGCCTAAGATTGTATTGGACAGAAAATTGGAAATATCTGCCCCAAGCTTTTCTTATGAAGCCATCATGTCATTCCACCTGTGTAACTTCCTTTGAATTCAGGAGAGGCTCCAAATGGTGGAAGAATTGTGGCTTGGTAGAAAGGAAGGAAGTCAGTCCTACATGAGTAAACTCCAAGCAATGTCCTGAAAACATATTCAAAAAGAAACTTTCAAAGCACCTACTATATGCCTTAGGGATAAGAAAATAGAGACTGCCAATTTTTAAAATCAGTTTCTAAGGGGTTTCTAGCTTTGCAGCAAACTTGAAGTTTAAGAAATGAGACATCATCACTTAACGGGGGTAAAATTGAAGAAACTCTCTCACAAGGATTTTGGATTGCTTTTAGAAAAGTAAGTATATTCTGATGATCTAACTTTAAATGGATTAGAAACATGCAGATTCAATTTCTCTAGGAAAAAAAGCTACTTAAGAATCAAGGATAAGTTTGCTAGGCTGAGGATAGCTTGGCACTGGACTGCCTAGAGACGTTAAAAATAACCCTCATATATTTGATGAACCCAAATGGCAGCCAAATTCCCAGAAAATATTGAGTGGATGATGGTTATTCATATGTAAGCTAAATCTCCTCACAGATTTACAATCACTAGGACATTAACTATGGGAAGTAAGTGGTCAGAAGAAAGACAAATAGAGCTAAATGTTCTTTTTCTTTATACTCAATTTTAATTGACTTTGATCCCCATGCAATAGACTGTATGGGTGTATGCAAGTGTGTGTATGCATGTGAGTGTGTGTGGGTATTCAGAACTTTGAGCCTTCAGTATGGTGAATCCTTATTTCACCATGCAAAGTATAGTACTCTGTATGTATATGTTGACTCTCATTCTTATTGATTAGCAAGTATAACTCATAAGGGAATAAAAAATAATTTCTAGTTCTCTAAAAATTCATAAAACTTTCAACTGAATTTTGGCTTTTTTTGTTTGCCTTGTGAAACAGGCAAAGGGGAGAAATCATATGTAAAAAGGACGAGTAACCATAAAGGAAGTAAAACATCAAAATTCCTTTGAATTTACCATGTCCACATCCTTCTACGTAATTTTTTTCATCTGTTAACTAGCTTCAGAGTTTTTAATATCTTCATATGTATTACATCCTGTCTTCAGGTTAATTTTTCTACAAATTAGTTTATGTTTTAACTAATGTTTTTTACTAAACATTGTTCCATTGAAAACATTGTTCATCTCCCAACCAGCTCTCCATACCTATCTATGTTCCAGCCTTATGAAGATACTTGGCCTCAGTATCTCTGCAAATCATAGTCCCTTTTTAAAATGACATCCTTCCTTTTGCATTGTTAACCTGTGCTCATTCAAGAGGCAACTGTGGTGTCCACATCCTCTCTCAAGCATTGCTTGACCTTCCTAGGCATAATGCAGAATCCTGTCTCTTGGTTTTCCAGCCTTTGCTTCAACTAGTCCTTGATAAATGAGAGCAGGTCTCATATTTATCTCTGTATCCCAGCACTGAAGAGATGAATAACCTTATAATAAAATTTATTCTCCCTCTTCAATAGGATAGAGTTGGTTTTTATATGCAACTAACCATGCAGGGTCTATATTTCCCCAATTCTCTTGCATCTGGATGGAGTCTTGTCAGGAAAATGTGCTATTTGTCACTTTCAGAATAAAGCAATTAAAAATCAATTTACCTTATCTATCCTTTTCTATTCCATCTGTGGTGAGAGGCTTGGTACTTTGAGGCCCTGAGTGATAGTAGACCCACCAGATGGAAGGAATCTGGGTCCCTAAACCGCCATGTATAGGAAAGCTGTGTTCCAACCAAAGGCATCCACATTGGACTGTTGCATGAGCCTGAATTAAAATTGCATTTTGTCAAAGCACTAAAATCTTGGAATTTATTTGTTACAGCAGATAGAATTACACTGGCCAGCATGCACAGGAACAGTAGGAAACTCAATAATTACTGAAAGAATAAATGAATAATTAAATAGGTTAGTGATATTATAAATGTACCCAGGTCTCCAAGTGTTCTTCTCTATTGAGTGCGAGAAGCATCAGCCTTGGAGTTTATTTATTTATCTTTAGTTTTTGATCTGAAACACAAATGACACTGAAGAGGAAGGCAGACCTGGTTATCAAACTCTGTCAATTAGAAGTTTTAGCTGTTTCTTAAGGTTACTCAGAGTTTTCTATTTTTCTCATGTTCCAATACCTAACATATTACTGGGCCATACTGCTACTACTACTACGGGCAACGAGTATTTATTGAACATTTCCAATGTGTCAGGAACTGTCGTAAGCATTTTATATGCATTCACTCATTTAATCTAACAACAATCCTATGAAGAATAAAGTGGATAATGAAATTGAGGCACCGAAAGTTTAAGTAACTCCAGCAATCAGGTTCCAGAGATTATATTGCTTAATAAGTCTTTAAGTTGAATTTGCAATACAATGTAATAAGGACTGGGACCTGAGAAGGGCATGACACTAACATGCTAGAGACAAAGAAAACAAATGGATTATATAACATAGCCCTGTCTAGGGTGGTAAATTGAGCCAGAGAGTTAAAAATAAACTTTTACTGAATAATATGCTAGAGGTTTACCAGGGATTAAGAAAGAAATCTTAAAATACATTTTTAAATGGGGCCCAGCAGATTCCATTTCTTTAAGGGTTTTCTGAATAGTTATATATCACTGTGCCCTCCAGAACTTTTGGAAATAGAAGCACACTGTGGCTGCATGCACCTCTACAGAGGCTCCTTTTAAATGTTAGCAATTAAAACAATAAATAAATAAAACAACATGAATGGTCGGAACAGAAATGTTTCTATTTTTTTAGTGTTCAACACTTCTATCCCTTTATTTCAAGTTAAGTAGGAACCATTAGTTAGAAGGCTTAGCTCTCAAGAGCTTTAACCATATACAAATGCAACTCAGGTGGTTTCCTCTCCAGAGGCTCAAACTCAAGTAAAGGAAAGAGGAGCAAGGCCAGCAGGTCTTGTGGTTTTCATTGTTTCATTTGGCTACGGTTACAGCCCTTGGCTTGTTCCGTACACTTATGGAAAGGCAAACCTCAAAGGTTTGGCTAGAACTTTGCAAGTTGTTTGTGAAATTCCCAAAGACAGAAAAATAAACCACAGAGCTTTGGGTGAAAAATCTAACACTGTGTTTTTAATGGAAATTCTTATAATAACTATCCTCCTCCAAGTGTACAATTCCCACCCTCAGGACTCTTTGCTTTCCTGTGCACATTTTAATATATCCTAAGTTTTTTGTTCTGAAAGAGGCTCTTAACAACAGTAGAATAAAAATTAAAACATGAAAACAAGTAGGAAATGGTAGCAAGTGTCACTGAAATAGCTTGCAAGATGAAAGATGAGAGTTTTAGTCCTGATTTTGCCACATTGAATATATCTTAACTTTAATAGGTCACATGATCTTTGTTTTATGTATACTTTTTTCCATTTAAGATGATTAGAGTTAATTATACACTTTCATTTACAGTGCACTCTCTTCAAATTCCATCTTTTGTATAATTTTATAGCTTCCTCTTTTACCTTGATACTCTCTTTAGTTTTTATCTTCCATGTAGCAACTCATTATAATTTGTACAGATCATGTCTTTGGATGCGTATATTATACGTCAGTGGTTATTCAAGAAAATAGAAGCTACCGTAGTGCTTAAAATGGAGGGAATTTCATATCATGGAATTGTTTTATCAGTGATAAGCCCAACATACAACAGATGCTGAAGCAAACAGAGTGAGGCAACAGCAAGAAACTTTCACATTATTCGGCAAATTCGTTGAATCAGCATAGCAAATATGGTATATCTTACCTCCAAAATCAAAAGTGATCTTTCAGTCCAGATGTGCCATCTCAACATGTCCCAGCCTACTAAACTCACAGAGACATCACCTAAGTGTCTGGAATCTAGATATCCAGGCGCTTTTCTCCAAACCTCTGATACCATATATCTTATTAAAGAACCTGCGGTACTTACTTCTTGCTACTGGTCAGAAAGAAACTGAATATCATCAATATTATTGACCTGTGTGATATTCTGTGGAATGTGCTGATAATTAAAGTCACTGAATACCATATTGTGACAGAGAGCAGGGAAGATAACATAGACTTGAGCTTTTCCTTTTCTTTCTGTAAACTCTTGATCACAATCAGAAACAGATACAATCCTTGTAGCCATCACTGTTACCATGATGAATATGCACAGCCTTTCATCTTCCAAACACTTCCTTTCAATCAGTGTTTCACCTCAAGCACCTATGCTTATAACGCCTCTGTCACAGGTTATTAGTATTTCAGTTTCCATCTTCAAAGACATTTTCACCGTATTAACGGTTGATGCCTGAGGTTTTGCCTCGAGGGGGGAGAGAGGCATGGGCAATATATGTAACCTTAATATTCGTACCCCCATAATATGCTGAAATAAAAAAAAAAAAGAGAGAGAAAAAAAAAAGGTTGAGCAAATGAGCCTCCCAGTCTCAGGATCCCATTTTAGGGTCTGTTGCCCAAGACCACTCCCAATATGAGATACTATATAAGCAGATTCCAATCAGAAAACAGAAAACACTCTAGTATTTCGGGTAAGAAATTCGACATACAGAATTAATTAAACCAGTGGTAAAAAATTAAATAAAACCAATTAAATTAATTAAACCAGAGGAAACAAACAGAATAGTGAAGCAAAGCAGAAATTAACAGGAGGAGATGATTAGGGAAGGGGACAGTAAGAGATCACAAAAGGGCTGGAATGACACTGGAAAAGGGGTGATATTCACAGAAATCCAGACATCAGGGAAACCTGGCAGGTTCTAGAACCATGTTGAGAACTGCTCTGCAGCAGTTGGGGCCACAGAAATAGGGCTTTTCTAGTAAAAAGCTGCAACCATGGAGAAGATATGGCAACTGCTAAAAAATGCCCACACAAAACAAAGAAAAAAGAAAATAGAAAGAAAGAGGAGGGAAGGCAAGGGGAGGGTTGGGAAGACAGGGAGAGGAGGAGAGAGGAGGAGAGAGGTGGGAAGGGGGAGTGAGAAGGGAAATAATATCCTAATACCCTTTCTTTTCCTCACCAACTCCAGCCAGAACTTCCATAAGCCAAACCTCACTAGAAGGTAGTTGGCAAGGGACCTACGGAAATAAACCCTATGGAGGAAGGATGGGGAATGGATCTGAGAGGAAAAAATAACAACAGTAGCCTATGTGTATATCCTTGTAAAATAAACAGTGCTGTCAAAAAATTTTTGATTTACATAAATGTTACTGTGCTATCGATTTTAGTCTCTTAACCACTTCTGTTGATCTCTAAAATAGAGATTGTCCCTGTTGCTATAAGTACACTTCTGTAATGTATGCTATAGTTTGGATCCACAACTATTTACATATTTATTTTCTTATTGGAAGCCACCTACATTGTCTTCAGATCCCTGATACCAAAATCAATGCAGCAAAGAATGTCCTTAAAGAGCTTCTCTTATGGACTTTATGGAAGTTAATTTATAAAGAGTGGAAATTTTTAGGTGGTCTAGGTGAATATTAATCTCATCAAGTATTATATATTTGTCCAGAATGACCACTCTAGTTCGTACTGTACCAAAATTGAATATTTTTATCACATTCTCACCAATAATTAGTACCTGACTAACCTGAATATTTTGGGCTAACCTGAGCTGGAAAGCATATACTACTTATTCTTTTATTCATATGGCTGTATTTACTCATCAGAATCCCTCCAAGTATCTATTAACCATTCAGAATTTTCTTTCTGCATGTCACTTTGTCAACCCTTTAACTATTGTTCTAATGTGCTTCCTGTCTTTTGTTTTCATTATTGTTTATCTTACAAGTTCCTTTAGTATTTTATATATTAACAATACCTAATAATTAATGATACCTTATAATTAATAATCATGCAAAAATCCTCTACAGGGATATTTAGGAAAAGTTTACATTTGGTGATGTTTTTGTAAAAACTATTTTAATGTAACAAAATCCAATTTTGTATATGATTTGTGTTCTTGAATATTTTTAATAAGAACTTTCTCTAACACAACTGCACAAAAATATTCTCCTGCATGCCCTTCTTTAAATCTGATAACTTAATTTTCACTTAATCCATTAGGGTTCACCTTTGTTTTAACTTCCTTTTGTTCCAATTAGTGTGCCAGTATCACTCCACACCATATGCAAAACACTCTATTCCTTAATGAGTGGTATTTGCACCTCAAGTTTCCTTACTTATATAGCAGTCTGACTCTGGACTCTATTTTGTTCTATGTGTATAATTATCTACACCTAGGACAATATTACATTGTTTAAAAATGACAAATTTATAATGTGTTTTATAAACATCTGATAAGATGGATAATCACTCTTTTGCTTTTCACTTTTATTTTTAGAAATTCATTAAGCTACTTTGTTCTTAGACATAAATTTTATAATACGTTTTTAAAAATCTTCTTAAAATAGAGTTGAAATATGTATAAATACTTCCTTTCTGCATTTCTCTATGATTTCTTCTTTAACCCAATTGTTTACCAGTATGGTTGCTTTGGGTTTCAGACATATAATCTTGTATGTCAGAAAATGTATCCATTATTGTGTCCATTTTTTAGAACATTATTATATTTTTTGATCAGTTTTTGTTAATATTCTATGCAGATTCTGCCCTGTTCCTGGGCAGAAGAGCACACAGATCCCAGCTCTGTCCATTCTGGCTCCAGATGTGCAGCAGGAGATCTTCACTGGCTGCTCCCTGCCCATCCCTATACTCTGGTTTCAGCCTTACCTACTGGGTCAGCAAGTGTTGGAACCCTGAGACCTTTTTTTCAGGGCCACAGTGGGGCTGAGAGGTCAGGCCTCCCTTTTCAGAAACTAAAGGGAAGAGGGATACTTTCATCCCTGGAGCCCATGCATGGTGTCGGGCAGCTTTGTTCTTCTCCTTTAGCCCTCATAGGGTTAACCAGCAGCTATGGAGTGTTTATTATGTGCCAAGCACTGTTACTTGATGGCATAGGCCCAGTGCATTAAGCCTCACAAAAGCTCTGAGAGAGGGGGGCATCACCATTTCCATTTCACAGACAAGGTGACCGAGGCACCACCAGGAAGTTAAGAAAGTCGTCTAGGAGGTCATGGAAATTGATTATTTGATGATCACCCACTCAGCCCTTGGCGTGAGTGTGCGGGGTATGTCCCATCCACTTTCGGTCATTTCCTTGAGTTTGCCCAGATACTCAGCAGGTGTAGGTATTTCCCTGTTTTCGGTGGATCGAGGCTCCGGGATTGCTTGGGGTCACGCCTACGAGGAGAAAAATGGGGCCCCAGGACAACGCTGGCCTCAAACTCTGTACTTGCCCTGCCCCAGACTTCCTCCTTGTCAGAGAGTTTAGGATTCTGGGATTCCTTAGGGTACACATGGTGCGCGGAACTGGGGTGGAGGTGGGGGC
This sequence comes from Cheirogaleus medius, assembly GCA_008086735.1. Lineage (NCBI taxonomy): Eukaryota > Metazoa > Chordata > Mammalia > Primates > Cheirogaleidae > Cheirogaleus > Cheirogaleus medius. The sequence goes on from VBSM01000272.1 coordinate 76,626,863, forward strand.
GTGGCGGGGGTAGGTGTGGTTAGAGGGGATGAACCTGAAGGGGCAAAATCGGGCTGCAGGAATCCTGACTGGACCCAGCGAGCTCCAGAGCCAGTGAGAAAGAAAAAGGGAAGCTATCTCCTCTTGCTTCCAAACTCTACCCTCTTATCTGCCCCACTTACTCATTCATGACACATTTATGGTCCACTTGCTCTGCAAGTAGCAAGATAAAAAGGAAAACTCTCCTCCCTGGAGTGGACTTACATGCTAAGACTCTAGAGGCTGCAAAGACCAGGCTTTTGGAACACACTGGCAGATGCCTCCCAACTCAGGGCAAACCCTGGTGCTCAGGGAGGAAGCCTGTGGAAAGGAACCCTGGACTGGTGGGTGCTGTGGGCCAGAGACTGAAGCCTGGAACACAGGCAGCTGCTGCCCCTCCGGGTGTCACTGTGGGGTGATGGAGGCCCAGTGTGGCCCATTGCCATGGATTTTCCCAAAGACACCTGGAATCTGGAATTTTATGTGAAAGTTCCCGATTTTTAAGTGCTGGTAACTAAATCAAATATTTTAATACATCACCACTAACAACAAAAGTTAATATCCTTATTTCACAGGTGCTAAGTGAATGTCCGATTGAAGCAGATTTAGAATCCAGTGATTTATCTAATGAGTGTTTTCATTCTGGGTGTTATTCTGCTAAATAATTTCTTGAAGGATGAAGTATATGTTTCTCACACAGCAACTTCTTGTGTAAGCATTGAATCAGCACTTCTTGTATCATACAATCATAGAAACTGGTTAAAAGACTGACCGCATATTCAGATTATCAATGGATTAGAAAACAAGTTTAAAGGCTTAAGAGATAAAAGGAGGACTGACTTTATCATCTCTTGTCCATTCTCAAAAACACACTTATCTTCAATTTAAAAATGCCACATATTAATGCTTAATATTAAACAGAAAGCACACTCTCATGATAGAATAATAACTTGAAGAGATTCAGTGAAGAAGTTGGAAGATATTACATAAATTATCAAAACTTTTATGGTGGTAAAGAGAGTTAAATGAAATAATAAAATAAGAGCACCCATTGCCCCAGAGGAGCATGCAAAAAAGGTCTTGTAACAGGTATTCTGTCAATTTAGTGCTCAGACAGAAGCAGCTCTCTGCTCTTGTTTCAGTGGTAATATGGATGTACCTCTGCACGCGTGTGTGTATGTGTGTGTATGCATGTATATGCAAGATTTCCAACAGTTTTATTTTTTTCTTAAGATAATTTGTTTTTTAAATCGCATTGTTCTTCATTTTGTTTTCAAAATATTTCTTACTTTTCTGAAGTGATTACTATTATAAATGTTTTTAGTGATTCTTTTTTTTAAAAGACTTTCCTTCTTTGACAAAATAAAAATTAGTCAGTTTCAAAAAATTGTTTAGAATTTTATTGTTCCAGAAAATACGAAATTCCAAAAACTGCTCCTACTGGATTTATTAGCTATTCTTGTGTGTATAACAGACCACTTTCTTCACATGGGTTAAACTAAATTTTCAACGATGCTAACCCAAGGCTGTGGAGAGGGGTTGTTAGGGGGTGTCTCATTTAGGGTGATTGGTGTGATTTGATCAAACCCAATGATCGCTTTACTTAATATCCATTGTCTATGGGGAAAAGTGAACTTTTGACCTGTATCTGAGCTGCTTCGTTTCTCTGTGGCTTATGGCTCCCTGAATTCCTTTTTATCAAGTTATTTTCTGGATTTATATTTAGTTCATATTCTCTCAAAAGAAGATAAAGGATATAATGATTAAATTGTTCAATTCTTGGATTGAATTTTGAGAACAATCTATTAACTTTACACATTTCTTGACTGGAGCAAATGGTTCAGACAAACCTATCACCTAATCTCTTTCAAGGCAATGAGTTTCTCATTGATCTGCTAGTCTGCTAACACTGGAAAGGTGAAATGATAAGCAATCAGCTACCATGAAAATGAATCCATGGGACTAATTTTGGAAATACACAATGAAAAACAGTAAAAAGATGATTATCAATTATTATAAATTTATGTCTTTGAAAAGAATTTACAAGATAGTAAATAAAATTGTGAATTCATTAAATAAATCAGTATAAATATATGTTCATGTGAATGATGAAAGCATCAACAATTTTTTTGACTACTTGGTAGGAAACACTATAAATTCATTCAAAATATAGTTACATTTTCACAAAATCTAGCTTATCATCCATTTTATATAGATTTTGGCACATACAAAGGCAATCAATGCATATCTTTTTCTCTCCACCAAGTGTTGAATATCTTAATAAAATAAAATTAAGTCATGTTATTACATAATCTTTTATTTGCTTGTTCTGTTTTTTAAGGTTAAATCATTCTAAGCATATCATAATAAAAAATAATAAAATGCATGAAAAATTGAATATTTGGGATGGTACCTGATATACAGATAAAATGTATTTCTTGGGATATATCTACATATGCCATACTTTATGCATAATTATTTCTTCTTTTTTATAATCACAACCTTATTACATATATCTTGGAAATGTCACTGATCTGATAAATATGGATCAATGAACAGTCAAAAATATGACCTTTGAATAAAACAAGAGAAGAGGAAAGAACCAATATTTCTTGCTTGATTATTATATGCTAGGTGCTCATGCATCACTTAATAACCAGGATATTTCCAAGAAATGAATTGTGAAATGCTTTTTTCATAGTGCAAACATCATAGAGTATACTTACACATCCTAGAAGGTATAGTCTACTACATAACTAAGCTATAAGATATAGCCTATGCTCCTAGGCTACAAACCTGTACAGGATGGTACCATGCTGAATACTGTAGGCAATTGTTATACAATGGTAGGTGTTTGTCTATCTAAACATAGAAAAGGTAATGAAGCATCAGTAGGCAATAGGAATTTTTGGATCCATTATAATCTTATGGGACCACTGTCATATATATAGTGGTTATTGATTGAAAAGTTGTTATGTGGCACATAACTATATATATGTACATATATAACATATAGATAAATCATCTCAAAAACTATCATCATTATCCTCATTCATATCAAAGAAAACCTACATTTAGAGATTTTTTTAAATGCCTATGAAAACATATTTATTACTGTAGACAGGAAATACAAACCCAGAGTCACCTTCTTGTCTTCTGCTTCCATCTATGATTAACTTGTATCAGACAGACTCTTCTGCCAAGAAACTGTTAAACCTGGCTAAAATTAAAGCAAACCAACAAACAGTTTGGAAGACTTGGAGCCGACAAAGAAGTCAGGATTTGAGGGCCCAAGGTCTTGAATAGAAGGGAAATGCAATAAAGAAAGTTCTACATTACCACAGAATTTTTTTTTTTTTTTCACTTTGGACATTTGCGAAATCCTAGAGCAGAACGTAGAGACTAAACAGAAAGCAGTATCATAGATTTTTTTTTGTGAGGGACTCAATTGATATGAGAAGGGAAAAATATTAGAAGTCATGGTTACCATGGCTGCAGGAAATTGAAAAGCTGAGTTGGGAGAAAAGTAAATCCCAGAAAAATGAAGTGACATTTTGTGTACCTTTCCCTTCAAGTGTTTGCCAATTCTAATCTTTGCATGAAGGGGAAAAACGTCAAAAAATTAAGAGGAAAATTGTTGATAAAGGCTGAAAAACTAAACAGAGCTTTTAAACAATTTAGTAGTGACAAGAAATTGACTCTCCTATCCACCAAAAAAGAGAAGACATGAAAGACACCAACTTTTCACTTGAGAACATTGGAAATTTATACTATAGTTCTAAGAACCAAGCAGAAGTTGACGTAGATTAAGTCTGCCAAAAGCTGAAACTGGCTAGAAAAATCTGTCTTAAATTGACCCAAGGTGACCTGTCCATATGCCACCCACCTAGCAGATGAATATTGAATTTTCCCCAAAGAAAGGTGACATCGTTCAGAGTCTCTACAATATTTTCCACACAATGATTGTTACTCAATTAAAAATTGCCAGGCATAACAAGACACAGATATAAATTATCAAAATCCTAGAGAAAAAGCATAGAGAATAAAAATAAACTACAGTGATGAGGATTTTGGAGTTATCAGAAACAAACTTTAATATACCTTTAAAATGTTTTTAACAAATGACCAAAAATAGATGAAATGCTAAAAAATTTTACCAGAGATTTGACATCTAAACAGGAATAGATGAATATTCGGGGCCAAAAAGTAAAATTTCTGAAATTAAGAATTTAGATGTGTTTAACAGCAGAAGAGAGAGATTGCAACTAGAATATTGCTCAGTAAAAAGGAAGAACACCACTTATTTTGCTTTTTAATATCTTTACACTTGCTATTACTTCTATTGTGAAAAAAAAAAGAATTTCTCATAACTGACTCCTCACTTTGGGTGTTAAACATCACCTTTTCAGAGAGGCTTTCGACATTCATCCATTTTTTTAGGACTCTTCCCACTCTACCTATCTATACATCACACTTTCTTCTTTGCTTCTTTCAAAACATTTGTCAGTGCAAACAACTATAGTTAATGAAAATGAAAATGATAAAGAACTTTATGATTTAAGAACTTTTTGTTCTGTATAAGCTTAACAAAGTTACTTAGCTTCTTTGATTTTTTTTTCTCCAGTATGATAATGATACTGACGCACAAGTTAAATATTGTTAACAGCTGTGCCCAACCTTTTTGGCACCAGGGACCAGTTTCATAGAAGATAATTTTTCACAGGTCGGGGAGTTGGGGAGGTGGAGCCTAGGCGGTGATGCAAGTGAGGAGTGGCTGTAAATACAGATGAAGCTTCCATCCGTTGCTGGCATGCCCCTCACCTCCTGTTGTGCAGTCCCCTGGTTCCTAAGTCTGTGGGGCCTCCTGCTTCCTAAGTTTCATGGAAGGCAATTTTTCCACGGATGGGGTTGGGGACCGACTGGTGGAGCACTGCAACCCTGTCCCTAACAGGCCACAGACCAGTACCCTGGCTACAGCCCTGGGGTTGAGGACAGCAAAAATAAGGAATGTAAAACACCTAGCTCAGTGCAAAGGCAGTTTTTCATTTTATCAAAGGGTAAAACATGGGGATGTAGCTCAGGGGTAGAGCATTTGACTACAAAGGGTAAAACAACAACATATTGAAGTGTTGAGGCTTTTTGGGAAATTAACTGAAAACCCATAGACTAGTTAGTCTGAAAAGATCTGTGTCACGTTGGAAACCATAATGGATATGAGTCAGATGTCATGGTCCCACATCTCATTCAGTAGCTTACCTATGTGGTGACATTGATCTGTTATTTTTCAGAATTATAAACTAAGGATGATGTGTACACATTGGAATCCTGAGATTGAAAAAAAAATCAATGTAAACTTGGTATTATCATTAAATAATATAATGATATTATATAAATATAATATCATATTATAATATAAACTTCTAATTCACTGACCATTCTATAATATATTGAACATTCCAAATTTTTCATTGTTCAGATATTGGGCATCACTTTTAAGTATGGTAATGTATATTTTTAAAATATTTCTCTGTTTTACTGCATCTTAATCAAGTAGAGAAAGATATAGAAAGGAAGTTCATGTCTGGAAGTTTGCCAAAATCACAATGATTTTATAATTAAATGCCGCTTCCTATATGAAGTAGTTGATTCTTCATGATCAAGTATTGAAAATGATGCTGTCAAGTTAAACAAAAAAGTAAATCATCATTCACTTCCTTAAATAAAATATTATTGAAGTTGGCTTAAGATCAATAAAAAGATCATTTATAGAAAGAACAGGATTTTTTCATTCACTGTCCTAAATAGATATATGCAAAGCTGATTTTGAATTTTGGGGGGTTCGCCATGCTTTTCTTAAAGTAAGATTTCTGTTGGAACTAATAAATATTTTCTTTGTAGTGTGAAAGCAGCCATAGAAAATATGTAAACAAGGGGGAAAGGCTAAGTATCAATAAAATTTTATTTATAATGATAAGCTGCCAACCCATGAGGCATACCTTGCCTACCTCTGTTTTAAGTGATTAATTGTAATGAGGGAACATGGAAGGTATAGACAAGGAAAAACCTTACCTTTTTAAGAAAAACAATTTATTACAAATCTATGATTTAAAAGATAAACATTTTACAGATAATTTGAACTCTAATTAAAAAATAAAGGTTGATTGTTACTTGCATCAGAGACTTATTAACTCTACATATCACCCATTCCTTTTTCTCTGGACACATAGACCTCCTTATAGTGAGGTGTGGCCATATGCCTGCATTTTAGCCAATGGAAATAAAAAAAATGTTGTTAAATACATATCATTTCTTGTACTCAGTCATAAAAATCTCCCATGTATCATCCTTACTTACCTCCTTATCTCTCAAACAGATTGACAAGATCCAGTAAAAGACAGACTCTGGAGGTAGGAAGGAGCCTGAGTCATTAAGTGACTATGATAAACAAAACCCTTATCCCCCTTCCTACTATCAACTGAACTCTATATGCATGACAATTAAGTTCCGTTTTGTTGAGTCATTGCAATATTGGAGCTGACATTTTACCAACTAGCATTAACTACCATAAAACATAAATTGGTGTGAAAAAACCTGAAAGTGCAGCATCATCTTATTGGGTTGGCCACAGATGGTGAGGACAGAAATACAATTGGCCTTGTGGCTGGAGCCCTCTGCTTGACCATGAGAAACATTTAAACATTGGATGCCTGAGACACATTAGAAGTGAGTCTGTGACAACTATACCTGTGATTTTAGAGGAAGTAGCTGGAAAGAATCAGAATGTGTGTTGGTTACACTTGGTAGCCTCCAACAAACCTTTACAAGAGAAAGTTGAACTCAGGCAATGATTGGCTGGCTTTTATGGTGCAATCAAGGGCTTGATAGTTTGGAAAAGATGACTGATAAAAGTTAAGTAGTAGGTAAAACTCAAAAAAAAACTTGAGCGCCAAAGGCCCAGTAATATTTCCCAGTTGATCCAGGTACTGAGTCTTGCAGCAAAAATCAGATGATCAGATTAAAGTTGTTACCTTTCCCCTCAAAAAGACTTTTTCAAAATTGTCTGCCATTTAAAAGGAGAGAGAAAGGAGTAGGAATGGGAGGATAAAAAGAGAAAGAAAGGGGAAAATAAGGAATGAGAATGAAAGAAAGAAATCATGCTTGAGAATTATGTCTACAAAAAACTTTGGATGTGGTTACTGGCACATAAAACTGGTTGGCAGAAAATAACTTCAAAGTGTCCTAAGTTTTGAGGGGGTTTTATTTCCAAAGAAATCACAACCTTGACTAAGAAATATTTTTGTGGCTAAGCCTTAAATCGACCTTTGGGCCCAAAGGTAGAAAGGATACAGCAAGAGCCTTATAGTTCTCTAAGGTGATGGTGATGAATAAAAAAGAACCACCTCATGCGTGGAGCTAGCAGCCTTTGGTGGACACATCTCAGAGCACAAAAGACAGGTTTGGGCTTGTTTCCCATTGCTCTCTTTTCTAAATGGGAATCTACCACAAATTTATGAAATGATATAGAAATTTTTCAAAGGGACTTAATTCAAAGAAAGAAAAATTTTGATCATTACCAAATATAGAAAAATATAACATTGATACAACTCGCAAAATTGCAGCGTGGGTGCATGCATAGATATGTGTATACATGTACACACTGATTGTGTTTTTAAAATCACTATATGCTTGTACATTCTGTAGTTCATAGGCCATAATTCTAATTTCAATAAATGTAGCAAGTGCACTGGGTGTTTGTCCTGGTCACTGGCACATGCTAGGTGAAATATCTTGGCCCAGAATCTTCTCTGGCAGCCTTCTCCACAGGACAGTGTGCCAGTCTTCTATTTCTGGCAGTGTTTTGTGGAGTAAGTAGAGCAAACCCCTTCAAAACATATTCATCAAAATCAGGTAAGTTTTGGTACCAATTTCTGCTTTGTCATTCCTAATAGAAATTGCTTTCTAAGTGACAGCTGAGTTTTGCAATTATAGATTGCAATATTTAAAATCTAGTCTTCATTAAAAAGTATATCAATTTAATATGTGTGCAAATAGAAGCAAAAATAATATATGTCAATATTTTCTTTCCTGATGCATAACATGAAAATTATTATTCTATCCTAATGTAGAAAAAAAGAATATATCTCATCTCACCTAGTGACTTTTAATGTAGAAGAATATCTTTGATATTACCAATTATCCAGATATAAATTATATTTTAATTCATTTATAGTGACTGAACATCTGAGATAATTAAAAGTTAATGACCTGAAAAAATAGAAAAAGCTTCAGTTTTTGTATTATTTATTTTTATCGCTGTTTGAATAGTATAATCAAAGTGACTTTTTATCATTTATTGCAAAAAAAAAGTGATTTTCATTTAGAATGCTTATGTGTGAATCCCAGAATATTGGAAAGCCAGGGATATCATATTATACAGTGTAATTTTTAGTGATGTAGATACAGAAAATAATTTCCAAAGGCTGATGCATTTCTATAAAATTATAGTATGAGATATATTTATACCTTTCATTCCATTTGCAAATATATATGCAAATAAAACCTCTTTAAATCTGTCACTAAAAAAGACAACCACCACTGATACTGAGGTTTTTATCCTTGCATATAATGCTGTGTTTTTCTTTATTTAGAGGTTTCACAAACAAGCTAATCCAAATGATGATTAAGTCATGTTGGACCAAGAGCCAAGATTTAATCCACAAAAGCATATACTTAATATTTACCAGTTGCACTGAGTCAGAATACTTCCAAAATATGAAACACAGGAGTGGCCAACATTGTCTCTTCGAGCTTTAGGAAGAACTCTGGAGATGGTCCAAAATGTACTCTTTCCCTCATTTTAATTTTTTCCTTTAGTTGTGTTTTGATAAGCTCTAAAAGCAAAAGATAGCTAAGTGGCAGTGAAAATAATGTAGACTCATTTTCTTGGTTTCAAAATTTTAGGTGGTTTTAAAAAGTCGCCACATTTGAAAAGGCAAATGAGAAAAAAAAATATTAATAGGAACATCACCGTAGACTTCAAGGTTATTTCATACAACAGATGACAAAGGCCAATGAAAGAAAGAAAAGCTTTATAAATAGAGTGCCATGAGAAAAGTAGAGGCAAGGATAAATGCATATGTACCTTAGATGCCATACGACAGTGCACTGAGATCTTTGACAGGTGATAAAGACACAACTTGGCACAATCAGCACTTATTTTTGGCACCTACAAAAGAGGTAGTGAAGCAGAAAAATCTGTCCAAGAATTAATCTGCAGCTGCACAACAGCAATGCTTCATCGTCTCCAGGCTGTGGCACAAAGCACAGTTAGGTATGCAGGAGTTCCTTAAATAGCAGACCCTTACAATAAATGTTTAGCAATTGAGCTAAGAACAGGGATAAATGAATAAATAATGTATGTAATAAACATAGGTACAGAGTTTTTCATACATTTTAGTTTTATCTCTTATAGCTTCAAGAATAAAATTGGATTTGCTAACAAAATATCTTCAAGAAAATTTTATTGCATGCAACCAAAAATGATTTCATAGTTTTCGGAAGCCCAGCTTGTGTTCTGAACAGGATGCACTGCACCCACTTCAGATCATAGCTAAAGCCATTGTTTGAAACACAGGCATGGATATGAAGCAATGTGTATCAGTCACTTTTCATGACTAATTAGAATACTGCCTCTGTTTTCCAGTTTCCACAATGGCAAAGAGTTATATACATGTATGTGGCATCCTGTCCATAGAGTTGCCCCACATGCATTAAAACCTGCCATCATTTCAGGAGAAATAACCAAATTACATCCTGTTGACAATAACAATTGCCCGGTTTTAACCAAACAGTTTGGTCTTTCAACTTGGTATCTGGTAACACTTTTAAAGAAAATGTGGAGTATGAGAATTACTTTTAGTAAGAATTTCTAGAATCAAAAATATACAGTAAATTGATTTTTAAGTAAAAAGGATATGGCATTTGTGGTTTTTTGGTATTATTTTTTAATCGTGTTTCACTACAAGTAATTTTCTTTTGCAAAAACTAATCAAATGTGATATCTTTTTTTTCTTCCTTTCTCTTCAAGTGAATCATTGTTTTAGATGACATGACAATATCCATCTCTCAGGATAAAATCCAATAACTAATTCACACACAGTTACCCCCTCATGCATTTAAAATGCAGTGATAAATCCTGGGGACTCTGCTGCACTGGATTTTTCTTAAAATCATGTAAAAAGATAGAATTGCTTAATAAATGATATTCAAGAGATTAAATATTTAAAGATATGTCTTCTTCATCTACAATATTTTTTAACTTAGCACATTTCTATTATACTCCCATATTACTTTTCTTTGTTTTTCTCAAGAAATCATCATTTAGAATTCTTCATAAATATAAAGAAACCAACAACTCAAAAAATACATCCTGCAATGTTATCTAATTCCTTAGTGCTTGTGTGAGGACTATGAACTCAGCCAAAATTGCAGGATAAAAATCTCACATTTCCTCATATGTTAGTCTTACTCAAATCAATTGAAACTGCTCAAGGGTAATCAAGTGTACAACTGGAGTTAATAATTTTCATTTAGCTGTAATATTATTGCTTTGTGAATGCTGGCTTCTTGCCTTGTGCATTATGTATTTTTGTTATGCTTAGCTTGCTTAAAATCATAAATTTGAATCATTTGTAACTGAATATTGTAACTAGAAAATATTCACTCTTTGCCATCATCTTGACCTTAGTCTCTGACTTCTTATATTCAGGCTTCATTTGTCTTCCCAACTAACTATAATAGAACTTCATTTTAAATACAACTTACAATCATGCTAAGATTCCTCATCTCTGACCTCTGTCTCCTCATCAGATCCTTAAGAAACACCACTGGCCTCTTCCTCTCCAACATCCAGCTGCCAAACATTATTGAAGTAAATTATAATTTCGGCCAATTCGGTCTTCCAGAAATTCATGCTGTATAACCAAAACTACTACTTCACGATCTTAATGATGTTCTATAATGGCAAGATTCAAGGTTGTCTTGTCTGTTCTCTTCACTGTTGTAGCCCCAAATCCTAGGACAGAAAATCCTACTGGGTGGATGTTCAATAAATATTTGATACATAAAAAAATTTTAGCTGTTTAACTCATGACTAATTTTTTCTGTCTCAACTACCCCTCGCTTTCAAGATCATTCAATATGTGCTCTCTTCTCTTTGAATCATGAACATTTCTTCCTCTCTTTTCTTTAAATCATGAAAATTTTGTGAGGAGAGAAGTTAGGATTACTCTTGTTTGGTAACTTTCAATTTTTGAACATACCCTTGGGCACAGACATTTACATTTTCTCTCCTCCATCCCTGGTCTCTTAAGAAAGGAGAAAAGTCTGAGACTGTGTTCTGCTATCTTATTTCATTTTGTCTTTACTTTCATTGTTTTTCTCCTCACTCTTACCTCCATAAGAATTATAATGTAATTTAGAGGTCATCTGGTCCATGTTTCTTTTATTTTTAGATAGATATTAATTTTTTATTTTACCTAGACTTTTTGTTTGATTTTCTAAAGTTAAATTTTTAGTCTTTAAGGCATTTGCCTTATGCATGATGTGACACAAACATCTAATTACATATTTGCCTATTAGATAACCAAATAGTCATAAATCTTTTGCCAAATAAGCGCTCTCTTCTATATTACTTTTTATGGCTTTGTATCATATATTACGTTCTTATATTTGTTAGCAGCTACTTCTAACAATCTTTCTTAATTAATCAGTGAGATAACCAATGCACAAAAGATACAGTAACATTTTGGAGGTTACATATAAAATAGTTGCCAACACAAGATTATAGGAAGTATTGAGGCACTTGTTCTGGGTTCTGTTTTCAGTGCCACTATGATTGCCTCTTTTCACTCTCCCATTTTTTTCTTTCTTTTTTGAAGGATCATCTCATAAAATTTATAACAGATGCAAAGAGATAAAGAATAAAGAAGGATTCATCTAGTGGTAAAGGCACAAAACAACTTATCTGAAAATAAGCAGTCCAGAAAGACTGGAAACTATAAAGACTGGATGTTGGAAGAGATAGTAGGAAATGAAGCAGCCAAATTTTATGTCATGCTAAGAAATTGACATTTTTGTTGAAGACATTAGAAAGCCATTAAAGTCTACTAAAGTCATGACAAGATCATATTATTTGTTTAGACAGATGCCCCTGAGAGCTATGAAAAAGCAAACTAGAGTACAGACTGATTAAAAACATACAAAACAAAAAACTGTATATGAATTACCTATGTTTACAAGTTCCTTGGTGTTATTTTAACAGGTGATCACAATAAAATTATCTTCAAATAAACTTAAAAAATTATTTTTTCTGTTATAATTATTTGAATACTTTAAAAATTTTTTTCTTTTTTTAAATTTCAGAATATTATGGGGGTACAAACTTGAGGTTACATATATTGCCTTTGCATGGCCCAAGTCACAGCTCCAAGCATGCCTATCCTACGGACAGCGTGCACTCCACCCATCAGGTGTGAATATACCCATCCCCTGCCCTCCCCAACTGCCCACACCCTATGAATGTTACTACCAAATGTGCACAGAAGTGTTGATCAGTTAATACCAATTTGATGGTGAGTACATGTGGTGCTTGTTTTTTTATTCTTGTGCTACTTCACTTAGTAGAATGGGCTCCATCTTACCCAGGATAATACAAGAGGGGCTAGCTAGTTCACCATTGTTTTTGGTGGCTGAGTAGAACTCCATGGTATACATATACCACATTTTATTAATCTACTCATGTATTGATGGGCACTTGGATTATTTCCACATCTCTGCAATTGTGAATTGTGTTGCTATAAATATTCTAGTGCAGATGCCTTTATTATAGAATGTCTTTTTTTCCCTTTGGGTATATACCCTGTAGTGGGATTGCTGGATCAAATTGTAGTTCTACTTTTAGTTTTTTGAGGTATCTCCATATTACTTTCCATAGAGATTGTACTAGTCAGCAATCCCACCAGCAGTATATGAGTGTTCCTGTATCTCCACATCCACACCAACATTTATTGTTTTGGGACTTTTTGATAAAAGCATTCTCACTAGAGTTATAAAACTGTTTAATAAACTACAGATAATGATGCTGAGATAATTAAAACAAGAGTGAATGAAAAATTTCTATGTTTTTCTCGTTTGGTTGCATTAGAATTAAGCTGGTTTTATACAAATATAATAATATGTAAATTTATTTTGAAACAGTTCAAGCAAACAGACCCATCTGCTTCTTTCATGTTATGAAGTAAAAGTTTGCTAATATTTCTCTCTTATTGTGAGATGACTTTGCTTCTAAGGAGCTTTAAGGGACTCCCATCTCTAAGGGACTCCTCTGACACCAAATCCTACATTAATCTCTTACCCACTCCTTCCAATTCTTAGTCTGCTCTAAAATGTAAAGTGAGAAGAATTTTACATTTTTAAAATGGCTGACGTAAGGTGAATTATGCTCTCAAACAATCAGAAAATGCCCTCATCTTTGATGCCAATTTAATTTCATATGAGAATTCAGGCCTTCTCCAACCTTGCCCCTGTAGTATCCTCTAGTCCTCAAATTTACAAGTATAATATTTTACTCTCAAATGTGGCTGCACATCAAAATCATTGTAGAGCTTCTTACACAGATTTCTGGGCCCCATGGAAGACTAAGTAAACCAGGATCTACATGAATGGAGAAAGAAAATCTGTGTATTTAAAAAAGAGAATGGCTACAGCCTCAACTGGGTATAGGCCTCCTTTCCTTCTCAGCCTGGAGTCTCAGCGTAGGGCAGGACCATGGCACTTTAGGCTGGTGTCTCTAGCCCATCCCCAAACCAGGTACCTGGGCTGGAGGTTGCAATTTTTCAGGGGTTATCCAACCTCTGTGGATTAAAGTGCCAGACTGTGAGGAAGAGAAACTGATTGGCTGGCTGATTCCTCTGTTATGACAACACTGAGGTCAGGAGGCAGAGTCCAGAGACATCTACAAAGGCATATATATGGGTACCAGGTGAGTATCATCAGGGCAGAGGGAGCAGGATATTAAATTGTAATAAAAAAACACCATGATAGGTCTAAAGAGAGACTGCAGAAGAAAGGAAAAAATTTTATACTTTAGCCCTTTTTAAATTTTTTGTTGTAACAAAATACATATAAGATTTACCATTTTAATGATTTTTAAGTGTAGAGTTCAGTGGTATTAAATAAATTCCTAATGTGCAACCATCACCACTATCCATCTCCAGAACTCTTTTAATCTTGTAAAACTGAAACTCTGTACCCATTAAATAATAATTCTTCATTCCCCAATCCCACCAGTCACTGACAACCACCATTCTTTCTGTCTCTGTGATTTTAAGTACTCTAAGTATCTCATATAATTGGAATCACACTATATGTCTTTTTGTTACTAGCTTATTTCACCTAGCATAATTTCCTCAAGTTTCATCTATGTTGTAGCATATGTTAGAATTTCCTTCCTTTTACACCACATTTTCCTATCTATTACTCTATGGATGAAAACTTGGGTTATTTCCATGTTTTAGTTATTGTGAATAATGTTGCTATGAACATGGGTGCAAAAATATCTCTTTAATTCTCTTCTTCTAATCCTTTTGGGTGTATATCCAGAAGCGGACATGCTGGATCATATGGAAATTCTACATTTAATTTCTTAAAGAATTGCCATACTCTTTTCCACAACGGTTGTAACATTTCACATTCCTAACAATGTACAATGGTTCCAATTTCTCCAGATCCTCACTAACACTTGATATTTTATATTTTATAGTAGTTATTCTAGTGGGTGTAGAGTAATATCTCATCGTAGTTTTGCTTTGCATCTTCCTAATGATTAGTGCTGTTGAATACCTTTTCGTGTGATTATTAGCCATTACATATCACCTTTGGAGAAATGTCTATTCAAGTCCTTTGGACATTTTAGAAACTGGTTGTTTGGTTTCTTTGTTGATGAATTTTAGAAGTTCTCTATTTATTCTAAGTAGTAATTCTTTATCAGATAGATCATTTGTAAATATTTCCTCCCATTCTCTGGGTTCTCTTTTTATATTTTTGATATTGTATTTCAATGTACAATTTTTTTAAAAAAATTCATAAAGTCCAATTTGTCTTTTTTCTTTTGTTGCCTGTGCCTTTGGTGTCATATCCAAGAAACCACTGCCAAATCCAATGTCATGAAGCTTTTGCCCTATGTTTTCTTCTAAGCATTCTATACTTTTAGGTCTTACATTTAGGTACATTTGATATATTTTGTGTTAAGTTTTGTATATGTGTTAGGCTGAGTCCAACTTTATTCTTTGCATGTGGATATCCAATTTTCCCAGCACCATAAGTTGAAAAGACTGTCCTTCACCCACTGACTGGTCTTTGCACCATTGTCAAACATCATTTGATCATATAAGCCAGGGTTTATTTTGGGGGGGAGGTACAACACAATGACTGCCTACCTTTTTGTCTGCACCTCTGTGATCAGAAGTAGCAATCAGCAATCAGAGCACAGACTCTAATATTTGGAAGACAGGGTCCTTTTTTGCCCACCCTGGCTCGACAAACTGTGTGCGAGTTGCTTCAGGAATACATGCATAGCTGCCTGGTATGGGGCTAGCGGTAGGAAATGAGTAGTTGCTACTATTAAAAGAGCTGAAATTGTCCAAAATTAACCACAATTTACCATCCATGCCCTCTTCCAGAAGTTCAAGCCTTCAATAGACTCCAGAGTCCCAATATCTTTACATCACACAGATTCTGCCAGCACAATTGTTGTCTAAGCAGGGAGACAGATTCTTGGGGCTTTTTACTCCACCATTTTCCCAGAACCCTCTGTCTTTTTAGAACTTTAAGTACTTTAGTACTTTAGTACTCAGTGATACTTCTAGTTCTCTGATTTTTGAAAAAGAATCCCCACATTTTTATTTTTCAGTGTACCACACAATTTACGTAGCTAGCCACGCCTGGCATTGATCATGCAGTGATTTCCAACAGGATCATTCAGTAGCACAACTTCCTGAGATTTATGTCTTCACGTTTTGCGAGATTATTTTCACACAACTATGGTAACCTTATGAACAAGGATAACAATGACAGAACAACTTTCTACTGGGCAATTCTCTGAACTCAATTATCCATTGTAGAATATGAACACTATATTGTTTCCTTTAGTGACAATTTATATAAATAAATTCTATTTCTCTAAAATACTTTTATATTATTTCAGAATATTACAGGGGTACAAAATCTTTAGTCACATAAATTGGCTTTGCACTACCTAAGTCAGAGCTACAAGCGTGCCCATACCCGAGACAGCACACACTGCTCCCATTAGGTGTGAATTTA
>VBSM01000272.1:76643363-76690147 GCA_008086735.1 Cheirogaleus medius
GTGCTTGTTTTTCCATTCTTGTGATACTTCACTTAATAGAATGGGCTCTAGCTCCATACAGGATAATATAAGAGGTATTAGTTCACCATTTTTTATGGCTGAGTAGTACTCTGTGGTATACATATACTACATTTTATTAATTCACTCATGTATTGATGGATACTTGGATTGTTTCCACATTTTTTCAATTGTGAATTGTGCTGCTATAAACATTTGAGTGCAGATTCTCTAGTTTTTCTTTATTCAGAACAGTGTTATTTAATATGCTAATGTGTTTTGCATTGTTTGGGAAGGGAGACAGTGTCAGTGTGTCCTCAATTCTAAAACCTAGGTTTTCATCCCACATGTTGACATCTAAAAATCAAGAGCTAGATAAAAATTTCATATACATTTACTGTATTATTTTCATTTAAATAATCTGTTATTAGGTTAGTGATATATTTATGATTAATTTATATTAATTTTGTTAGAGTAAAATTTTCAAAGAGTACATTTCACCCTTTTTAGTGTGCAGTTCTACAAGTTTGACAAACATATGTAGTTGTGAAATCAACAATACAATCACGATATAGAACAAAATTGACTCACTTTTCCTTGTAGTCAAACCCTCCTCTAACTTCAGGCCCTGACAACCATTGATCGATTTTCTTTCACTATCACTTTACCTTTTCCAGAACACCATGGAATGGAATCCTACAGTATCTCACCTTCTCTCACTTAGCATAAAGCATTTGAGATTCATCCATGTTGTTGTATAGG
Source organism: Cheirogaleus medius (assembly GCA_008086735.1). Taxonomy (NCBI): domain Eukaryota; kingdom Metazoa; phylum Chordata; class Mammalia; order Primates; family Cheirogaleidae; genus Cheirogaleus; species Cheirogaleus medius. The sequence goes on from VBSM01000272.1 coordinate 76,644,123, forward strand.
ACAGTAGAAACTGAGGTACAGAGCTTTATGCTTGGAAATGGACTTGCCAATTGTTCTGCTAAGCATTTAGTGTGTGGTTTGGGCCAATCTTGTCAGAAATTGGGCTGAGTTTGGCTTGCATTATTATCATGCACCATAGGTTTTAAATTTCTCTGGTTTAACTTGTATTTTGGATGGGAACTATATTGCAGAGGATTCTTGTCAATGTCTGCTCTACACCCAGTGTTAAATCCTTCCTTTGTATTGTGCTTCCTTTCTCTCGTCCTTTTGTCTAAAGACTGTTGTGACTAACTTTTCAGTGCTTATCGGCCTCATGGTGGGATGTGGGAGAAGAGGGGAGGATATTCTCTGTTGATTTTATTTAGCCTAAGTCTTATGCAAGCATTATGTTTGGGTTTAGGAGTGAAAAATTCAGTGATTTTTTTCCCCTCCTGGCTGGCATTCAAATGTCTGGATCCAGGATATATTTGTACCTCTCCTTTCTCACCTCCTGAAAGAGAGGATTTTTTTTCTGCTCTCTTTCCCCAGCTGCAATGGGCTTTTGCTAGTGTCACAAGGATGACAGTATTTGCTGCGTTTCCCCCAGCATGTTAAGGTTCCTTAGGGGAGACAGGAGAGACGGATTTAGGTGGGGCTTTGTGTCTTTCAGACAAAAGCTGCTATTTTTGTGCCCAAGGCTTGTATCAGGAGGGAGGTTTTCTTAAGAACCTTTTTGCATAAAGGTATTTTATGAACACTTGGTGAGGTCCATGGAGAAGACCCCTTAAGTGGAAGCTAATTCACCTGTGTCTGTAGCTCCTAGGAGTCCTAAATTTCCATGCTAGCCCACACAGAGACTTGAACAATTTATTTAAATTTTAGCCAAATTCTCTTTACCAGCTTTTATGGCTCTTGGCAAAATCTGCTCCAAGAAAGCAAATTTGTGTGTTCTTTTTCTCCTTGGAGGAACTTGTATTTTTATGGATCTGGGGTTATTTTGTTGCCCTGTATCCTCAGCTCTCTGTTGCAAGGATGTTAGCAATATTCTTTTCATCTTTTTACATCTTCTGAAGAATCCAGAAATCTTGTTTGAGCTTTATAACTAAGACATTTAGCAGTATGTAATCTGTATTTTCTTATATTTCTACCATTGAAATTATTTTGAGAGGCTGATCTCCTGAGGAACATATTTGAGAATTTATTTTTACTATCTTTGATATTTTGCTGTTGAGGATAATATTTTAGTGGTAGTTTATCTTAATAGTGATTCTTATAAATTTATATTAATGTAAAACATAAAGTTTTTAAAAAATTTTATGTAAAATTTTTCAGTTTCTTCAAAGTGGGGGAGGGAGAAAGGTTGTAGGAGAGATGAATCAACGAAAAATATGGTATTTGGTGCCATATTCTTACACTCACCTTGTGATAAGTTAGGGCAAGGCCAGCTGAACTGAAATCTGCAGTTGGGCAAGTTTTGATATAAGAATTGAAATGGCTGCATGTACCATGTTTCCCTGAAAATAAGACCTACCCATAACATAAGCTCTAGCAAGATTTCTAAGCATTAGTGCAATATAAGCCCTACTCCAAAAATAAGACCTAGTGATGGGCGTGGCTATGCAGCGTATCTGCACAACCCATGCATTTCATGGAGGAGCAGTAAAGAAGATGAGCAGCCCTTCTCATCTGCCCCGTGAGAGCTCTATTGCTCCACATGAGAGATTGGGAACAATGGTTCTAAAGGAAATAGAGTCACAAGAAATTCAGGATGGAATTTGGGGTTTGGAGAGTTATGATGATGTTCCAGAAGAAGACGACTTAACTATATTTGAATAAATGTAGATTGTTGTACCGTACTTAAAAAAAATAACACACCCCCTGAAGCCCTAGGGTGTCTTCTTGAGGAAAAATAAATATAAGACCCTGTTTTATTTTCGGGGAAAGACGGTAACTTTGGGCACAGCAAGAGTTTTCTTTTGTTGTAGTAAACTGCACTCTTTTTTTTTTGGAATTCTTCATTCATGAATGGATTGCTCACAACAAGCACACTGCTGAACCTCCAGAATTACTGAGGCATCCCTGGGATAAGCAAACAAGGCATGAGTGAGCCTGCTTGCTGTATTCTTAACCTTGTGTTTGTCCTCTGCACAGCTTGTTGCAGGTTTGACAGTAAACTGAAGTGATAGCTATCTTAACCAAACCAAGTCATCACCGACACTTGTTCTCAACGTTTCACCAACCCAGCTCACATGCATAAATATTTTGAGATATTTCCCATCACTGAACTTTAATAAATTTTTGGGTACATTATTATCAAAAGAAATATGGACATAGAACTGAAAGTAGGTTAATAATATATGTTTTAATTCTCAATGTTTTTCTGCTAATTTCCTTGCAACAGTTAGGCTGATACTTAAACATTTGAATATAATAGCTATTTGATTCCCATTTTGTTTATGTTCTACCTTTCTCAGTAGTACCCAAGCGTAAATAAAATGCTTTTATTCTGCCTGCCTTCTATGATACCCAAAAAGTACTGAAGTAAGAGAAAATATATATAGCTCTTGTAGTCTACACATATACTTAAACACACACACACTTAAACACACACACACACAGCCTACATACAATACGAATATACCATATATCTACAATATATGGACTGCATTTTTTATAAGACAGGGTTTCATTCTGTCACCCAGACTTGAGTGCAGTGGCCCAATCGCAGCTCAATGCAATCTCCAACTCCTAGACTCATGCAATCTTCTTGTTTCAGCCTGTGTACAAGTTAAATATGAAATCCTTGGAGTTAGAACTTGGGCATTTATTTTTCATGCCTAAGATGCAAAATGCATATTTGGGAACTCTATATAAATAGGATGAGTATATTTTAACCAATAAACAAAAGAAAAGATTGACTTTATTTTTCTTTGAAGCTGACTTGTGAAAGAATTTCTTAATGGCAAAGATGATAACACTACAACGGTGCCCACACAATCTTAGTTACTAAAAAAAGTGATGCATCTATCTTTTGGTGTTCATTGCTTTTAAGCAAGTAGATGGCTTCATTACGTAATAGCTTTGGGTCTTTACAAATATATACTTTATGATTTTGTTTCCATCACGGCCTCTGTGATTTGAAGCGTTTATTTTTTGATGTTCTATTGAATCTGCTTCTTTCCATTTGCTTTAATTTTTATATTTGGCTTACAGAAATGCCAATGGTCTAATCTTTAATAATGCACAGAGATACATGGTTAATGTATTATGTCAAATTAACACAAAAAAGTCTAACACTATTTATTCCTCCCCATAGTTCATTTTAATTAAAAATATTTTTCTAAATACTTCCTTGATTAGGGACTAATGCTCTATTAATTTGAAACACATCTACTGAGAACAGAGTAAATTCAGAGAGAGGAACTGACATTACATGAAACATAACTTATCACCCTGAAGAATACATTATGCCACTGTTCACAGTGCAAACAGATTTTCCATTATGCATTAAAATGCACAATGCAAGCATAATGACAGACATGGGGAAAAGGCTGTAGCAAAGGAAACTCATGAGGGATACTGTGCAGGTATATATGGTAATAGTAGGGAAACATTTACAGTTTGCAATACCAAGAGAAAAATAGCATGATGGATGAATAGATGTTCCACAGAAATGTTTTCTAAAATATAGTCATGGATTTCTTAGTGACTAAAAGCTTGTATCAAGTGACTCTCTTAAGATGCATTAAATACCAATTGTGTGTTAAATACTAAAAACTTCGGAAAAATGGAAAAGCTAGAAAACCCAATTCCATCCATCAAGATGTTTACAATCAATCCCAAGAGGCAAAACAGCAACACTTAACCTTAAAACTCTTACACATAAGCATTTGCAAAGTAGAAAATAAAAACTGATCTACTGAAAACTAGGAGTAAAGAAGTGAGTTTTAAGCTAGAATATAAAATTCAGTGACAGTTTTCTATTAAGTTAGAGGAGGAACAGACATAATGCTCACATTAGATTTTTGAGCAGTAGAGTGAAAAAGACATGCATGAAAAGTATGTTTTTAAACTGGAAAAACATGTTTATCAGTAGAAATAGGCTAGAATAATTCTAGATGATGTGAGAAATGAATGATTTGACTATAGTGATAACTGGTGATAATTGGACTTTAATATAGGATCAAATATCATAATAATTATATTAATAATAGCAATGCCCTACTTTCATGCTAAGGAATTTATATAAGTAAAATGTATGACTCATGTGAACATAACCAGTGAAAAATTTTAGAAGCACCAGCCAAGGAATCTTTGATAAACAGCCTGAAATATGTAAGTATGCAGCAGTAACATTATTTTCCTCAAGTTACTGGAGAGAAAGATAAGAGAAGAGGCAGAGTGGAGAAGTCTCAGCTAGAGCCCATCCACTCCAAAAAATATCTTACTACATATACTCAGAGCCACACGATCATATGCTAAAGAATTATTGTTTGCTTGAAAACCTCTACTGGTCAGAAAAAAACAAAAGATCATTGGCAAGATGGGATAGAGATAGTTATTTTCTGATCTTGCATTGGCAATGGAAGTATTTTATATTTACTATGCAAGTGGCCTCAGCCTTCCTTATATTTAATTTTGTTTTGGTTTGATTTGGATTTGCTTTTAGATTGAAGAGTATGAACATATTTTATAATGATGATCATTTAAATATTTAAATATTATTATTTTAATAAAAAAAGTTCAGATCCCTTCTCTCACTATATGCACAACAAAACTTATAAGGTAAATATTGGCACCTCCAATTGAAAATTGAGAAAACTGCATCTTGAAAGATTTAAGTAATTTGCAAGAAAAACAGACTACAGAAATTTAGCATCAATCCCATGTTTTTCTAATTTGAAACCATGATGAGGAATAATTATAGAATTTGAAAAAGAAGATGGAGTAAGAAAGGAGGAAAAAAGACAGAGAGAGAGGGGGAGAGAGAGAGAGAGAGAGAGAGAGAGAGAGAAGAAAAAAATCAAATTATGTTAAAAGAAATAAGCCAAGCACAGAAAGACAAATCTCACATGTTTTCACTCACATGTGGGAGCTAAATATTAAAAACAATTGATTCTATGGAGACAGAGAATAGAATAAAGGTTACCAGAGCCTGGGAAGGGAATGGGAAGTGGGGGATAAAGTGGGAATGTTTAATGGGTGCAAAAATATAGTTAGATAGATAGAATGAAAAATATTTGATAGCACAACAAAGTGACTATAATCAGTAACAAGTTAGGGTATACTTTAAAATAACTAAAAGAGTGGAATTGGAATATTCCTAACACAAATGATAAATACTTGAGGTGAGGGATACCCCAATTACTCTGATTTGATTAATCCACATTGTATACCTGTCTCAAAACATCACATACACCCTGTAAAGATGTATAACTATTATATACCCATAATAATTAAAAATTTAAAAATCAGTCATAATCATTAAGTGTTGGTTAGACCCTATGTTGAGTAATATACTTGGTAAGCAATTTTATCAAGTTGTGCTGTCCAGCGGCGGTCCTCAATCTTTTTGGCACCAGGGGCCAATTTCATGGAAGACAATTTTTCCACGAACTGGGCATGAGGGTGAGGAGGGTGTCGTGGGTGTGGTGTGGTGTGGAGCTCAAGTGGTGGATGCATGGCAGGTTTCCTAATAGGTCATGGACTGGTAATGTGTGGCAGCCAGGGGACCGCAGCGCTATCGGATACATCCAATGTGCCTCATCTTTCACCAACACTATACTTTCCTGGATGTCATGACCTAGTAGTCGTTCTTGAAAACAGGTACTGTGAATCTTCGAATATTTTTTTGAAAATATTCCTGCCAATTCTAATTTCTTTGATTTGCCATGGAAATTTCAGAATCAGCTTGTCAACTATACCAAAAATGAGTAACTTGTAAGGATGAATTTGGGAATAGTTGACATTTTTAACACCACCGAATTCTCCAATCTATAAATGTGGTATATATTTCTCTGGTAATTAAATCTTTCTTAATTGCTTTCCTCAGAATTTTGCAGTTTTTAGCCTACAATTTTGTACATATTTTATAAGATTTATACTTCAGTATTCGTGTGTGTGTTCCTATTGCCAGTTGTAATTTTTTAAATTTTCATTTGTTTATTCAAAAAGAATCCAAAATTTACTTTTTTATACTGAGCTTTTGGTAGAAACTTTAGGAATTTCTACTCAGACAGTCATGTTGTCTATGAATAGAGACAGTTTTATTTCTTCTTTTTCAAATTTTTCTTTCTTTTCTTTACTTTTATTGTGAAATCCAAGATCTCTTTTATGATGTGAATAAGAAGTGGTATGATTAGTCATCTTTGTCTTCTTGCCAATCTTAAGTGGAGCATCCAGTCTATCACAATTACATATAATGTTAACTGTAGTTTCTTTGTCATTGTTGTTATTTTTTGTGTGGGAGTGTTGTTTTGTTTTGGTAGATACGTTTTACCAGGTTAAAGAAAGCTTCTATTCTTTGTTTGCTGAGAATTTTTATAATAAATGGATGTTGAATTTTCCCAAATTTTTGTATTTATTGAGATGATTTGCTATATTTCTCATTTAGTTTGTTGAAATGGTGAATTTTATCACCCAATTACATTGCTATCAGAATTTTGGCGTGGAGATTACATTAACAGTAAAGAAATAAGAAACCAGTGATTTTTTAAAATTGTGGATATAAAATCCAAAGTAGCAGATTTTCTGATATCTGTGTTATATTGTGACAAAAGAAATTAACATACTTAAGAATATTATTTATTAAAAAACTAAAATTAATGCAAACTAAAATTAATGCAAGAGGCATATCAATAGCTTAGAATATAAATAAATATCATCAAAGAAATAATGATTGATATTAGTATCAAAGAGCCAATAAGAAAGCATAAGAGGCCTATTTTAGAGCAATAGTTGAAAATGAAGGGAGTTTTGACCAATTCATTAGCAGATGTGTGCATGGGTCCTAGTTAGGTCTTAGGAGTCTGCTGTAGTCTATTACCTGTAACCTTTTGAAACAGATCAGCAAGAATTTCTTTCCAAGACATGGCTTTACACTGAGAATCAATTAATAGGAATAAAATAAAAAATAAGTAGAATGGAGAATATAGCGGGAAACAGAAGGGAATTTCAAGAGGAAATGAAGAAGCAGAACAAAGCTAGGAAATTTCAGGAATAAATCATCATAGTTTTTAAAACTACAAGAAACAGAAGATAAAATTGTTCTGTGAAATTAGAAAATCTACCTGAACTAGCCTTCTTTTAAACATCCAGAAAAACTAATTGCACTTAATAACAAGCAATATAAAGGAGTTAAGGACCAAACTCCATAAAAAGTTATTATAATGAAAAAGAGAATAAGCAGCCTGCAATAATACACCTACAGTAAATAAAAGCATACCAGAAAAATATGAATACAAAACTGATCAAAATGGTGTTTAAATCTGTAACATTATCATGATACTGTGGAGAAAAAGCCTGATAATTCATTTTTGAGGTGAACAAATTTATTATTTTTTTCTTGAGAACTTGCAAGTAAAGGCAAAACATTTATATTATCACATTTAGATGTACTATACCACTGGGTAACCAAATATTGGAAGAAGAATAAAATATCTCTTTAAAAGTATTCCACCTAATTAAAAACCTAATGTACCACCATTTTCCAGTTTACGCTCAATACATGAATCTAGGAATTAAAAAGAATAGATGGTAACATCATCACAAGTGAGACAACCAGATATAATATGCTCCTGATGAAGGAACACTAAACTCTCTAGAGTCTTGTCAAAGTGATCAGATTAAAGTGACTTAAACTGTGGACCCATCTTTAAATTTGCAGGAAATACAGAGGAAATAAAGACATGCAACCATCAAAATTCAGACTTCAGAAGACTCTACAAGACAAATAGCCTGCATTCTTCAACAAATTGCAGTCATGCACTGCATAATGGCATGTTGGTCACAATGGACTACATATATGATGGTGGTCTCACAATAGTACAATACCATAGTTTTACTGCAACTTTTCTGTGTTTATATATGTTCAGAGACACAAATACTAACCATTGTGTTACGATTGCCTACACTCTTCAGTGCAGTAACATGTTGTGCAGGTCTGTAACCTAGGAACTATATAGGATATATCATTTGGCCTAGGTGTATAGTAGCCTACACCATCTAGGTTCATGTAAGTTCACTCTATGATGTTCAAACAATGATAAAATCACCTAAAAACTCATTTCTCAGAACATATCTCTGTCATTAAGCAATTCATGACTGTAATGGTAACTAAAAGAAGGGGATAGATAGGGGTATTTATAAATGAATAATGAAATGGACTAGACTAAAGAATAATGACTAAGGATGCATATTTGGGTCATTAAACTGTGAGGAAACATAAGCAATGATTTGATTACTATAAATTTCAGGACACTGAATGGCATGGAAGCGAAATATTAGGAAGGTTCACGAGGAAGACTCTTTGGGACTTATACTATGCAAATAACCACATTATAGACACACCATTACTAAAATGATTTTTGGGTCCAAGAGAAGAGGTTCCAGTGTATTATAAATAACTCAAGTCTACAGCAGCTTCATAATGTGGTAGTTTACTGATTGTACTGAGGAGCCAGGCTGCTGCCTAGGTTCAGGTACTATTAATATTGAAGCAGCAGGACTTTGGATGCATTTGTTCATCTGTAAAATGGAAATTTCCTCATAGGTTGGCCATTATGATTTAAAAAATAATAAAAATACACTGTGAAGAAATTTAGCTTTAGGTTTTGTAAATGAGATGGTCATAGAATCTTTACTATATTATTTATTATAGAAATGAACATATATATTTTATTGTCATTCAACCAAGGGTATCAATATCTCATCTGGGTAAAACCCTGAAAGTAAGATTTTAGTCTTATGAGTAAAATTTAAAATGTAAAATTCAAAACTTCAAATGAAACACAAATATAATTTTTTTAAGACTAGATGGCATCTTTCTTTATTTTATATTTTATTAAGCTTATTTTTTATTTCAGCATATTATGGGGGTACAAATATTAAGGTTACATATATTGCCCTTGCCCCCCTCCCACCTCGAGTCAGAGCTTCAAGCGTGACCATCTCACATCTCACTCATTGTGTTTGTATATACCCATCCCCTCCTCCCCCCTCCCACCCACCTAACACCTGATAAATGTTATTCCTATATGTCCACTTAGGTGTTGATCCGAAGATATCAATTTGATTGAACTAAATTAGTAAAGCATGTTATGTCTTTCAGATGAAGTGGTGAATATTTTTCTAATACAACTGAGTTATTAAGCCTTCATCAGTTTCATTGCTAATTTTTATTAAAAAGCTTTTTTGCCATGTCTCTCTCTCTCTCTCTCTCTCTCTCTCTCTCTCTCTCTCCATGTAACATTTACTTGAAAAGTTTTTGAGATACTTTTTAGGGAAGGCAATCTTTTGTGCTGACTATTGTGATGAGTTTGGTCAAATAAGTATGCAATATTCTAGAATTTCACGGAACATTATTGTGAAGGCCATGTTAAATAAACAAAAAGTCAAGCTTGATTAAATGGATTCACTTATAGATGAAATTGAACTTGCACAGTTCTTTTCGTATTGAAGTGGAGTATCCTCTTTGCATTACATGTATAAAAAAGGGCACATATTTGGCTATAGTTTCAACTAATATTTCATTATTTTCGAATAGTAATTTCAAAATAGGTTTCATATTTATGGTCACTATTCTTTGACATTCAAAAGCTTAAAATTAATAATGTGTTTTACTTTACTGTCTTTGGAAATATTGATTACATTCTGGTTTCCTGAAAAGTAATGGTTTAGTTACTATTTTCATATTTTTAAAATTTTTTTTGAAGGTAAATTTTTAATGTCAAAAACTTTGAGGATTTTTGGTTTTGGGCATAATTTTTTTGCTCTGCAACAAGTGCTTAAAATATGCAGTATAATAAAGAACTATTGCCTCAAATATTATCCCCTTTAAAATTTATTCTTGGGATGTTCAAAGCCATACAAAGTTCTTAAATTTTATGTATTACAGAAATCTATAATGTTTAAATGATATTATTCAATAAATCTGATCCCCAGAGGTAATTCCTGTCCACATAGTACTAAAAATATTTTTGTATACCAACTCATATATATGTGTGTATATATACAGCTTAAATGTAATTATACTATTTATAGTCCATCTACTTTTGGTGACCAAGGAAAGATTGTCTCATGCCAAAGCTTTTTTAAATTAAAAAATGCAGCTTTCAATACTTTTTTTAAAAGTTTGAGACAAAAGTTAAAAATTTTGAGAGGCCAATACTTATATAGAACTTATTAACTGGCAAATAACATTTAGAAAACTATCTGATGGAATGTCTCAAGTTTCATCTTTTTAAAAGGTTATCAATTGGAACCGATATGATAGAGAAGAATAATCCCTGTCATCCCAAAATATTCATACTCATGTTGATGGTAAAAGACAAACAGATCTTTAGCTTACTAAGTCACTGTTTTCAGATTTATTTTTCATAGCTTTGCATGTAGTATAACTAATATCAGAGCCACCATTAAGTGCTAACATCTGCTCTATAAATACATTAAGACATCTTAATGGCATTTATTTATAGATAGGGAGTTCTGCAAAAAGGAAATATTGGAATATATTTATTCAATTTACTCATTAAATATTTATCTAACAACTAGTATGTGCTGAGAACTTTGCAAGGCACTAAAGATACAACCCTGAGTAAAGACACCAAATTCTGTGCTTTCAGATATGTTGTTTTAAACAGAAACAAACATTCATTGAAAATTAAAAATAAAAATCTAAAAACTACTTGATGTGAAAATCATTTCAATTATAGGCACTTAGTAATACAAACAAAATATTAATTAAAAGGTTCATCTCAATCACAAACATTTATTATATATTACCTATATAAAAGAAATAAGAATAATGCACAAACACCCTGCCCTGTGTTACCCCAGAATCTGTAAGGGGAAATAAAGAATAAAAATATAATCACCTTGGTAACTATCTATTCAGTATGCTGGTACCACATATGCACTAAGAGATGAGTGCATGCATCATGGCCATGTCTAAACCCACCAAATGGTTTTCTATTGTAATGACAGATGTGATGCGAAACAACATAATCACTGCTTCACAAAGTCTGTACCTTCTAATATAAAACATCTACATGTGAACTTTGAGAAAAATACATTGAAGTTATATCAAGCTACACATATTCATTTGTTCACTTAAGCATTGATTAGGAGTCTTCCTGACTAGTGGTTTCAATCATGATGTGAAATGATTTGATTTAAATTATATCTTTCCTAGAGGAGATTTGTCCAAACACATAGAGAAAATCTTCCACTGAAGTCTTCCAGGTTTTAAATCAATCAGTAACTGGAATTTTAACTGGGGGCAACCGCATAATGTACATTCCCAGGTTCCAACTTGTTATTGGAAGAAATTGCTGAATACTCAGGATGAGTTCAATCAAAGCTTGTCTGAATTCACTCCCAGGTTTGTTAACCTTTGGGGGAAAATCTTCTGTGAATATAGAATACACTCAAAACAAAGAAAGGCTTGTTCCAAGTTTCACTGAGAGTGATGGGACAGAGAGCTGACCTGACTTTTGATCCAATGGTTACGGTTTGATCTTTAGGATGTGGTAAATTTGTATTAATGGCATTTAAAAACTCTTGTTTTAAACTCTAGAGACCTGGAGAGCTGCAATCTAAGAAAATTCTGGAAAATAAATTTTATATATATGTGTTTTTATATGTATATACAAATATAAATGTTCATATAAATTGTATGTATTATGCATATAAAATTTAGTGGTTACAAGAGTAGTTTTACAGATGTTTAATGTTGAAACTAGTGTTGAAAAGTTGGTTAAATTAACACATCTCAATTTTCAAGGCTTATGACATTAAACCGTGAGAAGGTAAAGAATGGATGATTTTCTCCCAATCAGCCTCTAAATCTCCAAGTAGAATTTGTGACATACTAATTTATGCAAATTTTCATTGGGCCACAGGAAGTATAATTGGAGAATGCACATTTTCCAAGCACTCCTGGGAATTCCTCAAATATAGTAGGCATACTTACCACAAAGTTACAGTGAAAGGTTTAAGAAAGAAAATATTACATATCATATATGCCAAGATTATGCCTAAACTATAGATACTGTTAAATCATAGGCAGCTTTAGTTGGATTTTAGTCCCCTTTCTAGGCAGACCTATGAGATCTTGATGTGTATACTAAGCAGTTCATATTTCCTATGTGTGCTGATTTTTGGAGATGGCCAAGAATTCCCTACCAGATCTGACTCGGTCAAATCACCATGTGCCAGCAAGACTGATCTATTTCTGAGGCATACATATTACAAAGCTTTCACTCTTATACCAAGAAAAGAAACTTAATTTTGCTTGTAGTTGCTACCTTGTTTCTTTTCTTGTTTTCTCAATTTTTCAGTTTTTGGAGAATAACTTCCTTGAGGGCCCCATAGCCACCAAACCACTCCCCCATATTAAATCCCTTTATTACTATAGCTATGTATTATGGATTTACTTAACTCTATGATTAGCTTAGTTTTGTGTTGTATCAAACTTAATTCCTTGTTCACTTACTTATCTTTGAAAATACTAAATCTCTCTATGATTAAAAAGAAAGATAAAAATGGGTTATCTAATTTCTAATTTGGAACAGACAAACAATTCTTCTGGACTACTGTGTGAAATGAAACAAAACACCACCACGGAAGCCTCATTCTGTATGTTGTAGTTTATTCCAAAAAGACATTGAAACAATGCTATTCTTAGTTAATTAAAATTTAGTGTTTGACTATGCCACAATTTATTCTCCAACCCTGATGGATTAACTTGGGAGATGTCAAAGGTAGCTGCCAAATTTAGGGAGGAAAACGAGATAAAATTAATCCATACCAATAGACCGCTCAACATATCTGGTTTCTATCATTTGCATTGCCAAATATTTGTGTGTTTTAGAATGATCTCAGTGAATAAAGGAATGAAAAAATACATTATCTTTTTCTCAGCACTGTTATATATTGGATTATCTAAGCTTTAAAATTTTGACAGGACATGAATAATGACAAGTACACTGCAATGTAAGAAACCTGGATTATATAGCCTAGGTGGATTATCATAGAACTATGGAATTTTAGTGCTTTGAAGAACTTTAGAGACAATATAACTGTTCACTTTCCAATATTTTCCCAAATTTATTTTAGTGCACCCAATCAATTGAAATTCAATTCTCTTATAGACAATATTAAGCATGAAACATGTCATATGTGTTATTTCTTTAAAGTGAACAATTGTTTCCTGTCACTTTAGGAGAATCACTAAAATCCCTAAAGTAGATTGCCAAATCCCTCAAATTTGATCTGCTCCCAGAACATGCTACGTTCATGTTAGTGTACATGACTTTTAGGAAATAAGACCCTTCCCCTATCACTTAATGTAATTTCAAACTTCATAATTGTGCTGAACATTTTAATTATACTGGAACTTAAAAAATATTCTTAGTGTAGGTTTAAATATAGGCTTAAAATATCAACTGCTTATCAGCCAAACAAGCTGGTCTCCAGCACAGTCTTCTGGTTCTGAGCAAAAATAGAGTAATAGATTAAGTTGCTTCTTCTTTAGATTTTCTTTCATTGAGTTGATTTCCACTCCATTAATACAACCACATTGTTATTTCTTTGCTCTCTTGCATTTTATCAATAAGCATGCATGTTGAAAGGAACACTGATATGAGCTGAATAGACTTTCTGAGAGTAATTAATTAGCAAACACAAAATAATCATTTAAATATGGTCCAGTTGCTCATAATTTGAATGAAAATTATTTTGTGGGGTGTCCATCAATTTTGTAAGAATACTTCATATCAAATAACACAGTCTTTGCTTCACCAAAACATTTTGCCTAATTGAATCATCTGCTGTAAATATGTTACCTTCACTGTAAGATGTCATAGACACAATGTTTAAAAAAGAGTACAACTTTGCAATTCCCAGTCTCAGTAGAATGAAACACATACCTTTTTTATGGACACTGATATTTTCACTCTAAATTATTAGTGGCAATTTCAATAGAAAATATTTCCTATTTAAAATACATTGATGCTATACTTCCAAAAAAGGAGAAATTATTATGTGTGTCTATAATCCTTTTTAGTTATATATATTTTAGTTTTAAAATTGACAAATTTTTACCTGACTACAAATATAATGATTGAAAAATTGTGCTATCTTTGAAAATACTGTTTTATTATATATAAGATTTTAAAAGTCAGAAATTTAAGCAGGATATTTGATATATTATTAATATGATATGAAAAATCACAAACGTAACTATATTTCCAGAAAACCTTGATTATATAGGTCATTTATTTAAAAGAAGTCAAATTTGAGAACTCTCATATGAAAGCAAAAGAATAAACTTGTATATTCATTTTTAACTCTAAAAATGTTTATAATTTAGCACCTAGTGATTCTTTTTACAATAATAGTACTTCCAATGTGAAATAACTAAGATTGTCTTTGTTCTGGCAAAATGAATAAATTAATATATTGTGAGCACACACTATGAACGCTGTTTCTAGCCTGCTCTACCACTACCACTTCCTCACCTGTTCCCTTAAAAAGACAGAAGAGAGAAAAAATTACCACAAAAACAAAGTAAAATGAGTCAAATGTGTCTTCTTTTAATTGACAAGCATACTCCCAGCCAGAGGAGCTAAGTTTTATTGGGTTCAAATGTCCATCATGCTGCAGCTAAAACCTCAATCCACTCTAACTTTCAGACTATGTGTACCAAGTCTTTCTCCCAGCTATAGTCTATGTCTTTCCTCCCTTTATGCCAAAAAACGTATCTCTTACTTGAACCAGGGTGTTTCCTTTCCATCCACCTGTCCTCCCTTGACTTTTGGCTTCTGCCAGAGTTCAGATATGCCTCTCTTTTACAAAAGCCATTATTGTGGCTACAGTTACAGTAATCCCTCCTGAGTGTCTCAAGCCCTACATAAATCAATGGTTTAAGCTAATTAGTTGGAAAAAGGGGTGATACCAATTTCTACACTAATATAAACAGTTTTACATCTTGCCTAGCCAGGATCCTTGCTTACTATGTAAAAGTAAAAATATTACTTGTAATATTAAAATACATATATTTATAATAATAGAATAAATAAACTACAAACATAAACATAAATATAGAAATATTTATTTTATCAATATATAAAATTTATAAAAATAATTTTAGGGCAATTTTATTTTCACCAAATTAAATATTCTGAATATCAAAGAACATTAATTATTAGGCTTCAGTTATCTCATTTATGTAATGTTCTCTCCTTGCTGCTCATGACTGAATTTTCTAGAAGAAAATTACTATCTAGATATATCAAATATTCACTATTATTTTCACACCTAATGCTTATCATTCTTTTTCTTTCACCTCTTTCATTAAATCATTTTTAGGTAAAACCACACTTGAAATATGTTTTAGTATTTTGTTCCATATGATCTTTAGGGAAAGGTCAAAGAAAATTAAGTTCACACTTTTTCTTGCTTAGCTGCAAACAGAGTTTCTTAAAAGTTCAAGTATACTTATCTATTTATCTTCCTCTAATTGAACAAAAGTTTTTTTAAAAAAAGCTTTCCTGGATACTAAACCTTTCTTTATCTCTAGAGAGATATATTTGTTTATGTGAAAAACAAATCTTTGGCAACCTGGACATATTTAGGATTGTTTTTTCTTTTCCTTTAAGTTTGAAAGCACATGATAAACATTTGTCATGAATCATAAGCTTACCTTTCATACTTGGTTTTGATCCAGCAAGTGTTCTCCATCACAAACTCTTCATCTGGCATATTTAACTGATGACTCCCTGCAGATAAAGCTGAAAGAAGATGATTTAATAATTCCCTTCATGTTCTATGGTCTCAGGGTAAGCTGCCCTTATTTTACACTTATTTCATTTTTTCCCTTGTCTTTGTAAGAAACTTTAAGTTCTGTTTCTTTTTCATATGGAAAAAAGTCCTTTCACAAAGAATTATTTCCTTTTTATTATTTTCCAGTGTACACTTTGATCTCTTTAAGAACATTTACTATTTAAAAAAATGTTTTAAAAGGGGGCTCACATTAGTACTATTTGAGAAACAAACTCTATTAAATCCTAAGTATGCCTTAAGCACTAGACGTAAAAAAAAAAAAAAAAATGATTGCGACAGATCCTTCCTTCCGTAAAGAACTCATGATCTAGCAACAATGAAACTCAAAGCCATAATTCCATTAAAGAAAGAGAATAGAGTGCAATGAGAAATTAAAAACAAATTTAAAAAGTCTGGAATAACACACGTCTGGTTTAAAATCCAAGCTTGGTGACTATCAGGGTATGGCATATTCGTCAAGTTTCTTATTCTCTGAACCATTATGGTGTAATTGTGACAATAGCTCCCCACAGGGAAAAAATAGTATGAATCCTCAACTATAGGTAATGCTGTGTCTATTATTCATAATTCTCAGACACATACTCAGAATACAATTCCACACAAAAGGAAAAGTTGTTACAGAAATCTGCATTTCTAAAGGAAGTTGTCAGAGAAAGGGAAAGCACCTACAATATGATGAACATAACAAAAAGCAATAATGTGTACTTCTATTTTCAGTCAAAATGGAGTAGACTCATTTCTGCAAGATTATCCCTACAACAATTAAAAAACCCTGGACATAAAGTATAGAAAGACTCTAAAAGGTGGAAACAAGAATGTGGACTGCCTAGGGACTGTGGGACTGTGGTACTTGAATGACACACTGGATCCCTTGGGTTTCTTTATCACCCCCTATATGTCCTGGACAAAGTGCTACAGAAGATTACACCCGGAACCTCCAACAGGCAAAGACAGAAAAATAAATTTCGAGCAAAACCTGTCCTCTGAAAGGGGCCTAACAGAACAGAAAACTATTTTGGAAATACCTGCCTTCCTACAGCCAAACACCAAGGGAACCCCTCTAACCTATGGTTTCAGTGAAGAAGAGCGTGGAGATGACATTCCACCCACCCCTTCTCCACCAAAACAGGTGGCAGCACTCTGATTTCCCAGATCAGAAGTGTTGGCTGAAATAAACAAAGAGCTAATCTAGAAATAGGTAGCACTGTAGTTCTCCTGCCAGCTGGGGTTGGCAATTCAAGTGGGGGACTGGTCTTCCGTTCCTCCATCCATTCATTTTTTTCCTTGTAAAGCTAAAATAATAGACAAGAGGCTAACTAATTTTTCGATACACTATATAGCCAACCAACAGTTTAACTTATTTTTAAATCCATTTTTTCTAGTTTTGTCACATGGAACTCAAGTTTTTATACTACATCCTGGCATTAGCAACAATCTTGTTATATATTCTGAAATGCTACATTATTTCCTTTTCCCAGACACTGTCTTAATACTTTCTATTCTAAAGAAAATACTTCCCTGTAAGTGAAAATAAAGTGCTGTAATAATTTCCATTTAAACACCCTTCCAAAAATTTTGAATTATTTACAGATTTATAATTCTGCTTTATTTACCATGTTATAGCAAGGAGTATATATTTATATTTGCTTTATGTTTATAAATGTTCTTAATTCCAGAATTAAGCTTATAAACATAATAATATATCCAGGCAGCATTGGAGATTTTAGAAATTAATGTTTGATGCTATCAAGAACAAACAAGAAGAATATCATGGGGGAAAAAAACCTTAAATTATAATTCTAGGGCTATGCATATGCCATTTTGGCAATGTTATTTTACCTTAAACTCAGAAATGCTTGAGAAATATGATACTAATAATTTTTTATCTTTGTATATTTTTCCTCTCACTTTTTCAGTTTCACAGTGTAGTTAATAAATACAATGAGAAGAAATTAGTAGATATCGATAATTTAGTCTTCATAAAGATCCATCTATTTAAAAAAATCTGTATGATTTCAAAAACATTTTAGGATTTTTTCAAGGTGTATGATTCTTGTACAAAGTGTGTTACATATGTATATTCTGAAATTTTACCAAGGATTGAAAGAGATTCTACTCAGCTTATAACAATTTTTTTCATTTGAATAAATTATAGTGGCAGTATAAGCACATAAATGATTTATAATGGGATCGGTTGTTTGTAAGCTGATAAGTTTGCAACTGCCCAAGATTGAATTTCTTTGGCTTCCTTCAGTTGGCTTTACTGTATCTCATATCAAGGCACATTGCTTTTTAGCTCACCCCTATTTCACAGGGTCAGGAATTGATATTAACCCTCTTCCAAACGAACAACTATAACTAAAAAATCACATAGCAAAAATATGTCCACAGGATATAAAGTAAGGTAGAAGGGTAAAAGGTAGAAAGGTGTCTCTTTTGAGAAATAACCAAGTAAAAAAATTGATATTTTTAGATTTCTAAGTATCTTGAAAGAGAGAAAAAAAATGAAAGAACAAGTGATAGGCTCTTTCCTGGAACTGACACTTGTAACACAAGGAAAATGCAAAGAAGAAAATGAAAAGTTGCTCAATGACCTTTCCTTTAATGCACTGAAGATAAGGTTTGCTTGTTCTTTCTAATAATATGGTTGGTAAAATAAAAAGAATCCTTATACTTTCCACACTTCGGTTTCCCCTTTTGTACAGAGAATTTCATATTGCCCTTTAGTGTTCAAACATAGAATATACAGTTGACCCTTGAACAACACAGAGGTTAAGGGCAATGACCTCCTGCACAGTAAAAAATACACCTATGACTTTTGACTCCCCCAAAACCTAACTACTAATAGCTTACTGTTGACCAGAAGCTTCATTGATAATATAGTCAATTAACACATATTTTGTATATCACATGAATTATATACTATATTCTTTTTTTTAAATTTTTTTTATTTTTATTTCACCATATTATGGGGGTACAAATATTACGGTTATGTGTATTGCCCACCCCCCCCCAAGGCAGAGCTTCAAGTGTGACCATCCCCCAAACGTTGCACATCTCACTCATTACGTTTGTATATATCCATCTCCTCCTCCCCCCTCCCACCCGCCTGACACCCAACAAATGTTATTCCTATATGTCCACTTAGGTGTTGATCCGTTAATACCAATTTGCTGGTGAGTACATGTGGTGCTTGTTTTTCTATTCTTGAGATACTTCTCTTAGTAGAATGGGTTCCAGCTGTATCCAGGAAAATACAAGAGGTGCTATATCACCATTGTTTCTTAAAGCTGAATAGTACTCCATGGTATACATATACCACATTTTATTAATCCACTCATGTATTGATGGGCACCTGGGTTGTTTCCACAACTTTGCAATTGTGAACTGTGCTGCTATAAACATTCGAGTACAGGTGTCTTTTTCATAGAGTGACTTTTGTTCCTTTGGGTAGATAGATGCCCAGTAATGGGATTGAGAAAATAAAATGTTATTAAGACAACTATAAGGAAGATAAAATATATTTATCACTTATTAAGCAGAAGTAGACCATCATAAAGTTCTTCATCTTCATCGCTCCTCATCTATCATGTTGAGTATGCTGAAGAAGAGGAAGAAAGAGGAGGGTTGGACTCACAGTCTCAGGAATGGCAGAGGCAGAAGAGGTGGAGTGAGTGGAAGGGGAAACAAGAAGGGTTTATAGAAAAAGATTTGCATATAAGTGGATTGTGCAGTTCAAACCCATGTTGTTCAAGGGACAACTGCATAAAATTACTGTTTTATTCATGGCTTTAGTTACTTAAACTTCATTCACTTAAAAATATTATGTCCTATAACCTTTTTCATACAAATGTTATTACCTACAATCTTTTTTCATACTATATATACATATATGTATTTATATATTTATCTCCAAGTTATTCAGTATAGACATACCTGCGGTATTATGGGTTCTGTTCCAGGATTGCAATAAAGTAAATATCACAATAAAGCAAGTCACACAAAGTTTTGTTTTCCCAGTGAATATAAAAGATGTGTTTACACAATACTGTGGTATATTAAGTGGGCAAAGTGTAGTTTAATTGTGCAAAGTCTAAAAAAATACACATATTTTAATTAAAAATACTCCATTACTAAAAAATGCTAATGATCATCTGAGCATTCAGTGAGTCATAACATTTTTGCTGGTGGAAAGTCTTGCCTTGTTGTTGATGGCTGATGAGTGATCAGAGTGGGGGCTGCTGAAGTTCGGGGTGGCTGTGGCAATTTCTTTAAATTAGGCAAAAATTAAATTTCTGATAATACTTGACAATTCCTTTCAGGAAACATTTCTCTGTAGCATCCAATGCCATTAGATATCATTTTACCACAGGAGAGCTTCTTTGAAAATTGGAGTCAATCCTCTCACAACTTGTCATTGCTTTCTCAATTAAGTTTATGTAATTTTCTCTATTATTTGTTGTCATTTCAAGTATGTTCATAGTATCTTCACCAGGAGTAGTTTTCATCTCAAGAAACCACTTTCTTTGCTTATCTATAAGAAGGAATTCCTTACCTGCTCAAGTTTTATCATGAGATTGCAGCAATTCAGTCAAATTTTTAGGTTCTACTTCTAATTCAAGTTCTCTTGCTATTTCTATCACATTTGCTGTTATTTCCTTCATTGAAGTCTTAAACCCCTCAAAGTAATCCATGAGGGTTAAAATTAGCTTTTCCAAACTCCTGCATTGTTGATATTTTGATCCCTTTCCATGTATTAGGCATGGGAAGAGGTCAGAATATGACATCTAGAATTAGTGCCATCTAGAGTGGGGAAACCTTTCCAAGAGGTTTAAAATTTACTTTGCCTGAATCCATCAGAGGAATCACTATCTATGCCAGCTGTAGCCTTATGAAATTTATTTTATAAATAAGAGGACTTGAAAGTCTAAATCACTCCTTGATTCATGGGCTATAGAATAGATGTAGTGTTCTCAGGCATACAAAAACATTAATCCCCTTGGGCATATTCATCAGAGCTCGTGGGTGATTAGGTGTATTTCCAATGAACAGTAACAATTTTGAAAGGAATCTTTTTCTGAGCAGTAGATCTCAACAGTGAGCTTAAAATATTCAGTAAACCCTGCTATAAACAGCTGTGCTGTCATTTGGACTTTGTTTTTCCATTTATAGGGCACAGGCAGGACAGATCTTCCTAATTCTTAAGAGTCTTAAGATTTTCAGAACAGTAAATGAGCATTGGCTTCAACTTAAAGTCACAAGCTGCATTGGGCCCTAATATGAAAGTCAGTATGTCCTTTGAAGTTTTGAAGCCAGACATTGACTTCTCCTCTGTAGCAATGAAAGTTCTAGATGACATTCTCTTCCAATAGATGGCTGTTTCATCCATATTGAAAATCTGTCTTTTAGTGTATCCATCTTCATCAATGATCTTAGCTAGATCTTCTGGATAACTTGCTACAGCTTCTCCATCAGCACTTGCTGCTTCACCTTGTACTTATATATTACAGAGATAGCTTCTTTCCTTTAACTTCATGAACTGTTAGCTTCCAACTTTTCTTCCGTGGCTTCTTCACCTCTCTAAGTCTTCATAGAATTAAAGAGAGTTAAATCCTTTTTCTGGATTAGGATTTAGTTTATGGGAATGCTATGACTAGTTTGATCTTCTATCCAGACCACTAAAACTTTCTCTATATAAATAATAAGGCTATTTTGCTTTCTTATTATTTGTGTGTTCACTGGATTAGCACTTTTAATTTCTCTCAAGAATTTTTCCTTTGCATTCACAACTTGCCTAACTGGCGCAAGAGGCCTCGCTTTCTGTCTATCTCAATTTTGATATATCGTCTTCACTAAGATTATTCATTTTTAGCTTTTGATTTAAAGTGAGAGATGGATGACTCTTCCCTTCACATTAGCACTTAGAGGCCATTGTAGGATTATTTATTGCTCTAATTTCAATATTCTTGGGAATAGGGAGAGAGTCAGGGAGAGAGCTGGCTGGTAGAGCAGTCAGAACACACACAATATCAATTAAGTTCTCTGTCTTATATGGGTGTGGTTCATGTCCTGGTACCCCCCAAAATTACGATAGTAACATCAAAGATCACTGACCACAGATCACCATAACAGATATAATAATAATGAAAGAGTTTGAAATAGTGTGAAAATTCCCAAAATGTGACAGAGATTTAGGAAATGAGCACACAATGTTGGAAAAAATGGCATTGATAGACTTGCTGGACACAGTGTTGCTACAAACCTTCAATTTACATAAAACACAATATCAACAAAGTGTTATGAAATGAAGTAAGCCTGCATTGTTCAATCAAACTAAATTTTGCCTGAGAAAGTCTCTGTACTCCCATGCTTGAGTATTTATGTAACTAACAGCAACCTTACTTACTAAGTACACACATAAACTGAAAACTTAAAAGTATGCTTTTGTAGCAAGTAGCTAAGTCCCAGCCAATCACAGCAGCCATACTTCAACTAATCACAGGAGGCCAGTTGTTGAGACCATGCTCAAATAAGACAAATGCTGAGCTGGAACCAAACAGCTGTTTATGTACTTATGTACCTCACTTCAGTTTTCTGTACATTACTTTCCTTTTTCTATACATAAATGTTATTCCAACACATGGCAGCCCTAGATTCTCTCAGTATCTGTCTTGAGTCCAGAGACTGACTAATTTATGAATTGTTTTTTTCTCAATTAAACTCTGTTAAATTTAATTTGTCTAAAGTTTTTCTTTTAACAGCATACACACAAACACACATGTGCACACATTTCATCTGTGCCAAAACATGAACATGAATAACTACAACTACACACAGATTGGAGCAGATTTTGCTTCAAGTCTACACTTTGAACAATTCCACCTAAAGAGCTGAAGGCCTTTCTACAGTATTCAGACATACCCTGATGAGAGCCATCTTAAAAGAACACATAGAATCTATATAGAAATCGGGAAATTAGCAAGAAAAAAAATCAAACAACCCCATTAAAAATTAGGCAAAGGGCATGAACAGAAACTTTTCAAAAGAAGACAGACAAATGACCAACAAACATATGAAAAAGTGCTCAACAACTCTAATCATCAGGGAAATGCAAATCAAAACCACAATGAAATATCTCTTAACTCCAGTAAGATTGGCTTTTATCAAAAAGTCCTAAAACAATAAATGTTGGTGTGGATGGAGAGAGATAGAAACACTCATACACTGCTCGTGAGAATGAAAATTAGTACAACTTCTATGGAAAGTAATATAGAGATACCTCAAGAAACTAAAAGTACAACTATCATTTGATATAGCAATCCCACTACTGGGTATTCATCCAACGGGAAAAAAAAAGACGTTCTACAATAAAGACATCTACACTCAAAAGTTTATAGAAGCACAATTCATAATTGCAAAGATGTGGAAACAAATCAAGTACCCATCAATACATGAAGGAATTCATAAAATGTGTTGTATATATACCAGTGGAGTACTAGTCAGCCATAAAAAAATTGGTGAACTATCTCTTGTATTATCCTGGATGGAGCTGGAGCCCATTCTTCTAAATGAAGTATCATGAGAATAGAAAAACAAGTACCACATGTACTCACCATCAAATTAGTATTAATTGATCAACACTTATGTGCATATATGGTAGTAACATTCATCGGGTGTTTGGGAGGTAGGAGTGGGGAGAAGGGGATGGGTAAACTCACATCTAATGAGTACGGCATGCACTCTTTAGGAGATGGGCACACTTGTAGCTCTGACTTTAGTGGTATAAAGCAGTATATGTAACTGAAGCATTTGTACACCTGTAATATTCCGAAAAAAGAAAAGACCACATAGATCAATGTGGGAGATTCCAGACCACCAAGAATAGTGCAGAATGTGTCAAAGAAGAAAGAGGATTTAAAAAAATATTTAAAAAAAGACTGAGAGAGAGAGAATTAGAGTATTTCTTAACCACAGTGATGCAAGATTTTACCAATGCTCCAGAGAAGAGAGAATGAGTATAATGTGGTGATGATGATAATGTTAATAATAGTAATAAAGGTAATAACTATCTTACAACAACTACTGCTAACAAATATTGAACACTAACTTGCTGCCAGACACTGTGTCCTAAACAATTTACTTGTAGTATTTTATTTAATTCTTTCAATAACTCTAGTTCTGGGGTTTCAAATGATGACATTGAAGCATAGAAAGAATTAGAAACATTTTGAAGTTCACATGATTAGCAGGTGGAATCAACAGACTCCACCTAAGGCAATCTTGTCTTTTTACCTGTGTTTCCCCACTATGTTATACTCCGCTTATTTACATCTAAATATCAAAATGTTTAATGATTTTTGTTCAGTAAAAGCAACATAATTAATTCCATAGGGTGAATATGTTATTTTCATTTTTTCCAATATTATATATAAGTTACAAGTAAAATAATCATTCAGTTTATGCAGAAGAGATTTATGTAGAGTTGGATTCATAAAGTCAACAGAAGTCAAAATATTCTGGTATCCATGTAGAACCCCAGGCTGATTCAATAGTCCTATATAGAAACCTTCCTCAGATGATGTTGTAACAGCACATGGTATGTTATTTCCCACTATAAATCACATCCTTGTAGTGTTCACCATTTCACCTAGAACACCGTATTTTTACTCTCCATGGAAATTTTAATTGACCCAGTGAGATTTGCTGAATTGTATAGTGAATTTTTAGGAAACGTTTCATCTTCGTATAGTAAATCCCCAAGTGTTCACAACAGAATTGCCAGTAGTAGATTATATACACTTGTTAATATCTATCATTTTTTTTACTCAGAGGAATGCATTTCTTAACATTAATTGTTTAAAGCATAAAATCTGTAACACATTGCAGAGGACTTCTAATACACACACACACACACATATACACACCCTATTGTATAGAACAGATATTACATATAGTGTTTTATTAATGTTGGTTTCATTCATCCTATGTGAAAAAGAAGTGACTGTGTATTAAACAAATTTCTTCTTTGTTGCTTATCATACTTATTGAAACTTACTCATGCTGTGCAAATAAATACAAAATACTTTTTATTAGAAATACTCCATTAAAATAATCAGTTTTTTTTCAGAAAATAAATTATCTGAAATATTTAGAATTTAATTTCTTTATATTCATTTTTCCCATCATCAAGAGAAAAATGAAAAGATGCTACAAGATTTATTGTCCATGACTCAGAGATTCTGTAGGCTTTCATATTTCATCTGCATTACTATATTGATAGTTTCCAACATATAGGAACATATGATATATTTTTTATTAATGACCATTAATATTTACAGATTAAAGTTATCAATATCACCATATTTCCTATATTTTCTAGACTTCAAAGGCCTGACAGCAGTAACATAAATTTGTATGATATTTTATATTTTACACAGCTCTTTTATATCCTATTCACAAGACTTCTAGATAGATCAGGTGTTTTTTTCAGGCATCCCCACTGGATCTTCATTTATATTTGCAATCTGGTCCCCCTCTACTTTTGTTCCCCTGGTTAAATTGGCTTACAGAACATTCTTGCCTTTGCCTATATCATTCCCTGTAACTGCTTTCTTTACCTTTGCATAACCAAATATCTTCTGTCACTTAAGACCTAATTCAGATATCTCTTCCTCTATAAGAATTTTTATATTCTCTCTATCTGACAGTGATATATTTCCTTCTTCCAGATTCCTAGAGCATAGTATTAGCTCCTATGATGTGTTTACTTCTCTCCTATTTATAATTAATTGGATACATGTATTATCTCTCTCATTAATTGGTAAGCCCACTGAGTAGAGCATTCTCCTTCCTTTTTTCCTAGCAGCATCTAGCATAGCACCTTACACACTATAGGGATTTCAGATATTTTATATGGAAAGAATGAATAAACTTTCAGATGAGAATTTTTGGACAACTAAAGTGGCTTGTGTCAGAATTCAACACAGGAATTGTGACTCTTCGAACATTACATTTTCGAAAACTGTGATGTTGGATGGTTCCTAAAAGCCACTTGAAGTATCACCATTTTCTAAAGGCAAGCAAGTTTACTTCAAACATAGTTCATTCATTTTACCTGGAACTTGTCTGGATCTCATGATTTATAACTATGAAATCATGTTTTGATTCCCTTCTTTACTTACACTTTTCAAAATTTCCATGGATGGAGATTTTTAAAACTTTTTTTTTTTTTTTTTTTTTTTTTTGAGATAGAGTCTTGCCTGGCTAGAGTGCAGTGGTGTCATCATAGCTCACTGCAATATCAAACTCCTGGGCTCGAACGATCCTCCTCCTCAGCCTCCCAAGTATCTGGGAGTACAGGCACACACCACCACACCAGGCTAATTTTTTCATTTTTAGTAGAGATGGGGTCTTGCTCTTGCTCAGAATGATCTCGAACTCCTGAGTTCAAGCGATCCTCCCGCCTCAGCCTCACAGAGTGCTAGGATTACATGTATGAGCCACTGTGACCTTTAAAACATTTTTTATATCTTAATTTCCACATATGAATCCAAAATTCTCTTTAAATTATTGAATTAAAAACAAGCAAACAAAAACAAAATGAAAAACTATTTCTGAAAACTTGGTAATCACTGGGAATATTTTAAAAGAAAATAGAGAAATTAATATAATCATCGTATCCTTAGTATTGGTTTTCAATGTATCACATATAAGTGTAACATGTATTTCTTTTAAAGTTGCATAGAAATTAAAAATACCATAAGATATTTAGGCTATAACAAAACTGTAAAGAAACGATGATGCTATACCTATAATAAAAATATTTTGAGCTGAGGCCTTTCTGCTTGAATTGGAAATCCATATTTTTCTGTTTTATATAGTTATTAGTGGCATACTTTAGCTTTACCTTTTTACTAGTCTGCCTTCCTTCTAGCTATCACTGGCACTTTTGAATCATTTTTTTCAAAGAACTTCTCATGCTGTTGCCACACTTTGTAGGCAACAACTGTAATTCCAAAATGTGTCAAAATCTGTCACAGATCTGCTACATTATTTAGTTAAACTTGAAAATATATATATCTTTTTTCTATCCAAAGGCATTTGTGTAGAAGAAATTACATACAAACAGCACAAAAAACTGAATGAGAAAAGAAAATTGACATTTTGATTTGTGGACTCTCCGGTAGGTCTGTCATTCATCCAGAAAAATATCACTATTGTCACTCTTCTCAGGCAGGGAGACTAACGGGTGCAGCTGTGGCAGAACACTGTCTTTCTGTGGGGAAAGCTGCCTTGCAAAGAAATAGAACATGCTAAAGGACTTGCAGGTGTTATGAATTGATTCTAAAAGATGAGACTGTGTCTGATTAGAGAGAGCTAAAGATGTATAGATGTGTCTTTCTAAGCACTGAGTTACTAATATGTTTTATTGTGTGGATGACAGTTCATTCATCGAGAAAATATTTTCCAATTTTTACTCTGTGCAAAGCAGTGTGCTAGGCACGGCCCATAGCTTATGAAGCAAACAAAATTCTACAGATGGAAAAGACAATAAAGAATCAAGATAGAAATGAACTTACTCTCTGAGGTAATGCAGTGCCTTATTTTGGTTTGCTTTTTCTTTATGTGATTTCCACCCAAGTCACTCTAGAGACCATAAAGGTATTAATGATAGCTAACATTTACCAAGGTTGAATGAGATCAAATCATTTGCCTAAGGTCATTTTCAGATTTCCTGATTCCCAGTTTAGTGGAATATTGACTTCACCAAAATCTTCTGTGAACCAGTCTGTTAAAAATTCATGGCCACAAGAATTGAAGCACCAAGGTAAGTAAGAATTATTATTTATGATTTGGGGATAATAGCATCTTGCCCACCAACTTGGAAACTGAGTGAAGGAAGAAAGAATAAAATCAATCCTTTGCTGCAATGTAAGAAATTGGGAATTTTTCTAGAAACAAGAAAAAACTTCAGACTCCGTATCTTCCACCGCACAAGATGACTTTATTGACCATTCTTCCTGGTGTTCTGAGAGAAAACACTGCATTTGGAGTGAGAAGGCTTCCTCTTTGGGCAATCTTGGGTAAGCTTTGTAGCTTCCCTGAGTTTCAGTTTTCTCAATACCTTTGGGTTACTTTTATCAAAGCATATATTTCACTAAATAATTTTTTCCCATCTGGGTGCTCTTGAAACAGGAATTACTTTATTTATCTCTATAGGCCTAAAGCTTAGATTAGAACATATCAAAAATTAAATGATAAATAACTGTCAAATCTAAAGATAACATGGAGATAAAATATTCTCCTTTTCTAACTCACTGAATTGCTTATAAATATTAATGAAAACACTGTGAAAACACTGGAAAACTTTAAAATGCTATGTCATATAAATGAACATAATACTTGTGCTTATCATTATTCTAAGTGTTATTCATTTGTTATAGTTTACTTCATTCTTATAAAAAACTAACAAAGGAGGTGTTATTATTATCCTCTTTTTACAGGTGTGAAAACTGAGCTACAGAGAGATGAACAAAAATGCCAAGGTGACTTGATCAGTAGGTGTTGGAGCCAGGATGTGTACCTACACAATCCAATCCCAGAATCTGTGCTCTTAACCAGTACCTATTATTGAAATCAGGTGAATTTATATATTGCTTTTTGATATGCCTCTCTATCTCTTGATTGATATGGCAAATGACTAAAAAAGAGTGGGTTATCCCTGGAATTTAGTTGATGAAGGATTGTTGAGAAATAGAAAGACCATTGAGTTATGAGTCATAAAAATGTGATTTATGTTCTCACCCTGTAATTCTTATTCTGTGTGATCTTAAACTTCTTATTGAATGTACCAGAGACTTTGTTTCCTCATCTATGAAGTGGTATCATTTACCTAGGGCATCATTCTGTTTTGTTATAAGACACCTAGTAGGCCTTCAGCAATATGTAGCTACTAAAACTAAAATTATTATTATTGCCTTTTTTCCTTATTTCTTTTAATTTGGTGTTTTAATTCATTCAACACTTGTGGATCAAGTGCCTACTGTGTGTCAGGCACTGCTCTAAGTGTTAAAGATGCATAAAGGAGTGAAACAAACAGTTATAGCTATGCACATAAAGTTTACATTC
The DNA here is from genome assembly GCA_008086735.1 of Cheirogaleus medius. Taxonomy (NCBI): domain Eukaryota; kingdom Metazoa; phylum Chordata; class Mammalia; order Primates; family Cheirogaleidae; genus Cheirogaleus; species Cheirogaleus medius. Next base: position 76,673,292 of record VBSM01000272.1, read on the forward strand.
TAGCAGAAAGAAACATGAATATACAGATTAAATGTATAAAGTAGATTAAATATATTAAATAGATTATATATTAGAAGATGATAATGGCTTTGGGGAAAAATAAAGTAGGCAGGTTGCATATTATGACCCAGGGAGAGGGAGAGTTTGCAATTTTAAAAAAGTGGTCAGAGAAGACTGCACTGGAAAGGAATATGTTAAAAAAAAAAAACCCTTAAGAGAGGTAATGGGGACAAACCATGTTAATGTCTTGAAGAACAGCATTTTGGGCAGAATACAACTATTATAAGCATCCCAGGGTGGGATCATGCTCGACTTGTTTGAGAAACAGTGAATACGCCACGGTAGTTAGAACGGATTGAGGGAAGGAAGAGAAATAAGGTTGAAATCAGAAACTTATGGTTGGGGGTGGGGTCAAAGCAAAGAGTACCTTCTAGATTTTGGTTTGAAACATTTTGAGCTTTATTCGGCGTGAAGTAGGACACCACTAAAGTATTTTGAGATAAGCAGAGCCTTGAGCTGACAGCTGTGGCTGGTGTGTGTGTTAAGAAACGACAATAGAAAGTGAAGGATGATAACAAGAAGCCAGTTGGGATGCATTTGCAACAATCCTGCTGAGAGGTAATGGTGTCTTGGGCCAGAGTATGTGGCAAAGGTAGGTTGAGGACAAAAATTTGGTCCAAGTGCTGATAGTTGGCCCTATTTATTGGCCCGAAAGCAATGAAAAGAGCTAGAGACAGATTTTGAGGAAGACAAGATCATCTTGTGATGCAGCCTCTGCAGAGTTTACAACCAAGAAGAGATTATTAACTTTTAGCTGAAGGGAGTGGGTCATTTTTGCTGCTATGAAGATTCAGAGAAATTGTGGGGTGCTAAGTTCTCAAGCACATCAAACTAGATGTTCCCAAGCTGGGTCTCAGTGCCATATTCTTCCTCAAGTGCATGAATTTAGTATAGCAGACCTGCCAAGATTACAAATGCGGCCTTCCTTGAGACTCTATTATTCCCAAAAGTTGGTCCTGGGCCTCAATTTTAGCACAACCTGCTCTCTGGTTGCAGATGATCGTCCTTTTCATGCTACCATTAAGGTCTTCTGACTTTCACACTGTGACCTTAGTTGATAGTTGGCTAATTTGGTACTATTAGTTCTATCCTTTACTACATCAAAGGCACTTAAAAACAACCAATCACCTCCACAGTGCCTATAATTGCCATTGCTCCCATGAAAGTATCTTATTTAGGAGCAATGGTAAGTATTTGGACAGGATGATAGCAGGAGACTTTAGCAGGAAAGTGATGAAGTGAAGCAGAAAGAGAGGCATTATCAAGCCAGTTGTCACTGCAGGTAACTAAAGCTTAATCCCAAGAGAGGAATCTGGAAGGTAATGTAGAATTTATGCATCTGAGTTAACCCAACAGAGAAACAACAAGCTGAGGTATTCATGCATACACTCCCGATAGTCATTGGTTCAGGGCTGCTTCCAGAGATTATTAATTCTCTGGCATTTACTGCCTGCTGTGCCTGTAAATGGGAGGAGTAAATGTGGTAGAGTGAAATCTAACCACCAGAGAAAGGCCTCAGGCAATGAGATACAGATGCTAGCAGCTGGAAATCAGTCTGATGTGCAGTACAATGAAAAGGCCCAAGGTATATGGTCAGGGCACTGACAGTGTATAGCATATGAGTCTACTATTGATGAACATCTGGGAAGTTTCTAGGCTTGGACTTTTATGATTAGTGCTGCAAGGAACATTCTTGCACATGTCTTTTGATGAACACATGTATGTATTTATATTGCATATATACCTAGAACAGGAATTACTAGTCATGGAATATGCATATGTTCAGCTTCTTATGTATTGTTAAGCATCTCTTTAAAATCGTTATAGTAATTCACACACTCTCAGGAACATTTTAAGAGAATTGAGGTTCCTTCTTGTCTTTTGATAATAATTGGTAGTTCCTTTTTTCACTTGATCCATTATATTGAACATGTTACTATACATGTGTGGTTATAATTTGCTTTTCCCTGATTATTAATAAAATCACATATCATTTTCACTTGAAAATTACACATACTTTATTATAAAGTGTCTGTTCAAATAATTGTTTTAAAATTTAACTAAACAGTATTGTGCTATAAACTTGATTTTATTTCTTCTTTTTCATTAACCATATTTTTGATGTTTTGAAATCTATCAATGATTTTCATATAGGCTCAGTTTATTTATTTTATCCATTCAATATTATACCTCATAATATTTATCTATTCCCCTAGAGATCGGCATCAATTTAGCTTTCAGTTTTTTTCCACCATAAAAATGCTGTGGAAACCATCTTCACTCACATTTTCATCTGTGTTGTTGGATGTATACCAACTAAATTTTAAAATATATCACAATTCTGAGAGTAACAACTTACACTGCCTGTGAAGTACCTCAGTGTTTTTCTTTTTTTTTATCCTGGCCACATTTTACTGTTTCCAGTGTTTTTCATTTTTGCTTCAATTACTTTTTTTTTCCTGATCACTAGTAAACTTGAGACCTTTATTATAGTTAAGCCTCATAACAAAGATAATATGCATATAATACAAGTACAAAGCAAATTTATTTCAGAAACTTATAGGCAGCTGATTATTTGCAGTTCCCCCAGTCCTCACTAGCCCACTGGTCTAATACAGCTGGGCCTAATGTAGAAACATTTTAGTTTGGGCTCCAGGAAAGATACTTCAATAACCTTCTTCTTTACATGTTTACCAGGAAATTAGAAGGAGATAGGGAGTACCCAATTAATTGCATATCACTGGAAATCAAAGGATCTTGACTTTCCCATTCTTTGGTGTGTCCTTGCTGATGAGAGGGACATCCTGATTTCCTGAGTTTTCTACAGGAATTTGCTTCCCAGGGTCAGTATCAGATGGAGATCTTGCAGACCCTTGTACTGAGCCAGCTCATTGATAGGCTACTACCCAAATGCAGAGCTGCCTGGGTCATCCATCCATCTATTCAGCAAATGGCTCAGCACCTTCTTAGTTACCCACTGGTTCCTAGGAGAACTGATTAAACATAAGCCTTCCCACTAGGGGTGGAAATCAATTAATTGAACATTCAGTGAAGCTTCTAGTTTCTCTTGAAAATTATTAAAAAAAAGAAATTATGTAAATATAGAGACAACAAAATTAATAAAATTCTCGTTGGAAGGATTTGTGGGATCATCTAAACCACTCAACTATAAAGCCCAAGCTGAGAGCAAATACACACACACACACACACACACCCCAAAAAAGCTCTCCTGGAATCAGATTGAAGTATGGCTTAGTGTAATTTTTTATAATATCATTAGGTGAAGGCCCACATTACCTTCATTAGCTTAGGAATGCTGCTGATAGTGCAAGAATGTGATCTGCTCCCCTTTCCTCTGGTTCTCGGGTCATCATAAAATCTATCAATGTTTTTCATATAGGCTCAGTTTATTTATTTTATCCATTCAATATTATATCACATAATATTTATCCCACCAGTGCAAATAGTCTCATATCTAAGTGGAAGCAAGAGAATACCTACCTACTTCAGAGAAAAACAAGTCCTAAGGGACACAAAGTGTGTACTAACAGTACATTTTGAGGTGACATCATGAATCCAGCTAGTATTGATCATCTCCTGCTGTGGACATATGGCTTTTATGCTGTGTATTATGATAACGGGGTTTGGTTGCCTCAAGGGAGTGGAGAAATTGCAATCATGGCTTTTGCAGTAAGCCCTGCTATGTGAAGTATTTGCAGAATTTCCAAAGTGCCAAGATATTAGAATAAAGATATCACTTTTTGCATGGAGGAAATGAAGAAGTTTGATATAATTTGTTTGGTTGATGAAAGCATCTATATGCAGGATCAAGGCAAACAGACTAAAGAGGCTATGACAGCCATCGAGAAGGAGTGATTGTCTAGGAACCACTAGGAATTGTCTAGGAATAGGAATGGGATCTGATAAGGTTCCCCACATCTTGGTAAGATTTTGGGAAACATAAATCATGAATATAAGCCACAATCTGGACAGTCGTAGCTGGCTATTGGAGGTGGTAATCTGAAATATGAAAGGAGAAAGGTAATTTATAGACCCTCTGAATGCCCCTTCCCCTCCCAAGTATCCCAAGGTCAGAAGTGTTCAAGCATAAATTGTTGCTTTGGGAAATAACTAGTTTATAGCCATAAACTCTACTGAAATCAAGCAGAAACCATCTTGCATCCAATGATGACCTCTGAAGAAAAATGATGACACTTGCCATAAAAAGGGAATCTGTAGAAAAAGCACGGTAACTGTAGCAATGTCCCTCACTTCCAGGGAAATGGAATCATAAAATCCCCAGGTAATGATATAGGCTACACTAGCAGCCAAAGGATTCAAAATCATTTATATCATGTCCATCGAGTTATCCTGAATACACACAATGCAAATCCCCATCCATTCACCTGGGGAAAGGTTAGTGTGAATAAACAGAAAGGAAGAGTGGAGTTTTTATTATTATTTGTACTAATTTAGGGGGTACAAGTGCAGTTTTGTTACATGAATATATTGCTTAGTGGTGAAGTCGAGGCTTTTAGTGTAACCATCACCAATATAGTGTACATTGTGCCCATTAAGTAGTTTCTCATGCCTCACCTGCCTCCCATCCTTCATCCCTTCCAAGTCTCCAATGTCTATCATTCCCCACTCTACATCCACGTGTATACCTTATTTAGCTCTAACTTATAAGTGAGAATGTGCAGTATTTGACTTTCTGTTTCTGAGTTATTTCACTTAAGATAATAGCCTCCAGATCCATCCATGTTGCTGCAAAAGACATGATTTCATTCTATTTTATTGCTTAATAGTATTCCATTGTGTGTGTGCATATACATATAGATACATCCTTATATCTATATATAGAAAGATCACGTATTTTCTTTTTCCAATCATCTATTGATGGACACTTAGGTAAATTCGATATATTTGCTATTGTTAATAGAGCTGCTATAAACATACAAGTGCAGATACCTTTTTTGATATAATGATTTCTTTTCTCTTTTCCTTTGGGTATATACCCAGTAGTAAGATTGCTAGATGGAATAGTAGTTCTATTTTTGGTTCTTTGAGAAATCTCCATCCTGTTTTCCATAGAGGTTGTACTAATTTACATTTTTGCCAGCAGTGTATACGCATTTCCTTTTCTTTGCATCCTCACCAACATCTGTTATTTTTTGATTTTTTAATCATACCCATTCTGACTGGTGTAAGATGAATCCTAATTGTGGTTATAATTTGTATTTCTCTGATGATTAGTGATGTTGAGCATATTTCATATGCTTTTTGGCCATTTGTATGTCTTCTTTTGAAAAATCTCTGTTCATGTCATTTGCCCACTTTTTAACCTGGTTATCCGGGAAATTTTTGTTTTGTTTGTTTTGTTTTGTTTTAACTGTTTGAATTCCTTTTAGATTCTGGATATTAGTCCCTTCTCAGATTAATAGTTTGCAAATATTTTCTCCCATTCTGCAGGTTGCCTGTTCATTCTGTTGATTATTTCTTTCTCTATGCAGAAGTTTTTAGTTTAGTTAAGTCCCATTTGTCTTTTTTTTTGCATTTGCTTTTGAGGTTTTAGTCATGAATTCTTTGCCTAGGCCAATATCAAGAAGAGATTTTCCTAAGTTATCTTCTAATATTTTATAGTTTCAGGTATTACATTTATGTCTTTAATTTATCTTGAGTTAATTTTTGTATATGGTGAGAAATAGGTGTCAGGTTTCATTTTTCTGAATGTGGCAATCCAATTTTCCCAGCACCATTTATTGAATAGCTACTTTTTGTAGTTGCTATAAATAAGACTGACTTCTTGATTTGGTTTTCAACTTGATCATTATCGGTGCATAGAAATGCTTTTGATTTTTATACATTGATTTTGTATGCTGAAACTTAACTGAATTCATTTATCCTACTTAAGAGTCTTTTGGAGGAGTCCTTGGGGATTTGTAAATATAAAATCATCTCATCAGTAAATAGAGATCATTTGACTTCTTCTTTTCCAATTTGGATGCTCTTTATTTCTTTCTCTTTTCTGATTCCTAGGGCTAGGGCTAGGACTTCCAGTACAATGTTGAATGAGTGGTAAAAGTCTTGTTCCAGTTCTTAGGGGGAATACTTTGAGCTTTTTCCTTTTCAATATGATGTTGGCAGTGGGTTTGTCATATATGGTTTTCATCACTTTGAGGTATGTTCTTTCTATGCCTAGTTTGTTGAGAGTTTCTATCATTAAGGATGCTGATTTTATCAAATGTTTTATCTGCATCTATTGAGATGATCATATGGTTTTTCTTTTTAATTCTGTTTATGTGGTGAATAACATATATTGATTTGCATGTATTGAACCATCCTTGCATCCATGGAATGAGGGATATTGGCCTGTAGTTGTCACTTTTTGTTGTGTCCTTGTCTGGCTTTGGTATCAGGGTAATACTGGTTTTGTAGAATGAGTTGGGGAGGATTCCTTCTCTTCAGTTTTTTGGAACAATTTAAAGAAGATTGGTACCAGTTCTTCTTTGCATCTTGGTAGAATTCAGCTGTGAATCCATCTGGTCCTGGGCTTTTATTGTCACTATTGTGAGGAGACTTTTTACTACTGATTCAATCTCACTGCTCATTACCATTCTGTTCAGGATTTCTTTTTCTTCCTGGTTCAGTCTTGGGAGGTGATACATTTCCAGAAATTTATTCATTCCCTCTATGTTTTCTAGTTTGAGGGTGTATAGTTGTTCATAGTAGTCTCTAATGATTTTTTTGTATTTCTATGGTGTCATTTATAATGTCTCCTTTTTCATTTCTGTTGAATTTATTTGGATTTTCTATCTTCTTTTCTTATTTAGCCTAGCTAGCTGTCCATCAATTTCATTTATCTTTCAAATAACCAACTTTTGTTTCATTGATCTTTTGTATTATTCTTTTTCTCAATTTCATTTAATTCTGCTCTGATCTTTGTTATGTTTGGTCTGTTCCTGTTTTTCCTGTTTCATAAGATGAGACATTCAATTACTAATGTGCCACCCTTCTATTCTTTTGATGTAGGAATTTAATGCTATAAATTACCTTCTTAGCACTGCTTTTACTGTATCACAGAGGTTTTTGTATGTTGTGTTGCCATTTTCATTTATTTCAAAAAAATTTTTAATTTCTGTCTTAATTTCCACATAGAAGTAAAGATTGTTCAGGAGTATGTTGTTTAATTTCCACATATATGTATAATTTTAGAGTTACTCTTGGAATTGATTTCCAGTTTTATTCCATTGTAGTTTGAGAAGACATGTGGTATGATTTTGATTTTTTAAAATTTATTGAGATATGTTTTGTGGCCACATATATGGTCTGTCTTGGAGAATGTTCTATTCACTAATGAGAAGAATGTATTTTCTGTGACTGTTGGATACAATGTTCTGTAAATGTCTGTTAGGTCCATTTGGACTAAATTCCAATTTAAGTCCCGTCTTCCTTCGTTAATTTTCTGTCTTGGTGATCAGTCTAGTGTTGTCAGTAGAGTGTCAAAGTCCCCTACCATTATTGTATTGCTGCATATCAAAGAGTGAGTTTTGACATACAGAATCATTAGCATTTTTTTGGGTCAGATAGAAATGTGGTACTCTGTAGCATTAAAAAAAATCCCTTTATGAACTGAAATTGAAATATATCCATTATATTTTAAATGACAACAGCAACATTCAAAGCAATAGATACAGTATGCTCTATTCGTTCTAAATCAAATTCTATATATTGTGATATAAAAATAATACAAGGATCCTAAATTGTCAGATGGACTGTCCTTCTTCATTTCCCATCCCTGACACCTAGGTGCCTAGGAGCTTCACCCAGCAGAAAGTCCTGGCAGACCATGGGAGTGTTCAGTTGTTTAAGAGTTCAATTAGCCAAGAATAGCTGAAATAGACTGCCCTATCAAAGTCATTGCAGGAGAGGTTATTGTAGACAATATTTGAGAGGGGCATCCCATTGCCCAATAGTATTTATTGCCCGTGAATGATAGTGCTATAAACCACCAAATGCCATTCTGAGAGGCCTAGGGCAGTGGCAGACATCTATAGAATCCCATTAATAAATTTTATTATTTGGGAAAATTTCACTGCCTGACAGATATTACCAATGAGCTATGTATGTGCTATCTAATACTGGGAGAACAAAGCAGCACCATATCCCACAAATGTGTCTGTGGCAATTGAGTCTCATTTTCATCCCCTTTATGAGATCAGAGACATGTGCCAGATACAAGCCGGTGCATGTACATGTGGTATCTGCCTTGTTGGTCTTAAGTTGTGCATCTTGTAACTGCCATATGGGGACAGAAACACTACAGAGTGGGAATTAGAAGGCCTTAGTTTACAATTATAGGGATGACATTGCCAGTGAAAGAAATGATCTGATCTCAGAAGCCAATCAACTTGTGGATTTGGGACATCAGAGGCTTTATCATTGGGAGAACTTATAGTCCTTTCTGTGGAGCTAGCTCATTTCCAGTCTACTTTGAAGAGCAATAGTTCTGTCTCCCCTCAGTTATTAAGGTGCCCTTTTCTGTAAGTTCTTATATATATTCTCTGCTCATTTGCATCTTGGTTTTCCTACTGAAGAGTAGTATACCTTTTCTAGTGACTTACTGTCTGGGTTCAATTCCCAGCTCCACCACTTAACAAACTATGGAACTTTCGGCAAGTTACTTTACTCTCTGTGTCTCTGTTTCTTAATTTGCAAGAGAGTGAATGATATTTTTCTTCTGATAGGTTTATTATGGGGATAAATTAATATTTTTAAGCACATTCAGCGATTCTGGACCAAAGTAAACCACATTTGTTCATCAAATAAATGAATTGACTGTCTTGTCTATTTCTTGTTGAGTCATAGAAATGTATTTAACATACCAGATATTAATCCTTTATAGATTATAAATGTACATATATTTTCTATTCTCTCACCATTTTTCACATTGGTCTACTTATCTTTATCTATAGCAATACAATAATTTTTTTTAATTATTGAAGTTTTAATATATGTATTTACATATTGGAGAAGGAGACAAGAATCACTATTTTGCTCTAATTTTTCAAAAATAATCTTAAATATTGGTAATTTTTTTCTTTAAATTATAGGTTGAACTTACCAAGAAGCCCCTAAAATCCTGCTGGCATTTTGTACTGAATTTGCTGCTCATTTATATCTAAATGTTTGTAGAATTGACATCTTTATAGTGTTAAGTAGTTCCATCATGGATGTATGATTAACTTCTATGTCTTTATCATGATTTGTAAACTTAATTTTCATTTAGGCTCACATTGATATGTACTTTGTTAATAGAAGTGTTCCTTACTTAGATTTCACATTTTATGTTCTATATATCTCATTAAAGTCTAAAAAGGAAAAATGTTGTGACATGGGTCAATGTTATAGCAAGGTTTCACTAAGATGCAAAATATTTTACTGAATATATCTTCCTATTCCTGCTCATAGTGGTCAAACAATATTTATTGTCACCACACACATTTTCTTAAACCTCTTTGCAACACTTACATAGAGTTGACTGATAATTTTAGTAATCCAAGTTTCTCTTGGAACTCTATTTTCAAATACAATAATATATCATCCATGTAATAACTTAAATAACATTTTTAATGGGAAAATTCTATTTGCCTGTTGGGAAAATGTAGTTACATCCAATTGCACACAATTTTGAGCTAAAAGTTATTGGTTTAATATGGTCTTGCTATGAGTAGTCATTTAGTGGTCTAAAAGAGATAAAACACTTTCAAAAGTACCTTACAAAGTGAAGAAGGGGAATAATTGTTCATATACTTTTATCAAAGAAATCTGTTATTAGAGGTTGATATGCATTGATTGGTATATGAGAAAAGCTGATTATGAGAAATACTCAAAGAAATGACACTTAAAATTTAGTTTATGCAAAGTGTTTGGTGATGCTCCTGTCACTTTAAGAAACCTAACCTTTCTTTTGAAGTTTGATGGCTCAATATAAAAAACTGATTTAGAACACTAAAATCTCTATTTACAAGTTACATGACCATATAATGTATGATCATAGTTATTCGACCAGCCTCTGATGGTTTTTCACATAATGAAAAGTAATCCAAATTATTTCAAAAATAGACTTGAACATAGACCTGAAGAGCAACACAGTGTCATAAATATTGCCATATCATTACTAAACTACTTATTTGCTTTATTCAGATGATAGCCTTTCTCTAACATCACATGCAAAGTGCCATACAAGGAAGGACAGAGAAAATGATCATGAGTACAACATGTTCCATGAGTTAATGGGATTTGTAGAGTAGGGGAGCAGGTATATAAAACCAACAGCTATGATAAGGTATGTTAAGTTTATTCATATTAATTTAATAAAAATTAATGAGCTTACAGAGAAGGAAACACCAAATTGAGTCAGAAAAAGAATGAGGAGTGAGAGAGAAAAATACTTTTTAGAAATGACAACTCTAGAATTGAATCTTGAAAGGGAAATTGGATTTATAAAGCCCAAAAGAATGGGAAAAAATTTGGTTTTATTCATTTTGTTTTTAAAATTACTTTTGCTTCTAAAGGAAAAGTAATATGCTTATGATAGAAAACCTAAGAAATATGTGGAAAAATATAAATAACAATAATGTAGACATTTTGCTTTGTTTACTTCTAGTCTAAGAGTTTTGTATTTGCTGTGTGAAGATGCGATTGGATGTAACAACATTGATTAGATTTTCTGTTATTTGCCAAGGATTGTTCTAAGCATAAAATATGAAGCGATCAGAGCATAGCCTAGAGAATTTGGACAATATTTTTACCTCTATATAATTGTAGAAACTCTTTTTACCATAAGAGGGAGAACAAAAATGCTTTTCAAAAGTCTTGTTTTTGACAAGAGTTTTCTCTCACTTCTGTGCCCCATTGAAAAATTGTACAACATTGATTATAGAATTCTTATGTAATCTTTAGGATTGCTTTATTCCATTGACAAACCATCTTTTAGTTTGTATAGTTATTATAGCACTGCAGGAGTCTTCATGGATGCAATTATCCATGCATTGTTACACAGCAAATGCCGCAAGGGGGAAAATAATTACATAAAACAACTGAACCAGATGGATATATGAAAATAAAACACTTAAGATAGATGTAGTATTTTGTGGTTAACAACTGTTCACCAGAAAAAATATATAAATATATATAAACCTTTGCAATTTTATAGCCTAAGGTGGTTTTGTTGGTGGTAGTGGTGGTTTCAATTCTCATTTGCATTTCTTTAGTTACTTTCAAAGAAAGGAGCCAACAAATATTTTCATGTTGCCTTAGTGGTGAGGAGGAAAAATAGTTTATCATTTCCTAGGGCAATGCCAGATGACAGGATACAGTCAATCCTCAGGAGTCTATGGGAAAATTACCAGTTACAGAAAAACAGTAAAGACCACATTTGAGAACTGTGACCTCCAAGATCTAAAATTAGAGCTTAAATTGGCCGTGGCTATACAAGATATCTTACTATCTATTATAGAACAAATGAGGAGAGAAAGTAAAGCAGACTCCAGGTGAAGAGGACAAGAGCAAGGCTTCATTCCCTCAAAGCCAGAAAAAGGTTGAGCTATAGGACTCCAGAAAGGGCCAAAGCAATGTGTGGACAATGTGAAGATTGCAATAGCAAAGACATTTTCTGTTTCTGTATCTTTCCCCCAGGACTCAGAGCCTCATCACATATGACTTCATTGATCAAAATGAAAATGAGTTGTCATTGTTTTGTTTTGTACAGTGCTGACTTAGGAGATGCTATTTCTAATAGCAGCATCATAGTGCTGCGGTATTGTTTTATTGTTATTTGAAAAGACTGATTGAAATGCAAATGTTGAGGTAAATGCCTGAGCTCTGGAGTCAGTTTGTCACACTTCCATCATTTCTGTGACTTGGTAACAATATCAAATTTCTTTGAATATCACTTTCCTTTACTGTAAGGTGGAGATAAAAATAGCACCTTGGTCAGAAGGAAGTGAAGGTACATATAAAGCATCTGTTTTGTAAAAAACATTGAATAATAGTAATTCTTATTGATATTAATACTAATATGATAAATAAACCAAATGGCTCTACCAAATTCTACATTTTTAGAGGTAAGGATATCAGGAAGAAATTTTTTTCCAGCAGAAATCATCATTTGAGCCTGAAATATAATTCTTTCCTCTTTTTTCATTCTTCAAAAATAAAAGAATTTGATCTTTCATTACATGATGCGCTTAGTAATGGCTTTTAAAAAATAAGCTTTTGAAATTTACTAGTTTTGAGTGACCGAGGCTGTGTTAGTCTCTTTGGGGCCTACTGAGGTTTCTGGCAACATTGAGAGAGATCAATTCAAAGTCAAATATCAGCTCCTGGTACAGATTGCTTGATGAAAAATGCTCCTTTTGGATGAATGGATGAATGGATGGTAAATCATGCTTATAGAGATAAGAAGCATGATGTTCATCCATTCCTTTCAGCATTTTAGGCTTTATTTGTTCATAATGTAATCATTAAAAGTTAAAAAAAATCATCAGTCTTTGTATGTAAATAGAACATTTTTACTAAATTATAACCTAAATTATAATCAAAGTAAATGTCGCAACATTGAAGATGTTCTCAACCGCATGACTCAGTGACATCTACATAATCCACCAAATTTGACATTTGTTTTCGAATTTAGTACTAAGAACTGTTTACCCAGAACTCATTCCCTCTCTTATAAGAAAGAAGGAGTATCTAATGTAATACAGCTCCTTCTCTCTCAGTGGGCAGGAAGCTGAGACAAATGTTTTATACTGAATGATACAACTACTTAAGAATTAGACTTTTTGTTTGTTTGTTTTCCTCAATCTTTATTTTCTTCTATTTTTATTTCAGTGATTTCAAACTGTCTTTTACCATGCATCATTCTCCATAAGTAAAATAGTAACTAAGTGTCCTTTAGGGAAGAAAAGATAGTTATTAATCATTTAGGAAACACTGACTAGCCAGAAGTTCAAGACATTGTTTGGTTGCAGAGCATTTCCCAGACCGTAATGTGTTAAGGTATATTTTGAATTTCTAAGAGAGAAAAATTAATTTGCATTAACTTTCAAGCAAATTCTTTTCCAAGAATTCCTTTCCAAGAATGTGCACCAAAGTTTTAGGGCATGATATTTGGTATTATCTATAAAGGTACATAATATGTATTTTTTAAGTTATACAAAAATGTACATGAATACATGCATGTGAGATACAATAAAACTGTGGTCCCCACAATACGAGGCAGCAGACTCATACTGGTCCATGGCCTGTTAGGAACCAGGCTGCACAGCAGGAGGTGAGCAGACCATGAGCAAGAAAAGCTTCATCTGTATTTATAGCCGCTTCTCATCACTCACATCATTGTATAAACTCCACCTCCTGTCAGATCAGTGGTGACATAGATTCTTATAGAAGAGTGAACCCTACTATAAATTGAACATACGAGATATCTAAATTGTGCACTCCTTAAGAGAATCTAATGCCTGATGATCTGAGGTGGAGCTGAGGCAGTAATGCTACTGCTGGGGAGCAACTGGAAATACAGATTATCATTAGCAGAAAGGTTTGGCTGCACAATAAATGTAATTCTCTTGAATCATCCCTAAACCATCCTCTCCACCCCCAATCCACGGAAAACTTGTCTTCCATGAAACCCACCCCTGGTACAAAAATGATTGAGGACTGCTACAATAAGACACACTGGAAATTTATAATTAAAGTCCCATTTGACCTTTATATATAGCCACTGATTTCAAGTTAATGAGCATTCATTTATACTGCTGCTATGCATTTATAAATGTGTGTACAAAAATAGTTTGTCTTAGTTATTTCAACATAATTGGTGTCATACTGTACTCATGCTTTGATGATTGGCTTCTTTTGCAATTAACAATATGTTAATTATCTATCCCTCGCCACTGGTGAACCAACTTTATTCTTTTTATTGTTACATAGTATTATATGGTGTATATGCATCTCAATTTCTTTAACAACATACTAATTAGTGAATGTATAATTATATCTAATTTTCTTCTTTGTAAACAACCTGCAATAAATACCCTTGTCCATTGCTGGTGCTAAGGATAGATACCTTGAGAAGTTGAGTGATTCAATACTTAGCTTTTGCTTTAAACAAAAAGAATTCTTCAAAACATATATTTTAAATGTCTCAAGATCCTTGGACATGATGGTTCATGCCTATAATCTGAGCAATTTGAGAGGCCAAGGCGGGAGGATCATTTGAAAACAAAAGTTCAAGATCGGACTGAGGACCATAGCAAGACCCCCTCTCTACAAAAAAAATAGAAAAATTAGCTGGGCATTGTGGCACGCACCTGTAGTCGTGGATACTAGGGAGGCTGACACAAGAGGATCATTTGAGACCAGGAGTTTGAGGTTGCAGTGAGTTATGATGACCCATTGCACTCTAGCCCGGGCAACAGAGAAGGATCCCATCTCAATCAATCAATCAATAAATCAATCAATATCTCCAGATAATGAAAGCTTATTCTTGTAAAAAGCTTCATTAGCATACATTTCAGCCATCACTAAGTAAAAGTAATAATATCCTCACACTCCCTTGAGTCCTAGGTATTATCCATCTTTTTCTTAAATTTTGCCATTCAGATAGATGAATAATTATGTATAATTTATTTAATATTTATTGTTATTTATTTTGGAGAGATATCAGATTCAAAGATCTGAGTTAGTTGAGGCCCTGGGTCCATGGTATACCACAGATAAATGTAAGGCCTCTTTCTTCTTTCATTTTATTTCACTATTATTTTTTCATTATCCCCTATAATCACTCTTATTTTTCTTCCACCTACAGTCTCTCCCCCCAAAATAAATGTATTTTAGTATGTGTCTTTGGATTTGTAAATATCTATGGAAAACATATGTTATTGCTTTAATATGTGAGTCCTTTAATTTATATAAAAACACATTATTACAGAATATATCTGTTTCCTACTTTCTTAGGCATTAAGTTTTAAGACATATTACTGTTGCTATATATATGCCTAGTCAACTGCTTCTAACTGCTGCATACTATGCAAGGTTAAGCAGCCACCACATTTTATTTACCCATTAGCCACCTAGGCTGCCTCAAGTGCTGTGCTTTCACAAACACGCTGTGATGAATTGCCTTATACATATCCCCTTATGGACCTACATATGAGCTTCTTGGGGATATATGCACAGGCACAGAATTGCTATGTCACACTATACACACATAATTATTTTTGCTAAGCACTGCCAAATTTCTCTCCAGAAGGCCATAATAGTTTTGCACTTCAGTAGCAATTCTCAGAGATTTTCATTTTCTCACATCCTTGTTAAGACTACTTTTTATCTGACATTTAAAATTCTTGCCTTCTGATAGGTGGGAGACATACTTCATCATTTTAACCTGATTTTCTGTGATTATTAATAAATATATGCATCAGTTCATTTATTAGTTACACACTGGATTTCTTTTATAGAACTATTTAAAGTCCTTATACTTTTTTTAGTTGGGTTTGCACCCTTTTACTTGAAGCTGAACAGCACTTTCTTATGTAGCCTTGCTAATAATCTTTATAAGTCTTATATATTGTAAATCTATTTTCAATCTGTCACTTGTTAGTTTTTTATTGGTGACCTTCAATGAACCTTAAAAAGTCTCAAGTTTAATTTTGTCAAGCGCACTACATTTTAAAGTTGTATGCTCTATATTTGGATTTCTGTTTAAGTACCATTTCTCCAATCCCTTGAAGAAGTCACAAAAATATTCTTTTGCATGTCATGTTTTTGTATTATTCAATATAGAGTCTTTTCATTTGCATTTTTAATTATCGTTATTTAGGTAAGATATAAAGAGCCAGGTTTATTTTTTTCATATAATAAACTGGTTTTGTCCATATTACATCCTGAGTGATTCATGTTTATTTACAGATTTGTGATCTACCTCTATCATATACCAACTTATCATACATTCATGTATCTATTTCTGAGCTTACTTTTGTCTTCCATAGTATAGTTTTTGTTTCTTCACCAATATTCTAGTTTTAATTAAATTCTGGCTTTTGTATGTTTTTGCTGTTAGTATAATCCATTCAACAAATACCAAAAAAAAAAAATCAGAGAATTTTTTATTAGATATTAAAACTTAGTAAAAATGTTAGATATATTCCAGTCTCATTCATAAACAATGATTTAACAATGCTAAAATTTAGCAATGTATAAAAGAACACTTTACTACCAAGTTATATTTATTTTAGAAATGCAAAGTTGATTTCACATAAAATATACTACTGTCATTCACTAAATTAATAATTCACATAGAAACATAAGAATAATCTCAATAGTGGAAGACACCTATCTTGTTTTCTTTTCCCCCTTTTTACAGGTCATTCTGCCTTAATCTACTGTTTTTTCAGCATTATCACTCAAACTGTGTAACATTGAAATATCCCAAGGTTTAATCCCTGTAACAATTTTTTAACTATAGTCAATTCTTTCATGATGACACTGAGTCTCATAGTTTTAAAGTAATTTTAAGTCCTGGACTCAAAAATCTATATTCTCAGCCTGGACAACTACCTTGAACTCTACACTCATCTGTCTAACTACTGGCATAACATCTTCAGTGGTATATAAAATAAAGATTTCAAATTTAACTTAAACCAAATCCCTGATACTCGACTGTCCAAAACCTGCACTTCTCAGTGGTGAAAAGAGCAAATATTTTCTCCCACTCTGTGGGATGTCTATTT
>VBSM01000272.1:76690247-76706699 GCA_008086735.1 Cheirogaleus medius
AAAAAAAAAAAAACCCTGCACTTCTGTAGATTTTCCCACCTCAGTAGTTATCAGCTTCTCAAAAGTTTTGATTTCTTTGGGATAGATGCCTAAGATTGCAATGTTAGGTCATATGGTCATTGCATGTTTAGTTTAAGAACAAATTAAAAAGCTGTTTTTCAGAGTGACTTTACCATTTTACATGCTCACAAACAATATATGAGTGATCCAATTTCTCCATATCTTCACCAATATTTGGTATTTTCAGTGTAATTTTCTTTTTATTTTTGCCATTCTAATAAGTTTCTAGTAATATATTATTGGGGATTTACATTGCATTTCCATGATGGCTAATGATGTCAAATATTTTTCATGTGCTATTTTCCACCTTATTCATTTTCAGTGAAATATCTGTATAAGTCTTTTGCTCATTTTATAATTGAATTGTTGGAATTTTTACTATTGAGAGGTTTGAGAATTCTTTGTATTTTCAGATTCTATTCCTTTGTTAGATATGTGGTTTGCAAATGTTTTCTCCCAGTTTATAGATTGCTTTTTCATTCTCTTCATGTGGGCTTTCACAGAGTAAGAGTTTTCCATTTTAAAGAGGTCCAATTTATCAGTTTTTCCTGTCTATGAGTCACACTTTTAAAGCCACATCTAGGAACGCTTTGTCAGCCCTAAATCCTGAAGATTTTCTCCTAATTTTTTCTAAAAAGTTCTTCTGAGACCTTGCATGATTAAGAATTTTACTTACGTTACCTTCACATTTAAAGGAAGAATATAAATTCTGAGCTGTGAAGGTTTTCTTCCCCCATCACAATTTTTTAAAATATTACCCCATTATCTTCTTGCATGACGTTTTAACATTGAAAAGTCTGATGGCTCTGCTCCTGTTGTTAATTTTCCTAAATGTATTACACGTCATTAGAGAATGTAGTCTGTAAAATTATGGGCATTTTCTAACATATTGATTTTTCTTTTGGGCCAAAGTTGCTGTACAGATTTCAAATATGTCATGTGTTTTTAAAAATAAGTGCATTTCATAGCTATTAGCTATGAAGCTCACATTATAAATTATGATATTTAAATCTGCTGTTATGTCTTTTAATTATATATTTCTTTATTAAAAAGTACTCAGTTCTCTGCTTGTGACTATGGAATATTCAGTTATTCTTTGAAGTTCTGTCAGGTTTTTTTTGCATATAATGAATATTTGCTATTGTATACTCATAACAAAATTTTTGTCCTATTAAAGTCTTCTGGGCTAAAATCCCCAATATTTGATAATAAAATTGCTATACCCATGTACTTTTTGTTAGAACTTCCCACCCCACCACCATCCTATTTTAACTCTTTATTTTCAAACTTATTTTAACACACTGTTTTAGGTAGGCTATCATTATATAGCTAGGTTTTTTTTCCTCCATCAGAAAGTATGTTTTTAAATAGAGAAATTTATACTGTAAACATTAATTGTGATTTTTGTTGTGTTTGCATTTGTTTATACCTCTTTGTTTCACACATACATTATCTTCTTTTACCTCTTTGAGTACATGTATTATATTTCCTTAAAATATTCTACTTGTATTATAGTAGCTGAAACCTGGGATATTTAATATCCCCGTTCTTTTATTTATGCTTCTCATTTATTGCATTGGTTTTCTTCTCATTTATTACATTGGTTTTCTTCAAATGTTTGAGATGATGTTTGTGTTTACCATAGATCCCTTGTAATTTGGGGGGTAGGGTGGACCTGAGTGAAGTTTTTCAACATTGTGTTATATTAGATATTGGGAAAGTTCATTCCCCTTGTGTTATCACCATGAAGGGCTAAAGGGCCTTTCTCCTTCCTCTCCATCCCATCTTCCACTCAAAGCCTCAGTCTGGAAACATTGCCTAGTACTCGGTACAGGTGGATTTAAGAGAGGGAAATAAGGGGAAAGAAAATCTCCCATGGTGACTGTTCTAAATTTAGCTTCTGAAATAAGCACCTTGTATCTTTGCCTCTGACTAGTAAACTCACAAACTCACTCTCACCTTTCATAGAAATTTTCTTTAGTGTATATTTTGGATGATCTTTTTCTACTTCAATTGAATAACACTTGTTTTCAGTTTTTAAAACATTTCTCAAAATTTCCAGCCACTGATCTCTTTCTAATTTCCCAATACTTTTAAGCATTTAAAGATATATATTTTAATATAAAACAAACAAGAATACTTTCAAAAGAAGAGAGAGGTAGGCACTTGTTTATCATCTTTTATTTGATCTAATTCTAGATGCTGACTTGCATAAAAATAGATTATATCCATGTGGTCATTCAATGGCCTCTACTTCGAGAGCTGGAAGACTCCAGAGGCAACATGTCAGAGATAGCATGTGTGTGTGTGTGTGTGTGTGTGTGTGTATGCGCGCTCGTGTATCAGCCCACAAAAGCTGACTGTGCTTGGTTCTCACTCTCTCAGTATGTGGACTAGAATGCCTATTTAATTACACTTTTTGAGTCTGTAAATCTGCCACTACAAGCAATGGTGGGCATTCTACTGCTCTTTCTGAGACTATATGTCTCTGTAGAAAAATATACAGTTTGTTTACATTCAGAATCATCAAATGTTACATCTAGAAGGAAATGTGAGTAATTATATAGTCTAATCTTTAATTCCCTAGTGAGAAAAATGAGTTTCAACTATGATATTATAGTTCATTTAATGGTTAAGGCAGAGCCAAGGTTTTTGTCTTCCAGGTAGTTTCTTTATTATATTATACCAGGCATGCCCCTACTGGGTTAAACTTTCCTTTTTTGTAAATAAAAAAAAAAAAAAACCCAAAACTTGTAGTTGAGTGATGATGTGATCCATAGATGTATAACTATAATTCTTAGATTAGGCTCACTTTATATTCTTTCCTTTTCTTTTTTCTTTTCATTTCCCTCCCTCCTATCCTTCCTTCCCTCTTTCCTTTATTTTTTGTCTACAGAATTTTTAAATTAGTTATCTATTTTGTCTTGCATTTATTTATTTATTTACCAAATAAATATTGAACTTATTTTATATGCCAAGTGTTTTGATAGGAATTTAGGAATCAATTATGTGGAGAGGGATGAATATGACTTAGTTGTTTCCCAGGTGCACTCATATTTATATTTTTATCTAGGTTTGTGGATCCCATATATGAACTATATACAAATACAACATATGGTTTATCATTTTACAATATAAGTAGTGAAATCTCTCTTTTACCTTGAAGAGGCCTCTTTCTGCTTTATTCTTGATCTCTTCATAATCAGTGAAGGAACCAAAATATTTGTTTGTTTGTTTTTTCACCTAGTATAAGAGCCCTATTCAGATAAGAACAAGTTTTGTATAATTTTAATTTTAAATGAATTTCAAATATTTTTTGCTCTGTTTCTTATGTTTTCAATTAAAGAAGTTATGAAGTTATGCACAAATTTGTTTTATAGATATAAATTTTTCAAAACAAATAAAGACAACTATCCAATGCTTAGATGATTTGAAAGATGTGGATAAGAAAGTTGGCTAAATCTCTTTTTCTGAAAGATAAAAAAAAAAAAACCAAACCAGAAAAAATCAAGTGAGAAGAGTTTTAATAAACACAATGAACAACAGCACTAGAGTGGAAATCATTTTGAACTAAAGCAAAGTTGAATTTTTTTTTGGTCCCATCAATATTTAAAGTTCCATTTTTTCAATTGTCTTATGAGATTTCAAAGACACTGATACTTTAAACATTTTACAAAAATAATTATAATAAAAACGTGTGTAAAATATCATCTGAGAATTCCTTCTTCGTTCATTCTGCTCCAGTCCCTTTCATTCCTGTGCCTTTGTATCATTCTCCACTCAACACTGTGGATCTTTATTCAAGGCACTGGTGACATTAGAACAATAAAGTGAGGTATTGGGAATGATATGCATGAAAATTATTCCTAATGAAATCCTGGAAGAGAATAGAACACGTAGGTACAAATGGAGCAAATGTACTCACAGCTATACTTCTGCCTATCCTTAGAGGACATAGTATTATTATACCATTATCTGAAAAGGGCTTAATTATATTCACATTATATCCATCTGCTTTAAAACCCTTATCATGCTAGAACATGCTGAGAAATCTACTTTCCAAACACTCAACCTGCAAAATCCCTTATGTAAATCTGCAAGTTTCAATGGCTTTATGGAACCCAACAATGCCTCTAGAGGCTTTCATTTGATTTTTCTCTGCCCCCTCCTACACGGAGTAAACAGAAAAAGCTATTGACTCAGTTATCTGGAACCATTTTACACTTTATAATTTTTTGCAGAAAGGTTTTTATTTCCTTATGGCTCTGTGTCTGCATCTGGACTATTGCTTCTCAGTTAGATATGTTAGCCTTGGTACTACTATCTAAACATTGTGTTTAAAAGGCAAACCAGCTGCATTCCAATCATAATAATAAATCCAAAACACAAAATATCCCAAATAAAATAGCATTTGTTATAGATTATATTTCCTTTCAAAGAGTGTGTGCTTAATAACAGTTGAATTTATTTAACTAAGTAAAACTGTACAGGACATTTTTGTTAAAACAAGGAAGATGAACATTGATGCCATTTGTACAACATGACTGTTTTGCAATTTTAAGTATGCATTAGGAATGAAATGAAAAATGCACTGCACATTACAAAATCTTTACAAAAGATAAATTTTCATACACATAAATTAATATACCTTAAATCTTTTTTGTAAAAAAATGTTTTCTCCCAGTATCAGGAAAGCCTTTTTTCTGACTCACATGC
Organism: Cheirogaleus medius; assembly: GCA_008086735.1. NCBI lineage: Eukaryota > Metazoa > Chordata > Mammalia > Primates > Cheirogaleidae > Cheirogaleus > Cheirogaleus medius. The sequence continues at coordinate 76,695,024 of VBSM01000272.1, forward strand.
CTTTTCATATATGAAATGTATTTTGAGATAAAAATTAATAAACATTTCAAAAATATTTATTAAGTTAGACATAAAGGTATATAAGTCTATAGCAAGACTTAATTTTCCAAATACAGAAATGTTTGCAATTAATTCTCTTTTAAATGCCCAACACACTTGTTTTCTATCTTCTCTTTATCTTTTAATTTAATTTATACAGTATATATCATTTGGCTTTAAAGTAGGCCATCAAGTGTCAAGTGGTAAGAAATGTTAAAAAATCAGCCTATGCTTCTATTTGTCTACCCTTTATTCTATACTATTATTTCTTTGTTTATACCATGCCACACAAGGTGATTAAAAGTTTTATTTTTATATTGAAATAGTCTGCTAGATATCTTCTATTTGTTTCTTCAAATCTACTCCCCTCTATTCCCTGCACTGTTCTTTGTCTCAAAAGGTTGACTTTGTTGAAATACATCAATAAGCCTCCTTAAACTCTGCTGGTTTCCTATTGATTTAGTCCAATGGGAGATTCTATAGGTTATCAGAGCATGAGAGGATGAGATCATGGATTTTATTCCCCAAGTCTGTCTCTGCAGGGTCACTCTGTACTAGTTTGGTCCCTCAACTGATGGTGAATGCTTCCCTCAAGGATAATTCCTCTACACCATTGTCTCACTTTAGGTTCCTATACTAGTACCTCCCTATACTCATCCTTCTCTGGCTTAGACATGGTAACCAATCTGCTGATAATAACCTTCTGGTCACAGCGATACCCTTTGTGGTTTCATAATCCTCTATTAAACCTTCTTCAAAATAGGATACTATTTTGTGTGTGCCATCTATTTTCTGCTGGAAACCTGACTTAATACAAATTGGTTTTTATCTTGGCTTTCTTGATTATAGATTCTCTACTTCTCTCTGACCCTAATTCTTTCTAATACATTTAGATTACTCATGTGTGTTTCCTTTTATCTTTGAGATATGCCTCCGTGACCCCCAGTAGGCATAACTATTATCCTTTCCCATCAAATTCCTATATTTCTACTGAAAAATTATATGCATCAATAAAATAAATTGAACCCCAAACATTGTTTTGAAATGTATTAAGAAAAGGTCCATGAATGAAACCTTCACCAAGTGAGCAATTTGTAGTTGAAAAGCAATTCCAATTACCAGTAGCCAAGTTCCCAGGCGTCTTTGTGGTGGTAGTTCTAGCTAAAATAAATTTCTTCTAATTATATGTATAGACACACAGCATGAAAATTAAAATAAAATATATTACCTCTTTTGGAAATAACAATGTATCTCTGACATAGCATTCTGAATATGGCACTCTGCTCCAAATACATGAAGTCATGGTTAGCATTTTGTGTTTTGAATGAATGAATTCCTACTGGGTTTATACAAAACAATAAGTGGAAAATTAATTATGATATAGATGGATAATTCCATTTAGCCATTTATAAAAAGAACGGAGTAAAATTTTCTAAATTTCTTAACATCATCCACTTCTCTTACTTCTCATCATTTGGCTGAAAAACAAAGACCATTTTTTAAAAGAACATTTTCCCATGCTAAGAATGTTAGACACATCAAAAGTATCTCTGAAACCTAACAAATGATAAAATCTTTCTTTTTAGAAATATATTAGGTAATAATCTAGTCAAAAGCAAACAAAGAAACTGTAGATAATTCCTATGTAATTTTCCCACCAACAATGTAGGCTTCGCCCAGCTCTGTCAGATCAGTAGTGTGGGTGGTTATATAGTTACACATTTCAAACATATCATCCTGCCACACTAGTAAGCCCAGATAATTCAGTAGGGAAGAAAAGATAATTATAAACAAAAGAAATGGTCTAATATTTGAAGGAAGCATTTCATTCTTTAGAATTTGCTAAATCACTATAACGGCCATTCATAATAATCATAGCTAGGATTTATTGAGCACTTCATATAAACAACTTCTAAAAGGGAGATATTTTTGTTATCCCACTGTATTGGCCAGGGTCCAGGCAGGAGACAAAAAGCTCATGAGTAATTTAAAGAAAGAAAATAGAATATATTTAAAAATGTATTAGAAAAACAGTGAATTAGTACAAGAGTTAAGAGAAAACTCTAAAGAATATAGAAGTAGCAAAGACAGGAAGCAGCTACTGTCTATAGGGCTTTGGAAAAGCAAATGTGAAAAGGGCTACCCCAAAGCTGAGATTCAGACCTCTGCAGACCCTTGGACCGCAGAGAAGTTTGCTGTGGTGCCAGTACCAAAGCTTGTCTGCCACAGGCAGGCCAGGACTAGTAATCAGAAAGTGGGGCACTAGGTTTCTGAGAAGCAGAGCTGGTAAGCAGAAAGCTGCTGGCAGACCCATAGGAGGGTGAGTGTCACTGCGTCTCCGACATAACACAGGCAGCTGTGACATAGGAGCAAGAAGTACAGCAGCACCACCAGCAGAAGCCTTTCCTTTGCTTATGTCTTCTGGTGTCTTTTCAGCACCTTCTGGCAAAGCCTAACATGACTCCACCTGAAAAAGAGAAATGTTTATAGGGTCCAGCTCTAGAATCAGTAAGCTGAGCAAAGAAGGGTGGAGTTAGTGCTGATAGGAAATGAATTGATGAATGACACATGCTCTTCATGGATGAGGAAACTGAAGCTTATGGAACCCCCATGAATAGCACATGCAAAGGCAAGAGTCAAACCCATTCTGAATCAAACTCTCCTCATAATCAGTAATAAGCTTCCCAGCCACAGGATTCCTACTCTGTATAAAATCATGAATATTTCCAATTTCTATAACTTTGAAGTAACCTTTATCCAATTTTATTTGCAGCTGTATTTCCTAACTTTTACATGATTTCAACCATGAGGTAGTTAGCAGGGGGGATTCAAATATACAACCAAATGAAGACAAAAGTAACTACAGACAGCAGAGGAGGCGACTATTCTGTGAAAACCTCTGGCTTCTTTAGGATTATTAGAAAGTCTCCCTTTTTGGCGTTAGGACTGCATTTTATCTCACTGGACATAGGTAACCTATGGATGAAATTTGAACATTGGTTGCCAGAACTTCCTAATGCCAATTATTTTTATTTTCTTCACTTAGTTCTATTTGGACTTATATTGAGTCTATGACTCACCTCTGTTTAGATAGACACCCCATATTTAGCATCCATTTTAGCCTGGCTCATCAATTTATTTTAATATATTTTAATTTATATTTCTAAACATTATTCCTAATATCTAATATTTAAAATAATATTTGCTCAATGTAATAATTTTAAATGTACAGGGATATCCAAATTAAAAATAATAGGCTTCTTTCACTTTTATTTATAAGATGTAAAAACTCCATAAAGTAAATACTGAAATTGCTACAACGTTAAAATGCAGCCAGTATAAATGATGGTTCATCACAGAGAAGAAGAGATGTATAGTATGCTCTGTAGACATTTATGTTTGGATAAAGCTACACCTAAAACCTTCAACCCTTCAGATTCATGTTTCCTTTTGGGATTTAACCAGTTTGAAAAAGGTTGTCTGTCACTTGTCAAATAAATTCTAAATGACTCAAAAAGTAGATTTATAGTATATTTTATCTCAGCTCCTTCCTATGATATGCATCAATCAAGAGTTTTTTTTCTTTTACTCAGGAAAACATATAATTATTCATACATGTGTAAAGGCTTTCTATGTTTTCATTTTTAGGGGAAAAATGAATCAAATTTTTAGCGCGACCTTGCATTTTACTTTTTCTCACCTCTATATCTTGCAAAGATACTCATATTCTATTAAATAGGTATATCATTTTTCCTAGTATTTGTGTACCAAAGTTTTGTCAACCATATATTTCTCAATGTTCTGGCTTTGGGCAGGGGATGGGATCTGGCTTTTTGAGTATCTGCAACAAAATTGCAATGAACATTCTTGTTCATGTATTTATAAGCATCGGTATTTATACATCATGGAACAGAATCTGAAAATGCGATTGTATACTTAAAAGAAGGGTATAGAGATATTTCTTTTTTAGAAAGTTATTATTCAACCTTTTGATAACCACATCCTAGTTTTTTTCTGGGGGACCATTTGTTGCAGTTCATGTGGTTTTGGTGGGGTTGATTCTACTCAGATTCAAAGGTGCCATATATTCAGAACTTTCTGATCTGATATTATTATCCTAATCTCAGAGAATAGTTAAAATTTGGATATGGGAACTCATCAGATTTATGAGATCCTATGACATTTTTACTGAAATTTTTAGTACCAGATGCTGGACATCTTTGTTATATATTATGAAGGTTCCAAATCCAGAAATGCCACCCCATTCTGGGAATTGAATCAACATAGAGGATGAAGATAAAAGCAAGAGAGAAAGAAAGAGAGATAAACTGATTACCACTGGTATTGTTTGGGTCCTAGATCAACCTGAACCTGAATCCATCACTTTTACTCTCATAAGCCAATAAATTTCCTTTAAGAGTTCGCCCAGTTTGGATTACTATTTTTCTCACTTGAAACCAAAAGGATTAAACATAATAAAAAGAATATTTAAGTATTTATAAAAATAAATAGTAACAGATTAACTTTTCAAAAATTTTAGTAATTTATAGATCTATAAATTAATGATAGTATTTATTTCTCCACATATTTTTCCAGCCAAGATGTTATTGTGTTAACTTTTGTCAATACTCTGAATGAAAAATATCTTATTGGTGTTTTAGTTTGAATTCCCTTTTTTGTTAATGAAATTGAGAATTGTTCCTATATACTAATCATTAGAATTTCATATTTTTAAATTTTTTCATATTTTGAATTTTTGTCTGTTCATGCATTTTTATATCTTTACCTTTTTGTTTTCAGATCACTCAGTTTTATCCTGGAAACCTGAAATGTGATTATATCTATTAAGCAAGCCATGTACAGATATATGTTCCAAAGATTTTTCTCATGAATATCCACTTTCTAGACCTACTGATCTCCACTCTCATCTTTTGACTTCTTAGAATAATTTATAAAAATGTTCACTGTGCAATGTCTAAGTGGGCTTTGCCTGACATCCTATGAACTCGACGCACAAATTAGAGAAATATGCAATTTCTTTGTACATTGTAATCACCTGGACCTCTTAAATGTTATTCCAAATAGACTGAGGAATAACAAATGACCAAAGATATGTTTTGTAGGATTAGAGAAACAGCATATTTGTCTAATACAATAATTTATTTTATTACTTCACAATAAGTCATTTAGAAATCCTCAAACATTTCTGAGTATTTCAGAGGAAACATAGTCTCATGAAATTTGTTTTAACATCTAACTTTGAAGTAATAAAAACAATAATTTAGGAAATTTTTTTTCTGCAAAAAAGACCAGTCTGAACTTGTCTCATTATAAATTTGGTCGGCTGAAGCAGCAGTTAGTGCTGCTCAGGTAAACGTTTGTCATCACTAATTGCCATTTGATTTCACCATTTCACGTTTTTAACATTTCTATGTGAAATTTAGTCATATGTTATTATTTTAGCGTTTCCTAAATATGAGTCACTTCCATATTGCTTTTAAGATTTTTGCCCGAAGCTGAGAAAGAAGCAAGAATAGAATAAGGAGACTGAGGTAGAGGCAGTGGAGTGGGTGGAGGCATTGAGTCTGTGTCAGGGTGAGCTGAGGACACCAGGAGAAAGTGGGGAAGAAGTCAAGAGAGCCATAACCCCATGGTACACAGGTGCTCACTCAGTAGGTCTTCCTGAGACTTCCTGTGTGCAATCATTCTTAATGAAAACTAAGAACATGAACTTGAAGAGTCACCCAGGTGCCACGTATCTTTTAAATATACCCAATTTACACCACCTGTCTTTTTTGTTGTTTTATGGCCCACAAGCTAAGAATGGTTTTTATATTTGAAAATGGTTACATTGTAAAAGATTATACAAGTACCAACATTACATCATCTATTTTATTTCTTGGCTTGCAAAATATTTCTTATCTGGACCATTGTGGAAAAGTTTACCAACCACCGGGATGGAGCAAGATGCTCAACAACATTTCTGTAATTTTACTCAATATCCAATTAAAATGGGTATTTCGTGCTATCCTGCTGTAATCAGATTTTTAAGACAATCCTGGAAGACCTGAGTACTATAAAAATGCCATTTGTTTTGCTAAAAAAATCATGTGATTTTCAAATATCAGAAAGTAATTAATGGACATGAGCAATAGTATTGAAAATATTTACACAAATGGGCCCCTTGCCACCTCTGTTCTCTAATGTGCCAGTGCTCTCAGCACTTCTTAAGTTTTCTGTTTGACACTAAAAATATTTTTTATTGATTTTTTTTTCACTTGGAGTGAGGGGTGGGGAAGGGCATTTTATTGAAATAATAATATCAAGCTGTAAAAGACAAAGTCAAGGTTAAAGAATATAATGAATGCCTATGAAAGCAGGTTATAAGTTAGTTAATAAATTAGAGGTGGCAGATGACATCTATAGGTGTCTGTCCTCTGGATACTCTTGGAAAAATAAGTTTCTACCATGGTTGTCAAAGATTATGCATCACTGGAGGAAGTTCATGCTAATCAGTCTATGAGTGACATTCTCCTTGGATCTCTACAAGTCCTTCATGTGAGGCTAAGTCATCACTGAAGAAACATAAATGGACATAAATTAAATTGATTCTTTCAGCAAAATTGCTTTGCAAAGAGCACATCATCAAAGCGTCCTTTAGAAAAGTGAGTAACAAAGAAAATATTTTGGACATATTTGAATTAAGTTATAAAAAGAAGAAGACCAACATTAGAAAAATAAACAAAAATGCAGTGAAATATCTCCCGAACTATATTTCATTATTAGTAGTCAATGAACCAGGGTTTCACTGTTGTTGCTTCAACAAAATACACTTGCTTCAAATTTTATTTTAAAATAGTTCTGAAATATAAAAAATATATAATCTAACAAAATCTTATGTTCCTGTAAGCTAGCTTAACCAAAAGCATTATAAAAATTGTGTGCACTTCCATTAATGGTTAACTTAATTCCTCTCAGATAGGAGAGGAATTTTCAGAACTGCAATTCTGAAAATTTATTTTTGGTCCATTCATAAGCATATCTTCAAATTAAATTTATCTTTGTTCCAAATAATATATGGTATTGTTTGCCCTACTTTAAATTTAAGATGATTGATATCACATTGGATATTTCCTTCTGCATCTTATTTTTTTACTCAATATTTTATTTTTAAGATAATAACAAATAGCTTTAGTTCGTTAACTTTCAGTGCCATAAAGTACATATATAGTGGTATAAATAAAAATTCTTACCCTGATCATCCTGCTACATAGCTCCTTATGTACATGTGCAAGAGTTTTCTCTTAGATACATTATAGGGACTTAAATTTCTGAATAAATGATTATGTGAATCTCATCTAAGATATGTTTTGTTAAATTCTCTCCAATATGGTTGTTCTAGTTAATTTTGCTCCAATTACTCTTCAGCAAAATATAGTTCTCATTCTTCCAAATCGTTGCTAACGTGATATTATTGGATTTTTCAGTGCATGCCAATCTGTGTGATTTGAACTCTCTGATTAAGTATCTCTGTGTGTGTTTGTGTGTGATTGTGTGTGCATGGTGTTTATTAATCATTGATATGTATTTCCTCTTCTTTAAACTATCAGTTTGCATATTTTTTGTCAGTTGTATTTTTGGGTTAGTTATCTTTTTCTTATTACTATGTTTGGTTCTTTATATGTTCTAGGTACTAAATTTTGAATTGTATGACTAGCCAAAATCTCTCTCTAGCTTTGCTTGTCATTTCTCCCATTTAAGGATATCTTTTGATGGATAGATAGTTGTAATTTCAATGTACTCAGATTTATCATAATTTTTCTTTTGCTCCATGCTTTTTGGATTTAAAAAATCTTTTCCCACCCTGAGTATAAATATATCTTTCAATATGTTTTATAAAAGTTTTAAAGTTGTGCTTTTTACATTTAGATCTATATTCTACTTAGATTGATTTATGCATATGGAGATAGAGATTTAATTACATTTTTCCGTTTAGGTATCCACATTGCTCATGTATGCATATAAGATCATTTTTCAAAATATTTTATTTAGCCTGCTTAGTTGCTTTTAGTGGTGACATTAGTCCAGGTACCAAGTATACCCTACTGTTGGAAACAATAGCTTGCCAGAAACTATTTAACAAATTCTCTAACAGTAGTACTCTCTTACATTTTTAATTACCTATCTTATGTAAACTATCTTTGTCTCTAGCCTCATTATAAGTTATTTAAAAACAATTGTCAATATTTTATAATTTTCAATCACTACTAGATATCAAGATCTCTGTGAAGCTTAACTTTCTGTGAGGGCTATAATCACAGGTGATGCAGGTGATTTATCAGAACTTATAAAATTAAGAAAGTTTTGCACCAACACCTGAGTTGGGCTTTGAAACATAAGCGGAAATGAGTGGGCTCAGAGTGAAGAAGGACCATCCCAGGCAGAAGGAATGTGAGAGCAAGTGCAAAATCACAAAGGACAGGGAGCTCTAAGTGAAGGAGGAATAGGCAGGGAGTGCTAGGCTAGATCCTCAAATGTCTTGCATGTCTTGGTGAAAAGTCTGGACGTTATTGGCAACACAGCAAATTATATGCAAGCTTTAGGAGGGGACTTATACATTAAGTTTTGTATATTTAAAAAACTAACTCTGATTATAGTGTGTGTGTGTATGTGTATGTGTGTGTGTGTGTGTGTGTGTGTGTGTCTGTGTGTGGCAACGCTGAAGAGATGGGAGTTGGAGGCAGGGCAAGCAGTTGTCTTAACAATGGCAACAATTCCAGGTAAGAATTATCAAGGTCTGTACAAAGGTAGTGTCAATGAGGGGATCTAAACATATTCAAGAATGATTTAGAGGAGAGCAGTACTTAAATTTGGTAAAAATTGAATGCAGTGAATGCGAAGAAAAAATATTTAAAGAAATCAACCTGGTTTCTTTTTTGAGTAGTTGATAGTTTTCATACAGTGGCAAACACCAGGCCTTGGAGGATGAGTAAAAGCTAAGATAAATCCAGTTCAGTAAATAATTACTGATGGCTTGTTATTTGTCAGTCTATAATAATTGTTATTATTCATCTTAGAGAATACAAAGTTAAAATATATATTAACAGTGTTGCTCATGTGTGTGAAATGTTTCCCTAATGCTGTTGGACGGTTCTTTGCTAATGAAGATCAAAAGAGTGAAAAAATACTTTCTTACATCTGTAATGGAATATTAAATTCTACAGAGTGCTGTGAATATTTTGAGTTATTTTTGTTTAAAGTATAATGGAATCATATAAATTCAGTATAAATACATTGATGTTAAAAATTTAATTTTTAAGAAATTCAAAAAGGGTAGTCAATTGTGACTAGTTTGATTTGAGTAATATTTAGTTTTTCACTATGGTTTACCCATCTTTTTAAGTGTACTATTGTAAATATACACAATTTTATATACAGAAAAAAGGCCAATATAATTTCTTTAGAATTTGGAGTTTGTTTAATGACATGGTACCTCCTAAATATTCATTCCAGGCCTTTGTGTTTGAGTTAAAGATAATTTTAACTGTGTCATACATGCCTGACTGTTCCGTATAGCACAGTTCCTGTACTTTAGGTTAAAATCACAGCACAATGTCTCTCCTTGCTTCTATCTTGACATAAGGCTTTTTATAATAAACATGCTAGTATTATTTCTAGCAGTCGTTATTTTAAGAAATAGCTACAGAATAGACATTCTTTGGGCCAACCTTTGGGTTGCCTTCCACCCTCTCTTTATGAAGATATGTTGAGTAATTCTCTTACAATGTTTTCACAAGCCTCATTCACAAAATGCTAGATATTTTAATATGTTTAAACAACCTGTTAATCTACACTTATGAAAAATGTCTAATGCTATCCTGAGAGACCGCCATCTGTCAACACCTGATCTCAAATTCCTCCTACTGAGACAAAGATGATGCCACATTGTTGTCCAGTAACACACATGCCTTCCTCCCCTTACTAACCCTGAGACTGACAAAGATGACTAGACTTTGCCCATGCTAACATCCCATTAGCCATTCGCTGCCCCCTTTAATTTGCTCTACTTGATGGAGAAGTGGCCGCTTAAAAGCCACTCAATGCAAGCTTTATAGTCATAGGCGCAGAGCCAAAAACAACTCTTGTTTTCCACCTACTGTGCGAGTAATATTAAAGGTGTACTGTCTCGTGACTTTGTTGAAGGCCGTCCTGCTGGAGCTGGGAGCTGCATGCCCTCCTTAATCAAGAGCCCACTGTGAGCTGGGCCTATAAAGTCACTGGGTAGTCCCTGCCAGCAATTAACACATGACATGCTGACCATTCTTGGCAAACCTGGAGTAGGAGCTTGGTGCCAGAAAGGCAAGATCAATCTTGAAAAGAGTGTGGCCATCTGTTGGCACTGCCCATTCTCCCCGCAGCGCTTAGAGATGGCACTAACACCCACAGCGCTTGCTTGAATGGAAAGTGCTGTATTTCAATTTTTATTTATTTCTGTAAAAAGAAAAAAATATATTTATTAGTTTTTTTAGCATGTAGCACACATCATAGTGCAATATATTTTTATTTTTTATGTTTTTAATTTTAAAATATTATGGGGGTGCAAATGTTTTGGTTATATAAATTACTTTTATACCCTGTCCATCACCCCGATAGTGTGCGTTGTTCCCATTAGGTATGAATTTTTCCATCCCCTCCTCCCCCCTCCCTTCTGCTTGATTTCCATTGAATTTTACTACCGTATGTGCACATGAGTGTTGATAATTTAGTTCCAATTTAAAAGTGAGTACATGTGGTGTTTGTTTTTCCATTTTTGTGATATTTCACTTAGGAGCATGGTCTCCAGTTCCATCCAGGTTGTTATAAAAGTTATTAGTTCAGCATTTATTTTAATGGCTGAGTAATACTCCATGGTATACATACACCACATTTTATTAATCTACTCATGTATTGATGGGCATTTGGGTTGTTTCCACATCTTTGTGATTGTGAATTGTTCTGCTATGAACATTCAAGTGCAAGCATCTTTTTTATAAAATGTTTTTCCCCCCTTCAGGTAAATACTCAGTAATGAGATTGCTGTATCAAATGATAGGTCTACTTTTAGTTCTTTGATTGGAGACACCAGCTGCCAGAGCATCTCAGTAAGAAGTTTTAGATGAAAGAGAAAAAATGAATAGACAGAAAAATATGGATCAGATGTGTGTCTGAAGGGTGTCAGAGCCTTTGGGAGACTCCATGGAACAATGTTGCAAAGCAGAACAAGAAGGAGCAAGGTTATCAGCAAAGATCAACCCCTGAGAGGCTTAGAGTCCAGTGATAAGGGTAGGTGAAGCAGTCTGTATTTCAAGTTTTTATTATGAAGAGAAGCTTTTTCTATTGTGAGGTTTTGCTCCTCTCTGGTTCTACTAGATGAAAAGTTTAGATTTGAGGCATTAAGCTCCACCAACTGAAAGCATTCTTTCTGCTTAATATTAGCAAGAACATTTTTAGTTGGCTCATGAGAAGCCAATCCACTGGGATTTGCCTGGCAATGATAGGGAAAGTTGAGGTAAAGCACATTCAGTACAATACTACATGACCTCAGGCTTCATCTCAGGCCAAGGTTACTAAACTTAGCCAAGAAAAATATAGGATACC
>VBSM01000272.1:76706799-76717637 GCA_008086735.1 Cheirogaleus medius
AAAAAAAAAAAAAAAAAGTTTATTTATTTTTACCCAAAATTCAGAATTAATTATGAATCCTTTGTTTTGGCTCTGACCCTGTGCTAGACTGATCTTCTAAGGTCTATTTAATGGTCCATGGTATCCCGAATGTCTTGCTGTCTCACTATAGTTAAAAACTATTCAAGAAAATTTTACGCACACACATACACACAAGCACATACACATAAAGTGCATAAATGGCATTATTTTTACATATACATCTTGATAATGTTCTACATATATATGCCATGAAGATCAAGATGTAGAACCACTCCATCATCCCATGAGGTTCCCTAGGGCCCCTTCCCAGTCTACACCCTCTCTCTTTCCCCCACTGAGGTAACCCCTATTCTTCTATCCCTAAAGCTTAGTTTTCTTTTCTTTTCAGAAATTTCACTTAGAAGGAATCAGAATGTATTTTTGTGTGTGTCTGGTTTCTTTCATGCAATAAAATATTTATGAAATTCTACCATACTTTCTTGTATAATACCATGTTGTTCTTTTTAAATTTATTTAATTGTATGAAGATACCACAATTAATTTATTCATTCACCTGTTGATAGGCATACATATTATTTTCAGTCTGGGGATATTATCAATACAGCTGCTACAAAGACTCTAATGCATGGGATTTTTTTAGAGATGTGTATGTATATGTATGTATATATGCACATATGTATATGCATACATACATACAGATATATTTAATGAATAAATATGTTTAATGAATAAAATATGGAAATACTTACAGGAATATCTTTATAACTGAGTACCTTACCCTTTACTTCTTTTTTTCTCTTCTTATTTTTAGAGACCAGATCTCACTCTGTCATCCAGGCAAGAGTATAGTGGCACAATCTCAGTTCACTGCAGCCTCAAAGTCCTGGGTTCAAGCTATCCTCCCACCTCCGCCTCCCAAGCCATTCATTTGATAGAAAATTATTACTTTTCCTTTTAAAAAATACAAATGAATAGTCTTTTATATTAGGTTTGTTCCAGGTGGGAACCCGAAGAAAAGTATGTATAGGACAGAACGCGGTTAATGGAAAACTTAGGCTTGTAAAACAATAGCTGCAGGAGTCTGGAGAGTCTCTGGCCATTGTAAATCTAACAGCTGCAGGCAGCATTCCTTCTCCTCCTACCACCAGTCCCATAGGGACGAAGTTTATCCCTCCTTATCTCTACTGAGAAGGACGCTGAGCTGCAGGATGGATGTGACTGGGGCAAGGGTCCTAGGAGCTGGTTGTTTAAAAAATTTTATTACAGCGGCTGCTCTGGCCCATGTACTCACTCCCCTGGAGAAACCCTCTGTAAAACCCAAGGCTTTCCCCTCCCTCAGGGTGGACACTTTTTCACCTCCACTCATCTGCACCCAGATGCTCAAAATAAATGGCATTTTACTACACATGAGTCTTCGTGTGTCTCTCTCAGCTCTGGACATAACATTCTAGGGGTAAGAGAGAGTCAGTTAGTTCTCTCCAGTATTTCCTCTAATTCAGGATTTTGTTTCAGAAGATGAATTTCAATAAAAAATATTTTATTATATTTTTATCATTCTAAAATTTTATTAACAATGGTAGAGCTCAAAGTATTAGATGCTGAAAAATTAAGCACTACTATCACCACGCCCCAACCTACCCAACATTTGAGAGTTTTGCTCTTTAGTTTTGATTAATTTTAGAAAGAAAAATACATGTCACTGACCAAGGTTGGTCAGAGAGCTCAATCATGTGACTTGCCCTAGCTGCACTTTTGAGGATTCCAGATGAGGATTGCCACGCTCCCTGTGGCCATTATCACTGTCCCTCCATTGCAACTGTCCATGGTACGTCTGCCATCTCCCCCTTAGATTTCCAGCCCTACATGGTAAAAAATACCCTCTTTTTTTCTCATCCCAAAGTTCAAAAGTAGTTTCCTCACTTGTTAACAGTGAAATAATTTACTACAAAATAGAGAAGAATTGTTCTTTCACCTCGCATGGATGCAAATGAATTCTTATCTTTCAATTCTTTGTTTATCCTGTAGCATTTTCTATATATCGTGTCGCATTGACAATATTAAAAATAAGAAAATTTGCTTCTGTAATTCTCAAATAGATAATTATAATTGTAATATTAACCACTATTATAACTCTTATGCTGTTCCAGTATATGTTAAATCATGTTATGATGATCACAAACTAGAAATAAGTTTTTATTATTATCCACACATTTCTGATGAAGAAACCAAGGCAAGAACAATTAAATTAACTTGGCCAAGGTTACTCAATTAACTAGTGGTAGATTCATATTTATGAACTCAGGCTGCTTAACTTCATATTTTTTGCTCTTCAGGTGAACTATATTTGTTTGGGCAATATTTTAAAAGCTAAATGAGACATTCACCACAAAGATAAACTCTACAGATACAGCCCAGGCATCAGAAGTGAAGATTCATTTTCTTTAGTCACTGCAGGTACAATGAGAGTCAATTTATCTTAAGTTCTATATCTCATTCCTAAGATGTTAACTAAAATGGCATATATAATAATATATGTAGAATCATGAATATCTTTTTCTGCTAAATTTGACTGAAATGACCAACTATTTCTCAATAATCAGCATAATATTAATTGTACTGACAAACCTTTTCCTGTCCTTGACTCTTCATGTACATTTTAATGTATTTTTTAAAAAAGATAATAGATTTTCCAGGAAAGTCTATGATTCATGCAATTTTTTAGAGCGAAGAATGAAGCCCTAGAAGAATGCACTGTAATGCACAAATAAATAGAGCAGTACCCTCAAATTTGCGGGAATTGTTCAGAGTACTGAAATTAAAAAGTTTATATACAAACACACACACACACACACAAACTCAAGAAAAGATTAGAAAAATACTTCTCCACTCATTTTACTATTTATTTGAAGCAAGTATTGATAAAACACAATTTTAATATCCTTCTTCTGATTTATTTTCATTTCCATTTCTTATCATCAGTCTGAGTCCAAAATAGTGCAGCTTCATATCCAGCAGAGATTCATACCTGCCTCATCATCTGGACCAATGGACTTTGGCAGGATCATTAACATAGGTTTAGCTAAGGCAACAATGTCAACAAGGCCCACAATTTTGCTTTATTGTTCCCACTAATCAGAGATGATATGAAAAAAAAGTTCAAAAAAAAAGTTCAAAGTATTTTCTGAAAACACAAAAAATACTTTGAACTTTTTTCACAATAATAGTAGAGTTAACCCTTGAAGAACTCAGGGGTTAAAAATACCAACCCCCTATGCAACCTAAAATCTACATATAACTTTTGACTTCCCCAAAACTTAACTAATAGCCTACTTTTGACTGGAAGCCTTATTAATAACATAATCAGTCAATTAACATATTTTATATGTTATATGTAATATATACTATATTATTACAATAAAATAAGCTAGAGAAAACATGTTATTAAGAAAATCACAAGGAAAAGAAAATATATTTACTATTTATCAAGTGGAAGTATATCATTATAAAGGTCTTCATCTTCATGGTCTTCACATTGAGCAGGCTGAGGAGGAGGAAGTAGAGGAAGGGTTGATCTTGCTGTCTCAGGGGTGGCAGAGGTGGAAGAAAATCCAAGTATAAGTGTACCCTAACAGCTTAACCCCATGTTGTTCAAGGGTCAACTGTATTTAACATCTACATTATGCAAGTATAAGTTTTGTGGTATAATGTTACAACACAGTGCTCAGCAACCATTAGCCATTTGGTTCTTGCTCACATAATTTTAGATTTATTCAGATGAGAGTTGGGCATCAATGGTCTAAGGGAGACCATTGATTTCAGATAAATCCAATAAATAAAGCATGATTGGTCCCCAAACCAGTACTGTCAATTCCATCACTCTTTGCCAATGATGGCTTTTGGTTTAGTGAACACCATTCTGCCCAGAAAGCCTTGAGAAATGTCATGGCAACTTCTGGAAAAGATTCCCTTTCCTGACAAAAGGTCATTAGTGGAATAACCGGTGAAACCCAAATAAAACCCAGAGTTCAGGAAATAGTAATACAAGATACCAATAATGTTTTCTCAGTTTTGACAAATATGCCACAGTAATGTAAGATAAAAACATTAGAAGAAATTAAAACTAGGTAAGAGTTTTAGAAAACAGTTTTATCTTTGTAAGTTTTCTACAAATCTAAAAATATTCCAAAAATTGATTAAAAAAAAAGAAGAAGATGACCATGGCTTCTAACTACAGAGAAGAAAACTAAGAATGTGGATCTGACAGATTTGGATTTAGGGTATTCCTGGAGGATGATATCCTTGGGTCCAAGAGACCCAGAATACTGGTTGCTCCTCCTTAGAAGATTACCCAAAGCACCCAAGTTTTCACAATTAAGGACTGTGCCCACAAAACCATGCCATCTTTTACCTAATCTGTTAGTATAATTGACATTATCTTTATTGCTTTTCAGTGATTCAGTATAGTGATATATTAGACAAGTTTAATTTAAATTTTAATAATAATTTATTCAAGCAAAATGATTGCAAGGGCATTGTCAAAAAATGAATATATTTGTAAAACTGAGGGAACTTCTTTTCTTTAAAGTACTTTTATAGCATTTCTACCACTTGTACATTCTACATGTCGAAGGCACGTAGTAATAACTATTTCTGTTGCTTAAGTTGGTTGCTATAGTAACTCTGCAGCTGTGATATAACAAAGAAAATGATTAAGTCTTTTTACGAAGTGGCAAATATAGCTTAGCTTTGCAAAAGTGTCATTAATAATTTCAAGGTGGAAAGAGATGAATGTATTTATATTGGAAATTCAAAAACATATATGACGGGGCAAAACTATGTGCCCTTGAGAAATAGGATTTCCTTTCTGAAATGAGAACATTTTCAGGATCATTATAGTAATCATTATTTTGCATTCAGTGGGTGAATATATTTGCATAGGATGATACTTTATATATATACAGAAAGCGTAAGGCAGCAGATGTAATATATGTGATGAATAAAAAGGTTTACCCAAATGTTGTCCCTGAGGTTGTTGAATGTATCGCATCCTTTGATCTACTTGCCAGTCTACATTCATACACTCTGCTCCAGGACTAAAAAAAATACGATGTTTCAAGCCACTGTTCATGCTCCCGAAGGCCCTTAGGTAAATTGCCTTAGGAAGAGCAGATAACCAACAACATCTGAAAAGTTTGAGTTTTAATAAATCTTTCATTTTGCCCTTCTCAACCTTCAGTGAAAAGCTCTTTGACATGTGATATACTGGCACATTAATCGCAATAAGCTACTGCACACTAGATGCCAAATGTCAGGACCTTAATATGCAAAATATATTCTTCCTGCTTAAATGGGAACTTGACTCTCTTTGTCTTTAATTCTTTGAAAGAGCTGATGTCATAACTTGACTATAAAGAAAAATAATGCAAATACAGCTATTTATTTAATTAGTAACAAGGGTAAAATCCTTCTAATACAACTTTATCAGAGGTCAGCTTGGGGTCCCTATCATAGAACAAGCGGATTTTGGAGACCAGCTTAATACTGATCTCTGGACTTCAATTTCCCACTAATAAAGGATAATAAAATGTAGTGTAAGATTTTGTATTTGTTCAGATCTTCTAACAACTGGAAAACTAATATGCAACAACTGAATAAATAACTCCACATTCACTGTTTTCGCAGCACAGATGACCTCTGATGGAGAGGAGGATCAACCATGTTCAACTGGAAGGTGGAAATGGGCCATTACCACTCAGAGAATCAAAACCAGAAAGCTGCTTTCTACTTGGTTATTTGCTAATTTACATATGACTGTAGAATATATAAACATCACATGTGGCTACTTTTTAAACTTGACCTTAGAGGAAAACACTATTCAGTGAAACAAAACAAAACAAAACAAACGAATAATCAAAGCATAATGAAAGGGCTTGAAAAGAAGCCAAGTATTTGGAAGTTCCAATCTTAAAAAAATTTTTATTGGCAAGTTATATTTTCTGAAGTGACTGTTATAACCTGAAGCTGTCTTACTTTCTAGAATTTTCTTTTGAAGTTATCAAGTATGACCTTTTAGTTTCAGTCTGTTTTTTGCCCCCGTAGCTAGACTGAAAATCCTAACCATCAGAATCGGCTTTATACAGCCTTGTTTCTCAGTGCTGAGAAACTAGAGAATGTCTGAGTTTACAACTTATAAAATGACGGAGCCGGGTTGAGCTCACATAAATTGCTTCAGCATCTGTGTGATGAACAGTAATTTGGAAAACTAACTTCTTTGTTTTCTTTGCATTAGTGTTTTTGTTTGTTTTTTTTCTTGATTCAGAAATTGTCTGAGGAGGTGTTGATACACCTGAAACTATGTGCTGGCCTTTAGAACTGTTTTCTCCTCCTTTCTCAAATGCTGTTATTTGAAGACCTGCACTCATATCCTGGAAACTTTGGCCCCTGACTTCTTATTTCCCTGAATAAACATTATAATGGCAACTTCCTTTTTCAAATTTAAGCCCTCACTTTCAGAATTTTAATCCAGTTAGTCCTTTCCCTACAGTGTGTAATCAATACTCAGGGCTTAGTCTGCCTCTCTCAAAGAGTCTTCATTATAAAATTTAGTAACTCTGTGATCTCCCCTCATGAGCTATGCTTCCAGGACAATAGATGAGAAAAATCTCTTTGGTTATTGCCCACTTAATTGAGATTTACTCCTGGGCTTTGATTAATTTTAGTTGATGATGGTTATTAAGCCACTTGGCTTTAAATAATATAAAATGTGCCAAAGCTAGAAATTAGGCAAAGGAGCCTAAATTTTAATTTTTGGAGGAGAAACTGAATTGCGCACATATACAATTAAGGGGGAAATATCATCATAGTTTTTGGGAAAGTTTAAAATAAAATGTATTAAATAATTTAAACCAAGATAATTGTGTGCAAATATTATCTCTGGATGCCATACATTTTCTTCCCAACTAATTGGTCTTCTTTTTTTAGCCTTTCAACTCTACATTATTCCTTGTG
The DNA here is from genome assembly GCA_008086735.1 of Cheirogaleus medius. NCBI lineage: Eukaryota > Metazoa > Chordata > Mammalia > Primates > Cheirogaleidae > Cheirogaleus > Cheirogaleus medius. The sequence continues at coordinate 76,713,829 of VBSM01000272.1, forward strand.
AAAACTTTGTTTCCAATGGGTGATATTAGAAGATTCTGTATAAAGCTGACACAATTGACTTTAAATGCAGTGACAAAATTATTGACTGGTCACTAGGCACTGAGAGTTCTACCTGCAAAACCTAGTTCCCTTTTGCTGTCATAAGTAGATATAACCATTATTAATGTCAGGGTGCAGCACAACAGATCACCCTTGTGAAGTCCCCACTTCTGGGTAATAAGCTCTTCCCAGTCTGGTCATGTTTGTACTTCAGTTAAAATGCCCACCAAATGCCACGTGCCACTTCCATTTTGACCATTTAATGAAAAAATGAATCAAAAATATTGACTGCATATATTAATGACCCATGGGAAATGTGAGAACACTTTTATGTTTTCTACAAGGAAAACATCTTTTATTTATTAACCTCTTATTGATTAAACAGAAATTGATCTGTTTAATTAATATCTTATATTTTCTCTTGGCAAACAGTAGATTAACAGGTAATTATAAAAAATCATTCAAGTAGTTTATTACTTACTTAATTTGAAACTAATATAGAGAAAGCATTACCTAGCTGAATACACCTATGTAAAAAATTTGATGTAAGAAAAAATAATAAGCAAAATAGGATTTTATAAAAATATATGGAATTTGGTTGTACAACAAAAATTTGCATTACCTCTACCTTACCATAGTCAACTGTGTGTGCTTTTAAGAAAAAAGAGGTCAGAAGGTAAGGAAAGGAGAGTTATGCATAAACCTTTTCTTTTAACCCATTTGTTAAGAAAAACAATCCCATTGAGCATAAAGGCCTACTGAATAATCTATTCTAAATGTTTAATTGGAACATATTCTTAAATTTACAACAGGAAATAAAATTGCTTGAGGAAGTCAAAGAATTTCAGACAGTGTCCCTTCACAGCAATAGAAGAAGCATTGTCAGCCACCCAATATTTAAAAATTAAAATCTCCACTGGAGCCAGGGGCTATGCTCACCAAATAACCAATAAAAGGCAGTTGTTAACTGCTGGGAAAATAAATTGCTGAGGGAAGCATGTGACAAAGGCAATTAAAAATTTTCTTTTTCTAACCACGAAATGTCTGCCCCAGAAAAATGTAGAGCCTGATTTCTTTAACCTATAGAGAATGCAGTAAAAAAGATTGTGTTAGTATATGACTTTCTTTTTTTTTCTCTTGACATCAGCTTGAAAAATCCTTCTTTTTCTCCTAGGGACATCTTTATGTGGTGTGCAGTGCTTTAAAGCTTGACTCAAATGTAGCTGCTAACGAAGCATATCATATTTTTGTCTGTTGAAGCCCTCATGGACTCTCTCTCCCCTTCTAATTGCCCAGTGAAATTGCAGTATCAAGATCCTTGGGCAACAGCTAATCGCTCATAAGTGCTGGAAGCGGGAGAGCTCTTACAGAATGAGCAGCAATCAAGTATGGTGAGCAGATGGCTGCTCCACATTGTGAGGGCTACTACCAAAGACACCTTTCATTTAGGACGTGCCAAAAAAGCCACCGATGGCTCTATTAACACAATTTTTTTTTATTAGTTAAATGGCTTTTGATATTTAACTGAAATTTTAGATTGCACAGGCATATTTTGTCCCATAGCAATGGATCTTCTCAATAAAAAAAATCTTTAATACTGACTGCATCTCAAATTCCTATGGCATTCTCAGTAACTTACTGTATGACTGAATTTTAGCAGATGAATAGGGGTAAATGAGTGCTTGCAATGGGGAAAAGAGAGCCTCACTCAATGAAGTTATTGTTTTGAAAGTATTTTACAACTTTAGAATTTGAATACTACAGAGAAGTCAAAAAACCACAAAGGTATGCTGTACGAAAGGGAAAGGTATCTTTTCTTGCTTTATTTTTAATAAAGTAAGTTTTTTAAATTGTAGTAGTATTTAGTTAAATTGTAAGGCTTTAAGTTTTCTCTATGACTTTTCATAGCAATTTGTGTGTAGTTGTGGAAGGTGATCCGTTGGTATGCTGACAACCTGCAGCAAAGTGCACCATTGTATATTTGTTAATTGAGAGGTAGAAAAAGTAGAACCCTTAAGCAAGTTTAAAATAGGAAGTACTCTATTGCAGTATGATAGCTTAGTACTGGAGAGTGGAGGCAGGAACTTGGATAAAATTAGCTTTGAATAAGTCATTCCTTGGGCTAGAATTTATCTTTATAAAAGAGGTTTAATATTTTTGGCAAAAATATTTGAGATTATTAGATTCCAAGTGCCATTTGTTTTGCTTTTATTGTAATTTGTAAGAAGAATCATCTGGCTATGTGACTGACTCCATATAAGGATTCATAAAAGAAAAATAGAGACCTCACAAACAAAATATATTCTTTTGTTGTTGGAGCATGCAGAATTCTATCTTTACATCAGTTTAAAGAATTAGATTGTTAAAAAATAATATGTGAGGGATGATCAATATGTATTCTTCATATTTTCTCTATGGAGAAGAAATTCAATAATTTAGAGCATAAAAAGAAGTGTTGCATACTGGGGAGATGCATATTTATTTAATCTCTCCCTAGAGTTCAACCATAAATCTTAAAGAACACAAAACTATTCTTTCAGGTAGACATTTGCATAGCACCTTTCTTTTAACCTCCAGGTCCTCAAACAGGTCATCAGTTTGCTAATTGCTCACCACAACCTAGGTTTTAATCACCTGATCCATCAACAGGCCTTCTCACACTTTCTTTATTCATCTTGTCAGTAAGTGACATTCTTGGTAATGAAAACAACAAATCTATTGATAGCATCCCTCCATGGAGTGGAAGGCATCCTACATTAGCTCTGTCTTGGAAACCAGTCTATTCTATTACAATTGACCTTCTCTTGCTGATTACCACACAAATCATAGTCCTTTACTCCCCTCCCCATCTATTAGAGTATTTCTCCTGCAGCCTTTCAATTGCCTGACTGCAGTTGGTAATTGGATTCATGTTTGAAGCACAGCACTTTAAGGAAAAGCCTGGAATAATTCAAATGGAACACCCTGGCCTAAGGCTGAGACCATATGTTACACTCAGATTTGTGTCAGTGGAGCTTATTGCTTCAGCAACAAGAAAACCCATTCAAATGTCATAAAATTTTGTTTTATTTTAGAAGTTAATTTATTTAGAGCTGTCAATATAATCTAATGCCCACAAAATTGTAATAGTAAAGGGATGGGAAAAGTACTTGACGTTGTAAAATATTAAAAAAAGAAAAACCTCTTGGTAAATTGTCCTGTCTCTCCTACTGAATCTCATATTCTGCCACAAGTAGCTTTGAATTATGTAATATAAAAATTAGAGACCACCAAAAAGCCAACTATTTGGCAGCTACCCTTCCTTCGGCACTTACTACTCGATATATGTCTACAAGCATTCCACTTTTGTACTACTTATTCAAACTGATGAGTTCTTTTTATTCTGTTAGTAAAAGAGGCAAATACTTCCTTAATAAATTTACAATTAGTGACAAAATAGTACAAACATATTTAGAAACACATATGAAAGTGATTAAACACTCCCTTATCCTCCTGTGTCACTGAGAAGTTTGTAGTGTCCTGCCAACCCAACTGGCTGACCCTTCTCATGTTCCTCAGTGCAAACCTTAAGAAAGATTTTATAAATTCTAAATGGTAGAGAAAGTTTTCTCCCTAGAGAGAGAAAGCTTACTATCTGGAGTAAAAGCAGTTTTTTCAAGTCACTAAATTATTATTTCATATTATTGGGCTATGACTACATTTTAACATAAACCCTATTGGTACTGTGTTTCCCCAAAAATAAGACCTACCCATAAAATAAGCCCTAGCAG
>VBSM01000272.1:76717737-76747408 GCA_008086735.1 Cheirogaleus medius
CTTCTTGAGGAAAGATAAATATAAGACCCTGTCTTATTTTCGGGGAAACACGGTATATGTGAATTTACATGAATTACTCCAATTACTCCAATACTGACCTATAGGTGGATCATCAAAACACCCACTGCAAACCGTCTTGGGGTAAAATAGCCATGAAATATTTAATTTGTCCCATTTTGCAGATAGACAAGTTGAACAATTTAGGTAAAACCTTGAAATAATTCAACAAAAGATTAAAACATCGAATCTTTTATCTTAAGACATAATTATAAAGCACTGGTGTCTTACCATAAGTACAGCCTGTGGCAACAATTATCAGTTACCTTACAGATGGAGAGAAGTAAATGAGCCATTTCTATTTATATATGACTTTGAAATTATTTTTGTACATATATTTGAATGTGAATATAACTGACTCTTAGAAAGTCAAAACATTTCAAACAAATAGTGATGCAAGTGTGTACAACTTCACAAACTTTCTAGCACATATGTCTAGGTGCTAGAAATATGTGCAATTTTATAAGTATGCTCAAAAATTTAGTTACTACCTGCTACCCATTTCATTCTGGAAATTAGACTGCATCAATTTTCAAAGTGACAAAGAGTTACACTCTTTTTCTAAGTTTAATTTTTTTTTCTGGGTCATAAAATAATTTTTCATTCAGAAGATTTTAAATGTCACAACTTAAAAGGCTTCTGTTTTTAGGTTTGGCATCCAGAGAGTAAAACAAGTAGAAATTAATGAAAGTAACACTAATAAAAGACTAAATTAAATAGACATAGTTATCACCAAAAGGACTTTTGAAGTAAGAATTGTCAGAGAATTGTAATACAAATCATCGCCCTCAAAACACAGACTGCAACGTATGCTTCTAAAGTGTCTATAAGGACAAGAGATTGGATAAACTTACCTATTTTGAAATTAATTGAATTTTTCTGGTTAATTTTTTTAAGAGAAAAAATATTGAGACAAATGATTTATATCAATGAGGTTTTATCACTACTAAGACTTTTATATATACATATATTAACCATTTTTCTTTCAAAATAACTAACATAACATAATCAAGTGCAAAAATATCTGTATTGGCCTCAATAAAAGGTATGCTTTTCAGTTTCATGCATGATATTATGTATAATATTATGATGATATAATCAATTCATCACAAAATGATTACTTTTTAAGTCCATTTTCTAGCCAACATCTCCACTTACTCCTTTATCATATGTTGAGAGTTCCAAATTTGCATTGAATATAAAAACTCAATTCCTTATAAATAAATTCAGTTGAGTGGCACCCTAAATGTATTCTTAATGAGCACTTCTATCCCCTATTTTTTAGCCCTAAGTATTTTAAATTACTAAAATCCTATATATAATTTAACATGTCTACTCTAAACTTGATGTTTTACAGAATCTGGTGAAAAAGTAAAGTACTTTTCCTTTCTCTTTTAAAATTAATTTGTGCTCACTCAACAAAGTGTAAAATGATATGAAAGTTTCAAATATGTGTTGGTCAGAACTTGAAACCCATAAATAAAGTTAGACTGAATCTTTAGGTTTCCAAAGATACATCTATTGCCTGTAGCTGATTTTTTAACAAGTTAAAAACAAGTTTGGGAAAAAAGCTTGCAACTGAAATTTGAGTATTCCTCAATACCACAAGCTTTGAGGAGCACTTAAAGCTTTCGCTTCAAATGTCCAATAGTGCTATTCTAAACAATACTGCAGAAATGTTGGGTCATTACTGTCAATACCTTCCACTATGTAGATGGCTTAAAGTCTTTCTCTAATTCTTTTCTCCTTTACATATGTTACAAATGGAACTAACTTCCTTTTCTGAGAATCTTCTATTTGTTAAAGTCTGTATTGTTATTCTCATTTTCCCTTTTATCTGAAATTCTTCTGTTCAGAAACTTATAAAAATTTAAAGAGTTTTTATTGTGAGTGGAAAATCACAACAATTTCCAATAATTTAAAAATAATGTGTGAGAAAAGGTGAGATGTTACCTGAGGAAGAAGCCACAAGGTCTCACTACGATAGATCCTGGCTTGAGAATTTGGATTACCTGCCCCCGGTCATCTGCACCCTCCCTGGATCTGTTACTTGCATCTCTGTTCTTTGAGATGCTCATCTATGACATAGTAAAAAGAGAGTGAGATATTATTTCACTGGAACATTGTAAAAATAACACAGGATATGTGAAACATGATTTTTGTCTGCTATTTTAAATAATGTAGCTGTGCTTACTGATAAGCAGAAAAACAAAAAAGATTGAAGAAGTTTTTAGTATGTACTGTGAGTCAAAGTAGTAGTAGAAAAACGTAACATTACATTCACCAATTAGACAAACTGATGGTCTAAAACTTCCTTTGGAGATGGGACTAATTAGATCATGGTTTAGAGATTTAATGAAGTGAGCAACTACTGGAGAAAATACATGCAAAAAAATATCCCTTATTTAGAGGAAGTAGAGAATAAAGAGGTAAGCTGTGATTTACTTTGCACAATGAGTAATTATATTAAGAAAAATAAAAAGGAAAGCATAAAGATAATCAAAGAGTTGTCTTCACAGCTGATTTGGTTTTAATTCTTCCTTATAATTGACCGGATATGTAAAAATGCCATCCTAATAACTCAAAATTCTAACTTTATACTCATTGCTCAACTAGTGGCACCTTACTTAAATTGGAAGGAAAATATTCAGGAAGTCATAAACCACGTTGGAGAAATAGTCCTAAAAGTGAAAACTTCTAAAATGATTGTAAATATCACATACATGTTGTACTATCTTATCACAGATTAATTCCCAAAAACAGAATCAAATCTATTCTGAATGTGGGAAACATATATTATTTATTCTTTACGTTAATTTTTATCACATATGTTTGCCCTTGAGCAGCAAAACTATGTCTAAGACAAACTACATAGGGCCAATGTTAGAGCAATGATCATTTACAATTATTCAATAGACATTTACTGATGCTGTTAGTATTAAAAAACATAAAAATACCTTTTTGTTCTGAGTAATATAACAATACTTGAACTCCCAATAAAAGAGTATTTTGTAGTGAACTATCATTTTAATAAAAAGATTTATTTAGTAAAAAGTACTAAAATGTACATATTCTCAAGAAAGACAGATGTAAGTTAGAAATATAGGAGAGGGTCACCAAAAAAATTCCAGAGATCTTGGGCATTAATTGTGGCTCATAATTGGTGATCTTTTCAGATTTTAATGTAGACAAATTATTTTCATAGACATGCAAGTTGCCAATTTAAATGGTTTTAGAATAAAATCACAAAATCATAGTGCTTTATAAATCTTCAATGTGATATCTGGTTTCCCTGAATGTGTACTTCAGAAAAATATGCACACACACACACGTGTATACTCATTCCTAGGATGATTCCATAACCTCATTTAATAGTACATTCCAGTGTATACATTCCTCTTCAATAAATAAATCAATAAGACAAAGAGGTCAAACAGTATTATTAAATTATCTGCCAGTTCGGTTGTATCTCTCCAAAGACCAAGTTGATCAACTCATGCCCTTATCTTCTGGCAGAAATCCAAAAATGAAGGAAAAGGAAAGAGTGCTTTCTGAAAAGTCAGGATAATAGGATGACCAATGCAATTGGTAAGTTGTCTAAAGATGATGTTTCTTTCTAACATTTGTAATAAGATCAATGTTTATTAAAATATGTCTGTGGCCCTTACAGCTTATATATGGTTGTCTACCCTATAGTTTTATGTTCTTGGCATATAAAGGATGATAAAAATAAAAATAATTTTTATTCTAAAAGAAATAAAAATATCCACTGATTAAACTAATTTAGACATGTGTGGCCACTGGATAGCCCAAATGGACATGATAATTTACATTTAAGTTGAAACTGCCAGATTTCAAAAGCCAGGCTGTTCTTAATCTTTAACTATGAAATTGTTAAGGAGATATTATAGTATCCAAGATCATGTAGAGTGTTGAAATCATAAATAGGCTATGAACATATGTTGCAAATAAATGAGCTATATGAATAGAAAAAAAATATGTAGCTCAATAAACTAGAGTAAAAAGTGATATGTATAAGCACATGCTTGGCAAAGTCAGCTGAATGAGCACCCATGGGCTTCCTCAGGCTTTTAGGTGTGAAGCTAGACTACATTTCCCAGCCTCCCTTGCAGTTAGATGTGATCAAAGGGATGTTAGTTGAAATGATATTATTTTCTCATTCTAAGCAACTGGAAACGACTCCCACACTTTAAGAACCGCTTCTTTAATACAGTATGCTTAAGCTAAACATAAATTATTATTTTTATTGCTTACTAGAGCTTGAGACATAAAATAATTTCTTCTTCTTATTTCGTGCCCCTTCCCCATAGTTATTTTGGCAACACTTGTATAAGAATTTAAACTAGTATTTAAAATAGGTAATGATTCAGAAATCCAGAACCAATCTCAATTTTCCTACTTCTGCTCTTCCTATAATAAATAATTATTTCTTTATTCAGCCAAATGACACAGTTTCAGAGCATATTATGGAGGAATTATAATTATAAAGAGCATTGTGAATTCCTAATTGGATAGAAGTTATCAGAATTTCTATTCTGTTTTCCTTGATAACCTACACCCTGGTCATGACCTGGTTCCTCTAAATCACCTTAAACTTAAGTGAACCTTTTTCAATATCCGCCTGTCTTCTTCCCTTTGATTGCTTTCTCTTTTAACTCCAAGGCCCTTTAAATTCTCTGTGTGCTCTCCTGGGCTTTTGTAAATGACAGGGAACCCAGAGGTACTGCCTTTCAGAACCTTCAAACCACTCAGAAACTAAAATCTCCAATCATTGCTTGATTTCTTGTTTCTTGCTTTCTCAGAACTTCCTCTGCCAGCCCATAAATATTTGAACACAATGAAATAGTTTAAAAATTCACAATATTTGATTTGTCAGTTTCTTTGAAAAATTTCACCAAAAAAAACCCCTCTATATTTTTAACTAAATTGAACTATAGAAGAAGCAAGAAAAGTATATTTTTTCCCTCAAAGATGCTCTGCTATAGGTTATGGAAATAAATTCTAAAAATAGACACAAACCCTTTAGTTACAACATATTAATAAGTCTATCCATATACCTATATTTATATACTTATACAGAGAGAGAGACATAATCAGAAGTGCCTAACTTCTCTAAAGAAAATGATTAAAAAATCAGCTATCTTCTCTGTGAAATGGAGACATTATAGTACTAAACCATAGGGCTTTGTAATAATTTAATAAGAAAAAGCATATAAATCAATGCCTGAAAAATTGCACTCAAGAATGTTGCTACAACCACCATTATTACTTTGGGTTCCCAAATGGGCATTTTAAGGAACAGCGACCTCTACTGAAGACTAACAATAACCTTAGCTCTCCTATATTCGGGAAATCATGAGCTCAGTCTTTTGGGGTTATTGCTATTATCGTATGATCCTCTTTAGTGTAGGATATTGGGGCTCTACAAATCTGGAGAATGATGAATTTAGGGCTGCCAGACAAAAAAAGCAATAGGAAAATAATTTCAGAAATACCAGAAAAAAGGCTTTTGCCTAAAAGGTAATAGCTAACTGGTACTTAGAATTATTTAAGCAAATACATTTTTCAAAGTCTTCATTGCACAATATTTCTTAAAGCTTAACAAAAGATGTATAAGTAACAATACAGACTTTGTTTTGGAGCTGGCATTGGGAAGAAAATAGACAGAGGACAAGAAAAGCATGAGTGATCCAAGGATAATGTGGAGACTTGGAACCTCTAAGCAGGAAAAATGAATTAAGAGGGTGTCTGTTGTGTTAGTTGTCATTCTCTTTGCACTGTTTTGTTTTTTTGCATGGCCATAAACTTGGAGTTCTGTGATGGTAAGATTCTGTGAGGCATTGGCCACTTAAAGTCCAGTAACATAATTATTAAAAGTTTTCCTGCAGCAGTTTTTATTCTCTAAACTAGCTTTAAAGAATGCATTACTCTGTGCACTAGATGACAAAAATAACCTTGGAAAGCAAAGAGCTCTGGAGAAACTATGGTGGAAAAACCAGTTATCTGATATTTGACCTTAGTTATATTATCATATAGAAAAATAGACAATCACCTTAAACATCAGTGTTTCCTTAAATCATAAAATGACATTATTGCTTTTATTTTCTATTTTTGTTAATTTGGTTGGAACTTGTCTTGTTCAGGAAAATAGTAAGGAAACTTTTAAGAATACATAATTAAAGAAGATACAATTTATAGAGAAAAAAATGAAGAGTATATAACTAATAGCTATAAATACTAGTTTTAGCAAGGGCACAAGTTTGAGGAGAATTATAACTGATTTTTGTGAGAATTCAGATGTGATAACATGTATAAAATTGCTTTATACTCTGTAAGGACTATAGAAGTGCTACTTAGTTTTTAATAAAATAGTACAGAATTCTTCAGTAAATCCATTATTTCCTTTTCTTCCCCAACACATCTAGGATAAATATTCACATTTTATAGGAACTTTTCTAGCTTCTATTCCTCAAAGCAGGTAAGAAAAGGAATGAAATTAATTTCTAAAAGTGAGTGGCAGAGCTGCAATGAGAGTTTGGGTTTTTAAAAATCTGAATTGCTTTAATAAAGGACCCATGTCCTTCTTTTTATTTCCTTGACTTTCTTAAAGAGGTTCTGCAAGCTTTTCAACTACTAAACAGCTCTAATTTCTCTCTCTCTCTCTCTCTCTCTCTCTCTCTCTCTCATGTGTGTGTGTGCATTCTAATATAAATTTAATTAAATTTGCCATAAAGTATCCACACGAGTATAAAAAATGCATAAGTATTAAAAATCATATTTTACGTTCTTCCTAATATGAGACATTTGGAAAAAATAATTCAAAGCAATAATTCAAAAAATATTTCCACTCTAATATATGCCTGGGTTCATTTGCCCCTTATGTGTGTTCACAGGCATGCAAGAGAAACACCTGGACCACGCCAGAACTGAAATAAAACTCCACCACCTGAAAAAAATGCACATATCTCTAATACCTCCACGTACCAGGAAATCTAACAGAATTCATATGTGTAACAAAATAATATTTTTGTAAGTAAGCATTAGGTTTTCTGTCCTTGACGGTGCTGGAACATGTTTTCTGGGTTAGTAATTGTTAGCCACTTGGCAGAGACTGTTCCTTTTTGTGCCTTGCACACTGACAAAATGCAAACTTTCATCTTTGTCATCCAGCATTCATCCTTGGCGTAAATGCTGTTATCGATGTGGCTCAGTCCAATTCAGTATCATTCTTTTCATATCAAATCATCCTTTCCCACAGATGTGTAACTTCAAACTTTTTTCTGCCATCATTGTAATAGTAGTAAAAGGGAACTAGATTTTTCCCCAATATAATACAAATTAAAAGTAGGACCCATTTCCTAGAGAAAAAGGAAATTTTAAAACAAACACTCTTATTCAATATTGTTATCCTATCACTCAAAATAATTGTGAAATTACTCAGTGGTAGGATATCATTTCATCATAATGTATGTCTTCTGCTATTTTCAAGGAATGAGAAGACTCATGGCATTTGACTGGAGTTCTAAGAACATTTAAATTTCATGAAACCCTATATTCCGAAGAGAAGTAGTCACCAAGAATGTTTATCCACTTCTGAGCTTCCCTCATTGATTTAACGGAGGGTATTTATGGCCATCTCATTACCAACTTGATGAAAACAAAACTGCTCCTTTCTCTTCCACTATTTTTCTTCTAAAGTTCCTCATCCCAGTGGCCCATTCTTCGTCCATGAATCATGTTGATGAGATTTTTAACCCTGTACTGGCTACAAACACAGAACTAAACTGTTACTAAATTCTCTGTTAAATAGTTCCTATATCTTTCCAATCTACTCTTCACTTTGCACCCCTTCAGTCTCCTCCCAATTCTCTAATTCAACATGATAATTTTTCCTTTAAGGTCTCATGTTCCCCTTACAGGGATATTTCATATTCATTCTCAACATTGTCTTTTCAGGACACTTCTATTGTGAACTCTCTCTCCATGAATGTTGGTTAATTTATTTCTGTCCTTCCTTTTAACTTTCCAGGTTTCACTACTATCTTTTTGATCATGGAAAATGTCTCTAAGCCTATTTAACACTAACTTACTGAGGCAACTGTTTTAATCCTGCTTTATTTCTGAATTCTTTTCTAAGTGGAAAAAATTGATATTTTACTTTGGTCTGATTACTTGTATAGTTGGATCTACTTCTTCCTTTAAATTTCTGTATTTTAAAATTTTATTTACAAACACACACACTTACACCTTTATTTGATACGCATTTTTATAGGTAATCATGATATCATCAAGAGCACTAAGGTGTGAAAGATTAGGTTTGGCTAAATCTTCATAGAACTAGTGAAACCTCATGTCTGGACAGGAATTTTGGCATTGATTTAATAATTGCAAAAATGTTAGTAATAAATACTAGGACAAAATGTATGTGAAATTTGGTAATTGAGCTGACACTTCCCAAATTATATGATGATACACTATTTTTTTTAAAAAAACCTGAATAAGTAAAGCTCTTTATTTTGTAATAAATATTACATAATACTAAGTAATCTTAACAAATCATTAAACATTAGATTTTTTTAAAAAGTTCTACTATAACCATAATTAAAACATTAATATAAAGGGAAATAATGTATCTAAAAAATATGTAGGAAAATGGAGGGGAAAAATCAAACCACATATTTATAGGGAAAAAAAGTGTGTGAAATTTGATTAATGTTAATAGCTATTCAAAATTCATGACTCAGATCTTACACAGTATCAGTAGTTTGGTATTGTATCAGTAAAGATTTGGGTCTTTTTTGAGGACTAGAAAACACAAAATAACAATAGCTCAAACAAGATAGAAGTTTATATCTCTTATATAATCCAAATCAGTCTGTCTAATGTGAAAGTTTCATAATCATCAGGTTTTTCAGGTTTCCGTGATACTATTTTCTTGCTATCCTTCATACATGTCATTGTTAACAGGGCCTGCTTGAACTCAACCATCACATGTGCATTTCCACAGGTGCATTTTTGGCCTAACGGAAAGAAACAGGGATGAATAAGGGTACACATTCCTTTTAAGAATACTTGCCAGAAGTCACACCATCCCATTGGCTACCATTGAGTCACCTGTACTCACCTCGCTATCGGGGACTCTAAAAAATATGGCGTTTTTGTTTTTGTTTTTGTTTTTGTTTTTTTACTGTGTCTAGTAGAAATCAGGTTCCCATTACTAACAAAGAAAGTGAGAGTAGATATTAAGGGATAACTAACAGTCCCTGCTATAAGATCATAATTATGTTTTATATTTAAACATAAATTCAGTCTTCTACTTTCTCCCACAAAGGATGGAAGTTACCCATTTTAAACCAAGGTCAGAGAATGATTTCAGGCGATCTATCAGAGGAGAACTCTCATTTCTGCTGAGCCTGAAGCCAATGTGACAACTGGTCAGAGCCAGAGAACAGGGCCAGTCAAGAGACAAAATTTGGACCTGGTGATATCATTTGAGCTTTGAATCAAACAGTGCCAGTTCTTCTTATGTGTGTCAATAAATTTGTTTCCATAATGACAAGTCAATTTCTGTCAAGATTTCCAAAGTTCTGCTAGGCTCAGATACATAAGATATTGGTCCATTTTCACAAAGGCAGTATCTGTTTATTTTAAACACTTACCAAGATTTATAAATTAAAGTGATGCACATTTGTAAAATCAAAATCAGAAAATTCATATAAAGAAAAATGTCCTATGTATTTATTAAAGTTCCAAAATTATTCTTTTTCATATACTCCAAACAAATGCTATCTAGTATAAATATGATGTGAACCACATACATATTTTTAAATTTTCTCAGTAGCCATATTTAAAAAGGTAAAAAGAAAAAACATAAAATTAGATAATATATTGTATTTAACCCAACATGTCAAAATATTAACATTTCAACCTATAATCAGTATAAAAATATTAAAAACATGTCACATTCCTTTTTTTTCATACTATGTCTGCAAGAGCCAGAAATATTTTTATACCTACAGTCCATATCAATTTAGACTAGACACATTTCAAGTGCCTGATAGCCACATGTGGCTGGTGGCTATCACATAGACTGACACTGTTCTAGGCCTAGTTAATTCACAGGGCTAATCCATTACTTAAAGAAGGGGAAGAACTCACGTATAAATCAATTGGGTCTGGGAAATTTGGTATAAAAGAAAGATGCATGAGGAAAGTGTGGTTACCTTTTTACCTCCTTTGGGTTTTGTAAATCTATTTTGATAATTTATTTTTTTCTGCACACAAGAGTTGAAAATTTATTGGCATAGACCTCATATAGGCTAAAAGATCATCAGAGCTGTTTTGATTGAAAGTAACTGAAAACCTATTTCCAACTGCCTCAGAAGGAAAAAAAAAAAGGACGAATTGTGTTGTGTAATTATAAAGTTCATGGGTAGTGTTAGATGCATAAAAATTATGAATCTAGGAGCTCTACTATATTATGATCTATGTTGGCTTCACTTTCAATAAGGTAGACTCTATTTTTGTGGTAGCTCCCCCAAATTCTAGATTTATGTCCAGTTTGTTCAAGTTCAGCAGGAAAGAATAATATTTTCCAACTGTATTCACAAAAATGCCAGCCTGATTCCCACCAGCCTAAATCAATTCACCTATCTAATTCCTGAAACAATTCTTGGGACTAGCGTGAAAGTTTGGGTAGATTGAAATGATTTATTATTTTAGGTCATATGTCAAAACCTGGAGCTGGTGACAGAAACTGAACCAAGTGTGGACATTTCTTCAAAGAAAAATTGAAGAAACAGATACAAAATTGGAAAAAGCATCAGATACCTGTACATTGGTAGATCTACAGTTCTGGGATCTCTGGGCTGGCCCTGCTCCATGGCTCCACTCTGTGTTGCCCTTGTGAGGCTCTCTGTGGTGGCTCTTCCCTTGCAGCAAGTCTGTGCCTGCTCCTCTAGGCTGTCCAAGATCCCTTTTGAAACCTAAATGGAGGTAGCCATGTCCCTTCAGGTCTTGTACTCTGCACGCCTGCATAGTTAGCACCACATGGATGCCACTAAGGTTTATAGCTTACATCCCCTGGAGTGAAGGTACAAGCTACACCTGGACCCACTTGAGCTACAACTGGGTTAACCAAGGAGCATTGCATTAGAATGCAGGAAGCAGAGACTTGAGGAGGCCCTGGGCAGTGAGCCTCAAGGTCCTATGGGTGCCCTGGGCCTCTCCTTTGAAACCATTCTGCCCTCAAGACCCTAGCATTCTGAACCTCTGATGAGCATGACAGCCCTGAAGACCTCTGAAATGCCTTAGAGGTCATTCTGCTATTGCATTAATGACTAGCACCTGGCTTCCTTCTACTCCGACTAGTCTCTTTATGAAATAGTATCTAGACCACATCCTTGGTTTTCTCTCCTATATGCACTTTGTCTTTACACGGCCAGGCTGAGAATTTGCCAAATTTTATGTTCTGTTTGCCTTTTAATTATAAATAGCATCTTTAAATCATTTCTCTCTTCTCACATTCTACTATAAGCAGTTAAGAGAAGCCAGGCAGGATCCCGAACACACTGCTTAGAGACTTCTTCTGCCAAATATCTTATATCACTGCTGTTAAAGTTCTGCCAGCCACAATAGCGAAGTTCTCTGCCACTTTATAAAAACAATGTCCTTTCCCCCAGTTTCCAATAAAATATACCTCATTTCTGTGTAAGACCTCATGAGAATAACCTTTACTGTCCATACTTCTACCACCATTCTGTTCACAAACACTTAAATAATCTCCAAGAAGATTTTGGTTTTCCCTAGAGCTCTCCACTTCTGAGCCCTCACCAGACTCCTGCTGATTGCTCTTTTCATGGCAATACAGGCTTTTTCCAACATTCACTTCAACACTGTTCCAGTCTCTGTCCGTTACCCAGATCTAAAGCAACTTCCACATCTTAAGTATTTTTATGGCAATATCCTACTTCTTTGTTATCAATTTCTATCTTAGTATGTTTGTGCTGCTGTAACGGAATACCTGAGACTGGATAATTTATAAAGAACAGAAATTTATTTTCTCCCGGTTCTAGAGTCTAGGAAGTCCAAGATCAAGGCAACTGCATCTGGTGTCTAGTAAGGGCATTCTTGCTATGTTCTCACATGGTAGAAGGCTGAAAGACAAGCAAAAATCTAGCCAAACACTTCATGAAGCCTTTCTTATAAGGACTTTAATGCCATTAAGAAGGGAGGATCACTTATGGCCTCATCACCACCTCTTAATAATAACACACTGGCAATAGTTAAAGTTTGACGGAGACACATTCAAACACTACCCCTTCTTGTGGTTTTTGTTTTCAGTTTACACTCATAGTTGCCTGTAATTGTAGGGGACATCGGGGAAGAATTTGAGGACTTTTACTGCTGTGCTGAGTCATGTAATTATTTTTCCCATATTTGATGTGTTATCCCAAATTTAGGTATAGCCCTTCTGCCTCATTCCCTCCATTCGGAACATTAATACTAGGAGACCGCAATGGCAAATCCTGGCTTTAGTTGCAAATCAGTTCTTCATGTGGAATTAAATTATTTTATTACTTGTGGTTTTTATTTACTTCTTTGTTCTCTTGCCTTTACTGAATTTTACAATAATTGTATAGGATGTTGTACCCAGAAAACAATAAATGTTATTTTTAAAAATTTTAAGTACATTCTAAAAGCATTTTTAATTATCCAATAATACAGTCTTCTTAGTTTGCAGATAGCCTCTTCTTCTAAGTCTAGGATGAGGCTGGTTGTAAAACTCACCTTTTGTCTAAGATTTTCTTCTGAAAAACTAGAACAGAATAGAATATTCAAAAACCAGAACTGCTCTGATTTTTCCTACCCATTTGTATCTATCCAGGTGTGTGGGAAGGGGATTCAATAACCCGAGGTCCCATCCAGCTTTTAATTTCTTGAATTCTTATGCTTCCTTATTTTTGTGCTGAAGCTGCAGTTTTTATGTTTTGTTTATATTACAGATTTGAAAAAAAATCACCCCAACAGCGCTGAAACTAACTCTCTAATGTAGAAATCTCCTGTAGTGTTTACCCTTTCAGCAAGCCAAATAGTCCATTTCCCAACTGACTGTTTTTTCAAATGCCTTTTAGCTGGAAGAAAAATAGCCATACATACCATCAGTTAATGGGCTTTATTAAAATAATTCTGACTTACACAAGCATAATATTTTAAGGATTTTCTTTATATGACTTTCTTCTCATATTTAGATCTCTTATGAGATGTGCTTCTCTTGTCCAATTTATCAAGGAGAAGCTATTTAAAACACATCTTTAATTTCATTTTAAACAATAACCTTCCCTCTTCTGTTGCAAACTAGACGGAGTTTCTAGTTCATTTGAAATAGTCTAGAAAATGGATATTCATCCCTCCACTCCTAGTGGAAAACCACTGTTTTTACACAGTTTGAGAAAAACTTCATTGGTGGTAGCCTATTTCAACGTACATTCCTTTAATGATATAAAACGCAAACACAAATCTTAGTTTCACACAGAAGTGATTTCATTTTCTGTGATGAGAATAGTATAATAATTCTGTTGTCTTTACTGTATTATCAAATAATAAACTAGCTTAATATGACTACGGGAACATTGTTCCATCTGAGATAATTTTTTATTTCTAATATCCTTTGAGTTAATATAAATATTTGTATAGTAATAAACACTTGATTTACACAAGGTTTTTTATGGTGCTAAATTTTCATAATTACACATATAAATACTTGGCATTTTTGTGCTGATTCATTCAACAATCAGCCATTCAAATTACCTGCTTTGTGCCAGGTGCTCTTAAGTGATAAATATGTTACAGTAAAGAAAGCCTTCTTGTTCCCTGCCCACACAGGGCTTAGAGACAAATGACAGAGGATGTTGAATGTAGGTTTAAGGCAGATAATTATTTAGTTAAATTTTCTTCAAAGAAAAACTACACATACTATTTAAAAAAAGTAATAGGGGTACTGACTTGGAAGTTACATTTAAGCTGAGATCAGAGATCATAATAATGAGTAGGAGTTGTCCAAGGTAATGAGAAGCAAGAATATTCCTGACAAAAGGAATGACATGTGCAAAGGACCTGGGGCAAGAAGAAACATAACTTGATTGAGAAATTGAAGAAAATGACTGTGTCATTAAAACATATTAAGTACTATAAGAAATGGTATTAGGAAGTAAGATTGTGCCTTCTAAAGCTAAGTGTCTTGCTCCCAAAGGTCACCTTCCACAGTTGTACTTTTTACTGCCCCTTGATATCTCAAACTCTATGGAATCATTAACCAATATACATATATGTAAAGTTCATCCTCCCAGCATATCTGTTATCATTTACTGTATTCTCAATTCTTCCTTTTCTCTCTCCTCTGGCCTTAAATACTGTCCATCTTCCAGGGAACATAATCCTCTACGAAATCCAGGCCAGAAACAGAGCAGGAAGAAGAAATCCACTTGATACCTTATCCGTTTTCTCAACCCTCCTATTGCTTTATCGGTCTCTCAATCTTTTAACCTACATAAATGTTTTAATTCTAGGTGGCTCACTCTCTCTTTATTTATAAAAAATACTACAGTTCATAACAGAAAAATAATTAGCACACATCAGAAATAGTTGATTTTTGGCCTCAAGAAAAGTCTTCACATGAGAAGAGTAGGATGTCACTAAAAAGTATAAGCAAGTATGTAATGTAAGTTTATGCCTCAAAACACTCCTCCCAGCCAAATTCCTGGCTTCCACCAGATTAGTTCTTTGGCAACATTGTGCACTGTGTAACCATCCATGGCTCATCTCTCTTTTTGCTTATTGCTCATGAATAAACCTCCTGAGGAATCTGTTCTCAACTTTGCTTTCACCCTCTGCTTTTTCTTTCAAACTTTCATCTGATTTAACCCCACCTCTTCTAAATCTTTCTGTTTTCTGGTTGACAAACTACCTACTTCTTCACCCTCCTCTCAGAACATTCTTTCTATCTGCTGTCCTTAAGTAAAACCTGGCTCTTCACTGAGGATATGGCTTTATTTCCTCAAGTACAAACTGCTAATTCTCCAGACGCCTCATCCTCAGAGAGAGTGACACACAAACTCTCCTCTAATTACGATAAGATGGCCAGATCCAAATTCCTCCACACTGTTAAAAAGAAGCCCCTTTACCCCTCCTTTGAGTTGACATGACCTTGCAGCCGCCTCTTCAGACATCAGCATCTTTGCACTTTGTTCCTAGATTTCCTCACTCCAAATCCTGCAGTCCTCTTGGATTACTTACTGTCCAGGAGGTTGATGGATTTGAGATTCTAGTCTCTAACTTTCTCAAATCTACTGATTTTCACCACTCCCTCCTATCTGCCAATCCCTTTCATGAGCCACTTCCTTGTTCATCAAACTTGCACCCCATAGTCCCTAATTTTCAGTCATTCTTTTATCTATGTCCACACCTTTCTTCACCTACTGTCTGCTGGGTAGAAATGGAAAAAAAAAAAAACAACTTTAGAACTGTGCAGATTTGGGCCACTATAAGTTTCATAGTGTCTAACTCAATGATGTCTGGCTATTCTATGATCTTTGATCCACTTACTCCCTCACTTTCCAGGGTTATTATTCTAAATTCCACTTTTTAATCAAACCTCCAACTCATCAATATCTCTATTTCATCATATAACTTAGCTTTCTGCTTCAAAACAAAGTAAAAACCATTTAAAAAGAACTGACAAACCTACAACCATAACTGCATCTGTGCCTAGCCATGTCCTCCTGTGTTCCTCTTGTAATGGAATCTCTATGGCTCAGCTACCTCTACCTCTCATCTGGCCTCTGGGTCTCTTCCCCTCCTACATGTTCCATGATCTGGCCCCACCAACTATCCTGATGCCTGGATCTTCAGCCCTCACTGCTTCAGCCTCCCACTCTCTCTCCCTTCCCCTTTACAACACAAAGTATTGAATACTCTATCTTCACTTACTGTACTCAATTCTTGACATATTATTTATTCCTAAATCATGGCAACTTTACTCTCTCCTGAAACAATCAAAATTCCTGAATACCATTGTCTCCAAATTTACCTGATTCCCTTGTCACACAATCAAGTGGAAACTTCTAAGGCCTAATTTACTTCTCTCTAGGAAGCATGTGACTATACTTTCTCATCACAGTCATTTCCTTTGACTTCCATGACATGATACTACCCTGGCTGCTTTCAGTTCTTTTGTTTTTTTTTATAATATGACTAGTTATTGATTAGCCATGCTAAAATTTTCCTTTATTTGCTATGCCTTATAAATCAAATACATATCTACATATATCAATAGTCAATATGTTAATAGTTAATATTTATAAATCTATATTGTTTTTTATTATTTTTTGATATCTATTTCTTTCTTCATCATTCCTTTTGTAAGTTTAATTTGTTGTACTTATTTCTACCTTCTTGCATTTAACACACTTGTCATACATATTTTCAGTTGTTCTTTTTGTACTTTAGGACCATAGTTTTCTTTCACAGTACCCTCTTTTAAAGCACTCCCAGGCTGTGATAACTGACATGTTAATTGACATTTTGTAGTATACATTTATTGCTTTCAATCTTATTTTCTTTCTAGCTCAAGGATTGATTATGAGTATGTTATTTAAATTTCCCAAATATATGGAAAGGCAACTATTTTTTATTTTTGTGGCTAAAATCTAATTTAATTCCAAATGTGTTCTCCTGTTTTCTTCCTATTTCTCTGGTCATTTCTTTTCAAATACATCTATAAGCTACTTCTTCATCTCCTGATTTTCATATATTCTTTTTTGGAAAGTTTGGTCCTTGGCATGTTCTTGTCAATCTGTAGACTTTGCCTGAGCAATACACTCATTTCCATATCTGTAATAAATATTTCTGAATGAATGAATCTTTAACATATTCAACTCTGAGATGATTGAAAAAATCACTAGACAGGGACAAGCTGACAACATAGCATCTTAGTTGTTGCGCTGTTATTTATTCAAGAGTTCAAATATTCAAACATAATATTAATTTTAATCCTTACCTTGATAGCATATTTTTAAAAACCAGGATAATAATTTCTTAAATATTCAAAGTATACTACCCTAAATAAAATGGCAAAATTATATCTACATTTGATAATAAGCTATTTTTGATGAGAAAAATTTGGCTATAACTTTTTAAAATCATATTGCACAATCACTTCTAGTCATATAAATGAAGACTTTAATATTTTTATAACAGGCAAATGAAAAGTTTCAACACTCAATGGGATTATTTCTAACTATTCTTACATTTTTACCTGAGCTACAAAATGCAAAACTGTGGTAACTTTGGATTATGCCACAAATCTCAGGAATGAAAAGAACAAACTTGGTATATGAACTAGGCATCAGATCATTTTACTCAAAATGCTGTTAAAGGAAATCTCACATTATCTGGGGTAGTTTAAAAAATACAGATTCCTGCAAATCTAGACTAACATAACAGAAATAGCTGGGGATGGGTGCCCAAGACTGTATTTTGTAAACTCCACAATTATTCTTACGCATCTTTAATTTGAGAACCACAAAAATAAATAAATGATTATCTGGTGAAACAAATGTGTTCATTTACAATAGTTCCAGAACGTACATTATTAAATTCTCCAGTACTTTATAGGAGTTATTTCTATGTTGTAAGGAGGAAGTAAGTACATTATCAGGAAAAGTAGATGTCTACAGCTTAAGGAATGGTCACAAGTTTCTATATTTGATGGGATATTATAGAAAAATCCTGGCATCAAAAGCATCTTAATTCTGAGTACTGAGTTTATTTAAATATTATAGAGCAGTGCTTCCCAAACTCTATGTACAAAAATATCATCTGTGGAATGTGGTTATATGTAGATTTAGAAAGACTAGGACAGCGAGGAGATTCTTTCTAATAAGCTTCCAGGTGAGGACGTACTTTGAGTTACCTTTGAGTAACAAGGTAGGAAGCTGCTGGCTCATGGTGCCAGACGAGCAAAGATTCTACATCATTGACCTTCCTTTTAAAATATTTTCAATTATTTCCATTCAGCAAGACAAAAATAATAGGATCTTTGATTAAAAGAAAAAGTGCCTATGAGGTGTTTTTGAAGTTCTTAATGATTTTGGACAGTTTTGTTGTTGTTTGGTTGGTTGGGGTTTTTGTTTAGTAGTGTTTTCTTTATTTATTTTTATTTATTTATTTAGGTGTTTCTTTTTTAGAGATGAGATATTGCTCTTTCACCCAGGCTGGAGTGCAGTGGCATGATCATAGTTCACTGTATCCTCCAACTCCTGGGCGCAAACAAACCTCCTACCTCAGCCTCCCAAGCAGCTGGGACTACAGGTGCATGCCACCGTGTCTATTTTCTTTTTAATTTATTTTTTAGAGAGACAGGGTCTGGCTATATTGCCCAGGCTGGTCTTGAATTTCTAATCTCAAGTGATTCTCCCACCTCAGCCACGTTCTTGTTGATTATGAATACTTCATTGACAATTTTCTCTTACTTATTCTAGAAAATGATGCCCTTCTCTACTAATAATATAAAATACTAACACAATATAATTAATTACTCAGCAATAAATATTATTATAATATTAATAAGAGCAAATACTTTGGGTCAAATAACACAGAACATAGAATTGTTTGAAATAATTTTGCCTTGAGGGAATAATACTTTCTAATAGTATAATCAGAAAAAAAATGCGTAGGGAAGGTTAATACATTTCCTAGGATTCAAATAAAGATTAGCACTTTTTTTAATGAGTCTTAAAAAATAATCTCAATGCCTCATAAGCATTATCCCACAACATAAAATATAAGGCAAAAACATAAAAATTGAGTAGTTTGGGAGTTTGAATTTTATCCCAAATGAACAAAAATGGCTAACATATGACAGCATTCAGATTTGAGGGTAGTTTGGGCGATTTATGAGAGCTCAAATCTCAAGAGTTTCCAACTATAGTAGCTGGGGCCGAGTTTGGAGTAACCAGAGAGACTGGCTATTATTCAAACTAATGACACTTTTAAAGGGTAAAGCCCCAGAAAACCCAGTAATGCTGACTCATAAGCATACATTTGTTCTGGGCTTCTAAGAGAATTAGACATGCAATTCCCATTAACATTAACAGGAGACAGAAGTTCTATATCTAATTTCCCTCTCAGCAGGCTGGAAACAAACCCCATAATTTGGAGGATTTGCAGCTTTAAGCAAACTACATTGTGATCAAAAAATTGCATATGATGAAATGGAAATGATGGGAAAAAAATGTCTTATCCCTAATTTTAAATGACCTTGTGTTTTACAAAGCATCGCAGGCACAAATTAAAATAAAGAACAGTTGTACTACAGAGTAGCCTTTATTCTTAAACATGAGAGTTACAGCCCCAGTGCCCTGATCTATTAAAAATGGTGAGTTCAGCTTCTTGAAATGCCACTTTGAAAATCCATTTTGTCTGAACAATTTTGCCAGTAAAATAGTTCAATCTGGGCTTACTGCTTAGAGTGAAATATAATGATTAAAAGAATTGCAATGCTTCTCTTAGAAAGTGAAAAGCCACACATATGTAAAAATACAAATGATTCACTGCTAGTGCTGTTTGAATTGACATCTGCAGGCGGGCCTACTTCTGCAGAGTTGCATCATGACAGAAAAGAGTGAGGTTTTCTTCTTTGTTTACATAGATGACAATCATTAAAGATGCACAGGAGGCATTGAAAAATAGTGTTAAGTCAAAAGTTAATATTACTCTACACAGTTACATGAGCTAAAAAAAAATGACAATGCAAAAACATTTAAGATACTTGTCCCCTTATCTCCATTGTTTAATAGTAAATAAATTACAGACAATTCACTAGCTTGAGAAACAGTATGTCTGAAAATAGGAGTACAATGACAACTATGTAAGGTTGCAGGATAAAGTAGCACAACTTACATTTGTAACTTAAATGCTTTGCTGAGCACACAAAAAATTCCCAATATAAAATATTGTGAGGAAGGGTGCACCAATTACAAAAAGCTATTGTGGGAAGGATTTTCGAAGATATAGATAACAAAAGAGACAAAATCGGAATAAAAAGGATATTTCAAGAAGGAAGTGGCATTAATATGTCGACTGCTGAGATTTTGCCAAATTCTGGAGCTTTTGCTCAGTAATCATCTTCACAGATTTCTCATCTTCCTTTTCACTCACTCGCCATTCTTACAACAAGTAGACATTCTTTTTGTCTCTGCATTTATTTTATTTTCTTGTTGCTTTTTTTCCTTGAAGAAGTGGTGTAGAACCTTCCAAATGGAATCACTGATGTGGCTGCTTGGGGCCCGTCAGGAGAGTCATATGTGTTTGTTTTCCCCCTCCGACAATCTGATCCAGAAATTAATTACTCAGAGACGAGGTTTTTGGATTATAATTACAAGAACAAGTTTTCTCTGCCTTCATTTTCTTTCTGCACCGATATTATAATCTGCTAGACTTATTTCTTATAACAGTGTTTAGATCAAGACACTACTTTCCTCTCTCAGAACACTTCTACTCCTGCCATTTACTAACAGCATAATATAAACTAACTAACCTGACCTTTGTGTTATTTCATAATAGGATACTCTCTAGCCTAAGTGGATTTTCTGTTATCACCCACACACATCCTTGCAGTACTATTCCTGCAAAAGCGCTTGTGGTGTTTTGCATTCTGAGCTTTTGCCAGGGCTTCTTCCTTCTGCCTGTGCTGTCCAAAGCCTTCTGTGTTCTTGAGTTTGATAGGACTCCTCCTGATTCTCCTTGCATTCAGTGGTTACTTTCATTCGAGGCATATTTTCCATTGTATTTTGTGTATTAGGTGAACTTCATTCTTCCTGTTGGTTTCTATGTTTATGGAAGGCAGTGCAGTTTCTAGCACAAAGCCTGTTAAATAGTAGCTACTTGGTAAAGATAACTTCTGTCTTTTAAATGTTATTTTTTATATTTTAAAGAACACTAAATATTCAAAAGTCCTTTATTAGATGGATTTATGTAAAAATGTATATTTTATATAAAAATGTAAAGATTTATGTAAAAATAGAAATGATTCATTTGGAAAAGCAACACTGTACTCTTAGTGCCTAGAAGAGCACTTGGTGTTCGGTAGGCATACAATTAAAATGTATTAAATGAATGAATGAATGAATATATGATTAAAACCTACTTAGTTCCCAATATCACTTTTTTAAACTTATAATTTGGACCTCTTATTTCCACATATATAATCCTGGCCAGCCTCATTGAAAAATCTAAGCATCTAAGTGAACCTTTTTCCAGATAGATAAAATCTAAACAAAACAAAAATTAACCAGGGGATGAGAAAATTTGGATGAAAAAGTGCCTTTTGTTAGTTACTATATGGGCTATTTGTTAGTATTACTAAAACTTTTGATGATGATGTTAGTGATTCTGTTACTACCATTCCTAAATTTAATTTTTAATTAAAACAAGTTTCTCAGAGTGTTCAATAAAGAATATTAATTAATATTAATTAAGAAACATGTGAAGAAAGGTTTTGGGTTTTTTCAATCCTCTTAAATGCTATAAGACAGCCAAATTATAAGGTATAAAATTTTATGTGAAAAAAATGCCTATTGTATGAAATGTTTTATGTAACACATCTGGAGGTAGATGTCTACTGGGTGGGGAGAAATTCCCTATAGCTTCCAGCAGTGAACAACAGTTGGTACCATGTCACTGGGACTCTAGGATATTCTTAAGATGACCTCGTGGCTAGAAGCAGTCAGGACAGAATTTTTTTATTATCACCCCTTTCATGCTTTGAAATACAGCAGATTTATTAAAACTCTTAGATAGAGCCATAAAAGAACTTCATATTATTTTACTAGAGTCACAGAAAAGGAATCTAAAAATAAAATTTCTTTTCTGCTCCTGGAGTCTAAGCACTTCATGTAGCTTTGTGATTTGACATCATAAGAAATTCCAAGGGAGGCTGTGCAAGCAGGGAGGAAGCCGAGGTCAAAGAGCAGCAGGTTCCGAACCTGTGCTTGACTTACTTTGATGATCTTATTTATTATATCAAATGGAGCAGGGGGAAAAAAAAAGGCTCTCCAATGAGCATAAGAAGCTACTCTTGGTTTTAATTCACTCTCTTTGATTTCCCTCAGCAGAACAGATTAAAGATGAGTCTTTCTTTTCTCTTGGTGTGTCTCACTGTGGTACTCACTAGGGGAAAGAAAGAGCTAGCTTTAAAGGATTCTTTGTCCAACACGGCCTCTTTAACTACGGAAACATCTTCCAGGATGAAGTGCCGAGGTGTTTGATATTGGCTGAACTAGAAATCACTTTCTGTCAATCAAATGAAAACCCAGTAACTGGCAGCCTAGTTATGAAAATCAGTCAAAATGATATAGGAAGGGAAAAAAGCTCCAAATTAAAAATTCCAGTTTTGAACTACCTTACTCCATTCATTTACATGAATATATAGGTGCCAAGTGGAAGAAATCATTAAAACAGCTCAACTGAAATAAGCTGAATTGTTGTGAGGACTTGGTCTCCAGCACCCAGATCACACACCTCCCAGGGCTCACAAAGTCACAGTGCTGAAGTCACAGCCCATTCACCTACTATTGGTAACGAATGTCATGGCTGATGTTTCCAAATGAGCAGCCATTGCCAGCCCACAAGAGGAAACATGTTATTAACATATGTTTTACATGATGCAATCACTCCATATACAACAAATGCATCTAACACTATGTATGTGGTATTAATACACCCAGAGAGTTGTGCTACAGAGAGATAACACATTTCCCAGCTCATTGGAGGCACTAATTCGCCTCTTATGCCTCACAGCACTTTTCAAGAAGTGTGTTATCTGGGAGTAACACACCCTGGGCTTATGCCTTATTGCTTAATTGTAATCTGAAAACGTCAGATCCTAAATTGCCATCCCAAGTTGCCATTACCCTAACTAAGCATTTAAAAATATGTTAGGGTTTTAGTGACCTAGGAGAAAGAGATGCTTTTACTCTTTTTTATAATTATCCATGATTAGCAGAGAATCCTTGGGGAAAAAAGCAGGGAATCAAGGAGTTGTACATTTCTACACTATTTGGTTTTAGCATAGGCCAGCTTCACAAATGTACCTGCCTTCTAGAGTTCACACTTTCCACTATATCAAACGAGGCCAGGAATGCACACTGTTAGTGCTATATTTGGTAAAGTAGACTTTGTGTGCCTTTTACTGGCAGATGACAAGACTTTGAGTCAACTCAATAGGCTATGTCTCTAAAATGTACTTCTATCTTTCATCTATCCTTTTGTACATAGCATTTATTTGTACCAACACTGGTTTGATACATCTTACACTAAGTCTAGGAGTCTCCCTTGCCATCCCCCAAAATGAATAAAACATCTCTCAATGCCATGGCTTAGTAGCATTACTGCTCCATTTTGCCCAAAGCAAGAATTTCTTAACTAAATTTCCTACTGAAAGGAATCCCCTCTGCAACTCATCCTTCCCATCACTGCCAAAGTCATTTTTAGAAGCATAGCTCTCTCTGCCTGTGCCTTTTGCATTCTGGGGAAAAAATAAATAAAAACCCAAACCTTTCTTAGCCTGCCTATTCCTTTTAGAATAAATATCCAAAGTCGTAATCTAGAATTAAAAGTCTTCAACCTATTTTCTCAAATGCCTTTTCAGTGCCTCACCCTCATTTATCTCATGATTAAACTAAACTCAAAACGATGCTGCAATCACCGTGTGCTTTCCAACATCTGTTTTCCTTGTGCTGTTTCCGCTTATGTGAATTCCTCTCCCCATTATTTTGAATCCAAATTCTTTTTCTTTTCTTTAATTTTTTAATTTCAGTTTCCCCCTTTTCTAAGATAACTAGATCCCTGTCTGATTTAGTCTCTCCTCTACATTGTCAGACACTGTATTGAATGCTCAGATAAGAAAACAAATTCAATAATCTAACAGTTCCCATGCAGTATGAGAAGCTTTATGACAGAGGCAGCCCAGAGGCAATAGATGCCCAGATGATGCCTTGGCCTGTGTGGTCAAGGAAGGCTTCCTGAAGGAGGCAACCCTTGAACAACAGTTAAAGGAAGAATATGAGGGACAAAGGGGAAGAGATTTCCAGGTGGAGAGAACAGTGTACGTGGCAGGACTCAGATTCTTTCTGTATTTAGTGACATTGGTCCTGCTCAGATACTATCCATCTCCTATGTGGACTCCTTAGACAGACTCCCTGATGTCACTCCAGTTGCCACATTACTACCAGAGAGCTTTTCATAGAGATCGAACCTAATTACTTCCTGCTCTGGTTCCTGGAGCTTTTAAATCTTCCCTCGGCCCATTGGATACATTCATGCCTCAATGGCGTACGCAATTTATTCCATCTGAATGGCATATCCTTGCCCTGATTTTTCATCTAGTTAATTTTATGCAATTCCTTCTTGTACTTCACAAAGCAGAATTAGTTGAGCCCTCCTCTGTGTTCTTACACAAGTTGTTTATCCTTTGATCATAACTATTGCCATTGTAAGCCAGATGAGAATATTTCCTTCAAGCACCTCCAGTGAATATCAGGTTGTCATTTCATGTGTTGTCTGGCTCACAGAATGTTCATTTCCATATTTTCAAACTCTGTTAGAAGAAGTCAATTCAATGATTTTTATTTTCTCTAATAATAGTGTGATGTAACAACCAAATAGATATTTAAATAACATTTAAATTCTTTATGAGTGTAGGAGGAAAAATGATCTGCCTTGTTTTGCAGGCTATTACATTCCAAGCACTGTATCAGCACATGGCCATGATGTTTCCAATTCGCTCTCTCTCTCTGTCTCTCACCCACCCACAAACATACACATGCACCACTAGCACTACCACCACCAACAATGACAATAATATCAACAGCCAGGACAAATGCTAAGAGAACATTATTCTTTAGATAAGGTAAAAGACAAAAGATGTAGGGATTAAGAAACTTCACCTAACGATACACACCTTCTAAGAAGTGAAACCAATGGGCAAACTCAGGTCTGTGCATCACAAAGGCCTTTGTCCTTGTGTTATGCATACAGCATATTAAAAGTTATTTTTAATAGTGCTCCATTTTGACATGTCTTTGGAGTTCTTATGTCTCACTTTCCTTATATATAAAAAAAATCCATCTTCCTTACTATAGACAAGAATTCTATGCCATGCATATTATGAAAAGGAGGTGGAAGCCTGTCTTTTGTGTTTTTCAGCTTTATCATGAAACTTGTCATCTTGTAATTTAAAAACAGCCTTATTGTTTGTAAAATTTCTAAATATTTGAAGTACTCTGTTTCAGGTATAGTATGGGATAGATTTTAATGCACCTAATTTTACTTTGAATGGCAATATTGGCCCCAACTTAAATAATCATAACTTCTATTAGTTAGGGTTACACAAACTCCCATAACAGCTAAACCTCAAATTTCAAGGGCTTAAAAGAGTAGAAATTTATTTCTTGCTCACACAGGAGTCCAACCATGAGTGCTCCTACTGTCGAGGGAGGAGTGAACCTCCATGCTGTAGAATTGTTTAGATTGAAGTAAGCCCTTGTTATTAGCATTCATCCAGCAGAAGGAATAAGAACAGCATGGAGAAACACAACTCAATTCTTAAAAGCCCAGGCTCAAAATTACAAACATACTTTGATGATCATCTTTCAATGAGGGCTAGTCATGTAGCTTTACGTGGATATAAAAGGGGTCTGCAATTTTCAAATACTGTGGATTCTAAAGCTTATACAATGCTATAGCTCCCTTTTAAGTTAAAAAGATTACAAATTACTAGTACAAAATGAGGTTTAAGGCTTTAGAAGAGCCTTTGGCAGTGAGAGATCTTAAACTTCAAGCATCATTAGTGTCAAAACCAGTCAGCCTCTGGAGGCTAAAAAAATATAGTCTCTGGCTTGGTGGCTACCTCCCAGTGACAACTCCCTCTATAGAAGGAGAGAACAAGTACTTGGTAGATAACTGTCTCTCTCTGTCATATAAATTAAGTGAAAAATCCCCCATGAAGGTAAGATACAGTGTCAAACAATATCTATTATTATTGTTTATTAAATCTAATAATGAAACCATTTTTAAACCACTATAATCAAAATTTTAGAATTTCCTAAAGCTGAGTAAGTTCAGGTGAATCCAATGTATGATAAATAAAATAAAATACCTTAACATAGTATTTGTTTATTTTTTGTTTGTTTCATGTTAACATTGTTTTGAGAGCCAGAAGTTTCTCTGACTTATTTTCAAAAGAGAATAGATGCAAAATTTTAGTCATAGCTATTATGTCCATGGAACTACACTGTACTATCACTTTAATGTATGCTTAGTAAATATTATCTACTAGTTAGTTTAACCTATTTTCATTTATAATTTCTTAAGAAATATGTGTGTGTGTGTGTGTGTGTGTGTGTTTGTGAGTGATTCAATAGGATCTTTTAGATAATTTTACTGCAGTGACACAGGTATTTGAAGTATATAAATCATCTTGAACTGGGGAATCACAAAACCCTAGCTCCATGCTCTGGCTCTGCTGTTTCCTTGTGGTGACATGTTACTTCCCTGCCTTCAGTCTATGGAATAATAATAATGATAATGACAGTAATATTTGCCCTGTTCACTTGAAAAGTTTCTGTAAAAAGCAAACACATTGCTGAATGAAAAAGCATTTAGTGATGATAAAGCACTTGATAGACATAATAATTATTGATTACGATAGTCATGCTAATAGAAATAAAATACTAACCTTGTTAGGCAAATTACTTACAGAATACACTAAGTCAATAGCCATGTGAAAGTTTCCCACTCACTAGTGATGAGATTTTGAAAAAGCTACATAATTTTGCTATGCCTCAGACTTCTCCTTTTTAACAGGATCATTATATATTATCTGCCCCATCGAGATGGAATGAGGATTAAAGGAACATATATATAAAGGATTAAAACAGTGCCTTGGTCATAGTACACAGCATACAAATATTCCTTAGCTCAAAAACATATTTTAAATGCAAATTGCTTTCTTTCAAAGTCATCTAAGTTTTTTAAAGACAAATAAAATGCACATTTTGTTATACTAACTATATTCACATATCTACTTTAAATCATCTCATTTTTTTTTTAAGAATAGTAGTTGCTGGGATTATCTCTAGCCATAATTCCATGGGAGGATCACTACAACTGGGAATCTATTTAGTCATACTGAAGAGCGTAGATTCTGTGTTTTTTTGAGTGTGGAAGTGAAATAAATATAACTTCAAAGTCTCTTTATTACTTGTTCCATGTAAATATACCTATAATTCATTTCATCCAGCACGGATTTTCTAAAACAATGCTTTTTCTATCAGATCACACAAAGTGTTTTTAGACAGCATTATAAATTCCATGTTTTTTCTGAAGTTATGTTAATAATAACCAAGGTAATTGTTCCATCTTTGTTCAAATTTTCTTGCTAGAAAATGGTTTTCTTTTTTGATTTATGCCTGTCTTTTGTAATTTCATGTTTTAGAATCTCTAATACACTTATT
Organism: Cheirogaleus medius; assembly: GCA_008086735.1. Taxonomy (NCBI): domain Eukaryota; kingdom Metazoa; phylum Chordata; class Mammalia; order Primates; family Cheirogaleidae; genus Cheirogaleus; species Cheirogaleus medius. The sequence continues at coordinate 76,745,388 of VBSM01000272.1, forward strand.
ACACTCTCTGAATCTTTTCACCATATTTTTATTATAAATATAGTTATAGAACATGCCTATGTTGTTATTTTGTGAATTATTAATTCATAGTTTTCACACTGTCTTTGTGATATAGCAGAAGTGTATTATCATCCTGCTCCCTTATTTATAAGTAGAAGCAACTGAGAACAAAGTGGCATTTAAAAAAATTTAGATTATGGTTATAGGAAAAACTGCCACTCTCTTCTTTTGTTTTTATTTTTGTATAGATATTTTATTAAACACTCAAAAATATATTTTGTAGTTAATTTAATTAATATTCAGAAATGCATTGTGAGTGTAGAGCTCAAACTATTGATTGCTTGTTTTATATTCTTGTCTTTCAAATTACTTTTTAAAAAGTAACTTTCAGTAACAGTCATGGTAAATGAATTAAACAATATAAAGGCATTTCTCTGTATGTTTTGTTCTATAAAGAATTTCATACTCCCCAAATAGAAATAATAAATAGGACAACTTTATATGTGAAATGATTGATTTATAGTGACTTAAATAACTGCTTTTAAGATATTCATGTGATAGAAAATCTTTATAAATGTACATATACATGCACATATTTACACATATATGTAATTTATTTTTCTAATGTTACACATTTTTATTTTCATTACAAACTCATTTCTTATTAACATAGATATACCTTGGGAGTATATTAGTTATGACACAATTACTTAATATGTTTATTTAAAATGCTCAAATGCATAATATATGTATAACATTCTTCGAATTTTTATGTTTCCTGACCATGCCATTTTTTAATTTGAAATTTGGGCAAGTTTATGGATGTATCTCTTTTATGGTTTCTTCATTTGTATAATTGTGAGGACAATACATCTTTTTAAGTGTAGAGATGAAGATTACTTGACATGACATTTTTAGCATAGGGAATGAAAAATCAGTGTTCAATAACTGCTATTTTTTATTTTATAATTATCAATATTATTATAAACTAAAATCTCATGTTGAGGCAAGTATTATAGAAATTTTATTTCAGGAGAACCTAAGAACTAAACAAAAATGTAGTTGCAACAAACTTTAAATCACCTGTTTTTTTCCTGTGTTCTTTCAGTAATAAAAAGTAGTAATCTTTGATGTCATAATATTTACCAAGAATGCTGTTCAGCACTTTACTACCTGAGTTCATTTAACTCTTTTGAGAGCATTGTGAGGAAATATTATGCCCCTTGTATAAATCTGAAACTTTGTAATGATTAATAATAATTCTTAATAATATAAATAATGAGATAAATTATTTATAATTAGATATATACTTAGCAAATGGTAAATCACAGATTTACAACAATGTGTATCTAATTTTAATGTTCTCCATACTACCTCCCATTTGGCTAAAACATAATTATATCTACTTCTTATATCTATATTCAGGAATACTGATTAACAAAAATTTCTTCATGGCATCTTTTATATCTTCAAATTCATAAATTATCTTGGTGAACAGGTTCTTTATCATATATTTTCAAGTATAAGAAAGAATTTAACAAAGTGACATACATATATAAATGATCAAATAAATGAGAATACTCTAAATTAGTTATAGAGGAGGACATAGGGATAAAATTTTGATATTTGTCCCAAATGCTGAAGTATTTTCTTAATCATTATAACTGGTAAGAATAGGTATTAGATAAACTGATTGTCACGTCACGTTCGGGGCTCTCAGGCAGTCCTAGTTAACCATCTTTCGCATGGGTGACCTTTCCCCTTTAGTCTGACTCTCATCAAAGATGAGTCTTAGCCACCATCTCTGATGCTCAAGCTGTTTATTCTGTCAGTGCTCTTACAAGATGAGTAGCGAGAGTAGGCCAGTGGTATGGACCAGATACAGTCAGGGGTCAGATGACTGACCAGGAGGGTCTCCCTCTGCAGACCGTTCTAAGGGTTTAGGGAATTCTTTCCTTTTTCTTTTATTTATTTTTTTTATTTCAGCATATTATGAGGGTACAAATATTATGGTTATGTAT